>VMRM01000013.1:2400000-3600000 GCA_010277075.1 Poeciliopsis retropinna
GTGAGAAACAAATTCAGAACACACACACACACACACACACACTAACAACAACAGCGACACAGTGAGAAATGAGATTGGCTAGGTGGGTTGAAAGAGATGAGGTGTGAGGAAGAGAAAGACAATTGCGGGTATAATATTAGAGGATCAAAAGAAAGTAAAAGTGTCAGGAAAACACTGTTTCAGAATATTTTTTAAATCAGAGTAATGATTCCAAAATTTCCTTCAAAAGTTGTTTATTTCACACTGTGTTGTGTTTTACCGATTGTTACTTACATGCACTACAAAATTCTAGAACAATGTCCTTTGGAATGATGGGGTCAAAGGTGAGATGTTTGACCGTAAGGCATTTTTTTTAGTTGGTGAAAACCAAACACAGTATGTTACCACAAACGTCTCATTTAGAGCCTGTGGCCTTGAATATCTGTCACATTGTTGAAGAAAAAATATATATATACACACACAGGATCAATGTGTGAAGTTTTCATCCATATGATTTCACATAAATCCACCCATGAGAGTTTGTTTTTAACATGCCACACCTATAGGGGGCAGTAACCTGTGTGAGCTAGTCAGATCACTTCAAAAACAGCCATAACTTCCTGTTTGGAGTTTAAAACGGGGCCATATTTGGACAAAATTTTGTCGCAGACTGTAAAACTTCCAACCTTAAATTTCCATTTTCCCACATGAGCCCATAAATAGTTTTCTAAAAATCTCAACTTTGGTTGAGGTTTTCGTTAATAATCGTTTTTAAATATATTAAATGGAGTTTAGTTTTAGTAGCTGCAGTTTCAGTTTACCAATATACGTGGCCATGTGTGTAAAGCCTCAGCCATGTAATTTAGCTCAATGGCAAAAGGTGGAACCGTCTTTCTAACAGGCAGAACTTGACTGTAACTATGTGTTGCAAGGAATTATCAGCATAGGAAAATATAGGCTGAAATATCCACTTAAAAATGCGAAGGACTGAAAAAGACAAAACATCAACAAACCAAAAAGAAGAAAAAAACAACTTACAAATGATGTTTGCAAGGATTCATAATTGTTTTTTTTTTTAAATTTATTTATGCCTGTTTGGTGGTGGATTATATTGCTGCTTTAAAACCCTTGCAGGGAAATTTATTACATTTTAGAACTTAAAAATATGATTATCCTCATGCAAAAACCTGGATTTGAGTGAAAGAGCTGCTCTGTTTTTATCATCACAGTAGATACTGTGTCAGCAATAACATGAGGCAGAATCCTCAGAGATTTTTTTTATTGTTTGAAAAAAGCTTATATAATCTACTTGCTTACGTGTGAAGTGTACCTGGAATATCGCAACTGTTAGTTTTTTAGAAATCCAGGTTAAAAAAACCAAAAAATGTCAATCTAAACTTCCCACAGGATGTGTTTTCTGAAACGATAACTGTGGAGTGAAGGACACATCAGCCTGATTTCTTTCATTTGATGCCATAGAAAAATAGCTTCACTTTGACACGGATAGATGATGTTTTGTTTTCAAATATCCTTTGATTGATTTCTTTTTTTTTTTTTATTTAGAAATGTATTGATATGGTACAAGACCTTGTGCGGTCATCAAAATGCACACGTAAAACTGAACCGAGGTAAAACCGATAACATTTGCGCAAAGCAGAAATAAGACGCAACAAATGAATAACGCCATTTAAGATAAGGCTATCACGACAAAATATATTATCCACAAATAAATACGAAAAGGAAAGAAAATTTGTCTTTTTGAGAATATCCATCACATTATCGTGTTTTTCTTTGAAGAAAGACGATTCTCTTAAAAGCAAGCCAACATCAACTATCAGGAAAACACCAACTTGAAATGAGCAACATAGCAGTACAGACAGATGGTTCCTAATCATGTTGGGTAATTTTAGGAGGAGGATAATTCCCTTCACCCCCCAGCGGGCATTTATCTAGATCTTAAATAAGTGTTTTATTCAGCATTTTTATCATTATGCCTTCTTCCTTTTGAAAGCACATGCTAAGATCTGTGTGGAATAAATAGCGTTTGAAGCTGGGCTGAGATGCAAGTCAGACTATTTCATTTCATTTTTTTTTCTTTTTTCTTAGCTCCTCTATGTCTTATCCTCTGGTCTCACTCCCACCAAGGTCTTTCTTCAGTGATACGCATAATTGCACACACACACACGCAAACACGGGCTCTTGCCACTGAGCCTCATAATTGTCCCCACAGGGACC
Organism: Poeciliopsis retropinna; assembly: GCA_010277075.1. Lineage (NCBI taxonomy): Eukaryota > Metazoa > Chordata > Actinopteri > Cyprinodontiformes > Poeciliidae > Poeciliopsis > Poeciliopsis retropinna. The sequence continues at coordinate 2,402,215 of VMRM01000013.1, forward strand.
CCGTGACAACCTGTTGCCTCCACAGGAGGCACAAAGACAACTTCAATTATTCTGGTCTCTTGCTGTCTCTCCGTCATTTTGATTTGACTTTTTTTTTTTTTTTCCTCTGTCATTAGACCTTTTCTACCTCCGTCCCCTGTATTTCTCTTATTCCTCTGTCTGGTGGCGATACCGGTTCCCTGAAGTCGGGCTGACTTTGTGTTGCACAATACTCTAGCAAAGAATCCCAGTAAAGAAAAACCATATGCATAGACACAAAAGCAGGAGTGGTGCAAGATATGGAAAATTTACAAGGACGTCTTGGTGAGGAAAAGTGCCTGATAAAATAAGAGAGTTTTATTTTTCTCTACTCTGCCAAAGAGTTTTCTCGTTGTGAGGGTGGATGAAGAAGAGAGCTGCACGAACATTATCTTTGCCGTTTGTCAGTTTCAGATTGATAGGCCCCTCGCTCTCCACTCGTTCGTTCTCATCGCGTCTCCTCTGGGGATCTGAGCTAGCTGAAACTTCTCCGACTCTGTTGCTGTAATTGAATAGCAGACAGTTCTAACATAACATTAGGCTGTTGCTGCCTTGGCAAACCGTATTGATTTTGACTTTGCAGGAGTGTAAACAATCTAGATGGAACAGATGCACACTCTTTTTTTTTTTTTTTTTTTATTTTTATACAAGTTATCATTCCACTGCTACTGCTCAAGAACGTCCTTGTAAATGTTCAGTCGTAACATAAGTTCCAGTATCTACCACGTTTGTATAAAACGACTTAAAGCTTTATGAGACTTTGGAACGAACGATGTTATGTTTCAAGGAGAAGTCGGTCAACGTAGCAGCTAAAGGCCCGTCTCATATTAGCTATTGATTAGGCACAAGCTCACCGTCAGATAAACACCAAGCAGCGGCACGCAAAACAACATCGATGAGGCTTGAACACAACTTTTCGTCGAAATGAGTGACTGTTTAATCCTGAAATGCCTCTCCTCGTCACTGCTGCAGTTTGAAATTTTCGACGCAGAGAAAAAAAAGACACAAAGTCACTTCAAAACAATGTGCAGAACCAGTCGATATTTACCTCTGGGTAAAATTTGTTCAATTAAAGATCACGAGACGTTTTTCAAAGTCGAAGTCGAGTTTCACGCCTGCGATGAAATTAACATTCACATAACAAATAGACGCCATCTCCTCTGCCTGCATCACTGAACCTCTGTAGGGTTTGAACTCAGATTTTTATTCTTAAGCCTGATGTATATTTAATATGTTGGTGGTTCATTTGTGAAATTATTTCTTTTTGTGAGTTATTTTAGTCTGTTTGTCCCACAAGACTGCGGGATAAAATATGCTTTGTTGAATCTCTGAAATATTTGGCTTTTAATTAAGGAGTTGTTTTTGTTTTTTAGTTGTTGGATTTGCAATGTTCAATGGTGATCAACCTTCTCTTAAAAGCTAAGCGGTGCAAATGCTCTGAAACAGGACAAAAGATCGAACACGGAGCGACACTCAATGTTGAGAAACATCACAACGAACCCCATACTTATTCTGCATCACATGACCAACAGTCATTTCCACGAACAATACTTAAAGTAGACAGCTTTCATCATTTACTCAACTGATATACACTGAGGGGGTCATTTTCAACGTGGATTATATGAGATAGTTTAAGATATTTAAGTCCCAGATCTTGAGTTTTTAGATGGAAAGTCTAAATTAAGCCTGAAGTCTGTTTTTGCACTAGAGACCCCATATCTGCTGATTTCCTATTTAGCATCATGACTTTGACTGCTTGAAAGGTCTGTAAACCTACACTTAATGTTTTAAGTGTTTTTTTTGTTTTTTTTTATTGACCATATTGGTATATTATTTCGGATTATTTCTGATTCCAGCTCTGGAAAACAAACGCAGACCAGGTTTCGTGGACTGTATTATATTACTTTTTCCTCTATGGTTAAAAATAATGTTTTCAAGTCAAACTGTCAGGTAAACCTAATTTAATTGCAAGTCACAAAGCTAATGCTGTCTGCTTTCCTGTCAAATAATAGCCTCTTTTTTTTATTTTTTATGTCAGCTTCTTTTATTTGTTATTGCATCAAGCGACGTGTTTTATTTATGCTCAGCTCTCTTTGTGTGGGTGTAAAGCTGTCCTGTCAAGGTGATGGCTTTCAGGAATAAGACATAAAATAAAATCCAGAAATAATGTGAATTAGACATCAAAAGACAAACATTTAATGTGAATGAAATGGCAACTGTTGTGGCAGGGATGCAATTTAAAGAAATTTTGATTGAGAATGATTCATTTGGAAATTTGCTCTAATTGATCAAAACGCACTTAGCAGCAACGTGCGACCAGGTTCCCATTGTTCACTGAATGATGTTGGGTTGTTTACCTCAATATTTGTTTGGCAACAAGGAGATTTCCCACATTTCTGCAATGAATCGGCTTAAATTGAGGCTTTAGTTTCTGTTTACCTGTGGGGGCAAAAATAAAAAGTCATTGGTGTTGTTACACGCTCATCCACGCTGCTGTGTAAATTCACAAGCTTCAACTGTTTCAGCACGAATTTTTTCTGCCTCTGTCTTTTGTTACCTTTCATCATATCCGTCTCCTACTGTTCTTTCAGTATAATGTACAAGTCTGCCTTACAGAAGTTCAACAAATGCATGGCGTATTTGATTATGACAGCAGGTGATGCGTTGGGCATGGAAATCTCCCAACCATCAGGCTGTGGAAATGAATAGATGATAAAAAAAATAAATAAATAAACACTTTGTACAGATGCATGCAGAGAGTATGTCACATGAAAAGTCAAAGCAGCCACTGGAAATGAAGTAAAAATGACATTAGATAAAAACAGAAGAATCGAAAGCATTACGTAAAATTGACCTTTACAGGTTTACATCATGTTATGATGTCGTTCCCTCATCAAATTGCATTCCTGGAGTGTTGCCTTGATTCTCGGATGTATGTTTGAGAAATCCTTTAATCTCCCATGGCAACCATTTAGCTGTGAAAAACACCCGAGTGGACCAGATCCTGCGATTGTCTCAGCTCCTTCAGACTAGCCAGCGGTGATTAGCAAACACCTGGAGGAACTGCACATCTGCTGAGCTCGTCATATGAGGTACTTCCCAGTGAAACCCTGGTGAAAATGTTGTTAGGAGCGATGTTGTAATAACTTCCTAAAGGCGGAGTTTCAGAAAGAGTGGGAGTTTTTAAAGGCACAATTTCAAGATGTTAAATTTCTAAGTCAAATTCCTTTTATGGTATTTTTATAACAACTGAAGTTAACGTAATTTCTTGAGTGTGCTATAAATTGGAATTACGTGCCTTGAAAACACACATTTAACACACTCACACCCCTTTAAAGAGCGGCTAAAATACAGATATTTTTTACTTCATTTTTTAAAGTAAACATGTACTTCAAGGTTTTATACCTGGGTTTTTATTCTGCTCTTTTGTCATCCAATCTATTGCAATAAGATGTTAAAATACATTAGCAGTATTTTTTGCTTATTTCCATATTTGCCATCATATTTCTAAATTCTTGCGTGTCCCCTGGGGGAGTGTCTGGTTTCTACACATGCACCAGATGGGGCCACGACCCACATAAAAATAGTCTCCATTAACATTTAACGGCATTTTTTAGAATGTCAGGAGACTCAAAGTCACTTTGGCCCTTCAAAGGAGACACGAGAACAGAGGAAAGGAATAGGAATATTAATCCCTTGTTCTCAAAGATTATGCCATTCCTCTGTCCAGCTGCTGTTTCATAGGTCACATCATGTAAAAGCCACAACAAATCCACTCATCACCAAACTTGACTGGGGGGGAAAGGCCACCTAATGCCACGTCATGTCAAGTCGAAGATTTCTTTTTTTTATAAGACTGTCATTACAAGGGATATCGCTTGACCCAAACTCCAACACAATACTCTTCCTGCCTCTAAATTAGACCAGACTGTGCCTCTACTTCCTGAGAGTTTCAGTCATCAGGTGAACTGGGGAAAGCGCAGCTTCAGCGAGATCTGCTCTTATTTTGCCTCCATTGTATGGAAACAGATGTATTGTGCAAATACGGATGCTTTAGCACTTTGAAAGAGACAAAGAATTGGGAAAAATTAGACAACTACATAAATGCTGTAGCATAACTTGCTTTGTAACCATGCTTTTTACACTTACGATAAAAATCTTATGATCGGGAGACGTACAAGTATTTTGATTTTCCCAGAAAATCAACTTACTAGATGGGGTATTGTATGAAATCAACACAATACCCCAGCTTTTAATTTTTACTCAAAGTTTTTTCTTTTTTTTTTTTTTTTAGTTTTCTTTTAAAAGAAAACTTACCAGCAGTTTTCCAGCATAAATCCACAAAAAAATAAATAAATAAATAAACACTTAGCGACGTCTTTTCATGAAGTGGATGGAGCTCCACTCGAGTTGCCAAGTGTGGATTTGGGCTTGGCTTGGTTGCTGGGTAAAAAATGGAGACAACAATTTAGAGGTTTTTGAAACAAGTTGTTTAGCAAACACCAGCAGAACATTTATCTATTCCCAACTTATTTGCTCTCTGACTGTTTCTAGAAGCAGAAAACTCCCAAACTGAAGGACGGAAACATGCTGTTTCTTTCTGCTGCCTTCCATTGTTTGCCCGCGGCTCTGAAAATGCTTCCTGCACTTAGGTTCTTTAACCACAAACGCGACAAGAGGCTCCACCGTGATCGGGGGAGCTTTCTCCCAGTGTGCAACAATGTGGACATGTTTTAGACAACTCATCCACTGTTGTCGGTGTGCAGATGACCCCGTCTTTCAACAGGACATTACTGCAGTTCCCCAGGCTCTTAAATAATGACGTCAAGAAATGACAGAAGGAATCTCCCCTCCATTATTTCACAGTTTAGTTCCACTGCAATTACGATTTAATGTGGATAATAGTAAAAAGGTCAACATTAACCAACAGAGGAGACAAACTACAAGAAGTAAGTAGTCAGAATAATGCTCTACAAAAGTATGAAGCGAAACGTTTGAACGTTAGAATAAACTTATTCTTGTCCCTCATTAATAAAGTGCACAGATAAGTATCCACCTCTATTTAAAGTTTTAATTGCTGTTTTCTATTTTAGTGACATAGCCAATTTACAGTAGATAGGAGCACATTGTCACGTTGTTGGGACAGCCAGAGTCAAACTCACACATTTCCAGTTGGGAGACAACCATGCTGCCCTCTGGGCCTCAGTTGCTCTACAACTCATAAAATTTATTAGGATTTTCTAAGACTTTTCTCCTCCACACCACCCGACGTCTGCCCACGGGGACGTCCAGGAATATATGCTGACTTTAATAAACTAATTTTTGAAGAGGAACACCTGCTCTCTTCCTTCGCCATAACCACTTCTGGCTCGAGGCTGCTCCTCCACATCCATAAATGCTGCACTGCTGGCATAAAGACGGTTGTAACCATTGAGTGTAAGGCCATCAGCTGTCTGCCAGCACTCCGTTTAACGTCTGATTTAGTGGACACACACTGAGGGTCATCCATAGCTGGCAGACTTATTCTAAACTATTTTAGAGGGATTTTTTTTTTTATGGTACAAAACTGAGTTCTTAGACTTCAAAAGTTCGCTCTCTATTGCGCCGTAATTGTCTCATCCCTCTGAGAAACTTTAAAACCCTTATGCATAATCTGTCCCCTGAAACCCTCGCAAAACAAGCACTTATAAGGACGTCTATATTTGAAGCTCATTACCCCCGCAGTCATGGATTGTGTGTGGTAATTGGCATACTGGACAGATGAGCTGATAGTTTTGTACAGACAAATTTGTTTTCTAGCCTACAGCAAATTTTTTTGCCGATACCATCAGCGGAGAAATGAGGGCAAATATTACATAAATGGACAATCGGGACAGTGACGTTTCACATTGCAGTCAATTTGTGTATTTTCTGAAAGCTCTCATTGCGTTTGCTCGGTATAATCACCTTGTCAGGCAAAGTTTAATTTAGCATGAGAATAAGACATGTTAACCACACGTAGCATGAGTCACAGCATTTTGACAGTTGAGTAGAGACAAGTTAATATGGCCTGATGAAAACTGGCAGCAGTATCTACACAGACTGTCTACTTACCGTTTCTATAAATATGTACCGGGGGCTGGAGGTGGTTTACTTATCTACGCTTGACTAGATAAGTCAAGCGCTGCCTCATCTGGTTTTTAAAAGTAAAATTATGACTGGTAATATTGGTAGTTGTTCTATCTTCAAAATGTTTTTATGTTCGTAAGCATCAATGTCAACTCGGTGACTAATTATGTGAACTGGTGAAATCCCTTCTGAATGCTGAATGTTTCAAGTGGCTCCAATGGCAGCCTGTTCTACTCTTGGATTGTTTTAGCTAACAATTGCTCGACCACTTGTGGGCAGTCATGGACTGAATTTAAAGCATTGAAGTCTCTGCCCAAACTGGTCAATCGTGTGTTTAAGAATAAGGATCTAAATATATGCTGGGAGGAGTAATTTACTCTACGCTACTGACGCTTCATTTTAAACCCTACTTATAGTTTACTGCAAAGTTTTTAAATAGAGAAATCTTTTTTGTTTAAAAAAAAATCTAATTTGCACAAGTTTTCTCAAGTGATTTCTATTTTTAATAAATTTGCTAAACACTCAGAAAATGTTCTCACATTGTCATAACAGGCAAATTTTATATAGAATTATGAGAAAAAGTGATTCATTTAATGCCATTTGGAGTAAGGCGATAACATAAAATAAGAAAATAAATAAATACAAGTGAAACGCTGTGAATACTTCCCAGATGCGCTCTTCAAATCCACCATATAAATGTAAATGGAAGGAAAACATGTGTAGTGGTGCACAAGAGTCACATCTTGGACTTCAGGTTAAGTGCCTTGCCCAGGAGCACATCAACGTGCAACAGGGAACACGTCTCAAATATAACATCTACTAAATATGCACTTAATAAATGCGACAGACCCACAAAAGGCACTAGATGTTTTCATGTTAATATGCAAGCGACACACTATAAGACACCAACAAGCTGAGAAACAGTTTGGCAGCAACTTGAACACACTGATAGATTTAACAAATCACTCGACAGCCAAGAGAACATTTACGTACCAAAGTACACGCAATATCTGTTCTGGTATTTGTTACCCAGGAAACGTCACAATCCAGCCTGTGAAATTAATTAAAAGTGGACATTTGAATTAATTAACTGGACAGCAGAGTGGCATTATACTGCTCCGGCCTTGTGACATTAAGAATTCCCTCACACATCCACATCCTCGTCAACTCTGGGGGGATACATACTTACACCAACGAGACGCACACGCCCACACAGATTAGGCTTAATTACCAAAGTGCAGATCATTGGGACAATGTGGATCAAGCTTAATTACATATTTCACAGCTCCAATGGCTGCATTGTGTGTGCGAGTGACTGTGCAAATGGTGAGAACAACTTAACAAAAATGCTGGCTCAGCTGGAATGACGTGGCGTCTTTATTTATTTTATTTATTATAATGAAACTGATTAATTCCCCACAGTAGATGTCAACAAGATGAATAGGGGTTAGACAGCATGCCTGGGAAATGTTGGGCAAAATAGATTTTGCTCGTGGCCTTAATTTGAGCTTCGTTCTGATTCCGGTAGTCATACTCAAAACTACTTTTGTTGTCGTTTTGCAGTGGGCGTCTTCTCAAATGTGCAAAACTTTGTATTTTTCAAATTTACAAAATAAGGCACCAAAAACAGTTTATGTGTAACACAAATTGCTTGACTAAAAAAACTCTACAGTTTTTACTTTTGTCAAGATCCTTGCATTACAAAATTGATAAATATGTTTCTATGTGCCTCAAAATGAGCTAAAAAAAAGTTCTTAAGGGGTGGGAAATAATTTGAGACTGTTTGGTTATCTTGAACATCAGAATTCAAGAAGTTGAAGCCCTCACATAAATCAAGTTCTCAAAGTATGACACAGGCCAAAAGATTTGACATCTCTTTGTCTGTGAATCTGGGAATAATAAGAAGGGTGGGAGTCTCACCACTCAGATTCTCTGGGAGAACTACTCATGCATATATATGTATGTATGTGGGTGTGTGTGTGTGTGTGTGTGTGTGTATGTGTGGTCTTGTTTTTGATGCAATATAAGGCCCACCTAACAGGAACGACCCCATAAGAATAAGAAGTGCTGTTTTTGGGTTTTGGACTATGAGTTGAGTTTAGGTTAGGGTTAAGCTGCAGAACATAATAAAACATAAATGGAAATGAATGCAAAGTCCCTGTGAAGATAGAAACACATACATATGTGTGTGTCTATTTGATCACCACTTTCTAGAAAAATAACCAACCATCTATTGGAATAAAACGCAGCCTTGCTAATTAAGAAAAAAAAAAGTTTTGTCTCTCGATAGGAAGAATGAAACCTGCAAATGCGTGAAAGCTGAGAATTAGGTTTACTTTGACTGCCTATCAGTTGTAAGAAAGAATTGTTCTTTTCCAAAAACACAACAACTCCTTTAAATTCCTACTTTTTTCTGGTCAACCAGATAGGTGAGGAACTTTTAATCAGTATTACCTTATCCATGCTTCACAGTGGGTATGACAGAAGTACATTGTTATTTACGGTACATGCTGTGGCTTTAAGCAGAAATGATGCTCCATCTGAAATATTACCACAAGTAGCATGTAGCAACATTCTAATGGCAAGAGCAGAACCACCGTCTTGCACGGCTACCTCGAAAACATTCATTATTTTTCGGTTTATTTGTGTAGCTTTCTGACCATGACGCTAATCCTGGTGAGTGTTGGTATTTGTTCGCTGCTTTACCGGCGGTCTAGCCGCTCCAGAAGTCCTTTTGTTCCTGCCTCGATGTAGCCAAACTCCGTCAAGTGTTTGTTTTTTAAATGACATGTTAGAGTCGTTGTGTTGATGCATTTGGACGTGGTTCCCGTTCACTCTCAGAGCGTTATCGTTCCACGCGACAGGATTTGCTGCTGCGCGCTTGCGCAGTGAGAAGGAGAGATCTGCTGCACACGCAGGCTGAGAAGTGAGATGCAGGTGATCGCTTTGGTGATCGGCAACAAGACACAGTGATCAGCGATCACCGATCATACGCTTTTTCATGGAAATCGGACGATTTTGACCGGTGGCCGAACGATCGGCACAATATTCACGTTGAAATAATTTAACCCATTTGCCTACATCCCCTGTGACCAGTTCAGTATCAAATGTCTACATTTATAAGGACTATTTTCGACATATCTGCGTTATGATTAATATGAAACCTCAAACATTCTATAACATTTTAGGGTAAAAGGGAAAACTATAACTTGGCTACAAAGCTCTCTTTATTCAATTGAAGCCTGTACAGTGGAGACAGGGTCTGAAACTCATTGATATACCACCGCTTTATAGTTAGAAGACAGAAGAAAGGGCTTAACATCCCTAGACAATAACAGAATACGCACACAAGAGAAAAAAAACCAAAAAAAACATTATGGCAAAAGAAGTTCAGAGAGTGAACATGATCCATACTTATGTACTCAGAATCACTAATGTGCTGTATTCTTTAAAGAGCGACTTTCACCTGCTCGGTTTATTTGCCCTGAGTTGCGCTGTAAATGTCCTCGCTCAGATCTCGCAGATGTAGAACAGAGTGTAAATGTCTGAAACACGTAATAGAGCAGAGGAAAGTCAGATTAAGAACCAAGCACTGGATGAAGATCAAAGCAAGATACAGCAAGTGTGTAAATAAGTACGGACTTGTCAGTTTTAATTTTTTTTTCTCTCTTTTCTTTAAAGGACACTTAAAATAGAGATCAAGGAACAGCAAGGATGGAAAAAAGAAAAATCTACAGCAAGATGAAAGGAAATGTGACTTTGTACTTTATATTCAGAGAATGCATTAACTCCTCCTGCACAGACCCATCTTTCTGAGCTATCTTCATTGCATCTGTGGACAATGTTCTCTTGAAGAACTTTTCGAACTCAGCTGGGAGAAGTTTAAACTTCAGGAATCTTTACATAGTTTTCTGTTTGTCCTTTCCCTGCTTTAATCATTCATCTTTTTTTTCTTTTTTTTTACAGCCTTTTATCCTCGTGCCATCACCGCAAAGTGATTCCATTCATCTCTTTGCTCAGCAACTCGCCCTGATTTATTAGTTGTTTTAGTGTTCTCTCACTTTTAGCATTTTCCCCCTGCTATGTCTTTGGGAGTGTCATATCTTCATATAATGCAGATAAATGACTTCTAAGCGAGAACAACCACAGGAATCTTGATAAGTAAGATTTTTTTTTTTTTTTTTTGCATCGAAATTTTTGGTTCACTAAATCGCAAGTAAACATTTCACTGGTACAGCAGCTGCCATTTTGGCTCATTTCACAATGAAATCCAAAGAAGTGCTAGCCGTGTGTTCTTTTGTTGCATGTTAATTTTCCTTTTTAAAAAGACCACAGCATTCACAGTAAATACAAAGTAAATCTATTATTGACCCAAATCTGGAAAACGGATTAAACTGAAAATTGTCAAAATGTGACTGCTCCCCAACATTCAGTGACACCTCCTTCGTCCCAACACGTTATGAGACGGCAACGATTTAAGACGTACTAGCAGGCCAAATCTTAAGCTGCTTCTCAACTGGAAAGTCTTAAAAATATAGCTTTAATATCGAACTTTCTGAAAAGTAGAAATTCTAATCTGCGAGATTCCTCTGGGGCCAGATTTACCGCTGCTCTAAGATCAGAGTTTGATTGCCACGGCAGCTCAGAGACTCATTTCTTTAACTGCTCAATGTGATTTAGGAGGTCTGGTTGGGAGGCAGGAGCCTGCCGAGATGCTTACATATGAGCTCTTTTGCCAGTCCGTCACCGCGGTGACACTGAGACGTACAAGTCAGAAAATGATACGATACGCACAACCACAGTCACTGTCACTTTCTGCTGTCTTCCCATGTAAGCTTCCATGCTGAATACTTAGTTTAGGTATCAGCATGAGGAAATAAAAGGCGTTTTGTGGAACATCATTTGCTGTCATGCCTGAAATGCATACTAGTGTGTGTGGAATCCAAAGCACTCTGCAGTATCGACTGAGTAGGATGCGTATGTCGGGATGTCACCCTCTCCTTTTTTAGTATTTAAGGATCAACTAAAAATCTTAACCTGTTTTTGCTACTAGGTCAAAACTGGAGTCAGGAAATTCCAGAGGGTGGTTATGCTTTAGCATGATGTCTTTCTTTGCCTTTTGAAATGAAAGGCAGAGACACGGTATGTTACGTTCTGCATATACAGGAGAATATGCAGAATAGAATTCTGCATATTTTTATGTTACATTTATGTAGTTATACACCAACTAACTGACAAATCAGAAGTGGAAATGATGAATCATAGGCTCACCTGCAATCACGCAGAAGGAAATCACATTCTTGGTGTTGCTTTACTTGTAAGACATACATATAGTTTTTTTTTTTAAGGTCACTACATATCTCAGTCTTTCCCCCTGAGATTATGATCATAACTTGCAGCTCTAGAAAGCATCTGAAAAGACTCGGATTTGTCCCTGCGAAAATCCTTTGAAGGTAACACACTATTAAAAATCAAAGGGCATCAACTTAGCAATAATAACACTTCCAATACAGTGCACTAATCTAACACAGGTGGTTTCATAACATGCTTTCAAAAGTCTCTTCCAAATCCAGTTGAGTTTAAGGATCTTGTAGTTTTGTTCATGAGTGACGTCAGGTTAGAGCGACTCAGGGACAGACGGGGCTTTGACATCATCACTCAGCTCAACTGAGAATAAACTTTTGCTTTCTTTTGTGCATTTCTGTGCAAGAATGATTGCAGATGAAGATATTTAAAAATTCACAGTAGTTGTAGTACAACACAACATCCATATAACACAGGGTCCAATCATATGCTGCCACAGTTTGCTTGGGCTCATCTCAAATTATTAATGAACATTTTGACTGTTTTGTGTTACTTTTAATTGCCTTGTTTCCATGAGCAGAAGGCAGCGACATGTAATGGGGATGAAGAGGGTGATTTGGGTCAGCACGGACAGCGTTTACCATCCTTGTGATTCTCATAGATCTGGGTGAGCTCTTCCAGGCTTATGTCCATCATAAGTAAGACTAACTTGTTCTTTTCTTTGCTGTATTTTTTATTCAACTGTGCCGATGTTCAATTTTTTCCAGCCTACTCTTGTCACAGGTTACACACCCCGTCTCATTTTTCATTGTCGTATAAATCGCAGAAGAAGTTACTATCTTTGTCTTGACTCTTTCATTTTTGTTTTTTAGCCTTTTGTTCGAAACCACTGTCATCAACTTGACTGCATTTCTTTCTACTCTCACAGCTGCTGGAGAGTCATAGCTTTATACACGACCATTTTCCACAAATGGATCTTTTTTTTTTTTTTATCCTTGTCTACCAAACTTTCTACCAATTCCCTCTTGTTTCATTCACTCTTAGCCATTATCTTTGTGAGCAGGTCTCGTGTGTCATTTTACGCTATGTTTTGCTATCAGAAGAATCCACCACATACCTCTCGTGCCCTGGCCACGTGAATCACTCTCGGTAATCACGGTGGCAGTTCCTCAACTGGGGATTTCGTTACATGGTTAAACATTCAAGAAAGGACCCAAAATAGGGAAATCCCTGTCACGGTAATGAGACACTAACAACCCAAAAAGATATGCGGAACTGCCAGAAAATGACACAAAGAAGCCTGGAGGAGCTTTGATTAAGGCCTCCGTTCGGGTATCGCATTCAGACGCTAAAGTTTCCCCGCCGCTGCAGATTAGGCTAAAAGAAATAAAAATGTTTTAATTCCTCAATTATGCTCGTTTAACCATACATGAAATGTAATTAAAGTGTCTAGATTAGTCATGTTGCCGATGGTGGTCCTTACATGAACAGCCTGGACTTGTTCTGGGTAATAATAATAATAAAAAAAAATAAAAAAAAAACATCATCCATACAGTTCACCCCAAAAATATAACCATGGCAGATTTACGTTTATAATATGTGAGGGGAGATAGATATGAGGGTGATAGTAATGAGGCCTTCCAATCTTAAACATTTAGATCTCATCACCACAGATATAGTAATAAACTCTACCATAAAGGCCAAATTTACTGGGATCACAAATTATAGTGGTTGTGTTAACGTGTTCGCTCGCCTGAGCAGAGGATGTCGACAGCTTGTCTAGAGTTACTCTGAGACTCTTTGATATTTCTCTCCTTTCCGGGCTTATCAGCTCAGGTAGCTCAGGGTTTGTTTTGGGATATTTGCTGTTGTCACACGCTTTCATTTTTCAGATGCTGGACTAACCCAGTGTTTCTCAATTCTGGTCCTCGGGGAGCACTGCCCTGCGTGTGTGTTATGCGTTTCCCCTCTGTGTCACACACCTGACTTGAAGTGGGTGATTGGCAGGCTTCTGCAGAACTTGGTGGCATGCAGAGGAGGTCGTGCAGTCATTTGAATCAGGTGTCCTGGAAAAGAAACGCATCTAAAATATGCAGGGTGTATTTTAGTCCATGGAACACTGCACTAGCCTGTCTTCCATGAAATGCTGAAAGTTTTGTATATTGTTTTATAACCTGCCCCCACTGTGATTTCTTTCCCACTAGATGAATAAGTGGGAGAAACTGGATAAATAAGAGAAGATTTAAAAACTCTGAAACATGTTGAGTCTTTCTAAATACTCGTTGTCTCTGTTACATAGAAACAATATGTAAGACAATATTTGCTATCGGTCAAAACTGCTGCAAAATGAAAAATCTAATGCCTTAATGCAACAGTAGGTAACTTACAGATTTTTTATTTTATTTTTTACATATTTGTTAAGGTGTCACCATGTTGCGACAGCATGGTATGAGACAGATAATATGAGAAAACACTGAGCTCCTCCTCCTCCTCCTCCCTGAGCTACTATTGCTGTCTAAAATAAAACTACCAATCACAGCTAGGAGGAGGGTCTTAGCGCCGTCAATCACACTTGTGTGCATGCTGGTAAATGTGCTAGTGGCGCAGAAACAACCTACCATTGCATCTGGATCGGTGGTCATGAGGATTCAGGCCTCTGTTGTGACGAACCACCTTTGGCATAGCAGAGAGCAAGCGGGAGGATGCTAGCAACGCATACACAAGGTTGATTGACAGCGCTAAGACCCTTGCCCTGACTCTGATTGGTTGTTTCTAAGGAAATGGGGGTAACATAGGGCAAAGACAGAGGAGCTCTATTTTTCACACATTAGTTTCATATTTTACTGTCAAGACATGATGACAATTTCAACAAATATGTTAAAACTTTTGCATAAGTTACATAGTGTAGCTTTAACAACTTCACATTTCCTCCAAAGTTAGTAGTTTAAAGAATAACCTTGAGTCAATCAATAAACTTAAAAGCAACATTCTTGTTGTTGAGTGGTCGAGATTCAGCTTTGTGATGTTACCTATTTCTACCTTTCACTTAATCTGATTAGTCTTCCTTGAACGAAATGGATTGCCCTTAGCTTATAGAGGTGACAAGTTAATAAAAAAGTCTGTACAGGAAAAGAAGAATAAAGCTGTACAGCAGCCACATGATGGGATGTCATTTCAGCTGTAAATGGAAACATTTTGAGCTTTACAAGAAAAAGAAAAAGATTTTTTAAAAGCCCAAAACATTTTGAACACTGTGGGAAAAAAAGAAGAAGAAAAAAAAAAAATAGCCCTGAGATTTGTCATCAGAATGGAAGACATCAGAGCGGCACACCATCTTCCAACATCCATCAGCAGCTTGGACACAGACACCCGAAAACTTACAAATATATATTCCAGAGGGCATGTTTATCTTTTCACTGGTATGACTGCGATTTGTTATGGATTCTAAAAATATTCTAAACAGAAATGTGTAATTTGTTAAAGTGTATGGGGATGGCATGGATAATATGCATGATTAAATCTGTCCTAAAATATGTTTCAATTATGATTTATTTACCTTCCCTTTGAATGATTGTTGACAGTTAAGTACTTACATTTTATTTAACATTAAAAAATACACTGATTGATGAAAGACACTAATATAAATCCAGAATTAAACAGAAAAAGAACCCATTAAAAGCCCTTTAGGAAAACATTTGTTTTTTACTTTCAAATCACAATTTAAAAATATCTGGGGCTAAAGCAAAATTCATCAAGATGTTAAATAAATAAATAGGAAACTTGCTGACCATGATAATAAAAAATTGCGTTTCTGACACATCGTTCATTATAATAACAAAAGTGAAATGCGGAGGGCCATTGTGGCAGTTTCTTTACATATATTTCTACTTGTGTGTCTTTCTGCAAAACAAATCTTTGGCCTCGCCTCCATTTTTCTCGTCCCATCAGTTTTCCTTTTTCCCTCCTGAAGATTTATCCCCCCACAGCTGTGGAGATGGGAGGCCCCTGCTTGCCTCCACTACCCGTTTCTCCACCTCGACTCCGAGTCTACCTTTTTATTCCTGTGCAATGGTCATTCATTTCCCCAGTAAAATGGAACATTTTATTTGTACTTGATTTGTTTATTATTTTTAAAGGCATGACTTTTGCCCCCATCCTGTCTTTGCTGTGCATTTCTGATGCATCGCTTTGCTTGTTCTGCATCGCGCTTCGGCTCAGTGAAGTTGTTCTTTTGGACTGCTGAAAACTATCAGAATGTTTGGCAGAAATATTTGCTTTTTTTAATTGTCGTGGAAGCAAGAGCACAACTCCAGACTGGCAACAATAATTTGATGGGCATTGTGAAGAAACAATGGAGTGTAAGACTTCCCTCAGGCAATATTTCTGAGCCCACCTATTTGATTAAAATCTGTAAATATAGAAAGCATCAACTATAATGGTAATCTCTGATTTTTTTTTTTCGACCAAATGGCTATTTTGACAATTTTCTCTGCATGTTTATTACTGCAGTAAAGAACACTTTATTATTATTATTATTATTATTATTATTATTATTATTATTATTTTATCGTTATAGGATATTATTAACATATTCACTTTTATGTATAAAATTACATTTTACAACTCCTTTTCCAAAATGTTGTAAATATCTGCAAGCCAACAAATCCACAGAGTGTCTGTTTGGCCACTATTTTTTTTCTGCAGTAATTTCTGACAACGGCATCTAAAATTTTAGCAAACGACAACATAAGTCATGTCCCTTCCCAAGTTGCCGTATTTTGTGTATTATTTGTGCATTTATTGCACACAGACAATTACATTACATGCAACTTCCCAAGCTCCTATCCTGGCTGCCGCCTTTAGATTTTAACGCCATCAGTCAATCTCAAAATTGTTTACAACAACAACAACAACAAAAAAAAATTATAAAGCACGCTAATGTCTTGTTAAATCGATGATCAAGGCTCCGACTGCGCATTAAGACGCTTAAACATATTAAATCCAACTACCCAGAGACGGCACTCCTGGGCATGGCGGTTTATTTTCTGTTGTTATATGGCTGTAGGGACAGAAAACAACAAATTAGCCCCATACACTAACAAACACATCACTTATTTAACAGTCCTTGCTAATTAGCTGAATTAAAGTTGAAAGTGGAATAGAGGAGCCCCTGAGGTACTTTATCACACACCGTTTGATTGGTATTCTGTTCGAACTTGCACTGTCGTTGACAGGACCAATAAACTGAAACAACTTCCGCAGTCTTTTTCCAACTCCTTTCACTCCACGAATCATTCATTTCTCATCCATTTGATCTAATTTAAAGTAAATAAATAAAGAAAAAACATAGGAGAGGGACCAGACGTTCAGATGTGCACGGAGGTGCTCACTTATTTGCAAACCTAGTTTTAGTTTTATTTTAAAACATTTCTTCTTCTGCTCGTCCTATATTTAAATGTTTACTACATTAAACTTAAGGCTTTAAAAAGAATAGCAAATCATAACATCATATTAATTAGGGCCAGGTAAAGGTAAGATTATTTTATTTATATAGCACATTTTCAGCAACAGTACAATTCAAAGTGCTTTACATGAGAAAACAGAAAATAAAAAAAAAAAAAAGCAAATTAAGAGAAAAATAAAAATGTAAGAAGCTTGCTAAAAGGTAAAAGTATAAAACATGTCTATCGGTTCCCCGTGTTTCGGAGGAATAATAATTTATTAACTATTTGGGGATTTTCTTGATCTGATAAAACTAGATGTCTCTCCTTGTTTGGTAAGATTAGTGAGGCATAAAACTAAAAGTTGGTCCATGTTTGATGGACCTTTACCATCTACCATGAAGTAGATGGTAAAGAAAATAAATTCAATTAAAGTGACAGATAAAAGTGATCGAACCCTCTTGCTCTGGCTAAAAAAAACCCCCCAAAAAACACTTGAAAACAGAAAATACTGACATTACGTGTGAGCGTCAAGTCTAGACAAAACAAACAAAAAAATGTAAAAACCAAAAACTGTTGGCGTGGCGGGCGTCACTTAATGGCACAAGCACGAAAAGGTGGAGCTGGGGTCTGTTTTTAGGGCCCATCTGCACATCTATCTGGAGGCTCTGATGATGAGCCATCAGTCCGGCTCATTATTACCTGACTAATTACAGCAGCTACCTCAGGCTGGCAGCCCTGTGCCTGTATTCATAATCAAAGTGAAATTAAACTATTAACTGAATTAATGGTGCAATGGTGCATGTTGTGTCAGCAAACAAGAGACAGCATGATGTGTGTGTTTACGTGTGTGTGTGTGTGTGTGTGTGTGTGTGTGGTCTTGTACCTGATACAGTGTAAGGGCCATTTTCGAAACACATGCTATGTAGTGGGGACCGACTGCTCCTTATGGGGCCCATAAGAGGAAGTGCTGCTTTTGGGGTTAAAGGTTGAACTTAGGACTAGGTTTTGAATTGTGTTCAGGTTAGGTTTAGGGTTAGGCACGAACTATGCCTAGTTAGCTTTTTTTGTTCTTTTATTAGTTCATATATTGAATCAAAATGATTTATGTGTGGGTAGAAATTGAAACCAATATTTGCAGAATGTTTACATTTCTATCATTGTATAGTTGCGCAACAAAAAATGAGGCAAAAACTCTAAAGCAGAAAGTTGCAACGGTACAATAGCTACCATCCAATGTAAGGCACAGATGTGCAACAGTACTTTAATAATTCTGTCTCTCAAAACAATTTTACAATAATTCCCAAGATATTCTAGTCAGATTCTGTTTCCCACGGTTGAAACATTGTGCTGAAATGACTAAATTAGTGACGGTCGCTATTTCATAACAGCTGCCCACGAATATAACGTTACAGGATTTGTTGAACGTTGAATAACTTTAAATTAATTGGGTTTTTGACAAACTTAAGCCACATCAAGCTACATCAATTCCAGTTTGATTGTTTTTCGGACCCCGGCTCCGTTCGCACAACACTTCAAAACCGGTCCGATTCTTTGTACGTTCAGATAAGGACCGGAGCAGCAAAGCAGTCATTCTGCTGCGATCACTCTCAAGCTACCGAGAAATTGTTCTAAATGAATTTCACCCTTGTTAATTCCTTCTTGATGTCTTTGCTCGCAAACATCGTTTTATTGTGGCCGAATTCCCGGCGCCGCTGCTGTCACTCACACGCTTTCACGATTTTACCAGAAAGCACGAGGGAAATTTTGACTGAAAAGTGGTCCATGTGGAACAGTTTATGCACATTAATTACACACGGACTGATGTTCTCGAGCCTTTATCTCTGACAGCATGATAGAAATTTAGCTTACAGCTTACGGTGGAAAAAAAATATTACATCTACATGGGTGCTTTGTTAAAGTGTGTGGATATCGACTTAGAGATTGTCATTTTCAAAAGATGCTTTTAATCTGACAAACAGGCCTCAATGGAAAGCATATTCTAACTGTATGCTTAATAGTCACGGTCACTTTTGAAGCTCCATAGGTTTGGTGCTCCTGTTTAATTAAACCATGATTGTTTCAGCACATCAGCCAACAAAATCTTCAGTTTTGTAAATCAAAACGCTGTTAGTTTGGCTGCTTTCCTGTACCATAAATGAAAGGGAGAAGATTGCATGAGGCTCCTACTTCAGTTCTTTTATCTTATGTATTTCTCACCCAGTCACAACACAATTAGTATAGCAAGAAATTTTTCCCACATAAGTGAAATAATCTGTCAGTGGAACAAGTTCTTTGACGTCAACATTAAGGAATTATTCGCTTAACAAGCTCCTATATCGTGCTGAAAAGTTACTTGTAAGTTGGTTTTGTCTTATTGAAGTGTACTAAGATATTTGCACTAGAAACTAAATGAAAGGCACTTAAGATTTTGTGTTTTTTGCAGTACAAAAAAAAAAAATAATCTATACAGTTTTATCATCCAATAAAAATTATTTCCGAGAAACTGTACAGTCTATGTAACTATGCTGGTTATTACTCAATGAAGTATGATTTGTCTTCCACGTGTCCTGGACACATTTGATCAGATGTGGTCAAATTGGGTTCAGGTCTGTTCATGCACACAGACCATTGAGCTGTTATCCTTTGCATTGTGGAGTCAATTTTAACAAACTGGAAAGACAGCACACCACTACTGAAAACATGCAGTTTAAAAAGGACAATGGAGGTTTTACACTATAGTTTCATTTTTGCCAAGTGTGGGCAGGACTTCTTTCACACCTTTCGATGCTTAATTGCATTCAGTACAAAATAGTTACACATGCTCACGGTTTCTCTGCACATGTTGTGTTTTTTGTTGTGTTTGTTTTTACGCCTCGAACTCACATGTGCCCAACATACTTGCCCAGCAGTTCATTTTTGTGTTTTTGACCCTTGTCGCAGAAGTTCCACCCCCCTCCACGACGCTCCAAAATAAAGTCCAGACAGGTTTGACATTTAAAACAGGGAGCATAAGCAGGCTGCAAAATGATAAATATTCATCCGTGGCAAAACAGCACCACTAAGTATGAGAAAAGGGAAAGTGAAGAGGATGGAAGAGGCGAGGGAAAATAAGGATTTCTCAATTTCAACGGATCAACGAGTTTTCAAATTGAACACTATTCTCGTTTAAAATTCAGACGGGAATCCGGCGAGATATTAGCAGGGGGAAATCAAGAGGGAAATTGGGTCACCTGTGAGCTGCTCAATTTATGCAGTCAAAACAAATAAGTAATTTAAAAAGGGAAAATGAGGAGGGGAGAGAAAAGAATTATAATTAAAAAAAAGAGAAGAAAATTATGTAGGACACAATGAAGCAAGAGGAGACAAAACAAAAATCTTCAAGTAGACGGATGCACTGAGTCGGGTCAGCGAACCCGCACAACTTTTGTACTGTAGTTCATGAAAATAAAACGGGCTCAATTAGTGTGAAGAAGAGTGGAGGTTGAAGTCTTGGCTGCAGTTATCTCATTTAGGTTCGAAGCGACTGGCTTTTTTTTTTTTTTCTTTTCTTTTTTGTGGGGACACAACAAGCAAACACTCCCATATAGAATCCTGTTCTGAATAGAAAATGCAGACTGGTTGCCAAGTTTGTTGGGTTTGCAGAAGCGAGGGAATCAGATGTGAACGGGGGGCAGTGGCTACAATTTCAAACGCCATTTGTTTTGTAAAGTAATTAGATATCGACTGAATTGATTGCAGTATCTAAAGAGGAGAAGAAATGGAGAAAATACTTAACTATAGGAGAACGTTTGCCTCCCCATGGCTAAAATTAATGTCAAGCCTCACCTTCAAATGGTAAAATGTTTTGATACAGTATATTTTAGACAGAAACCTAATTTTATGTCTTCTGTCTAACCAGATCTGAATTTCAAGTTATTTTTTCTCCCATCTAGGCAAATTCTTTTGGGGTTTTTCTGGCCTATCTTAAAAAGTTAGAGTTTTTGCCTTATTTGTTAGGGGATTTGGGCTAGAAATGGATTCGTGCGAAAGCCAAGGTTACATAAAGCTTGGAAAAAGGTGACTCTTTTCAACTTTCAGCCAGCAGCACCAGTAATAGGTTTTTTTTTAAAAGAAATTTCAAGGTAATGTATTTTGTACACAAATAAAAACCTTACAGAACATTTAATCCTTTACCTTGGTAAAGTTCAGTCAAACACGATTCAGCCTGGTTTTGTATGAGTAGTCCAAAATTTCTCAGTGAAGATGAACTTTCTGTCAAACTCTTGGAATCTGATGAAATAAAAATGTAATGATCTGATAAAGATTTTTGCTTCCCAAAAAAAATTGTGCCTTTGGCAAATTTCTCTCTCTACATGTGGAATTAAGTGTTTAAAAATTCAAGCATTACTGTACACTTGACTACAAGTTTTAGGTTGTCCTTATCTGACGTCTGAATAATGGCTAAATTACTTTTATTACAACGTCGGAAATTTTCACTGGTCTCTTTAAAAAAAAAAAAATATTAAGGACGATTGAAGATTGGAAGCATCTAAAATATACGGTACGATGAAATGCATGTATCAAAGCGAGGTCAACATTCCTTAAATATGTTTAAATAAGGAGGAAATAATTATCCCTAGTACAGAATCCTGTGGAACCCCCAACCCGACTCTTTATGTACTTGCAATTACAAGTTGCAATACATACAAAATGGGATATTGCTACATGTTAAACTGTGAAACATCTTTAGCAACTATTTATGTGTGCCATGCAGACATCATGTTTCATTGTGCTTAATTGACTTTTCACCTACATTTTAATGCTAGCTGTACTACCTCGCTTCAGTAAAAGCAGTAAATATTTAGATGTTCCTCTTTCCTCTCTCTTCTGCCCTCTACAGGACAGTCCGCTGATTCTCCAGTCAGACAGAAACGTGACGGTCAATGCTAGAAATGATCAGGGACAGCTGACTGGTCAGCTCACCGTGGGTAAGACGCACTTGTCACATGCAGACACTCCACACGTTTCCCCTCTAAATGCCATTCAGTCCCGCCTCTTTTTTTTTAAACATGGATATCTTAAGGATTATTCTCGTTGAAACCTAAATACTTTCCCCTCCATTTTGATTACCACAATGAAGTGATCTATTTTCATTAGCGATCCAGCTCACTTTTGTTTTTCTTTTTTGTTTTTATGAAATTATGCTTTTGAGGCAAGCTTCACTAGTTTATGATGTTTTTTATGACTTATTTTAGTGACCTTACTACGTCTTTTTAATCTATTGTGGATTTTCACATTTGTTATCAAAAAATTCAAACTTATGTTGATGTAAGTATCTTTAACTTTGGAAATTTTCCTTATCTGCATTTTCATTTTTGATTTGACCAGTGCAGAAAAATCTCCTTCCCAAGTTTAAGTCTTAACAATTTCTGAACAAAACGAAGTCAATCCAAGTGTTTTTGAGCTTTAGACGTGACAAGAGGGCTAATGTGAATTGTGCAAAAAAAAAAAAAGAAAGAAAGAAATGAGTAGATCCTGATCAATGACTGTTTTGCAATGCATCAGTGAACCTCTAGAAACAGCACATGTATGTTTATCTCCCTTGGACCAAAGATTCTCTGCTTCACTGCCCACCGAGTCACTTTTAGATTTAAGGTTCAAATGTGACTTGCTGTACATTTTCAAAACTCGACTCACTGAACACGTTGGGGAAATCATGATAAACAAAATAATCGTGTCAAAAATGCCCTCGAACAGATGGTTGTTTTGTCGTTTTCTTTAGTAAAGCACATCTTTGCTCAAACCAAACTGTAGCTGTCACATAAACATAAAATCTCACGGAAATGGATAGCTACAACAACAGTCTGACAGCCAGGTGACATGAACGGTGTTTTCTGTTTCCAGAACCGAAAATTTTCATTTTGACGTCAACATGAAAAACCATGAATCGCCGCTCTATTACCATTGGCAGACCAGACGTTGCATATATTATTTCTCTTTCCGATGGTCCAAAGTTTTGAAATCCTTTACAGCTCACTTCTCGCTGTTAAACTCTCTAAAGCCTCTTCCCTCAGCAAGAAAAGTATTCCAGCTCTCATGCTTGCCTTAAGCATTATGTGCTTCCTCTGCAGACACTAGAGCTGGTCTGTTTTTTAAGTTATGGGCCAGGCAGTCGGCTTCAGTCGACCATGTTTCGCTAGTTGTGGCTTCTTGAGATTCTGTTTTAACTATAACAGAATAGATTTGAATTCTTATTTGCAAGGAAGCGAAACTTACGCCCTCACATAACCGCACTTAAGCCTACATTTCAGTCAAAACCGTGCATGCGAGTAACTGTTTCATCAATAGCGAGCTGCAATATGCAAACATAGTCAAACCTAAGCGCTGTGGAAAATTTCAGTAGCTGGCTGACTGTATAAAATAGGACAAGATGAATCCTCTTGTGGAGTTTCATCTTTCAGGCACCAGAAATCCCCTTGGCTTCTTGATCTCATCCCGCTGCTTCCACCTCCTCCTCCTCCCCTGTTGCTCTTGTGCTGACTCAGCACCAGAATTAACACAAACGCACCGAAAGACAGGAGCAACCGCACATGTTCTCCGTTCGCCATCAACGCTCTCAAAGGGGAGGTTCAAAAAAGAAAAAAAACCCTCAAAGAAAGATGGTGGTTTTTCCTCCCTGGAAAACCTCACGCACTCGGAGGAGAGAGAAGTTCCACCTTATTAGCATTCATGACTTGAAGCCCACCAGAGGACCAACTTTCTTTAGCTTGTACAAGAGATACAGGACCATTTCAATTAGTCGCACGGATAGATGAAATGCCCGCGAGTGCTTGCTTTGGTACATTGGCGGTGAATACCAAAAGCAGAGGAGGCCCAATGTGACTGCTGCCCAATTCCCTCCCCAGTCTGTATTTTTCTTTAAAAAAAAAGGAAGAAAGAAAATGGCCGAACAGGGACATCCAGGTTACATAGCAATAATTTATTAGAATACTGAATGTGTTATCTCTAATTTCACTAATACAATCATATCTCACATCTAAATCACAAACTACAATCTAAGAATGTCCAGATTATGATTTTGCTCCGAAATACCAATCTGAGTCTTTTACTATTCTTAAAGGGACAGTATGTTACTTTTTAATTTAATAATTATTAGTTATTTATTAGGAGGTTCAAAACAGCAACCCATGAGTTACTGGACAAACTCCTACCATCATTGCTCTAACTTAACTTGCATAACGTTATGTAAAATTTTATATAACACTGATTACATTTTCTTCTAGTGATGAAAAATATACCACATTTATTGTCCAAGCCAGTTTCCTCCAAAGTCCAAAAACCTTTCCCCAAAAGTTTAGCTGGATTGTCGTTAGACAAATTTGAGCGAAACACAAAAAGAGAGCGTGACGCAACTAATAAGGACCGGACAAAAAACAACAAGCAACATTTGCATACCACCATGTTTACTGAGGTGGATGATGAGGAAACGAACGCAGCTGTGGATACTAGACTCTCGAAAGCAAAGAGGCAAACAAAGCAGGCGCTTCTCGCACAAACCAAAACTTAAAAGAAAAATCAACACAGCCAAATAAAACCAAGACAAACCTAAGAGTGATGCACAAAAACGTCCCAGTGAGAAACAAAATCGCCAACTCATAAACACACAGGGCCTTCACTTGAGAAAAAAAAAAACAAAAGGCAAAAGAAATGTCTTTTTGGCCTTTTCAAAGTGAGCAACAGCCAGCGTGTCAATGATGCAACGGCAGGAAACAAGAGGGTCACTGCATGATTTGAAGTGTTTTTACCTGCCAAAGAGCAGAGCAGGCCCTGTGCTGCACCAAACCAACCCTTCATGTCACCTTAAGGTATTTTTTTTTAGACTTCTCAAAAACAAAACAAAACCAAAAAAAACGAGGACAGAGCTTTGAAATGGTAGAGATTCCGGAGACAATGGTGGAAACTGCACCGCGAGTCATGTCCCGGTTCAACTTATGACTTTGCCACAGGTGGGAAAGCAAGATTCATTTTCTAAGCACAGAAATGATTTATTTGGTGTTGATTACAGCCATTAATAAAGTGAGGGAGGGGGGAATAAGACGGGGCGAAAGATGAATGAGCATCATTTTCTTTCCACATTAATCAGCAACATGCCTGTGATCTCGGGGCTCTGGGAGGCTTTGAAAGATGAAATGCTGATAAGACATGTAGTTTCTGTTATATGATCTGTATATCCACTCTCGTCTTAAGCAACTAACTCTCACACAGGTGTGGCGATATTCAAAATATTACAATGCCATTTAAATAGGCTTACTTATACAACAAAATTCCCTCTTGTTTTCTTATTTTTAGATCTTCAGATGAAGAGCCGCCTCAAATGTTTCTCTATGTAAACATTACTGCAGTATTTGTATTTAGTTACTCTTACACTTCCCTACATGAGTGTCAATAAAACGATCTTTTTGTTTTGACTGTTTGCTAGTCAGTGAAGGTTTTGACACTGTTGATCAATACAGCTTGTAGTGATTTCTGTTATTTGTCCTGATCAATGAGTTTTGGTTTAATTTTGTGTCCTCCGATTCTGTTAGTTTACTGTTTTATTTAGTTTATTAATTATCATTTGGATCTATCGACTGCAGTTCATTTCTCTGTGTCCTATGATGTGATTCAGACATATTTTACTTACTCTTATTCTTGGGTTTCGTGCATTTTAGTTTATTCTCTTGTTTAAGGCTCATGGCAGTTTTGTGATTTCATCTAATTTTTTAAGTCTCCCTGTTCTCTGACTAAACTCATTTGTTTCCAGTGTTGTTCTCCACGCGTGCCTTAGTACTGGTGTCTCATCAAGCTGAATTGGAATCCAACAAAACCACCAACAACAATAAAGCAAAACTTTCATGACTTGTCCTTTCAGTTCTCAAAGGACATTGATTACGGTTCTGGTTGTACATTTAATATCCTCAAGAAGCAACAGCAAGCTTTGAGAAGAAAAGCATACTGGATTAATCTTGCATATTTGTTGTTACAAACTATGCTTAATTTTGTAAGTTTAAAATATAAACATGCACACAATTGTGCAAACTTTGCACACTCCAACCAATTAAACGGTAGTTTGCGGTTTCTCATTACTCAACAGCAACTTAGGGAAACTTACTCCACCACACATGCGTACAAGTGGTAGCAAACTTGCTCAGGGGACAACTGACAGATGACATGAAATTTATTTTTAAGTTCTCGGCTGCCCCAATGTTTTCTGATGCCGCCCTGGGCAACTGCCCATGTGGTATCAAAAACGTACGTTTTCAAAACATTACATTTTGTCTGAATATTATCAGTTCTTCAGGTTTTCTTATTCAGGAAGGCTTTAAAGAAGTCATTTTGTT
Source organism: Poeciliopsis retropinna (assembly GCA_010277075.1). Taxonomy (NCBI): domain Eukaryota; kingdom Metazoa; phylum Chordata; class Actinopteri; order Cyprinodontiformes; family Poeciliidae; genus Poeciliopsis; species Poeciliopsis retropinna. The sequence goes on from VMRM01000013.1 coordinate 2,428,448, forward strand.
TTAAACGCTAATTCATAAATGTCCTTCTCCATTCATGTCAGTGGAGCTGGAGACAGCAGCGCAACCGGTATAATTCATGCATGTAAACTTTCAAGCTTATACACACAAATGCGCACACAGAAAGTTGAAAATGTTTAACTTTTGTCTGCTGTCACGGAAACCATTCCTCTCGCTGTCATTCGTCACGCTCGTGTCGAGTCAATGTCGTGATACCAAGAGTGAGGTCAAAATAGTAGTTCCATTAATCTGCGTTATGTAACATTAATGTGTTAAAATTTTCAGATTCTTACAACAAACACAACACCACCTCGTCATGCTTATTTGTTTGGTCAAACACTGATGTGGGACAGCATCCTGCACTTCAATCAGCATTTGTTGCAAATCACTCTAGCATGAGCAGCACACCCAAGATGATCTTTGTCTTTCCTTTAATGAATATATAAAAAAAGGGATCATATTAATAATGCATTGGTGTACTATACAAAACCCAAAAAGCCTTTTTATGGACAAAAATGCTTAGAGGTTAAAGATGGAGAGTCATAAATAAAAACTGCCCATACAAAATCAGAGCTGCTTCATCTTTCCCATTTGCAAAAAAAAAAAAAAAATTTTCCAAGCCCAGGCTTTTAGATCTGCACAGTGTTCAGATATTTATTTTTTTTCCTAGCACAGACGCCTGCTTCAGCACAAGGCACGAATGTTTCTGACACTCAATCATTACTGCCAACATATTCTAGCATTTTCTCAGCCCACTGCAGACTGTCAGCCCTGGTTGTGTTTAAAACTCACCACATAGTTAGAGGCGAGCTCGAACCTTCTGCGTTTTTATGTGAAATACACACGGTTTTAAATGTTTCTAGATTTGCAGGGAAAAAATGGTGCACTGTTGTTCTAACCTTGGGGGATATTATTTAGTTATGTTGGAGAGTGCATTATTGAGGACTTCAGACGGAACAGAAAAGAAAAAGATTATTTAATATTGCTGTCTCATTCGCAAAAAAAATATAATACTTTTCTCAGTTTGAGCCGTCGCTTAAAGTGGTTTAATTGGACGATCAATTGTAAGTCAGCTAGCAGCACGGCTGGGATAGATCCTTTATTCCTGTGCTGAAACAAGTACAGGTGCATCTCAATAAATTTGAACAAAAAAATAGTTTTTGTAACCCGAGTCCAAAAGTAAGACTAATTATACACACGGAGGTGTATTTCAATCATTTCTACTGTTGCACCAGGAAGAAGGGAGTTTTGTTTACAAATGTCAGACTATTGAACAGTATCGACTGTACAGTACACGCTCAGTACTTTGTCAAGTTCCGTCTTTGCATAACTACAAACCGCAATTTTGCAGTGCGAGTCGGGTTTATTTGTGTAGCGCGTTCCAGCAACAAAGCAGTTCAAAGTGCTTTACACATTAAAGACATTGTACGGTCATCAATTATGAAACCAGCGATAAGCAGTACATTTTGTCAAGTGTCATCATCAAAGTCATCAAGCAAAAACACATCAAATATGTTGATCAATGTTCCACTTACTGGTAATCAGGGGCAACTCTAAGCAGGTGGGTTTTAAGAGTTGGCGTTTCAGCGGTTTTGCAGTTTTCTGGAAGTTTGTTCCAGATTTGTGGCGCGTAGAAGCCGAATGCTGACTAGGAAATGCCAACTTCTAGAGGGAAATGATGTTACCATCTTGGAGGTTATCAGCATGAAAGCTCTAAAATATCATTCTAGACACCAGCAGGTCCCTACTCCTCCTAGTATGTTGGCTTCGTACTTTCTTCCAAGTGAAATGGTAAATTTGTTTTGGCTGTGGTTTAGTTGAGTACTCTGACTTAAGTCTACACATTGAGGATCTCCCTTAAACTCATCTCTTTAACTTGCTTTCCCTCCCAGTCCTCCTCATAGCTGCAGGTATCCTTGTTGTCTCTGAAACTTTTTCTGCCATCGTTTTCCTTCCACTTGATTTTCCACCAATATCATTCGGAACAACCTGGTGTGAACATCCGCCTTGTTTCGCGGCTCACCCTCAACACTCTGAGCATCAGCTGGACATTTTTGATTTTGACGGAAAACAAATTCCAGTAATGCAATGAAGCACATTGCTGTTTCTAGACGTCTCTGCAAAATAAATAAATAAAAAAATAACCCCCAATTATGTACTAATTTGACAAACCAGGTGTTGTTTTAGTGATGCTTACATTAAAAATGTTTACATTTTCAAGCATTTTTCCCTTTCTGAATTTTATTTGTTTTTCTCCTTCTAAGTAATAATCAATATAATGATATATTACACAGTCGGATAAATTGGTGCGTTTCCAGCTTATTACTTCATTAAATCCACAAGTGCAAAATTATCCCCATTTAAATCTGTCACCAAGCAACATTTTATGATGCAGTCTGTTGGTAAATGCATAAAAATTAACAAGCCTAACAAAAATGGTTTACAGCTATATCTCTATAGCTATAGTATATCTGCAACATAGCTTGGTTGATCTTATGAGTAACAATTCGTGTGTTGCGGTTCTATACCTAATTTCCTTTTGAAAATATGTTTTCTGATGAAACACACTTAACACATGCACTTAATATCATGCAGCTGCAGACCATGGAAAAAGACCACCAGACAGTATCCCTTTTAATAAAGTAACACCATAAACTGCAACAGAGACACTTTTTGTAAATATTGAAGCAGAGCCACGCAGTCTGAAGTAGCAACAAAAGTTTTATGAAGTGTTTTCTGCTGTTTATTAAATATTCTATTGAGGATTATCAGTCTGTGAACGTCTTTAAGCAGAGGAAAGACATTTAACAAAGAGACTGGGATTGTCTCTGTGGTATTACATGCGACAAACACGTCAGTGTTTACTTAATTACCAACAACAGACCACAACCTTAATATATTCCATATTAAGGTCAAATAACAGGCCTTAATATGTGGAAACAATTAGCCATGTGCAATTTGAGGGGCACAAAAAAATACAGTAAGTTCATAAGTGTACGGAAAACTTCTGGATGCCTGCGTAGTATTATTTGTCGTAGTAATTAAAGTTTTAAAGCTGGAAGACCAGTTTTAACTTCGTTGTTTAGATAAACCAAAGTGAAACCATTTTGTGTTTCTGTGGGTCTCAGACAGCAAAACCACAACAGGCTGAAATCGTCTGAAATTATGACCACAGCTAACTACGACCGTTATTTGTTCTGGCGCTATTTATTCTGGTGGGGAACAAATAATTGTAAATTGCAATGATGCGAATTTACAATTACGCTGAGCGTAACAGCGAAATAAATGAAATCTGACTTTGCAAGTCCTCACTGTGTGCGCTATAATCAGAAAACAATTTTAGCTGACATTCAACCGTTCAGCCATGTTAGTGGTTAGTGAGGACGAATGGAAGCTAAATTCAATTAAAGCCGTATTTAATTAAACATATCCTCGAGTTGAAACCTTGCAGCAACCGTAAGCGGTTTAAGAACGGCGGAAGATGGATTTTGACTTTACAGAGCCGGTCAGAAGTTTGGATACTACAAGCTAATCAGCGCGGTGAATGTCGTACACACTTTGGGATTTTGAATGTAAAACCATTTGAATGAAAATTTAAAACAAGAATTAGTTATTGTGGCTTTTCTGTAATGCGAGCAGAAGCTTTTTGTATCAGTTTGCATATTGGTATCTATGTTGCCTTTAGGAATGTTTGTTTGTTTCATGGTTGTTTCTCTGTCTCGTGCTTGACTGGGAACCGTCGTGTGAAGCTTCCTTCTCTCCAAACGACTGAACATAGGCAACAATCTGCCTGTAAGAATATAGAAAATCGATGGATGTCAGTGTAAGACTTGTATTTTTATTTATACTGCACACTTAAGAACAACAAAAGTTGGCCAAAGAATATAAAAGCCAGGAAAAGTGGATCAAAGTTCTTGGGAAAAGACTGGAGTTCTTTATGATATTAAACCTGAAGGACGTAAAACTTTGTTGTGCAAAAATAGTTTGGTTTGACCTTTTTGGCTTATGCATTAAAATGACATTGGTTGAAGGGATAAGTCCAGCATCGACACTTTTCAAATCACGTTTTATGTTTTTAAATGACTCAAATGCAACTTTTAAGAGCATGACCTTATTACAACATCCAGGACAATATTAGCGTTTGCAAACCACAACTACAAATTCGGGCTTTGTCAATAAATGCCCTCATCCCTTAAGTTACCTCAATTTCACTTTGATTAGACACTGTTGAGCTACATCAGTAACAAACCTTAGAGATGACGTGTGTGATTTTACCAAGATGAAACGCAGCATAGTTGGAGAGAGACGATAAAGACAATGAAGCGACGGAGGTAAGCCCGAATTTAAAAGAAGATAAAATGTCATTGGGTGATTCACTAATTTAAAATGGTACCAGATTCATAAGTTGTAAAGGGAGAGTGAAAGGTAATATTTATTTTATTTTATTTTTTTAAAGAATAATTGAAGAAAGAGAATGATGAAAAAGATGAAAAAATAGAAAGTGAGAATTTAAGACGGAAGTCTCCACTAAAGTTTATTTTTACAATAAATAATCAAAACAAGCACACAAAACCTACTTTGTCCCATTATCATCAAAATCACAGTGTTCTTCTGTTTTCCCCGTTTTTGCTCCTTAAAAGTATCACAGAACCTCATATGTTGCCCATTACTGTTGGAAAAACTGGGGGAGGGGAAAAAGAAAAAAAAAAAAAAAAAAAGAAATAACGTTAGAAAATTACTCGTCCATTTATATGGCACAGTTTTAGATAACCAGTGTCATCTAGACACCAATTCACTGCCTCGAATCCCGAGACATCATCACCAAGGCGGGTGAAAGGGTACGGCTTCAAAACTCCCAAGTTCACTCATCATCTTTATGGTCGGCCATTCAGAAGACAAAGATGACAGGTTCTCACTCACTTTAACGAGCTGACAGCAACAGAGAGGAAGAGAGAGAACAGAGGGATGAAAGGAGGAGAGCAATAAAACTGAGATGAGAAGCCCAAGGCCAGTCCATGCTCTGAGACCTTCTCTCTCGAAGATGAGCCCTCAGGAGGGAGCAGAGTATTAATGGCAGAAACAGTGGGTGGACTCTGCTGCCTCACTCATATCAGTAAAATTCACAATATGACCAGAACGTCGAATTACAGTCTCAATGAACAGTTTGGTCAGCCAAAGTCGACACTTTGTCCTGTTCGTTGCAATGTTCCAGTTGCACTTTGAGTTTTTATATCTGGACTACAATCTGTTTAGCCATGTTGAAGAAATTATAATATTTATGAGGCGTACGCTGATGTACCGGCCAACCGATATACCAGCGCTGATTTTCTTAAATGTGATTGCCTCTGCAAATATTTAGGATTTCATGTGCATTTGTGAGCTCACTGAGAAATAAACATCTAAGGCATTAACTTTTAATGCCTTAGTTTTATTTGTGCAAATACAAATTTGTACACTCTTCCTCTCAGACCGGAGTTTTGGGCAAAACAGATTTGTTTGTGCATAAATTTATGTCTGCTCCTAATGGGGCAGCGTTTTGCACATTGGATTCCCTAAATCAGATACAGTTTAAACATACAGCTGGGTTTCGCTTCAGAGTGCACCCAACGGGGGATCCGTCTGCTGCAGAGTCGGAGCTGGTGCTCAGTGTGGCGTTCTGTGGGTATATTTGTGTGGAATCTGTTCATCTGTTTTGTGCAAACCTTTGCAGCAGTAACTTGTGTGGTTACAGTAGCAAATGTGGAGATTTGACCGAGAAATGACAAGCACCTTCGATGGACAGGAAGTCTTAATAAGACAGCAGGAAAGTGAGTCATTGTATTCTTTAAAGCTTTTATTTGTGAGGATCTAAGCAAGTTTGATGCTCATTGAAAGACTTTGACACAAGGTATGTACAACCTAGAAAATACAAAGCAGATCCTACTTTTGCCCGTGGCTCTAATTGCCGACACAAATTGGATGTGACTGCAGTGATAAAAATGACGGCCATGTTTCCTCGATTTTGTTTTTACTAAAATAGTTAACACTTTCCCAGTTGCTTGGTGTGGCTTTTCTACATCACTCAGGCACAACCTTGTGTAGCACTAACTCTAACTGTGAGTGATCGATGACGAAACAGATATATTTTTTTAATTAGTTGATACCAAATAAGCTGAAAATAGGGACTTTTCAGTTTGTTTGTTTGTTTTTAAGCCATCTTGGCTAACAGAATCAAATGTTTAACATTTACCATTATGTGTTAAGGGTCCGTCATGCCCAGTGAACACACTCAGCTGTCTGCAGCTGCAAGCTCTGCATCTGACATGACTGGATCACTTACTAGGTAATATGTCAGTACAAATGTAATTAAAGAATGGGCAAAAGCTGTAACTAAATGTCCACTTCTTGTTTTTATGTAACACTACTCAGACTTTAGAGAAAAGTGTTCTGGACTGGAAAATACCAGCGAACATTGAAATTAAGATACTAGAATTGAACTTTGAATGTAGTTGCATGATTACTGTTTGATTATGATCATTACTTAAAGTTCCCCATATCATGTCATCCCTCCAGGAAGTTGCGATGGTGCTATCACAACTAAATGCAAATTCCCTCGTCATTCATAAACTTGTAATTTTCACCAGCCACTGCAACATTTCTGCAAATGTAACCAATCGCATAACCGATTCCTGTACTTGTTTCTTTTCTGACCAATCACTGCAACTCGTCCACTCAACCCTCTTCTAATTAAGCCCCCTGTTTTCACATTGTTTGAAAGCCGGACCTGTAAGATGAGAGTCTTTTTTGTAATGCAAAACCATTTTGTGATGTTTTTGTAGTATTTGCTCCTCCTGTACACAGTTCATGTCAACTTGAATGAGCAATATGGAATTCCTCTTTTACTAAAATCATGTCCTGAATTATGAAAAGGTTAGTTGCACTTTAAATATTAGTCACATTGAAATCCTGTCTTTTTTGGGGAGGTTATGTGCAGCAATTTCAACATTTTTGTAAGATCATGTCATCGCAAGAATAAACCTTAAAAAATGTCAACTTTGCAACTTTATGGAAGATGCCAAAAAATTTTGTCATTTTAGGACAACAATCTAAAAAAAACAAAAAATATATTGCAACATCTATTTTGAAACGTTTAACACCTGGTTAAAAGTTTTGTAGTTGAATACTCATAAACAAAGCGTGCTCTGTACAAGCGACACAACCAGAATGGTGAGCTTCAGGAAATGTATTGAAAGAGATCTTGTCAGATGGAAACAAGGCCAAAAATCCATTCTGTTATTAATGGGCCAGAAAAGCAGACGTGTTCTATCATCTTTTTTTTTTCCGAAAGCATCATAAAGTAAAAGAGAGATGCTGATCCACTTGTCAGCTTAAGAGCAGCAACATTCAATCAGAGAGGACCTAAGTTACAGAAAATGCCACCAAAGAAGGAGCTGCTGGATGGTTCATCAAGTGATCGATGGCGCATGAAATGAGTCCTGGAAGGAGGCGTGACTCAACATTTATTGCGAGAGATTTTTCAACAAGTGTGTTTTTAGTGCATTTAATGTGTGTTATTGTTTGGTTTGACCATCACAGAAAGAAAACTGGTGCATTCAAGCTCTGTATTTCACAAGCAGTCATTTGTGTCTGAACTGGAAAGCCATGTTTAATAAAAGTTATAAAAGTGTCAAAAATTGTTTTCGACAACAACCTTATGCATTCATGAAAAGCAAACACGTGGACACTTTGAAAAACTGCTAATTTGGCAAAAAATAAAAAATAATTTACAGTTAAGTGCAGGCTGTTAATCACAAGACTGTTAAAAAAAAACAGTCTTTGTTTCAAAACATAAACCTTGTTTATTAAAATAATTTTTAAAAACATATTTACAATACGGGCTGCATAGTGGCGCAGTTGGTAGCACTGAAAAAGGTCCTGGGTTTGATTCCCGGGGTGTTTCTGCCCGGAGTTTGCATGTTCTCCCTGTGCATGCGTGGGTTCTCTCCGGGTTCTCTGGGTTCTCCGGCTTCCAGCAGCAATCGAGTTACAATTCTTAAAAAACTAATCTTCTGCGCAATCGCTGCAACCTAAGCAACTCCAGAGCTAAAACTTTGATGACCCTCCCCTGCTCCATCCTAAACATGATAATCTCATGGTTGACTTGACAGCATTTGTTTATTTTTTTTTATTTTTTCTTTTTCAAATCTAAAAGCACAAATAGTACACATACAAAAGACTCCATTAAAGACCTACAACAGAATGCAATCAGTAATGTGGAAAATGTTAAACCCCAACAGGGTACCCTTACACTGGATGAAGTAAAGTTGGATGCAGACATTCTTTCCAGTACTTTGTTTAATTTTTGGGAAAACACTTGAGGTCAAACTGCTATAAACAACAGAGTAAATAAAAGCGTCAAAATGTGTGGATTTATCTTTTAGGGTCTGGTTGATTTCAGATCTACGTCATAGATTTTGCCAGTTAGCCTATTGAAAAGGCTAATTGTCCTTGTCAGTTGGCTAATCGTTAGCAGTACTAGCTGCTACTAAATGTTGCTAGTTAACATTTAGCTAGTCTAAATGTCTATAGCCTTGACATAAACACATATATCCCGAATCATAGAGAGCCTATAGTCATTCGGGCTAAACGCAGCAAAGTATTAAAATTTGTCACATACTAAATGTGTTCCTAAAATCCACATTAAAAATTTACAAGGAGACAACAGTTACATTTCCACAACCTTACTTTTTAGTCGAAAGCTTAACGCAACATTTAGCCTGTTGCCAGAATTTTACCCAGAGGAAACCTAAAAAGTGATTAAAAGGGAACAAAATAAGGTTGTGTTTCTCTCCACGGCCAAAGGACAAGACCAACCTAATTTTGGATGCGTTTCTTAGAGCAAAAACACATTAGTATTCACAGATGCAAATTTGCCTGTCTGTGCATGCGTGCCAAAGCTGCAGACACACATTAAGAGAAGATTTTTTTTTTTTTTTTACACGAATGTCACACACTGCTTAAATAGCTCCTCTGATTCTCCATCTGCAGGAACGTGAGGGAGCGATGGGGAGAACGAGACCTGTTTGAGAAAATCTGCCGTGCATAAAGTGTTTACTTGGCTGTTCTTTGTAGCGACCCCTCAGTCCTTTCATGGTGTCGTCTTGCGTCATATCCCTTCACTGCTGGAAGACCTAATTTAAAACCTTGAATTAAACTCCAGGAGAGCAAACCCATATAACTTTTATTATGGCCTCAACACTTTAATGGACGCTAGTAAAACAGTTAGACTGGCACTGCTTTAATGCGTTCCATCCATTAACTCTGAATGCAAATTAAGATAATAAGAATTTATTGGATTTTGGGGGGGAAATATGTCACTTATTTATTTTTTAGAAACATACAACCAGAAAAAGTGGTAAGTAGATAAAAAAAAAAAAAAAAAAACTTAAGATAAAAAAAAGAATCTAAAACAAACTTCTGGCAAGTTTTTACTACATTTTGAAATTTAATTTTTTTTCTTCTTTTTTTTTGTTTAGAAAAAACGCAGTGTTATATATATATATATATATATATATATATATATATATATATATATATATATATATTCCTTGCAAACATAATGAATATCATTGAAGAGTCATACTAGTGTTGACACCACTTGTAAAGATATGAAAATGGGCATTATAGAACAATTTCTTACTTCCTCCTGTGTTAGCCTAATCTCAAGCAGAGAAAACGTGGAGTCGTTGGACAAACTGTACCTTCAAAGCCTCAGCAATTCCACAGCATTTCTCAAAGTGGGCATGAAATGCATCTCCGCAGATTTATGGTCTCAAGAATGATGTAAAGAATTTTACTGAGGAGGTAAATCAGCAGCTTTTCCAGATTTTGCAGATGCTTGTTATTGTTTCTCTGTTAGGGCGTTTATGAAATTGCAAGCTAAGGCAAGTCTGTTTGCACAGCACATTCCAGCAACAAGACAATTCAAAGTGGTTTACATGTTAAAACCAGCAAAACATTACATTGCAGTGGCACAATAAAGAAAAGCAATGACAAGTTCAAGCACATAATAATGTTCTAGTTTATAATGTTCAAAGGTAACAAATGCAGTTTTAGCCTTTGATTTAAAGGAACTCAGCATTTCAGCATTTTTGAAGTTTCTTCCAGATTAATGGAGAATATAATCCTGAATCTGCTTCTCCATGTTTGGTTCTGATTCTGGGGATGCAGAGTGGACTTGAACTAGACCACCTGAGAGGTCTGGCAGGTTTAATACAGCAGATTGTTGATGTTTTGTGGCGCTAAGCCATTAAGTGACTTTTAAGCTAATAAATATAATATAAGGTTTCTCTTCTGAGTAATAGGGAGCCAGTGGAAGGACTTCAGACCTGAGGAGATGTGCTCCAGTCTGCTAGCTTTAGTAGAAACGTAAGCACCAGCGTTAAACTGTCTTTTTTTTTTGTTTTGTTTTGTTTGTATTAATCAGGGCGACTAAAGATTAACGCATGGATGAGTTCTTCCAGATCTCACCGCGACATTAATTCTTTAATCCTGGAAATGTTCCTCAAGCGATAGAAGATCAATTTTTTAATTGCCTTTATGTGTCTCTGAAGGCTCAGGTATGAGTGGATCACTTTGCATGGATTTTGGACCTGATCAGTCATTCCAACCCATAATAACTGCATCTGTGTGCCGACGCTCCTCCTTTGGTTTAAAAATCATGACTCAAATTTTGGTTTTATTCAGATGAAGAAAGCTACGGCACCTCGATGTGTTGATTTGTTATGCGCATTCTATGAAAGGGTTCATGAAAAAGACTGATGGGGGATATTTATCAGACCTGACAGTCACAAAATATCCCATGAATCAGGTCAGTGCAAATATGCCGTGAATGGATTGTTCATAATATCCAAATGCAGATTGGATATCTTCATGTCAAGGCAGCACAAAAAGCATAGACGTAAGAAGTAGCATAATATGTAGATAACATTCAGACATATCTGTGTTATACCTGCATCTTGTATCGAGCTATTGCCTCCTTCACATGCTCTCTACTGAACTGTTTCCTTGTTTCACTGCACTTCGTCCCATCAGCGAGGTACTCTGAAAGCATTTCTTATTGCTGCAGGGTCCTGCTGAGGACGGCACTTGTAACTAAAGAGGAAATCCTGTCAGGAAGTGATTAAATCAGTAAATTTAAATGAGCGCATTAATTATTAAGGGCACCTAACAAGAACTCCTGCTGTTTCTGGTGGTCACAAAATTACTTGGTCTGATCAGGAACAGAGACATTTGCAGAAGGCAATTAGTCTGCCAAAAAAAACCCCCAAAAAACAAATAAACCTGCTCAATTACACAGAATTAACATTTGCCACCTACAGGTCAGCGAGGAAAAGGAAATGGAAAACAGTGGCACGGCCATGAGGTTTTGGGAACGACGTGTTCCGTCATTTGATGTTTTGTTGAGTGAAACCTGGAGTTGTTTTAACCGCAGGGTTAACGCAGAGACACTCGAACCCTTTTAATATTCCTCTGTAGGACAAACACAATAAACAGTAGGCACACATTATTTCTTGTGGATAAAAAAAAAAGTACAATTCTAAATTTATCTCAAATCAGTTTCTATTTAGTTTATTTACTGAATATAGAAATAAATACTCAGATTTTTTTTTCTTCTGCTGGATGTCACACAGCTCTCTGTCAATTCTCCAAACAATCATTTTTGGAGAATTGTTTGCGACCGCTTCCTTCAAATGTTGTGGCTGCTGGCACATTACGGAGAGTTTTAAATGGCTTTGTGTTTACTACCTGTCCTTTCCTTTCCTCAGGTTACCTTATTTAAGAATTAAATTCATAGACACGGCTCTTGCATAATCTCTCAATACAGTGACAAATGAAGTCAGGGGGGAAAATAAATTGGAAGAAAGGTATGCAAGTCATAAGCTATACATTTTATGCATTGAAAATCATAGACAATATTTCGTATTTGTGAGTCAATTTTATCCTCCATGCTTGTCCCCCCCCACCCCAGGTTTGCCCAGGTTTGCCTCAGTGTATTTCCTCCTTTTTCTGCCTCAAGCTCAGCCTGTTTACACATTTAGACTTGGCTTTCACTCAAACCAGTCAGATAACTGTAAGCTTAAAGTTTGTGCAGCTGTCAAAGGAAAAAAAAGAAGAAAAAAAAAAAAAAAAAAAGGAAGGAAGGAAAAATCTCCCTCCACTCCGGCTCTCAACCATCATTTCACTGCTTGTCACGTCATAAGCCACATGAGTTATGCGTCTCATCTCGTCCGTGGCTTTTTAAAGCGCTGCTCCTCAGTCGATCACCAACACGAGTACGACTGGCTATACTCTCGTTCACGACACCGCCCTGAATATGATGACTCCTCACACACACTTTGATGTTTGACGGTGTGTCTGCCACTGGCCTGTACGTCCCGGGCTTTTTCTACTTCCAGTCAACATTAAATTATTAACAGTTCAGATAGTTCTGGGCTGTTTTTTTTTTTTTTTTTTTTTTCCTTCACATTTTGTTTATTTCAAGGCAAGAAATGGTGAACTGACTTCTTGAGGTTAAGTACAACTTTAAAAAAAAAAGTTTTTCCCATTATTTTTGGGACATACATTCTGTCTGACACAGAATGGACGGAGCTATTTTTAAAATGTCTGATCAAAAACCGAGTCGTCCGCACATATCGGTGTCATCGTCACTGCACACTCTTAACAAATCCTACTGCATCTGGAACCATTAGATTTCTCAGTCACATTAATAATAATAATAATAATAATAATAATGTCTGACTGGTGAAGGACTAGTTTAATTCATCTCTTTTTGAAAAGATGCTCCATAGACTAGAAAACTGGAGATGCTCTTTAAGTGGTCTGATGTCTTCAACTCTGATATATTCGACATGAAAGCCTGGCCATCTGTTAGGAACTCTTTTGGTTTCACAAAACAAGAATAGTAGGCATTTACCGGCATACAGCTAATGGAACAGGACAAAACATTATATTGAGTTTAATAAAGCTATATCAGACATCTTTTTGAAACGATGAATGTCGAGTGTTGTAATAAATAAAATATATATATATTTTAAAATATATGTATTTTAAAAAATATAATCAAAGACTGTTTTAAAGAGTTTGTTCTATGCGTGAAATATTTGACATTTTAATAAAAAGAATTGCTCCCTTTTTATGTTTTCACAATGTCAAAATTGAAAACTTTGGTAAAGTAAGTGAGAAATTAAGTTACGCTTTTTTGGGTTTTTTTTTTTAGTTCATGAAAAGCCATTATCATGTTTATGGGCTTAAATGAAATTTCCAGAAAGTTTCCAACTAGTTTTACTTTCTTATCTTATTTCATACGTTTGCTTACGCTGGATAAGCTTTTTATCAACTTGAAATTTTAACACACTTTTGAGATCCACAGTGTCTGTAAATGTGCAGGTGTAGCTGCTTCTCTCTCTCTCTTTTTTTTTCTTAGTGTTTCAGTATTTCCTCATCTTAGTCTGTCTTTTCAAACACCCTGCAGCCATGGAGCAAAAGGCACCATTTCTTGAATCAGACAAGTATTTTTAAATATGCTGACCTCCATCCATACAAAAAAAAGAAAACAAAATCTGCTCTATGTGCTCGATACCTGAGACAGAATCCCTCATTTAAACATCTTTCCCTTTTTGTCCTTGTTCATCCTTTTTCTCTGCTTTACTGATTTTTTTTCCATCCAACTCCAAATTCTGTTGCTCACTCAGACTCGCACATAAACACGCAATAGGCTTTCGGCACAATTACATTTTGTGTCGTCACGAGGAGTGAGGGTCTAAACAATGTGGTGGGACATAAAAAAGACAGTGACAGAGAAAGATTGGGGGGGGGAGGAATGCTTAATTCCAGATATCAGCCAATAAAGTTTGATTGTGACTCAAAAGACGTTTTAGCCTTTTATAAGGGAGACGTGTTGAGTTATAGCTTGAAAACCCAGATGGTAAAGGCGAATTAGGGCGACAGTCAAAGAGACGGGGCTTTTTTTATAGGTTCTTCTGTAATGCAGTAATAAAATGTTCTTGTCTAACTCATAAAAATATAAAATACAGATAAATTCAATTAAAAGCATGGTTAACAAAGTTTCACACCAGTTTCCAAGTCAGTTTTAATGACACAAGACCTGCAACATGAAACACATTTTTTGGTAAACTAGATTTCTTTTTCCTTAAACTAAAACCCTTGAGCTTGCAGGAAGGTCCTGGGTTCAAATCCCAACCTGGAGTATTTCTACATGCATGGATTCTCTCTGGCTACCATAACTTTCTCAAACAGTATGAAAATATGCATTTTAGGTTCATTAACTACTCTAATCTACCGTTCATAACAAGTTATTCATGAAGCAAAGTTTATTATTCTCTAACAACTCATCCTTTTGGGTGTTGAGGCGTGTGACAAAGTGGTTCAGTTTGTGTTCACCACTTGTCCCTTACTCTTATTTCTGATTCACATACTTCCTGTAGTTGGTTAAAAATTTAAACATTTCTTTTCATCGTTGCTTCACTTACTGTTTGTTTGTGTTAGCATTATGTTGGAGTTTCCATCTATTTATATGTTTAGGTTAAAGCTACTACTTCTGGATTATTGGTTGAATTTGTTTACTTTGTTTCAAAGTTAATTCATGCTCCAGTATCAAGAGTAAGTACTTTATATTTTGCGTTGGAATTATCCGGTCTTAAAACTTGGACTCAAAATAAGCTAAAACCCTTGAGCTTAGCCTGGAATTGAGCTTAAAGCAGATGCTAACTTTAGCGTTGCTGGTGGGTCGGGCTAGCTTGTACAGGAGACGCTCCGTGTTTGTCCTCGTCACAGCTAACAGCTAAGCTAACAGTTTGCAAGAGGCTATATACTACCAGTGGCAACCAAGCCTTTTCCATGTTGTCTATCTCGAACAGAAAATTAATTGGTCTTTTTTTTTTGACTAGTGCTTTTGTGTAATAACACACGTTTTTAGGCATTTCCCTGCTGCCACACAGCGGCCGAAATGAACGGGTGATTAACTTTTGCAGCACAATTTGGCATAGAGAGGAGGTAATGAAATCATTCGAATCAGCAGGGAGACTTTTAAAACACAGAGAACTGACAGAGGAACTCCGTTTCATGGTGCCAATGTTTTGTCTTTTACAACAGGAATTATTGCATAAAAGCGAATGCAAAAACCTTCATTTCTGTGGTGCAGTCGTGTCCAATCAGTCAGTCATCCCAACACACCCACCCATCCCTGCCAAAACGCACATTAACATGCGTCACCAGATGCTCAACCGTGTTTGCAGATGCTGACTGAAATTTACGGTCCGCATGAGGTTAAACAAAATTAAACACTGCTGTAACACAGAGAAGGACTCTGATTGCTAACATCAGCAAAGTCCTACAAATGAAGGAGAAAAAGGGCAATAATAAAAAAAAAAAATAAAAAAAACTTCACTTATTTATTGAAAGAACAGTTTATTAATCTAATGCGTGAAGTCATAGATCCTAAATTGATCAGTGACTTTAGATCGTTATTGTGAAAGCTTATTAAAGCATTTTTATATTTTGAGTTAGTCTAACCGTGAATTAAAATTCATTCTTTTTTAGGTTGTAATAAAACTTAAAAATATCATTAATTCCAGACGATTTTCAATCTTGGGAAAAAAAATAAATAAAAACGAAGGCGCTTCCTTTGTGTACTATGCATTCAGCTGTCGGTAGAAGCAGCGCCGGTACACTTTACAGTCGGAGTAAGTGGTAACATTTTTCACTATATTTAAGGGGATTTTTCATTTAAAAAAATTTCTGTTCTCTTTGGTAAAAAGTTGTGAGAGAAGCACCACTGTCTCCTTAAGTGGGACATTTTGTTTTTAAAGATTTGTTCGATTCTGTGAAGGGAGCTGGGTCATGCACTCATTTGTTTTTTGCTTTTTTTCTTTAGTTGCTCTTTATGCTCTTGCGGTATGTTTTGAATTTAACGCAGTTCGTTTTTCTTCGTTTATTTCAGGTTCGGAAATGGTCGAGGCCCAGTGTCAGAGGTTCGAAGTGAAGAGCGCTGACGGCGAGAGAGTTCTGTTTTCTGCAGACGAGGACGAGATCAGCATCGGAACAGAGAAACTTAAAGTCACAGGTAAAGTGTGAACCACATACCGTGCAGATTGCGACATAGTTTTTTACACTTTGACATCGTTTTCTCCTTGTGGAACGTAGCGGTATTACTAACACAGAATAACGTTGGCGGCTGGACTCCATTAAAGATTTTGATCGAGTTAATTGCAGGGGTCTAAACACATTTAGATCACAATTTTGACAAAATAAGCAACATCCTCAACTCAAAACACTTCTTTTGATGCAAAATTATTAAATATGGAGATATGTTAGCTCAACAATAAATATAGTGATTGTTTTTAATTTGTTGTATAAGAAACGGTGCAAAGTACTGGTATAAAACGTTCGGTTTTCAAATGTTTCAGGAACTACTGGTTATTCGTGCAACTTGCACACACTTGTCTTCTCTAGCGTCCCATCAGATTTTTTTGTTTTTCTTTTTCATTATTTTACCATAAACATGATTGTTTTCTGCTTTTCTACACCAATTTATTCTCTTTCTGAAAGGAGCTCTCATGTACTAAAGGCAGCAGTGATTGTCTCTTGTTCCTTGTTTTGTTTTCGGCAACTTAAATCAGACCACTGACACTTCTGAGAAAGTATTTATGTTCAATCTCTGCACCAAATGATAAAGTCCACCCTTGTAGCTCAGTTTGGTTTGATTTTCAACGATTGAAACAGTTTCCAATCAAACGCTTGAACACTTAAACTGTAGACGTTTTCTGCCTGCACACCTTGCAGTTCAGTTAAGATTTTTTTTTCTCTCACTTTTTTCCAATTTTCCAAGAGTTTGTTTTCGAATGTTTTCTGAAAAATAACTCAGGCACACTGCGAGTCGCTCGAAGTCAGGACTAAACTCAACGTCTGTTGGAAAAATTACGCTAAGCTCCCAAGTTTACGCTTGTCATAAAAGTGTGCCAAAAGTAAATGTTCGTTGATAAATGGATAAAGCTAGTGTGTTCCAGTGAAAAACCTTCAATAATCACTCTGAACTCATTTAGGTTATGATCTTGGTGATGGGTATTCAAAATAAGTCTTCACATGAACCCTATGAAGTGAAGTTTGAAGGTGAACTTGTGCTAAATCCACTCCCACAGACTCACATAGTGCTGAAGGCAATTTGGGAGATTTGTCCATTAGAGTCACTCTGAAAGAATGAGGGCAAAGAGGTTTAGGGCTGGAGGTGATTGCTTTTGTCCTTTCCCGGGTGTGGGGAGGGAAGAGAAGGACCGACCGTCCAAAAGAGCCACGTAAGCCTCTAAGCGCAGGCTCACCGTGTCACTGTTTGGGTTTGCTAGTGTTTTTAAAGTTTTAGCATCACTACACGGATTTTGTGAGAGTGAAGCCAGCTGGCTTGCCAGTTTCGGGTCGCCGGCCGCGCTTTGAAAACACACCCTGGGTATTCTGAACGAGGAAAGGTGCCGCCAAGCCGACGGTGACAAGCTCATAAACATTTCATGCAAACAAGAGAGAGGCGACAAAAATCCCCAAAGCAAGCTTGGAAACAAATGCCAAATTCCTGTTGGCAAGATAAGCTGCATTGTGCGGAGCTCAAACGATAAAAAAAAAAAAAAGCCCTCACTAATATTCATAGTTTGTAGAAAATTGAGTTTTGATTCTCAGCGTTTCCTACAAAGGAACGCCGCCCCGCTTCGGCTTTGAACGGCGACCGTCGTCTCGTTATCCGCGGGCCCGCCGGTGACTTTGCCTCATGCAGTATTAAATTTGCTGCGGTGCTGAGCTTTCAATATACCATCTATCGTCTCAGCAAGAGCTACTGCCAAACATCTGTTCACAGCTGCAGAGGTGGCTGCCGGACACAGGGGGCTAAGCACGTCATTTTATCAGAGCCAACCTTTTTTTTTTTTTTTTCCAATAGGAGGAGGCGCATGTCGGGAGGAGGATAATGAAATCTAAGCAAAATTAGTTGGGGCATGTTTACGCCCTGACTGTTAGCATCTCATTAAATGAGATGCATCAGCACCGACTTGGAGAACAAAAAATGTTTAACTTAAACCAACTTTCCAGGATTTAACCTCCACTGCCAACATTTAACTTCACACTGCTCCTGAAATTAACACAGGGCCAAGTTTGACTGGAAATGCAAAATGAGAACAATCGACATTATTTCCGAAAAGTGTGACCCCCATGGTGCAAAGACTGTATGATGAAGTTGGTGTCATTTGATATCAAAATACCAGCTTTTGGTTTTACTCATTTGACCCTTTTTGTCCTCTCTACAGGGGACGAAGGAGTGGTTTTTAGCCATTCTGTCGAGACTTCACATGTCAGGGCAGAGCCATTTCAAGACCTAAAGTAAGTACTTCAACTATTTGTGTCATGGAAAAGTTAACACGGTTCAGTAATTTGACAAATAAAACAGCGAAACTCACACGCAATTGGACATATTTTTAAGTGTTTATTCAACTGATTACTACGGTTAATGGAACTCCAAATACAGTTTCTCAGAAAACCTGAATATTGCATTGCACTCATTAAAAATAAATACAGAAATGTTATGCTCTGGCAATGATAAGCACTGAGTGGAATTGTCTGCTGATTTTATATTTTCCCATCGGAAGGTCAAAAACCCCTTTTGAATCAAAGTTCTGGAATTATTCGCTCTCTTCTTCCATCACTTCATTATGTTTATTCTGTAATCCCCACAGACGACTTGTTACCATCACCTAAGAGCCAAACATATCTTGGACCTTTCCACTCCATTTCCACCTTTATTTAGATGCCCTTTTAGGTATTACCATACAATAACAGAGGTGTTAATGGGCATCAACTTTACATTGTGACAAATTTAAATTTCAGTTTAAACATTTAAGTCGTGCAAAAAAAAAAAAAAAAACAAAAAAAAAACTGAGACTTTGAAATGCTGAGGTACATATTTAGATAATTATCAGGTGTATGTGAAGCAAACTAGTGACTTGCTCATTAGCGCCGTCAATCCCCCTCATGTATGCGCTGCCCCCGTGCACTCTGCTGCACTAAATTTTCTCTGTCGTCAGCAGAGCCTGTGGCTAGTTAGCCAGCCACCACGGCCCCCGATGATTGCGCAGATAAGCAGTTTTTCTGCAGCGTTAAGTTGTTTCTCTGCCATTGACACAGCCGCAGCACGTACACGAGTGTGATTGACGAGTGCCGATCACACCAGTCGTGGTTCCGATTGGTTGTTTTCGGGCTGAGCAGGGAGAAGGCAGAGAAGCTCAATGTTTTTCACAGGTCATCTGTCTCATAATGCACTGCCACAACATATAGACAGTTTTAATAAATGTGTAAAAAAAAACAAAAAAAAAAACTTTTTTAAAATATAAATGTTAGTGGTGAGAGTTACGGGGTTTAAAAGAAGAAAAGTTATCTAGTAATACCGCGGTAATGACAGGGACCAATCGTTTTACCTTTATTATATGTAATTCAAACATTTTCATAAATATGTTCAGTCAGGCTACATTTACAATCCCCATGGAAATCCCTGTAGGATATAGTTGTGACTCAACCAGAGCCTCGCTGAATTTATGATGTGACTAACCTTGGTTGAGAGAACATGGTGTTAAAAGACTCTCCCACAATGGAGTGGGAAAAAAAATCATTTTACAGCAGGAATATAAAGAAACGCAGATAGGAGAAACACTACAGAGGCTCTGCAAGAGTTAAAATGTGGGAGAGAAACCGAGGTACTTTAAATGTTCTCTGGTAGGTAGTGAAAAAAAAAAAAAAAAAAAAAAAGACTGGAGAGTGGAGACAGAAAGGAGTGACACTGAAATCTGACACTCAACAAGAGTGATAGCAGCAGAAGCAGGACTGGGGCAGGAGGTGATAAGGACTGTCAAAAGAGAAGGAAGTGAGAGGACAGAAGACACTGAGATGGAGAGAGAGAGAGAGAGAGAGACAGTTTCACCGTAGTGGAGAGAAATTAGAGCCAGAAAAAATAAAGTCAGTTGCTTCAACGAAACTGAGGTGCAGCTGAAGCAGGAAACAAAACAACCAGGGCAGTTTTCCTGATAAAGTGTGAATATTAAAGTGAAGTGTGGGACCAGCTGTTGGCATAAAACCAGTGGCTGATATGTGTGTTTGTCTTTGAATGATGCTAAGGGAAAGCTGTGCATTGCATATTATTCTGTGTGACCTATTCTGCTGATATTTTCACATATAATCACATTGTATGTCAGCAAACTACAAACTGTTTTACAAAAACCAAATGCATCATACTGGTTTTGCTCTTTTCCCAGTTTTAAAAGGCATAAAATCTCATAGTACTTTTCCTTTTTTTGGTTGACATGTTTTTACACAATTTGGTTTTTCTCTGTTTTTCAATGACTTGGATCGATGTAGTTAAATGTAATCCTATCAAAGATCAGAGGTCTTTTGTCGGTTCAGTTGCCCTACACTTGGTATTTCAGAAATTAAACATATTAATTGTATTTCTCATGAATAACTTTTAAAGAAAACACACGAAAAAAATGCAGAACCATAAGTGTACTCAAAGGTCAGAAGAAAGCTGAAAGTTTCAAAAACGACAGCAGCAATAAAACCTTAGAACAGGAAGAACCATTCAGTCAGTATATGTAATATGCTGCTCTGGAAAAAATTTATTTCTCTGATTTTATTCTTTATAAGTCTATATTTGAGTAAAATTAACATTGCTTCCTTTTATTCTATGCACTACTGACAACATGCCTCTGAAAATCCAAGGAAAAATTTGGTATTTATTTGCAGAAAATGAGAATAACTAAATAACTAAAAAGATGCAGTGTTTTCAGACCTCAAATAATGCAAAGAAAAGACATTTAGAAACAATAATCCTGAAGTTTCAACTCAAGAAGAGTTCTGAAATCAATAATTGGTGGAATAACCAAGATGATTTCAATGAGGTTCAGTGCAGTGGTCTCTTTAACCTTTTCCAGAGCTGTATCATTTCAAAAACAATTAAATTCGATCATAATTGCAGGTCCTGGTGTTTGATTCAGTCATTTGACTCAGGTGACTTGGACCAGGGAAACATTTAAACGTTGCAGGACATCTGGCCCTCGATTATTGGGATTAAAGAGCCCAGCTGCCGATGATCAGAAACCAGAGCGGCTGTGTTTGCAGACAACTATCAACCGCGGCGTCAGTGTGGAGTTGGAGAAATGCACCGTTCCGCCTCAAATTATTCATGTGAATTGCAAGAAGTGGTGACTTTAAGAAAACAGGAGCAGCAATGAGGGAGTTTTACAACAAGAAAGACGATTTGTCTACGAGGCTTTGTCTACGAGGCCGACATCAGAACAGGTCACGATCCACGGAGTAAATTGGTTTTGACAAGTCTTTAAAAGCGATCATCAGATCAGACCTTGGCATTCAACGCTTCCACCGAGTAATTTAAAACTTCTGCAGAAGCAGTGAAAGTGGTATGTTTGCCTGAACCCATATTGACTGAAGAACAACACAAAGTCCAAATGTTTCTTCCGCGGTTCACATGAAACAGGAAGTAAGGTTATCGAGGCCTGCCGATGCTTTCTCTGAGGCCTTTGAAATTTCACTGAGAGGCTGCGGAGAGAGAGAGAGAACGGTCTTATTTCATAATAGTCACACAGGAAGACAGCAACACTATTACAATTTAAACTTAGCGCTGGACTTTAAATGGCAATGCACCATTTAAACCAAAGCTCAAAAGTTGTACTCATTTCTATTAGTAAAATAATTTTTGATAAACCGACTTATATAATTGGACATAAATAATTTCCAGTGACGAATTTGATTCCTCTTGCATTGGTAGTTAAATGAAACTTTACTGAAGTGCTACGCTTCTGAGTAAGGCCAAGTGTTCACACGTCACACCTCAGCAGAGTTACTCTCTTCTGATTTTCTTCAGCCCCGTTCCCTGTTTTCGGTCCCTCAATCAATGCTAAAATTAAAGGTACTACAGAAAATGCAATCATGGCCCCTATGATCTGAAGCTCTTTAATTTACTCAAAGCATAAAAGAACCGACTGTCAGGTGTTAAAATTGTCCATGTTAAATTTTAACAGACAATAGAGCTGTAATTTCACCATTTCTTCTTTGAGAACAAGAAGACTAACAAAACTGACAAAAAAAAAAAAAAAAGTGTCAGCATCAGATTTTAAATGTTGAGGTAAGATTTAGACAACTTGGGAAGTTTGATGCAAAGTGCAAAGAATAATCTAATACGGTCTGTAGCCGTGGTAACACAAAAATCAATCTGATGCTATGAGATTAATCTCTGCGTTTGAATTTGATTTGTTCTCAAATGCACCTAAGCAAATTATGGCCAGTTTTCGTTTGATTGCTTCTGAGGTCGGCCAATTAAGCTCGGCTCTTTCTCCACCGAATCTGTACTGAAACGCTGTTAACGGTGGCGATGCTTTTAATAGGAAGTCATCTCCTAAATAATATTCTGCCTCAGGCCCCGATCGACCTTGGGCCAGCCCTGCTTCTACTCATATTCTGTGAGCTTAGCTGGCTCAAAAAGCGCCTGAGGACTCATCTGCTGAGTCCTCATCTAAAAACAACAGAATAAGGCAAAAAAAAAAAACAAAAAAAAAAACAAAGAAAACACAATAACGAGGTTAAAAACATCATCAAAAAATAAAGAAATCTGCCTAAAAGTTTTCCTCTCTTTCAGCGCTGTGGAAGTATTTGTCAGATTCCCAAAGAGTTCCCATAATTGCTTTGTTTTGTGTATTCTATTAAAATACAAAAGAGTCTTTTCAGAGTTTTTAGTGTATATATAAATCAATGGTTTTAAATTTGTTGAGCACATTTACAGTCACCTTTAGACACAGATAACTTTCTGTTATGCCTCTTCGCGTACATTCGTGTCGGTGCTGCATGTTGTCGTTGCCGTTCTGTTTACACCTGCTTGACGTCCCTCACAGCCCTCCAAACTGCTCCCACTGCTCTCTTTTATCCCTCTTATTAAGAAAAGTTGAGTGTTATGCAGTGAAGGTAAATGGGACATGTAATGAGTGGACTGAAACCCATTTAAAACTAATGAGCTGTCCAACAGGTTATCAGTGGCATACGGAAGGGGGGGGAAAGCTGGAAGCATTGAAAGAAGAGATGCACATTTAAATCGAAGGATGAGAAATTGCTGGAAATAAAGACGCTGGATGAAAAGTTTAAATATCTTACATCTTCGAAGCTTCGTTCACTCTTGAGACTTCTTCAAAATGCTATTTTCACTTTTTCCTTAACAGAGGAAGACAAACAGCAAATGTGGCTTGATAAAATGTTTTGTCTATATTCAGAATCTGCACAAGGCTTTCCTCCCAAAGAGTGTCATTTATCAGCTTGAACAACTGAATAACTGAAACTAGACAGACAGACAGACATTATTACGATAAACGATAACATTGTTGTTTTCAGACCGTTCTAAACTAATTGCATAAAACGGCATAATATGCAAGTGCACACTCTCTAAGAGCAATAAACTAATCTCTAAAGAACATTTTACACTGGAACTGAGAAACATTTTAAAATATCCAAAACACATAAAACCAAAAACAAATCAAGTGGATTATGAAGTCTTTGGAAACAAACATGCCCTTTAAAATATATTAATCATTGGACTCAGACAGGGAAAACAGGCGATATCATGAGTAACAAGTTGGTTTGAGGAGGGAGAAAAGTTTAAACTCACTGTTGTTTACTGGGTATCAAATGTGTGCAGGATTTTTCAATGTGATGAGAGGGACAGCATCTCTGCAGCGATCAAGCAGACTGCTTTAGTGTGCTCCATTTTGCATTTTACTGGCCTTTTGGATTTTGTTGATTAAACACCCCCAGTAATTGTGTGCTGTCAGTAAAATGGAAACAGCTCTCTCTGGCTGTATTTCTTTTTTTTCTTCTTCTTCTTCTTTTTTTTTTTTTTTTTCAAGCTAGGAAACATTTTAGTTGCAGATATATATTTAATCGTCGCAACACAGCGGCTTCACAGGTTCAGTGGTTCATCCGGTCATTCGGTTTGAGTTCTGTCATGTTCGGCTTTTGAACCAGCGTTTCTCTGACTTATCCCACGTGGCCCGTAGGACAAACCCAGACCTTTACACTAAGGAATCGAGAAGGGGAGGAGTCACTCAATCCACTGGAGTCACGTTTTTGCCATCCATGCTGTTTGTTTAGCAACAGACACGATGAAAACAATCAAGCATGCAACTGGAAATCATCAACCACATTTTAAGTGATCATGCGACTATTGAATTTATTGCTTATTGTGACGGGCCTGTCTATCGCTGTTGGTTTATTCAAATGCTACTCAATTGTTGCAGCTGTGACCCAAAAATAACCAGTTTTGTGTACGAAGCCACTACAAACATGGAGTCTTTAAGCACCTAGAAAGCGGTTCTCTCCTTGCTTTAAACAATATAAACTGAAGGCCTATTCCCTAATATCTAAACTATTAAATTGAACTTCTATTATCTGCGACCTTTGTTGTTCTCAGTCTAAATGAGTAGAGGTTATGTATGAAGTCTAGCCTTTCTCTCAGGTCACTGTACAGATATGTTGCTGGCATAAGACAGATGTCTTTCATTTATCTTGTCGACAGGTTTGTCAGCTGATGCGATTAATCAAAAACAATGGCCTTTACATCAATCTTGTGGCGTTTTGAGGGTGAATGCAGTTACATATGTGCTAATGGAGCAAGTTTAGTCAACATTTCGGTTTTCTCACAACGGACACACGTACACAACCTGGCAATAGACGGCCGTGACCTTGGGAATGTTTCAGCGGTTTTTAGGCAGCGGCGTATGAGCATGAATTCATTTCAACGTGGGTTGACTAAATTTAGAACCAGCGCTTGTGAAATTGCACAACAGTGGTAACAACTCCAATTTCATGCCACGATATGCAGCCTCTGTGCATGGCAGCGACGAGCCGCGACTCACTTCAGCTTGCTGAATGTTGGACATGGCTGTAGCAGGACGGGAGACCAAACAGAGAACACTGAGCTGGAAAAGTACACGGCGTAGAAACGAAATTGAAACGAACGAAGCGCAGCTAACGGACCGTACTCACTCCTGACTCGGCGAACTACATTTTTGCACCCTTCATCTCGATGCACAAGCACTATATGAAACAGGGATGCATGTTAAAGATACTTTTTGGAGTTCATCTTTTGCAGAAAGGGAAAAATATATTCTAGGAAATTTGGAAACGAAGAATAAAATATAGTTAAACTCTTATCTTTTTTTTTTTTTTTTTTAAAGCAAAAAAGAAAAAAAAATGTATGAAGTTCAGACTGACCAGCGGGTGATTTTTTAAATTTATTTTTTTTAAATAAATTTTTTCGATGGGACTGAGGCTCATAAATAAGACAATAACATAGAGACCCAGAATTAGGTTATCGTATCAGTAGACAGGGGAAAAACAGAGCAGCAAAGACCTAACAAAAGCTACGCTACGGATGTCTATATCTGTCATCCAGATGCCATGTTAAGGCTCATATATTTTGTTTTCATATCGCTTTGAAGCATTTTAGCAGAGTGTAATTGCTTTAGAAAAAGTGCTGGACTTTGCGTTTCTTTGACGTCTCCCTTTAGCAAATGACTGACTAAATAATCCTGAAACGAGAGGATAATGTTGACTGGTTGTGTCTTTCTGTCAAGAAGAACAAACGCAATGAAAGCAGAGAATGATACAGATGGAAATGTTCCACCGACCTCGAGTGTTTTGGGTTTGTTGTTTCAAATATGCAAGATCTTCCAAACTTCTGCTGTTTTCTAAGAGAAGCAGAGAGTCATGGAAACAAACCTGGTTTGTTGTCCAAGCAGGAAGCACTTCACCACAGAAGCAGAGTAAGAACAAGAAAACATCAAATAAATGCTCCCTTTGAAGAAAAATTATTACGGATGTATAATGGCACTCAAACTAAATTGCTTTACAGAAATCACCTTTCAAAATTGTGGCGCTTCTTATCTTTCAGTGTTTTCTTTCTGCATCTGCCCCTAGAAATAAAATGTGATGCCTTGATTTGTAAGTCAATGGCAATGTGTTTTTTTTTTAATGCACAATTTTTGGATATGACATATTGCATGCAAAAAATTTCAGTATTTATTTGTATTATTATTTTTGAATAAGGAGTCAAACTTTATCAACACGAAGCAAACCAAAGTCAGGTTTATGGGCTGCAATAAGGGAACAAAACAGAGGTTAAAGTAAAGCAGTTCATTGTTCAATTTTGTTTCTTCTAATTTCAGCCAGGATTATTAAAAAAATCCATTTCACAAACATGAATAGACCCTGCGTGGGCCATCGGGGCTTTTGTCGACCCGAACAAGACCTTAATCAAAACCAAATCAAGACTAAGACAATTTAACAAATAAAATTAAAGACAAAAGCATTCAAATTTATTGCTAATCTTTATTGAGACAACAATGAATGATGGTCCCAGGATGGTGTGTTTTTATGTCCAGTGTGGATTAAATTCCTGATTTTTATTCTTCTTCCAGTCACTCAGTATTGTCTGTCAGAGAAGAAAGATTAACACAAATTTGTCTTTAAATGAATTACTCCTCCTTTTTTTTGCAATTTTATTTTTAATAGCTACCGTGGTTCTAAGTCCATATTCTTATTGATGTTCTGCCATTTTAGAAAAAAAGATCTCTAATCTGAATAAAAATGTCCAACTTTCATTTAAAAAAAAAAAAAAAATCTGCCAGTAGTTTTAAAAAAATAAGCCCAAAGGCAAGGGGGTCCAAGGTCAGACCAAAAGTCTTTAATCCGTTTCTGATTATGAAATTTGCCAAATTTTTGAGACCCACCTTTAAAGAACCCTGTTTGAGTCTCTTACTGCATTTCAAAGCAATCTCTCATCCATCCATGTAAAATCAACTTTTTTGAGCTTCACATCATGTTGGAATATTGTTCCCTCATTAAAAAACGTACCCTGGTTATTTCTGACGTGTTTAAGAAATCCTTTGATCTCCCCTGGCAACCAGTCAGCTGTGCTGGTCAGCTCCTTCAGACTAGCAAGCAACAATTAGCAAACACCATGTGGAACTGCAAATCCCTGCTCATTATAGGAGCTGCTTCTCAGTACAACGCTGGTAAAAACGTGAAAGGGTTTATAGAGAAGTGCTGCGATGACTTCCTGAAGGCGGAGTTTCAGAAAGAGCAGGAGTTTTTAAAGAGACAGAGCCCATTTTTGAGGCGTTCAATTGTGACTTATTCTTTTAAGTTATATTTGATATATGAAGCATTTTCATAAGAACTTAATGTAACATAGTTGCTTGATTGTGCTAAATTAGCACTATGTACTTGGATAATGCTTAATACAGTCCCGTTAAGCAGTATTGTCCATATGATTTGTTTTTATTAGTGAGATTGAAGTTTTATGTCGTCTTTCGTGTATTTGCTTTTTAGGCAGAGCGCGAGCTGCGTAAAAATGCATGAATATCAGAGCACCAATTTGACTAAGAGGGCAGAAAAAAATAAGCAAAAGAGTGAGAGAGGTTCCAATCAGCCAAATTGCTGTGCCAATGCTATAACTCTGGCTTGGTTTAGAGGTCTACAACACCACCTGAACAGGCCATACAGCAGAGATGAACTATCTTCTTCAATCGATATCGCCTCCTCTTTCATCTTCTTATCCCTCCCCATGTGCCGCCTTCTCTCCATCAATACCTTGAGGTCAGGTCTCCTCAGAGAGACTTAGCCTTCGGCCAGGGCAGCAGAGGAGAAATCGTACTCTTTGCCCCTTCCCACTCTCTATCACACTGCTTTAATCTCTATCACTATGCTTGAATGTTAGGAAGCTAAAGTGGATGCAGAAGGAAGCAAAAGCCCTTTCAAAGTAAGGGTCACAAGAAGGGGTTTTATTTGAATTGGTTGCTTAAGTTAGATCAGGTAGGGCAGTCGGCAGTTTAAAATAGGGCTTTTGTAGCAGGAACAAGAGTGCAAGTTGTTACATTTACACAAATTAGCTGGGGGAGGGGAGGTTAATTTATAGAATAATTTAGTTAAAATGACACATTTTTCAGGCTTGGTCGATGTGGGTGGAATGTTGCTGTTATGTCCAGAAGGAATATCAAGTTAAATTTGGGAGAATCCAAGGTTCAGATCGACAAATTACGAGTATTCTCTTAGTAATTGTTTTTCATAGCTACTTCTTTCATTTTAAATATTTTCCTCTTTTCGTTAGGAGTCAGGTCTCTAAAGATGCTAACAGTTCAAAATTAGGACAATACTTGTAGTGAATTGTACATATGGCAATATGCAAGTCACTGGGTGATTCATGTCATATTGTAGAAGAAAGTATGTCCCTTCGTTAGTCGAGTGTGAAATGGTTAAAAATCAAAATGTGTTTTTCTGTCTGACATTCCTTTGCTAATGCTCTCCCAGCGCTCAGTGGACATTTGTTTTTTTGTTTTTACATTTTGTTGCAAGATCACTTCTACTCACTCCGTTTGTCGTACCATCTCTGGAATTGATTTTGGATTTTTTTTTTTTTAGAATTTCTTCAAAGGTCAACATGCAGCTGAGCTGTAACCTAAAACAGTAATTTAGCAAAGACCGCTGCTGCCTTTCACTGAGTGCAACGGTTGACTGCAATGGAGACTCTGGATGCAAACTGGTGGAGAGACACTGAGCAGCAACAGATGCTGCTCTTTCGCCAAGCGTTATCGATCTCCTGAAATCAAAAGGAAGAGTAAACTTCGTTAAGTTGTAGTGATGTCCTGGCCCAATCCAAAGTATTAAGTCCTGATGAAAAGATCTTTAAATGATTGGCACTGTGTTAGATGACTCCACTCAACTCCAGATCTCTGTTGTTACATTACTGTGACTGAATTCATGACAGCTTCAGCTAATGCAGTTGCTGCAGCATGTGGTGATGGAGCACGGCTGCTGTTGTTGCCAAGATTTTTGCAGTTTTGAACTGTGGAAGTACGGATGATAAATCTCACTTTCTTGCCTCTTGCAACTTTGCAAACAGGGTGTTTCACACTGTCGTAGTAAAAGGAGTTATAGTCAATGCGACCAATTTAACTGAACAGTTAAAACAAATTCAATTATTTGGCAGAATACTCAGCTGAAGTATATAAAAAAAGTCAATTTGGAGAAAACAGAGTTCCCATGAAGGTACAATCAGGACAGAAAGAATTACAGCTGACTGAATTTCTAACTCTGGATGAACAACACATTACTGTATGTAGCTTGTTAATCTCCAAACATGTAATTGAGTTGTTTATGCATGAAACTGAACATAGATTTTCTACCTAGTTTCTAAAAATGGTCTTCAAAGTATCTTCAGCGTAATCTCCACCGACCTTCAAACGAACAACTCTTTAAAAAGATAAACTGTAGGCAACAAAACTAAATTGGACAAAGTCTGTAGACAGGAGGTAATGCTGCTCTAATTACCTAGAACACAGAAAAAGCAAAGTTCACTACTGTCTAAATATTTGGAAGCCATTAAAACCTAGCTTGAGGCAAATTATCTTTAAGGTGTGGCTGTAGAAGTGCAGCCTGCAGAGCTTTAAGGGTAATTTTCACTTGTTAGACACAACTTTAAAGTTTCTCTAATAATTTCTCTTGTCTAGCAGTTTTGTCGACGTACTGCTCTTGATTATGTTCTAATATTCTGCCGTGATATCGGTGTTTATACATAGCGACTTTGTTTGATTGTGGGTCAACATCCTTTTATTTTAGTATGTCCTTGTTGACATACTAAAAACCTATCACTGTTCACTTTAGATATATTGACAACTTTCAAACACTTTAGATTCCCCCAGTTTAAAGTGTGTGAGCAAAGCCCCATTAAACCCATTCAAAAAGCACATAATCTTGGTGTTTGCTGTCTTGTGACTGGATTTCCGATGCACTTCCCTTTTCCCTGGAACACAAAAAGGACAACTAGGACAATTAGCCCTGCCCCGTTTCATCTCTTATTGATTGGACACAAAGGCAAATCATTGAGAACAAGAGGAGAAAGGGAAAGCATGCCAACTAACAAGCAACCTTGGTTATGGGAACAATCTATAGCATATTTGAATTCAGGTTTGGACTTCCCCGTGTTGCTTGGAAGCAGCGTAGCACTGGAAATAAGCGCTACAAATTTCTGAGAGACAATCAGATGTGACGCTTATTATTAGGCTGGAGGAAATGTACCAATCAAAAAACTCTTGTTACTTTGCGGAAGTGGACATGGAGAGGTATTGCATTGGCTGGAACTGGAGCCAGCTTTAAACTTACAGTCGCTGCTTCTTGCATCTTGAAAATGTGCAGACTTTCTTCTCTTTTTTTTGACTGGAATTCACTTTAGCCTAATGAAAACAATACAGAGTGGTTGGCTGGCTTTTTTTTGGGGGGGGGGAGGATTTTTCTGCTAAGGGTGCAGTGTTCCTTCATCACATTCAGGGGAAAGTGGATGTAACACTGTGACCAACACATTGTTCCATGACAGCTGAGGAGAAGCTAAAGAAGAATCACATGAAGACATAGGGGGATGTATCCCATTTTTAAACCTGAATTGTACAGACAAAGAAACAACAACAATAAAGAAAGCAAGCCAGGACACCTCTCAGATGTTTGCTTTATGTTCTGAATATTTCCATAAAAGTTATTTTACCATAAAATAATGTTTGCGCCACAAATATGCTTATTTTACCAAACTGTTAAATAAAATGCATTATACAAAACAATTCCACAAGGTTTGGAAAAAGGAGTGGAAAAAAGACAAAGCATAAGGTTTGCAGAAAAACGATGATGAATCTGTCATGTTCCACGTGTTTATTTCAGTTTTCTGTGTTCCGAGTCTTCTCGTTGTCCTGTCCTCCCCTTGATTGCTCCCATGTGTGTCTCGTCTCTGTGATTACCCTCTGTGTATTTAATCCCTCCTTTGCTCCTCGTTGGGTCCTCGTCTCCTTTTTGCCGTCTGTTCATTTCTCCCACCTGTTTGACCAGTGCTACCGGATTGAGCCTTGGCTTCCGTGCCGCCTGGCCGTGGACTTACTGTGTTTTTGTATTTTTGGACTGTCGTCACCATTAAAATCATCTTTTTACTCCATTTCCTGGGTCTCGAGCCTCTGCCTCACCACCGTCCACCACACCGTTTCATGACAGAATCATAGAATTTAAATTTTACTATTTAAGTTTTTGGGGGTTTTTTCGATGCGGATTGATGCAGCTGATGAGAACAGGAAACGTGGATCATGAAACCAAAAGACAAAAAAAAAAAGCCAAAGATGCAGCTGTGGTGACAAATGGAGAAGAAGATTAAAAGGAACAGTAATTAATGTCATCAATTGAAGTAAGAATGTGACGAGATCTGTAGTTAATCTCACAATTAGTACCAGTTCTTCGTGAATAGCTTTCCATGCTTACAATCTTTAAGCCCTGTGTTGTTATGTGGAAGAGCTAAAGCAGAGCAAACCCAACAGGTAAAGACACAAAATGAGTCTCTTAAAGAGCTAAAATAACAACTAGGAAGTTCGAGAAGACTACAAATTAGAGCCGCTTGTCAAACAATATAAGGCCCATAATCGAGTTCATAAATAATACCCCTCTATCCTCCTGCCAGTATAAAAAGTGATTTTCTGGCTCTACTAGTACGTATTGTAAACATGTTTTACAATGAGGCCATGTTATGCTGCGCTTCTAAATGCAAAATTAAAAAAAAGATAAATAATTAGTCTCGTTCTATGCGAGACTAATTGCAAACAAGTCCTAAAGCGAGTCCAACACAAACTCAAATGTTGCCATTATTGGTGTTTCTGTAATGTAAAAGGCTGTCAACTGTTCACCCACCTTTTTTCTTTTTGATTAAGCTGATGGTTGCCCTTGTGATTATGTTTGACATTTTCTGTACTTTCCTGTTTTGTTGACGGGGCAAAACTAAAAAAAATATAATCAAGAAACCTTTTGAGCTCGCACCGTAACATGTAATTCGAATGCAGTGAAATGCGTAAAAGGTTGCCTGTTGTTGTGAAGTACCATTACAAAATTCACTATTCCATCACAATAGCAGCATGTTTACTGTTTTACAAAAGCAGGTAATGCAGCTCTGGTCGCGCTGAAGGTATCAGGCCCTGATGCTGAAAATTCTGTAATAATTTTCAAACAACGTCGGTCAGTCAGTTGCTGCAGGATTTTAAGTCGGGTACACAAAGGAGGCTCGGGAGCGTTATCGTATGGGAAAACACATTTGTGACCAACTTTAACTTTCTGGCATAAAGTTGCAACATGTAACATATTTGTTGAAACTGTCATTATCCGTGACGGTATAGCCGAAGACAGAAAAAATAAAACTCCCCTGCTTTCTCCCTGTGCTAACGAGAAGCCACCAATCAGAACCAGCTGACGGGTCTTAACGCTGTCAGTCATGACATCTCTTCTTCTCTGCTACGATGCGGCCTCTTCTCCCCGTCAGCAGATCCTGTTGTGAATGCTGAGGCTAGCTAGCATGGCCTCCCATGTGGATAAATGGTTTTCCAGTAACTGTAAGTTGTTTCTCTGTCATTAGCATATTTAGCAGCGAGTACATGAGAATGAGTGGCAGCGTTAAGGCCCTCTTTCTCGCTCTGATTGGTTGTTTTTGACCATATTTTCATATGGGAATTATACTGTTATCGCTACGTGTTGGATACGCTGCGTATGTTAACGCAGATTTACAGCGAGCCAAACCCAGTTTTCATGAGCCAGGAAGCAGAGCGTCTTGCTCCTTTATTATGGTCTTCTTACAATTTCGCACAATTGAGTGAAACTATAAACATAAACAGAAAATAAAATATGCATTAGCTCTAAATGCACAGAATAATCTCCTAGCGTCAGAAAACACATTAGAATTAACCGTAGCTGCTGTTAAGACACAGTCACTTTAGCGATTATTACTGTGCAAAAAAAAAACTATTGGGACATGGCTAATTACTAGAATAAACACATTTGGAAAACGATCTCTAAATAAACTCTAATAAAACATATAACGCTAAACACAGATTGAACTTACAGCCATTGCTTTCGGAGGTGTTAGAAAAGATTGACGACACAGGAGGTGAAGACTGTACATTGACAGGCAGGCTTTCTCTCTGCAAACATGTGTTCCTAACTACCACTGCCTCTGCTACCCACAATGCACTGCTACCTCAAAATTTGCCTTTAAAATAAAATACAGATAAACCAACACTGTAGAAGTTTCCCTTTTTAAACGAAATTATTAAGACAAAGTACTAACTCCTAGCCCTGGGCAGAACAGCAATACTAACTCAGAGGAAGGGAAAAAACTTGATCTTTCCACAGATGGTCGGTCTCATACTACACTGTCACAACATGGTGACAGCTTTCATAAATATGTGAAGTTTTATTAATATAAAAGTTACGCTGTGGCTTTAAGAGCCACAACATTTCAAATTAATGTTTCTTTTTTTCTTTTTAAAGTGATCTCAGTGACATCTCGAGGCACTGCTACCTTCACCGCTAACGTTTGTTCTTTTCACAGCAAAAAACATGTTTGTCTCTGTAAAAAAGGGCCAAAAATAGACAATAATCATAGTTAATTATTATGAAGAAACTTTTTTTTTTTTTTTTTTCAACTTTAACATTTATAGTTTATTGTAAGATCAATGACTTGTAATTGATTATGTTTGCAATTCCCCCAAAAACTGAGAATATGGACTCGTTTCATTGTGGACGATGGCAATCTTAACCGAACAAGGTGTAACGCGGCACCTTCCTGTGGCGTCACCTAATGAGGTGTTTCAAAGACATCTGCACTTTCTGGGTTCGCCAAAATAATCCGGACCACAGTGTCGGTGAATGGGCCCCACACCAGCAGTAATCAATGCGCTATTAGAGTGCCTAATGCCTTCTAGAAATAATTAGCGATCTACAACAGGGTGTTGCAGACGTGGCTTTTTGTTCGCCTTGCAGCAGCTCTGCATGCTCTGGTTCAGGCATTGTTTTTCTTTGCTGATTGTTGTTTATCTTTATTTATCACCTGCTGTTTATCATCGCTTGCCATTGTACACATCTTGAGCTGGGAATTCGGCTAAGCAACAGCAAGTAAATATTCCACAGGCTCACCATATTGCCAGCCATCTGTTACTATTGTGGAAATAAGCATGAGTTATGAGTGAATGTGTGTTGACTGTTTAAAAAAAAAAAAAAAAGCAGCTGTTAATATCAGACTGTGGCTGGACCAAATTGTTGCATGTGGATGAAGGCGATGAGAAATGCTTTGAGGTTGCTAGGCAGAAAGGGGAGTCACAGCAGATTGCCAAACACACACACAAAGAGTGTGGCACAATATCGCATAAATATAAACAGGTATGGACTAAGTTGCTTCTCACCAAAGCAAAGAAAGCAGTACCGGGGTCTCCCACAGTGTATCATAAGCCTGGCGGGCCACCAGGCTTTACTTGTGCCCCCAACAAGCTTGGCATTGTTTATTCTTTATTTATTATTGCCTTTTTGAAAGACTTTTAATGTTGGTGTTCCGGTATTAATCTTCCAGCCTTCCAATAACGCATAATGATCAACTTTTCTGTCACCTTAAACATTTTTTTTACTGAAAAACATGGCGGCCAGCTGGATGACTGCGCCAGCGCGCCGAGCACCAGGCTTAGAAAGTTTTCTGGCGGAAACCCTTCAGTACTGTTTTGTTTACGTTCTTTTTCTTTTCAATAAATAAAAGGAATGTGACTCACTGCCTACATACAAAGTAATCTTGGGATTCCATAGTTATTGTTATGTCATCAATTTGTAAAATGTTTCACTGGTAACATTGTGCTGTGCAATGCCCTCCAGTAATAATAACGTAATCACAGCTCTCCTTAGGGAAACTTTAGATTTTGAATTAGTTTCATGGATAATAATGTGGGCCGTTTAACACCTAAGCTGTCCAAATCAAGACATTTATGAATAGACACTTTTCTTTTGCTTTGACTTAAATTTTTCAATATTCCAAATGTTGGTTTCACCATTTTAAGACATTATTTCTACTGAAACAAAAGACGGTTCTGAAAGAACGGTTTTAGCTATTGATTTAATAATACAATTACATCCTGCTGGGATAGTAGAAAAATAAAAGAATTAAGAAAAAAAAAAAAAAAACAATGGAAAGGAGATTGAATTAATGAACTTCTCGTTCTAACAAGGGAGCGTGTTATAATGTCTTCGGACTCTTGAGTTTTCAGATGTAATGAAGCCGCTCATACAGAGAGTGCAGAATTTACACTGACTTTTATGAACACCATGAAAAACAGCTACATATAAAGTCAATAAAGAATGAGGGAGGCAGTGGAATTTTTTTTTTTTCCCTGCGCTATGTGTCTGTTTTTATTTTCCCTGCTCAGAGTGAGCACAGCGAGAATCCACCCAGGAGGTAGGGCACGATGAGGAGGGATGAGAGAAACACTGATAGGATGGCTGTAGGAGGGCAGGCAATGAGGCAGAGAAATGAGGGAAACAAAGTCGCTCATCGTACGTCTGCTGGCTCTGCAGAAAAATGTGTATCATACCTTTTCAATGGACTCTTTTGTTGTTTATAATGGCCTCAGTCTGCTAGCACTTTTTTCCCTTATGCATCTCCTTTCTGTCCACTAGAGGGAGAATATGAGCCACTGTCTATGTACACTGTTTTTATCTTATTTTTCTTTAAAATAAATTTGATTTACATTAATGTGCATTCTTTCAAGAAGCAGATCTTTTTTTTTTTTTCCTCATATTTGAAAACGGTGTGAAAGCATAGTCTGTCTCTCTAAAAGGTGCAACAAATAAACCTGCAAATTAAAGTTGAGGCTAATCAGACTTTTTTCATAATGTGGGAAAAGGGATTGGAGGAAAAAAAATAATGTTCTTAAAGAATTTTAACTAAGTATAAAATGACAGTAAAATGAGTAAGCATATAGCTACATGCTTAATCGTGTATCGATAAGGTCAGTATTTTTGATTATCTTTGAAGATAAGAAATCAGAAAGTTTCTCAAATGTATTAGACATTCTGTATTTATTTCTGACATTTTGTTATTACATAATTTTCCATCTGTGAGTGATGTCCTTCCTTCCTTCTCCTATTTATTCAAACAACATACTGATAATAAGCAATTGTTTTTGAACGAAAATCTCTCAGAATATGGCAGCACACAACGGCATCACTGTCTGTGCCAGAATTGTGAAGATTAAACATGAGACTAAGCAAGACAATGGGTCTTTGTTAAAGTCTGAGATTCAGTTCAAACTCGTTACATTAGAACATTTTTTATTCTTTTTCATTTTGGCCCAAATGAACTTGGATCCGATGCCTTTCATCACAGGGTAGTTGCTGTAATTAAATTAATCAAAACGTTTGTTTTGTGCTCTGCTTATAGTCTTTCAGCTGTTCTGTTTGTTTGTTGTTGTTTTTTTGTCTATTTGAATTTTTAGAATTTATTTTTCCTAAGTCAATTTTCTTTCTCGCTCAAAAAAACAACAAATTAATAAACAATGGATAAAATGGCTAAAGTTGTGGAGTAGTCAAGCTAGTCTTTTGCTACTGATTAAATTATCAGCCTTGCGCTCCATTGGGGGCACGAAGGCATGAAATTGTTTCACTTTTTTCCCCTCGGTGTGAGCTCCACCATTATGCATCTCCTCAACTACATTTCATAGCGAGAAGAACAACAAGAGACTCGGAATAAACATTCTGAAGCACAATCTTAGAATGTGTCCAGTCAAAAGTTGTTTTAAAACGGATGGATGCTGCCAATTTTAAATCAAATCGGCAACGAGGTTTTGTCAACACAATGCCCTGAGATCGAGCTGATGGAGTCGTGGTCGGTGGAATGATCTGGGGGATTTCCAAAGGATCTTTAAATGATCTCATTATATAAATCTCTCTATCTATATACAATATAAATCTATATATTATTTTTTTCCTTTTCACATCAGAACATAATGCCTTCATGACATACAGCCTGAAAACCTTACAAAAAACACAATTTCAATTAGGAGGTCAATATTTTAAGCTTTTGTTAATCTTATGTTTTTTAATATATTTTAACAGAATTTGTTTGGTAATAACAGTAAAGCTAAAAACTGGACAACAGTGGGGAAAAAAAAAGAGACCGATCGCTCGATCCCGTCTTAATTTTCCCAGATGTTATTTTTTGCACCTGAGTAACATGTCTAAGATCCCTGTATGTTCTACAGGTGTAGAACATTACCTAGAACATTTTGATCTTCGTTTTTAAAGAAATCCTGACCTGAGAAACGTCTCAGAACTTATGGCAAACACTTCACTTTTAAACTGTACTTATCGTATCTACACAGGACCTGATGATTATTCTCACATGGGAATCTGTGGTAAGAAGTGAAAAATGTTGACATTTTATAGGTGCTGTAGTTGCATAAAGAATAGAATAAATGTGTCCAAATTTAACTTTTGTAAGTTAAATTTACAAAATTTAACTTTTGTGAAGTGACTTTTAAGTCAAAAATCGTAGCATCAGTGTGCGCTCTCTGAAATTCTGTTAACAGAAAACACTCCCTCAAAATTCACCTATGGGCGCTATCAAAGTTATTAAAGTGATGTAATCCTCAACAGCAGTCCCTGCAGAGACTCTTGGCTACAAGATGATGAAGGAAACAAATCCCACATTGCGGTTTCCCCACTGAAAGAGAAAGATTGTAAGGCAAGATTAATGCAATTCTGACAACAGTTAGCCTTCAATCAGAGCCGCTGCAAGATTCGGCGAAGGCGAACTTCACAGAAATACAGTAAACTAGCCGTAATTAAGGCACTGGAGACAGCCAAGCTAAACCTGGAGCTCTGGATATCCACCTGAGGAGCAAGGGAGGGAATAGAGGCCACAGATATAAAGACATTAAAGCTTTCCTCAGTATATGGAGGGCTTCACTGAGAATTCAGAACTGGGAGACGGTATGATAAGCAGGAGTAGTGAGTGTCAGAATGCCAAAACAAAGGAGAAGCAGGTTGAATATTATTCTCATGAAACGAAAGTCACTTGCAATGAGCTAAAGTTGTAATCGTTAAAAGTGAACATACTCATCATCTTCTTATTGACCGTTTAGAAAATTGGCCCACAGTTTTTACTCAAATCTGTAATGCATACATTTTTCCCAGCTCTGTTTTAGTAGGTTGCTTGTCGACTTTATTTATTTTTTCACATGAAAGTGAATTTTTCTTACCTCATCATGTTATGATGGGGTAAGAAGTGGAAGACAAGTGGAATGATGTAACTTTGATAAATGATACCACTAGCAGGAGTTTACACAATAGTTATTTTGAAATGTTTGATTTTTGGAAAGCATCTTCATTTCTATGCACCCAGTACTCGGTTAGGGCTCATTTTGCATAAGTCACTGCATCAATGCTCTGTGGTACAGAGGTAGTCATCCTGTGGCACTGTGTAGGTGTAACAGATTGCTTTGATAGCAGCAATCTGTTACACGCCTTGCAGGGTCTGGTGTCTCTCATCTTCCTCTTGACAATACTCCATAGATTCTCTTTGGGGTTCTTGTCGGGCCAGTTTGCTGGCCAATCACGCACAGTAACACCGTGGTCACTGAACCAGATGTTATTACCCTTGGCAGTGTGGGCAGGTGCCAAAAAAGTGCTCTAAAGTCTCCTGGTAGATGACTGCTTTGACTCTGGACTTCACAACACAGAATGGACCCGGTAGGTTTGACATGGCACCCCAACCCATCACTGACGGTGGAAATATCACGTCGGACTTTAAGCTTCTTTGCCTCTCCACTCTTCCTCTAGACTTTGGGAACTTAATTTCCAAATGAAATGCAGAATCCTTTGGACCAGCAGTCCTTTTCTTGTGAGTATAACGCTCCTTGATCGCTTCAATCCTTTTGAAGCTCCCCCAAAGTCTTGACTGGATTTTGCTTGGTAAGAAATATTGAACTGTATGTTTATCTCTATTATTTATCTAATATGTTGGACTTCCACAAGAAGTACAGGCATATGGAAAGTAACACCACTGAAACAACACTGGATGTTTAGAGTTGATAACCAGAAAAGGAAAGATTAAAACAACAACATGTGGGAAATGGAGTCCAAGCAGGTGAATGGGTGAATTGAAGTGGAGCCGTTTTGGTCAAAGCCTTTCACAAACATTGAGTAGTTGAGGATTGGTGCCTTGCAACGCTCTGGTTTGCTTGTTTTTAGCAACAAACCTATCTGCACCCATTAACCAAACTGGCATCAGGTTCGTAGGTGTTTGTGCTGTTATGATTTGTTTAGTTTGTACCACACGCAGATCTGAACATTTCCATGGAGACATTGCTCTGGAAGCCTGGGGATGTGTTCAGATGTGCTTTTGTAAACCCAACGTTTGCTGCCATGTTCTGGAAGCAAACCCTTCGGATTCTGTGCTTTGGCTTATTTTATTTCTCCTTTTTTGAATAGAAACTTTGCGTTATGATGTATTCACGCTTTTAAGACCGTGTCTGGACTTTTAGTTCAGTTTTTCGTCTATAAGTTCACATCATGAGTGAATTCTGATGTCAGACATCAGAATTCAAAGTGGAATATGTTTTATCTACTCCATATCTACATTTATAAACACACAAACATCTTTTTCTTGCTTCACTTCTTCACTTGCTTTCCACAAAGAAATATGTACGTTGACTTCCTCTTGCCCTACCTCAATGGCTTAGGAAGTTTTATAACTTCTTTTAAAAAGTTGAAGGGTTTCTTTTCTAAGCTTTTCTTACCACACCCCTTTAAATACACATCACACTCACTTGCCCACATGCAAACTCTCTGTAACCTGAAAAGGTTTTTTTTTTTTTTTCTTAGGCGTGCCACCTTTTTGCAATCTGACTCAATTTAAGCCTGTAAAAGTCAAAAATGACACTTTTCCTGTCTTCAAACCTCACTCTGCGTGTAAGTCAGCGGCACTTTTTAATATTTAAAAACTTATTTCAAGTTTTTCATGGGGGGACGGCAACAGGGGCACTGAAGCAGATGATGGATCATTTAGCGTGAAAAGGTTAAAGGTTCGCATCCGAAATGGCAGGTTGGCGATAAGGTGGCGTGGCCTTCAACGGTTCTAAAGAAGAAAAGGGCAGGATGAATGTCAACCG
Organism: Poeciliopsis retropinna; assembly: GCA_010277075.1. Lineage (NCBI taxonomy): Eukaryota > Metazoa > Chordata > Actinopteri > Cyprinodontiformes > Poeciliidae > Poeciliopsis > Poeciliopsis retropinna. Next base: position 2,468,587 of record VMRM01000013.1, read on the forward strand.
AGTCGTGTGTGGGGGAAAAATAAGTCATGCTGAAATCCCTGAAACTGGAAATGTTTCCTTCAAACTTTCCAGCTCAACTTTTGAAAAGTGGACAATGCCTCTCCGTCCCTGTAAATACCCAAATTATGACTACATGAATCAACTTTTTAAACTTTTTTTTAATAGATGCTTGTATATACATACGACTTTATCTACTTTTCAAGGCTCTATGTTAAATAATTCTTGTTACAGCCTCGCATGAACACACTCAATTTAAATAATCTCTGAAAAAATTTACATAAATTTAGATTTTGAGTAGTATATTGGACAAACGCATACTAAAAACAAGAACAGTGGCATTTGCTGACATCGAATGCCACTCTTTAGATGATGTTTCCTTTTTTCCTCTTCACAAAGTGTTAAACCTGCTTCTCTGTCTGCTTCACTCTCCTATCTGTTCTAACCAGAAATGTATTAAGATAAAAACCATTTTGTGTTGATATATTCCTGTCCTGCTTATCTTGTCAGGGTGGACAAATATGGACGGCACATGAAATGGCCTTGTCTCAACTGAAGGTCAAAATGGATCTATGAGCAGGAGGAGAGAACAGGGGATTATTGTCATGGTGGAGATGGGGGTGTGGATGGGGAGGGAGGGAGGTGTAAAACCTTTTTTTTTTTTTTCTTATAATAATGAATTGAAAAGATAAGAGCTTTGCTGCAGACTCCTGCTATCTGTACTGCAAAAGAGAAAAACACAACCTTGTGAGGGCCTGACCAGAAACTTGATGTGTGTGTGTAAAAGAGAGCGCGTGTCCCTTTGGGTGTGTTGGTGATTTACTTTCACTATGGGCTCTACACTACGAATAAAAGAAAAAGAAGGTGGGACACTTAGAAATGCAGTGATCGTTTATATTTATAGGATCTAAATGAACCCTTTATGCGCCGTAGCTCTTTCCTCTTTACATGTGTTTTGTGTTGTTAAAGTGCAACATGCATGTAACCTGAATGTCAATAAGTAGAGTTTATGCAGTGAAAAGACTGACAAAAATATTTAACATTCATTCTGGCAAAGTTTTTAATTTCTTGGACATTTTATGTTTTAGTTTATTGATTGATTTCCAAATGAATAGTTGTGGAACAAAGTCCTGGATGTCATAATAACGTCATTCAAACATGAGCAGATTTTCAACAGTCTTAAATTTAATATTATACAGTTGCTAATTTCCACATTCAATTTGAAAAGTTTGCTCCCATTTATCTTCATTGCTACTTGAAGAGTGCAGTTTGGAGCTTCATTTGTGAGACACTCTGTTTCCAAAGTAGTTCATGGAAAAGACCAAATGAACATTTTGGCAAGAAATGTGGAGCTGATACGGAGCACAACAAATATAGGTGGCTATATATTTTACCGGACTAGATTTCCACAATATCATTCAGAGTACAAATGTTTCCAAAGCATTTTCAAATTTCAGACCTTCTCCGCTAAATATTATTGCACATCCACTTAAATGACTTTGCATGCTCAGCTTTAGTGAGTCTGCTAAACATCAGCTCCCTCGGCAGACGACAGTAGCTTACCTTGAGCTCACCTTGGCGTACGTGTGGTTGTGGCGATCTTCTACAAACAACCGTATGCAGTGGACTCATGAAAAAGAATAATAATTCGATTCAGCTGTTGCTTTGTTAAATTTGATCCCAGAGTACATTCATCAACTTTTGCACTTCTGTGTCCAATGCCACGCAGCTGAATCAGTATCACGAAGATTTAGACAATAAATTGCATTTCATTCTCAAATCCACTGAACTTGATATGCTGTTACCAATTCATGTCTTTAGACATTAGACTAAGTGGAGCCTCATTCTTCACAGAGCACTGTTTTGAACGACGCTACAACCTCGCCTGACTTCACTGAACCTCTTCCATATAGAAATTGTTTTTTTTTTTACGTCACAATAAAATGTTAATTTCAGTGGTCTGTGTGAATTATTGTGTTCACGTTGCTGAGATCTCGTGACCCTGCAAGGATGGACACTGTTGAGACAACATTAGCATTTTAGCTTCTGCTAAGCAGAGAGCGCAATCTAATTGTAGCAGTTTAGCTAATGCTAGCAGAACTAAGAAATTGTTCACAAAGTCAAAAGGGAATATTTAACAGAGTGGAGGCAAAGTAATGTAGGGTTCTTGTTGTTCTTAAATTGATATTTTATTAATGTTCCATGTACAGAATATTAATCTTGCTCAATGTATTCTTCTGTTGGTCATTTTTTTACCAGTAGAAAGCAAGTGGCCAAAAGAAATACTCAGCCACACTGTGGATAAAGTGAAAAAATACAAAAACTGTCTTCATTTTAAATGGCAATAACAGAAAAAACACCGAATTGTTGCAAATATACTTGGTCTACGTCAAGGTAGTTGCTGATTAGGCAAGCTAATTTCACCAGTCCAAAATCTTTTTTACGTTTTTTGACATTGAAATGCAATTCAGCATGAACTGCTTCATATTTGATTCAGGAAAGGTTTTTGTTCTTGGGTATCTTGGGTTCTTCTGGGTATACGTCTCTGCTGGGACCATCAAAGTTAATTCCTAACTTTGTGGGTGAAATGTTAGAAGTTAGTGAGCGAAAGCTTTGAGGGTTGGCTCAGAGCGATGGGGAGTGACGGATATAAAGCATCAGTCAAAGTGTGTCTGCACGCTTGTTTACGAGCATACACACCGTTTTCCGAACGCTCCGTGATTCTCAGTTTACGTGTTTCTAATTAATGCTGGTAACTACAACATTAATTCACCCTCCAGCTCTTTCTCATGATTTGTCTCTCGCTGCATTGTGTTGTGTTTTTTTCTACTTTCCTTCCTTTTTGTTTTATTTCTTAACCTCTGACAACATGTACAACTTTTTTTTTTTTTTTTTTTACAGATCAATAAGTCAGAGCCAGTGTGAAGTGTCTGCTTCCAAACACTTACTATACCACTTGGATGCTCAGCACTGCACCGTGGCAAACCGTCCATCACATTATGTCTGCCTCGCTGCTCCTCCACTCCACAGTCTGAGTCTGCTGTTGCATAGAGAAATTAGGAATTATTAAATAAATAGTCTTTAATAAAAAAAAAAATTTAAAACAAAAAAGAATATGCAGCTAAAGCAAAATAGCACGTCATAGCTAATTATGTCATTTAGCCAAGAGTGATAAGTATTTTATTAGCAAAATATGATGTATTAGAAATATAATAAACTGAAAAGATTGGACCAAAGAAGATCCTATTTCCTCTTTGGGGAAGACGAGCAAAAGCAGAGATGGAACGGCTTAGTTCCCTTTAAAGTGCTCCGCTCCAAGCGGTTTTCTAAATTAAGTGCCACTGTTAGCAGCTTGCTCCTCTTCAGTGTGTTGTCATACAATTAGTGAAATGTCTAATGTCCGCCGAGGTTGCTTTTAAAAGTAATAGAGTTAACTAAGATGTCCGCTCTAAAACCTTTCAAGAAAAACATAAATCTCCTCCCCCAATAAGGCGTCTTTTTTTAATGTAGAAACGTGACGGTGTGATGTATGACAACAGATGGAGCAATTATGAGATACAGCTGTAATATTAATGTTGAATGTATTTTTTTTTTTTTTTTACTTACAATTCCCCAGTTATTCAGGCTGAAATCCTGAGCTGAGCATTTACATTTAAAGCACCGGTGTAGTGAAGAACATTGGAAGAGGAGGTCATCTGCTCATTTTGAGCCAAGTTGCCTTTGGTTGAAGCTACCAGTGTTCGTTTATGTACGTTTATGTAAGGTTTCTTTCTTTTTTTTCTGGCAACATCCCAAATGCATGGCGTACGTTCAGCTGATAAATCCACTGGATTAAATGATTTGTCCCATCTCAAGAGGGACTGAGAAACCAACTTGTTAAAGTGCCCTTCATCAAGCCGTGCCTGGAAAAGTGCTTTTACTCATCGTATTATTTGATCATTGTTGTGAGTGTTTGGTTTAATTCGTTATAACTCCCACTTCATAAACCGTAATTCTTTCAGCTTTGCTAAAAGGGCTCTTTATTTAATTTCATTTCCTATCATGCCCTTGAGTGAAGCAGAAGCGCATATCTAACTCCACCAAGCTGTTTAATCAACTCATTTTGTTTTTCCCCACTTTGAGTCGCAGACTGAGCGACTGACCCTTTTCGCTTCCAGGGCCATGATATCAGCCGTGACCAAAGCACTTTAAAGCTGTAAATTGTAACAATTCTTTGCATTTATGGATGCAAATTTTCAAAAGACAAATGATTTGGTTGCTAGAAAGAAAAAAAAAATACTCCAGCCAAAAACAGATGTGTCCCTCTATCCTAAAATAAAGGTAAGGCGAGACTTCAACGTCTCCAATGGGTAATTTGATTTAGAGACGGTAGTCTAGTCAGGTACTAAACAGAAAAGATACATTTCAGGGTAAAATGATTAATACCTTTGCAGGATTTGGGTTCAAAGCAATCTTTTGCTTTGATCAAAATGTTGGTAAAATGAATGTTGTGGATTGGTCCCCACTTTTAAGACTGATGCCCTCCCTTCAGTTGGAGCTAAAGGTCAGGATGATGGCAAGGAGGCGTTCCAACCTCAAAGACTTGCAGCTCATCAAAGATAAACTATTAAAAAACCTTGTTGGAAACAGGCAAAAAAAAAAACCTGCGCAGTCATTATAAGGAGGATTTGATTGCTGTCGTGCTCATAAATGTTTTTACACTGTTGATTGAGTGAGGTATAGATACATTTTGATGCAATTTTTTGACTTATTGAAATGTAAAGAAAAACTGAATTCTGTTTTCAGAATTTAACTTTTTTCTGTAAATTGACCGTTTCACTTTCTGGAACGACTGGCAGGGAATATTGCACTTTTACGCAACATCCTTATCTTTAGATGTACTGGTCCACTGGTATTGTTGCTGTGTTGGTATGTTTGCGTTAGTCCAAACTGGACTAAACTCAATACAAAATTGTAGCAAGACTTTTCAAATATCTTTTTTTTTTTTTTGTTTGTTTTTTTTGGTCAGTCTGGCTGATCTAGTGCTTTCTTTAAAAGAACAATGTTGAAAACTGTCAATTATTCATCTTCCTTAAATTTGACACTCGTACACTGATTCCTGTTGGTGTAGCACATGTTTGTGTTTATGGCAGTCATGTAAGAAAATTACAAAAAAAAAAGTTAAGTGGCTGTGAATATGTTTTTAAAAGGCACGGTGTACAACTGCTCTGTTCGTAAATCGCCAGTTCAAAAGCATCTTTGCTTTCCAAGGAGAAAAGAAGTGTGTGTTTGTGCAAACTTGTGTAATTATCCTACAGTGCCAGCAGAAAGCCTCCTATCATTGTCACTGCAATTAAGTGCGGCGACAACGATACCAGAAGGTTTTTTCTGCTTCCGGAGTGACTAAAATCTGTTTGTTGATTTTTACAGACTCGAGTCCCCAACTCGGACCTTGACGCTAGAAGCTCCCAGGGGGGTAGAGGTCAGCGCTGGAGTGGGAGACTTCATGGCTTCCTGTAGGAAAGACCTCCTCTTGCAGTCCTCAGACGGAGAGGTCAGTTTGTGTTTACATTTGTTTTGGATGTATACAGGGCGGGTAAGGACTTCTGCAATAAAACCGTACGGCTCAAATGCTCCCAACAGCAGTACTGGAAGTTGAAAATGTAGGAAAATATGAAAATGTTTGTGCTTCCGTGTGTGTGTGGGCAGTAGACTGTGTTGCACTCTATTGTAGTGGGCCAGCTTCATTAAAGTACCTTATTAAGCTAATGAGCGTTATCAATCCAAGTGACCTTGTCCTCCTTTCCTCCCCTCCTCCTCTCATCGCTGCTTTCTTGCTCTCTTCAATTTGGGAGAAGTGACTTCATTAAAGTTGGTTTGATGAGGTTCCCTGTCAGTTGCCGCTGCTGCTGCTGTGTGTGTGTGTGAGTGTGTGTGCGCGCGTGTGTTTGTGTGCATCATTGTTAGCCTGTTATCTCACTGTCAAGCTCGTCGCATAGCAGCCTGCCACTTTTTGTGAGCGCCAAAGCAGACTTTGCCATTATCTCTATGTGTGTTCATAAGCGTGTGAGTGTATGTGTGTGTCAACCTGCCATATTGCTTGTCCACTGGAGCATAGTGTGTCATTAACTTAGTAATTAACAGAAGAATGACCCCCCTCCAGTTGCACGCACTGTCATTGTCAGTCACACACAAACTTTCCTTTGTTTTTTGTTTTTTTTGTTGTTTTGTTTTTTTTACAGCCAGCACCAACAAATCCTTATGCACGCGCTAAAGCAGTAGCGAAAAACACTCAAGTCTTCATCCATCCGTCCGGGAGGCGTTTCAAAGCCAGTCGTCAGATATAATCTGAGTAAACTCAAGACTTCCACATGTTAAATGTCAAAGAAACCTGCCTTTACTGCAGAATTTACAAAGAGTTTCCTTCATATGCTGTGCATTTGTAGCATAAAGAGCATATACATTGTACACCATGTATACTCGTATGCGATTGTACAACATCGCATATGAGGTATGCAGTGACAGCTCTTTATTTTTCCTTTTTTTAAAAAAAAAAAATATATATATATATATATTTTTAAACATTTTTAGAAAAATGGATACCTTTCTGATTCTCAGCTACTGGACTCACCTTTGCCAAAGTGTTTTTGTTGTGCTGTCCTACTGCTACATTCCTTTTATTTCCTTCTCAAATGTGTGCAAAATAGTGTGAATTTGTGAGAAAAGCACAATTTCACAATTAAATAAAAACACAACTACAAGGATACATGCATGATTTTGTTCACATGATTAATCATAAAAAAAAAAAAAAAAAAAAAACATTCCACGCCATCGTCTTCCTTCCTACCACTTCCTGTCGTCTTCATCTTTTCTTCCAATGGTGACATCCAGTTGTTGGGGACATGACCCATGTGTTGTGAAAACAAGTGTTTTCTGACTAGAAATCATACAGTGCATTACTAGCCATCCATGCACACATGCTTGTATCTGAAGGGTTGCTTATCACCCACACCTGCTATTGGCTCTGGTGCGCGAGAAAACCCACCACTAATACTTAAAATGCGACAGTATTTAATTGCCCTGGTGAGTTTTCTTTAGTCGTCTCTAATTTATTTCAGGATGGAAAAAGTTTTAAAGCATTCTTGGCTACATTTATAGTTTTTGCTTCAACCCTGCTCTTAAAAGAAACCCTGTGTAAAGATGGATTCAGACTACTTTATAGGGTGCGGTGTCCCAGGTGTTTTAAACTTCAGTAGCATTTTGAAATGTGTACCATAACAACTGCGCAGGTTCTAAAGCAGAAAACATGCTCAAAAACTTATTTACCTCTGCACATTTCTCTCCCTGTTTAATTATCTTGGCTTTAGTCGTTTCCAGTACCTTTCTTTTCCCCTCCAACTTTCCAAATTCTCTCACCCGACTCATTTTTGCCTCTCTCTTCTTGGAGTCTATAGCATTCCTTTCTGCCTCTCTTTCTCATCCACTCCATCTGAGCCTCTCGGGCCTTCATCTTTCCAAGAGTTATCTAATTAACTTTCCATTGCCAGGGTTATACATCACCAGAGCTCTCACTTCACAAGGAAGACGGGAGCTTTATATGTATAAATTTTTTTTTTCTTCTTCTCTTTATGCTTTGTCTCATTGGCATTTGTTCGACCGTCATCTCCATCGAGTTTTGATGTTTTTCCATGTCGTCTGCGCATAAATCACTGGCTCCCCACTGATGAGGAACAGTAGCGTCAAGCACAGCTCAACAAGGGGTTGCGGTGTGGGCCTGCGAGGAGGCTTGAGATCATGAAAGGGGGGAGAAAATTAAGCATTTATAGTGCCCTGCTTCTCAACCCCTGCTCCCTTTTCTACAGTGCTCTTCAGCCACACACACACACAAAGAAGCCTGTGATCACCAAGGCACAGCTTCATAAGTGCCAGGGAAGGCTTATCAGCATGGGTAAATGTATTCACAAAAGGCTCATATTACCCCACACAAAGAGAGAAAAAAATTTATCAAATTTTGAAAACATCCTGGCCGTTGGTATGCAGCTGGTGTGCGCTTTTATAAGAAAAAAAAATAAGTCTAGAGTGTGGTAGAAAAACCATTTGCATTCACTTGATTTCATTATGTTGTTTTTTCTGTTCTGTAATAAAAAAAGAAGGTACTGAAAATGCACAGAACCGGACAGCCTTACCCACGGCAAGCTTGTTAGCTAGCCGCCGATAGTCAGCTAGCCTGTTAGTGAACATTGCATATTCAGGTTGGAGAAGACTACACTCATTTGAGCAGATGTTGCTGCTGGATGACAATTAATGTCTAATCTGCTTAAACTGTCAGAAACAGTAAGAGGGCCTCATTTCTATGATCGGGGTCTGTGCTTGAAGACAAACATCATGCAGGGGGATTGGCATTTGCCAGACAACACCAGGATTGGCACCTTGTGCTCTTTAAATATAAAAACAGGCTCATGCTGAGCAGATCTGATAGATGTGCCAAAGTCTAGAGACTCCATTGAGATTGTTAGGCTGCCTCCAGGATGACCAGTTTGGCTGTGGGTCAGAAACTGTTTGGGGAAGCAATTTTTTTTTTTTTTTTTTAGGGCGACACAGCCTCCTTGTGCGAAAGCAAGAGGTAACCTGACTGCTATCATTACGTACCTGGATGAGATCCTCAGACCCATTAGGCCTTTTTGCACTGGGTCAGGGCCCTTCAGTGCCAAGGAGACGTGTTGCACTGCGAGAGGCAAATGGTCCACACACCAGATACGGACTGCTTGGCCTTCTGTTATGGATGACCTCAGGCACACCTGTGCAATTACCATGCTGTCTAAGCAGCTAATCAATATGCAACTCCTGTGAAGTGGGATGGATTATCTAGGAAAAAACAAAAGTGCTCACTGACAGATTTAGACAGGTATTCATAGCAATAGAGAATATATATATATATATATATATATATATATATATATATATATATATATATATATAATATAGATATGTGTGTGTGTTCATAAAAAGAGTGTTGGATCTTTGAGTTCAGCCCAATGCAAAAACTGGAGGAAAAACAAAAGTGTTGCATTTTGTATGTAGTTTTTCCATTCCAGTACAGTTTCATCATCATCATCATCAGTCATTGATCTCTGAGTTTGAAAATACACTGTGGTCATTTAAAAAGATAATTCCACTGAGAAAAGCAATGATAAAGTAATAATTTGAGAAAAGCAATCATTTAAGAAAAGAAGAAGTCACTTTAATTGCAGGGCATTTTAGGGCAGAAAAATGCTGTCTTCCATCCAACACTGAAACATAGATGGGTCAATAGTATACCACTTTACAAACAAGGGCAGAAATTAGATCTCTACAGTTGAAGTTTAGAGACTTATGACGTCATTTAAAGTGTTGCCTGTTTAAAATGGTTCATTAAAGGAAATAAGTTTTACTTGTTTCCACAGAAACCTCCATCCTTCATGTCGGTGAAACATTTAAGTCTTTATCACTTTTTTATGGCATGAATGTGGTTCGTGACATTTTTCTGCATAGTTTAACTTGGGGGTTCCACTACTTAATGTAATAAATTATCGGAAATAGCTTTTCACATACAATGTGCAAAATGTGGTTGTTTTCCTGAAGCAACTTCTAGAAAATTAGTAACGTTTTCAGGAAGCAAACAGGTGACTAACATCTCACTAACGGGGAAAAAAAAACTAAAAAAACAAAGTGAGACTGAAGTCTACATGTAATACTTGGCTGTGATACTTAGCATGATTCAAATTTTTCTCAAGTTGTGCCTTTGATTTCTTTGTAGCTTTGATTTGAAGTTTGAAAATGTGTTCCAACGAAAACAACAAAACAAAAGCATTAAGTCATAAGGGAACATCAAACACAGGAAAAGTTCAAAACTCATAAAACTCATCCCCCATGCAGAATATTAAGCATTCCCTTTTGTTCATTTTTTAGAATAATGGACAAAAGGTTCATACTAGGCTTTTCTTTGGTTGACTAGATGAAAGGCTTGGCATCATCAAATATAAAATGCTCACACAGATGCGCATGTACTCTAGTTCTCTTTGTTAGTCTTCATTAAAGGTTCATATAGACAAAAAAATTAAGAGAGTGAAATCAAGGTTTTAATTTATAGAAATTGAAAAAGATAAATGCTCCACGGACTTAAAATATCCATTCGTCTTTCACGTTATGGTATAAATTGGACGGATTGATAATAAGCCTGTTTAGATTTAGTACGGTTGTTTATTTAAAAATAAATATTTATACTCTTTCCACTCCAACCTTTTTAAAATATTTCTACCTCACAACCACAAGTTTTAATTCATAGGAGTCCTTGTGGATATATATATATATATATATTATACATATATATATATAAAACCTGCCCAAGCCGAGGAAAAGCTCCCCTGCAGCATGATTATTGATTCTACCACCATTCTACAACCAAACACATTCTCTTAATCTCATTGATCAGATGAATTTATCCGAAACATAATATTGTGTTTTGATATGTCCATAAATACGGGTCATATTTTTTATAGATTTTTCATTTTCATTCCTCCAACTTTCTTAAAATAAACTTAAAAGTACATTTTAGTGTTTTGAAGAGTGTTTGGGGGATTTATATTTTATTGAAGAAAAAAAAACTAATGCTTCCACGAGTGACCTCTTGACTTGGGTCAACAAGGACATAACGAAAAGCAAAATAAATAAATAAATAAATAATCTGCCATGCTTGCAAAAGACAGATGTTAAAAAGATGAATGACGAAAAAGGGCTGGGCATTCATCATGTCGTTTATTATTTATTGTAAGCCTTTTGTTTGTTTTATAAGAATTTGAAGATAAATTCAAATTAATGTTTAAAATCTCCCAGAACTACATATTGAAAAGTGGTTACTTTGATACAAAACGCACTTCTTTGTGTTACTGCTGTCCTCAAGAAGCATATTACAAATGGTGTGTTTTTCAATCGCCAACTTCTGTGTTTGTAGTAATATGGTTGTTGTGCCATGCAGACACAGTCATACAGTCACCTGAAAAAGAAGTAATAATATCACATCATAGTACCGCAAAATATTACGATGAAACCTTAAGGCCATATCGCTACGACCAATAACGTCCACAGATTTTTTTTTTTTTTTTGAGCAATATATTATTTTGATGCTGTATTGCTACACACTCAAAGCAATAAATAAACACACTTGCACAGACTGCAAAGGTTTATATTTCTGAGTTCAGACCACATCTGTTTAAAAGAAGAAGCAATAATAACACCCAGACAGTTTCCTCCCCGAAAAAAGAAGGAAAAAAAAAAAAAGAAACCACACGCACACCTTATCGAAATAGCTTTCTTTTCATCTATTCTCATACACTCCTCACTCGACCGCTGACGCCGTCACATAAACGGAGGAGAGCGGATGAAGGCTGGATAGAAGGAGGATCAGATTAGTGGGAGGTGGAGAAGGATGGGAGAAAATAGATGTTTCTGTCGATTTTGCAGGAGAAAATAAAGGCACGCAGGACAGCAAAGCTTAAAGCCAAATCAATGTTGTCAGCAGCTGGCACTTAAGAAGGGACCATTAAAGTTTAAAAAGTTTGGAAAGCAGCAGTGGAATTAGGGCCAAATGGGTTAGAGGTAGGCTCGCGCTGGCTTCCATTAAAATCAAAGCCAACCAGAGCTGACAGATCCTCTCAGGCTTTTTTTTTTTTTTCATTATTCTCTCTCTCTCTCCATCTCTGCCTCTCTCTCCATCTCTCTCTCTCTGCGTCTCCAATCATATTTTTTTTCCTACAGTCACCTACTCTCTGGGTGCCCTCCATTCATGTAATTTTTTTGGCTTGTTCCCATCTCCTCCATGACCCAGAAATTGCTCTCACTTTAGCATCATTGGGGATGTTTCCATTCCTTAAATGCTTTGCAGATGGCAGGAGCGGCGAGTAAGTAACCTCCTGGAGGAGTTTTGAGCAGAAAAACACAAAGTGTCACATAAGCCGAAGGTTCCTTCGTTGTTGTTCTTTTTCTATTTCATTAACGTTTGGCGAGGAAAACAAAATAAATACTGACGCAAAACCGGGAGTGCTGATCTTGAGAAAGGCATGAAGGCCAGAACAAAAACTTTAATGAATTGAAGTGTGCGACAATGTTTTTCAGCTTGTTAAAAAAAAAAAAAATTAATGAAAGATTTTGACATTGATGAAGCAATCAGGAAAGTATCACCCCCGTGAATGAAAATCATGATTTAAGTTCTTATTGGATGGACAATTACACTAAAAAGAAATTATAGTGCAAAAAGGGGAGGGGATGACTGTAGGTCCAGCTTTGGTATCCAATATTTATGTCATTTATGCTTATTTGAACTTTCCACCAATGAGTCATTTAAGAGGTTTTATGTTGTGGTCGATGCACTAGCATAAATTTTTCAAGTTCATCTATAAATCTTAACTACTACATGACCTGGTTTGACAGACTGAGACATTATTTATATTGAAAATCAAGTCCAAAAAAAAAACAGACACTCTTGAAGCTGAAATGTGGAATCATTTTCTAAAATTAAACAATTCACACACATTATTTTTATATTACATTGTCATCATTATAGGAGTATTTCAGAGTCACAAGCGAATGTCAAGCAGCAGAGAGTTCAAAGACATGAGCTGCTTAATTTTTACTTGTGGTGGGACTCAATTAAAATTTTTAATTGCAGGGTCTGTAATTCGTTAATCGCAATTAATTGCATTTTAATCAAACTCTACATTGACAAGATATGCAATATTTTCAATTCAAAACCTCTTCTAAATGCTAAATTATAAAACAAGTACACCATGAGCTCTGATCTTTCACTTGACTTTGGTGAAAATACGCCACTTTGAAAATGTGGACTGTTTTGCGCTGTTTTGTATTTGCGCTCCAAATATTTCGTACTGCGATGGTATTCTGGGCTTTAATGGCTCCGGTGAAAAAGCCAACTCCTTTCTGCGCAGCTTGCACACAATGATAGTATTTTCCTAACATCCCAATCAGATTGTTTTTTTTGACAAACTAACGCCCAGCGGTCCGAGTGAAGCGGGCTTTATTGTTTGCAGATGTCACTTGACATCTGCCGTACCAGAAACACGCAAATACAAAGATTCCAGCTAGAACCATCCCATATTACAAAAATACATTTAATTGGGCTAAGAAATGTTTTGACTTAAAACAACTGTTAATAACTCATAGTCAAACAGTTTCGACTCAATAAAAGGTCTTTGTCCAGTGAAGCTAAAGTGTCATGGCTTTACTCTTTTTGTTTTTAAAATGAATGTTTAGGGGTTTTTTTCTGTACAAAGAAGAGACCATTTGAAAGTTTGTGCCGATTCACCATCGACTAGACATGTGAAATATCCTTAGTAATCAAAAAAAAAATACAGTCGGACTTCTGTTGTTTCTTGAAGATGTTTCACCTCACATTCAATAGGCTTCTTCAGTTAAAACACGGGTGGGAACAGGCTTATAGGATGTAATCAAAACACACACTAATAGGGCCATTAAGGTCACTAATTGAGGACACAGTTCAGTTTTACGTTTGGGTTGTTGTCGTTTGATGAGCCAAGCAGTCCATCGCCGTGCCATGGGAGTTGTTTCGGTCACATGTTCCCAAATTGGGAATTGCTGTAAAACCGCTGATGTAGAGGAGCGAAGGCTGTCAAGCCCCCTCATCTGTTCAGAGCTGAAGATGCCATTTGGATGAGTTTGTTTTTAATAAAGCGAGACTTTCTTCCATTTTCTGAAAAAAGGGAGCTGCAGTAATAAACATTCAAAATCACTTGCATTCTCGTTTGGATGAGAGATGTAATGTCTTTAAGGGACAAGAAAAGTGTTCGAGAATATACGTTTTTTAGCAGAAGTCTTTTGTGGTAGCATAAAGGCTGTGTCACACAAGGCGATGAGCAATAGCACCGTATTCGTTTCTTTTTAGCAAATATTTCTAGAATCCAGCTGCCTTTTAATGAGCTTAAGGTGTTCTCAAATGATGTCAAACTGAAGTGTATTTCTCTCATGAATGATGCTTTAGACTTGTTGAAATGCAAATACACATTAAAGTTTGCAAATTCATTGCAAACGAATTATTAGCATTTCCCCACTTCATTTTGGTGTCAACCTCCAGGAGCGGAAATCGGATTAATTAGAGGAAGTTTTCACAAAAGTTTGGCTACATTCAAGTTTTGTTGTTTGTTTACACAGTCCTGGGGTTTGTTAAAATGTCATAGCCTCGAGGCGTTACAGGGTGCTATCCAGGGACCGGCTTTTTTCTCCTCCTGCTTGTTTTTTTACCTGCGGGTAAGGCAAGAATGATGAGTAAATAAAAATGTTGTCAGAACGTAACTCCCTGTCACAAGAGCCAATGGGCACACAGGCACAATAACGCAGAACATACAAATTACGCAGAGCATTCAAATTCCAGCCGAAGAATAATTACATACATTTTTGTGAGTACAAACCGCACCCCACTGCACACACTACAGAAATAACATTTTTATCCCCTGAAATGAGTGGATACATGCCTGGCCGTCACAAAAATATGAACCAGCGTGAACTCAAAGTGCACTTCAATAGCTGCCACTGCTTTTTTTTTTTTTTTTTTTTTTTTTTTTTTTTCAATCTCCAGAAGTTTTTCTGTTTACTTCTGAGTCTTGTTTTCATCATTCAGCTCCACCTAAGAGTCTGCATCTATGTGAACGTGTCTATGGGTGCGATAACAGATTAGCGGATACCTGCCAATGGCTAAGTGATGTGGAGGATTTTTACTTTTAAAAAAAAGGTGCAATTCATGTCAGAAAAGTTATTAGCCTATACTTCACACTCCCTGCGGTGGCTTTGCCAGACAGGGGTGCATTTGTGATCCTGTCAATCTGATGCAACTCTGTCTCAGACTCTTAAAGTCTGGGAGATTTTTCTGGGTCTTATTTTAATTGGTTTTGAATAATATTTTAGTCTTAAACCACTACTGTTTAAAACCAACAACATCTACTGCAATACAGGTCTTGTGTCCTTTTGTTAAAATGACATTCTGGCATCAAAATTTTTAGTTTCAATTTTAAGTACAAGTCACAACTCAAACGGCTCAGCAGTGCAGTCTAAAGGAGAAACCAAGGGAAGTTGGGGATCTTACATATTTTCAACATTTTATAGTCTAAGAGTTAACAAATGCTTGAGACGACATGGTGGAAACGTGTTCTTCAGTATAATCCCATTCATTCATTTTTTTAAAGAAATCCTTGATTTACTTGTGGCATCCATTCAGGAGTGTCTTAATACCTGCTTCTGCAGTGTGTTGCCCACTTATCCAGTGCTTTGTCAAACATGGAGAGTCGTAAGAAACTGCAAAGAAACTGTAATGCAAAACAACAGTGCTGACAACTGGGCCACATTGTCGCATTGCGGTGGCAGCAGCCTCAGCAGGCAGGCCAAGACTTCCCTCTCCACAGGAATTCCTTAGGCGTTCCCAGGCGAGCTGAGAAACATCGTCCCTCCACACCCTGCGGAGAAAACTCATTTTGGCTGCTTATATCTGCGATCTTTTCCAGTGACGACCCAAAGCTCATGACTATAGATGAGGTTAAGAACATAGATCCACCAATAAATCAAGAGCTTTGCCTTTTGACTCAACTCTCTGTTGACCACAACAGACCAGCACAGGATCTGCATCACCAGTCTGCCTATTTATCTCCGACTTCATTTTTCCCAGGATACTCCTCCATTTCCTCCACCTTCTTCGGGTCAGGAAAGACCCGAAGAAGAAGGTTTTCAGGCTCAAGACCACGGTCTCAAATATAGAGGCACTGATTCGCATCCTGGCCACTTCACACTCGGCTGAGAACTGCTCCAGTGAAAGCTGTAGATCGTGACCCGATACTATCGTCAGGTTGCGATCTGCAAAACCTAAGGCCACTAAAATGGGTCCCCTCAACAACTTGTTAATAAAATTAGGAACAGGATCGATGATTTAGGGCGGCCTTGGCGGAGTCCAACTATCACCGCAAACGAGTTGGACTTATTGACCAGACTCTGACACCAGTTGTACCACAGCACCCCACCACAGCATTCCCTGAGGGAGACGGTCAAACGCCTTCTACACGTCCACAAATGACATGTAGATCGGTTGGGCGAACTCCCATCACCCTGCTGAGGGTCCAGTGTTTCACAACCAGGACGTAAACCACACTGCATTTCCTGAATCCGAGGTTCTTCTATCCAATGGATCTCCTCTCCAGAACCCCGGGGTACGCCTGTGTTTTATGTAAAGACTTTGATCACGTAACACTGTGGTATTTTTTACCAAGGATTCTGATCACCAAGCTTGGTGAAATGTACTTTTCTTTTCTGCTGTAGATGCATGTCTCCTTGAATATGTTTGCGTACAACCAGTGTGCTTACATGGTACAGTATTGTGGACAGTTTTCTTTCTTTTGGTGCCTCTTTGTTTGGGTTTTAAACCTCTTTCAGTGTCTCTTCAGCCTCAGTCATTTCATCCATTGTCAGCTCCCATTCCTGCTTGTGTCCATTCAACCAGGCTAATGGTCTGTGTAATACACTCAGATAGCTTCACCACCACCCACCTTTCTGTGTGTATTCTATGTGGCAACAAGAAAAGAAAAGAAAAGAACAAAATGAAAAAAGGTAAAAAGGGAGGGAAGGTTAGCACAGTCATGAACTGTGTGGACACAATTCGGGGAGTTTGTGTGTGCTGAGATACTTTTGTTATTGTCCTTTCGACCTCCATTATGCCTCTCTATACCTTTCTCTTTTTTCTCTCCCCGATTCTTTCAATGTCTCGGCTAAAGATTTTAAGCTCAAGCTTTTCTTGTCTCTTTTGGTTCCTGGCTTGACTCTAAAAGGTAGTCAAGTTTTTCGTCGTGAGAGCCGGATGTGAGGATCAGAAGGGGTCTGACATACATCGACTAACAAACCTCAAAGTTCCAAGAGTTTAGGATGACATAAAATCAGCCCGTTTGGGATTCTGTTAGGGTAAGAAACTCATAATTCAGCGTCATGGTGCTTTCACATTTTCTGATTTAATAGAGATATTCTGACAATGTATATCTTTATATGTAATGAAACCTTTCATTTTTGATATTTTGCTCCCAAGAGGCCAGAATTTCTTCTCATATTTTTAATGAGGCCTTCATCAATAGTTCCTGCAGATTTTTAAGGCCTTTTAATGTTTTCTTCTATCATTTTTTTGTGACACTTCGATTTTTTTTTTCTTCTTGTAAATCTAATATTTGTACTTGACCAGCTGTACAAAGGACACAAAGCGGAGTTTTCATCTGTAATCATATCTTTAAGAACTAGGAAAAATCTCACTGAAGATCAG
Source organism: Poeciliopsis retropinna (assembly GCA_010277075.1). NCBI lineage: Eukaryota > Metazoa > Chordata > Actinopteri > Cyprinodontiformes > Poeciliidae > Poeciliopsis > Poeciliopsis retropinna. The sequence continues at coordinate 2,485,916 of VMRM01000013.1, forward strand.
ACAGAAAACCTGAAAGATGCAGTTACTTTAAAGTTTTCTTGTGTGTGAAACTGTTATATCTGCTATTCAAACTCATATTTAGAGCTAGACTTGCCTTATTGTCAATGAGCAAAGACATGACAGTGAATTTGGCAGTGAAATGTCGTTGCTTGGCTTGTAGTACACAGAAAAAAAGACTGAAAAACTGTAAACACATAAGCATATGTACAAGTGTGACTGGTGCATGTGAAGAATAATTGTGTTCATATACTCTATGAATAAGTTGTACCATTGTAACAAATGGTAAACAATTTAAAAAGGCATTGAGTAATTAGGATTAGCTTTACAAATCATGTGAAGATGATTCTTGGGGGACAAATCAACAAATCACCCATTTAGTTGGGAAGGAATTACATATATGGAAGTTTCATTCTACCTGGTCACAAATTTAAAAACAGAGCAGGTTTCCTTGTTCACATTTTCAAGAACTAAACTTCTTCCCCTCTGCCCTCACGTTCATAAATACCTGACTGCATAAAGGCTCGCTGCTTCCCCCGAGATCCGTCTTTTCTGCACTCAGATTGTGGAGCTGCAAATGACCTGTGCTTTAACTCGACCTTTCCACCTGTCACTCAGCCACTTCTGTTTGCGAATTTTCACTTTTTGCTCTCAGGTATTTGTAAAACAAAAATAGCACTTTCAAAAATCCCTGCCAATGAAGCGCCAGATATGACCCAGACCCCTCCATTCACCGCCGCCGCCGCCTTCCATCAGACCTCCAACACAAAAAGCAAAAAAACAAACGAATAACTCTTGTCGTTCTATTTGTTTGTTTGTTTTTTTTTTTTACTGAATCCAGAAGGTGGGTTTAAATTGAAGCAAATCTGGGAATAAAAACGTCAGTCACGGTCTGAGCATTTCAGCATTTGAGAGCAAAACGTTGAAATTGAGCTATCCTGCTCCCCATGCAATCTTGGCCACATGTTCTTTCTTTGTCCCAAATTATATAATTTTTGGTCTAATTACTTCTCAGTTATGTCTTCTGTTCTGAAAGTAAATTTGCGACCTTGTTCATTTGTTCCCATATTTGGTATCCTCAGCCCTACTTAGTGCCAAGTTCTGCTCAAATGGAAACTGTTGTTTTTACGTCTTTGTTGGCTAGACGTACTTTACCGTTCTTCAGGAACACTTGTCCCTCGATATCCCTCTGGGTTAAAGACGTGATGGTTTTTTGAAGCTTGAGAAAATCAAATATGCATGAGTTTTACCAAAAATGGCAATGTTTTCTTTCCTATTTTTCAAACTTAGAGGTTTTGCCCAACTGAAGGCGCCTGTCGCTGAATTTTGCTTTTGTTATAAATACCTGATGAATGAAATATTTATTCATTTATTTATTTGTTTTATTTTCCATCAGGTTGAATTTGAGCGGAGATAGGAAGGGGGGTTTGGGCTTATTTGTTTTTAGTTATATTGTTTAATTTTTCTTTTTTGTTAGGAGGGGAAAAAAAGGGCTGAAACTGCTGGATTGTAATTTTAAAATTTTTTATTTTTGTGCAATGTTTCGTCAGTATTGTACTGAGTGTATTGATTAGTATTAGATGTGTATTGTGTATATTTTTTCCTTCTTTCGGCTCATAAAAAGAAAAAAGAAAAAGAAATTTAGCTATCTGGGTTTGGAAACCCTTGGAGACTCAGCAGGAGTCTCAGTAAAAGTGTTAGAGGCTTTAGAGAGATCAACATGCGATGAGGGAAACTCATACTGCTTACAGGGCATTTTTTACAAAAGAGATGCAAGTTACCTACCGTAATAAACAAGCCAACAGAAACCGGCTGCCAGCATGTACTTAAGATGATGGGAGATGCCGAGATGAAGGTCAGGTCGGGAGACTTTCCATTAGGCTATCACTACCAGCGTCTGTGGTTTTTCTCTGTCTGCCTGTCTGTTATTAGAGGCTGAAAAATACTCAGCGCAGTGCCGGGGATTCATCATCATAGACTCTCACAAAATCAGTCTACGGGAATTAATTTATCTAAGCAGCACACATTTTGACAGTTTTGTGTTCTCCGGCTCCTCCTTGGCAATGAAGGATAACGCCAGCGAATTGGCTACCGTAGATCAAAAGTGCAAAAATTAAAGACGGCAATCAGAGATTTTGGGACTCAACCACATGGCAACAGCTTTAGTTGATTCTGACATGTCTGTTAGTTGTAATTAACAACAAAATGCTATTTTTTATTATGTTGAAAGACTGAAGACTTCCTAATGAAGTCAAAGCAAATATATTGAAACATCACGGCTGTCTGTTTTTGCTGTATTTTTGAATCCGTCTATCTCCAAATTTATACTACTGCAACCTTCATTAGAAAAAAATGTAAATACAATGTGCACCAAATAATATGTTTTCGTCAGTTTCTTTAAAAAAAAAAACCCCAAAAAGCATCAGTATCAAGCTTAATGTTTGTGAGGAAAACATTGACTTACTGTTACGCATTAGATCCTAAAATTGTTCAGGAATTTATTGTAAATATACAGGAGCTTTCAGCATTGTCATTAATTATTGATACATTTGCCAGAGGCATTGTCACACCATGTACCTGAGGTATAACTCTGCAGTCAGGCGAGATTTCACAAACATTATAAAACAACGAAAATCTGTTAGAATTACCATTTTAATCAGTTTTTCTGTATCTTTTCATAATTATTAGCATCATTTGGATAGGGAGTATGTTTGGTATGATCTTTGTTTTTTGGGGGGTTTTCTTTTACAAACTAATTATTGACCTTTACTTTGATATATCATATCTTAAAGCTTGCCAATGTTTCCTCAGCCAGCATGTTCTGTGACAAATACAACTGGAATCATCAAAGAGATGAAACGAAGCACCTTTCCAGTAAAATGTGCTCTTTCCTTGCTTCCATTTAACTCCTCATTATAGTGTCCAAAGGAAGAAAAGAAACATATTTCTTCCTAGAAGCTTCTAACACCACAGAGATGCTGAAAATAGATCACAGAGTCTTCATCCCTCACTGAAGAACGATCTCACTGCTAGTCGGCTAGCTGGGTTTATGATCAGGCCATTTCTGGTTTTCATCCAAATATATGGCTGCATCTCTATCATTTCTGTTTGTTTGCTGAGAGGAACGGCAAACATATCAGAGAGATCTCTGTGCAATAACTTAAAGGAGGATCAACCACATGCATGCAAGCATTTTCATTTTTGTGCAAACCAGAATGAAACTTTACCACCATCAACCATCAACAGCTAGCTAGAAGAATTTATTTTGTAACAAGCAAAATATGATTATTTTCATTCCTTAGAAATGTATATACCCTGACCTTTTTCTGTTTAGTGCAATCCTATTCTTAAGAAAAACCAAGACGATTCTTGGTTTTCATGCACAAAGGTGATTCAAGGAGGTTAAAGGAAAGACATGAGGAAAAAAAATCTAAACATTGGCACAAAGTGTAAAAGATTCAGTTTTGGGGTGAAGGCAGCCAAATTTCCCCCAAGTGTATTTCAGCTGCGGAGCCGGGCGTTACCAACCTAAATTTGACAACTTAAATGTACCATGCATCTTTGCTACAAATGAGAGCAGAGGGGCCGGCGCTCTTACTTTCTCCCCTTCACATCCTTCGCTTGCGTCCTACTTCCACTTCCTTTCTCCTTTCATACCAGAAAAGCGCTATTTCTTTCAGAGCTGCCGCCCCTACTTTCTGAGAAGTCACTCATCTCCCTCTTTTGCTGTTCATGGTTGTGCCACAGGAAATCATCCATGAAAAATGCTTTGACCCTTCATAATTGCGGCTCTCTGCATGTTTTCCATTTCCTTGGTGCCAGAGGCACATGCTTGCTAAACTGGTGTTAGAGGAAGATGGGCTTAGACGTAAATTCACGGTTTATGCACATTTTCAGGCCCTCGTGTGGACTCCCACATTTGTATTCACGTATGAGTGACATATAATACAGCCGGATTCAGTGTGGAAGTAATTTGAAAAAGGCGATTTTCAAAAGTTGCCCGGCTAAAGCAAACGATTGCTTTGACTCTACTTTACCGATATGGAAAGAATATTAAGTTTGGACTCCTTAAGGCTTCAGTTCCAAAATGTTGTTTTTAAATGATGTTTTTATGATTAGCAAGAGGAACATTTTTGCAGTGAGCAAAAATAAATAAATAAATAAATAAATGGCCAATGTCTTTTTGAAGTCGGGGCCAGCTGGGGTTTGAAAACCTTGGACGTACATAACGACCTTTTTACTTTTGGGACATTATTTTCCTATTTAGTATCTTAGAACTAAGAATTAAGTTCTAATTCTGAATTCTTCATCAATCATCTGTTTTAAGAAGATATGTTCATTGCCTGACATGCTGAATCACTTATGACTTTCGTTTACTTGAAAAACCAACAAGTTCCAACATCCAATTGAAGGTATTGTTGTGCCAGTTTACGCTTGACCACTTGTTCAGTTCACACAGGTTAACACTGAATTATCTGGTTGTGAATACTTGCATGAAAGTCATTGTTTTTGCTATTCCATTTTTACTCAATTTGCAAAACCTTCAAAATGTTCCATGTTTTCATAATGGGGCAATCGTGTGGAAATTTTGAGGAAAGAGATTCATTTAAAACTATTTGGAGTAAGGATGTAACATAACAAAATGTTGAAAGAGTAAAGTGCTGTGAAGACTTCCCAGATAAACGTCTGAACTGCACAACGACACACATGCACACAATCACAACACTCTTTTCTTGGGAGTACGTGTTAAGACAATTTCGAAAAAACGAAGCTAAATTTTGTCCTACACATTTCTCAGAGACAGAACAAACCGTAGATCCAAAGTACAAAATTCTAGTTAATGCTAAATGCTTATTTGCAGAAATGGAATGAAAACCAAAGTTCACCGATTTACAAAGTATGATGGGTAGCTTGCTCTTAAATAGGCAAAATTCTCGGAATAAATCACCATTGCGACTGAAATAACAGAAAGACCTCATCTTAATCCCTGATCTAGGATGAGTGAAATAACTCCTACTGTCTGGTTTGGCTAAGAACGTCCTCACATTGTTGGGGAAGTTAACAGTTTGGCTGCACAACTGAGATATGCTTGCTCTGACATTACTCACTTCTTATGATGGAAGAGTTGTTTACAACCTTCACTGAATTTTACAGCACAAAAGTTGATATTCAGTCTTTTTATGATATGAATGTAGGTTTGGGGAGTTTTTTTGTTGTTGTTTTGCTGCTAAAAATATATTTATATCAATACTACAGTTTTTTTTTAATTAATTAATTAAGCACTAAGCAGTTTGCTAAGAGTCTCTTAAATTCTTGTTTTTGTTCTGTCATTAACACTTTATTTGAGGGGGTGTGCATAAGACTGACATCATATTGTCAAAAACGTAACATAACACCAGTTGTGAACATGAATATTTACGACTGTTGTCATGAAGTGTCACTCTGTAATTAATGACACTTTCAATGCGTTATTAAATGGACTTTTAATGCCAGTTTTAGTACAGCTTTGCAATGAAAGTGTCATTATTTACAGAATGCAAGCAGTCATAGACATTCATAAAGACTCCTTCATGTTTATAACAGGTGTTATATCATGCTTATGACAGCGTCATGCCAGCATTTTGCACACCCCGTCAAATAAAGTGTTACCAATTTCTCTTTTGGTTTTGATGCTGAACTGAGAGATGTTTTCTGACAAAGTTATAAGTAAGATTAAGTCTTTCAACTGCTGGCCAGCAGAGTCCCCCGTATTGTCTCCTCTAATCTGAACAACCCTCAGGTATCTGTCAGAGCTCCTTCTGTCACATCTAGTTTGTTCTGAGCTGAGAAGCGTGACCACTCAAATCTATTTTATTGAGTTACCTACTTAACTGGCTTGAAGTGAAAATTGAATGCAAATCATATGCTTTATCAGCTACATAAATCTTTTTTTTAATTTTTTCTATCACCAATGAGCAGTGGACTCACACCCAGTTTGATTTCCACCGTGTCATAATTTCATTGAAACTGACTGTGCTGAATTATTAACAGTTCAAATGGATTTGAGTTTATGTAATTGGATTTGAATTTGAGTCTGTCTCTAATGAGATCATTTCACTTGTTTGGACTGATCTGAACTGTGCGTCTTTGGCGGTAGAGCGGTGCACTGTCGTTGCTTTTTTGTCGGGAATTGGGTTACTGATGACAATATGTCAACCTGGCAGTCAAAGGCACTTTCAGTCTGGGATGAGATCAGTCTGTCCGGATGGAAAGCATCTGTGAAGTTGAACTTTGAAGGGTTGCCAAAAGATTCTCAATTGGATTTCGGCCTGAGCTTTTGCTGCCGTTCCGAGCATCGCGTTGCAGTTCTGGCTGTATGTCCAGGGCTGTTGTCCTGCTGGACGGACGACCTTCAAAATAAGTGGACGATTAACTCAGTTTAAGACATTTCGTGTGGTCTGACCTGCAACTTTTGCCTCGGCTCTCTCTTCGCTACTACGGTCTGACGGATGCTCGCTTCACTGCAGATCCCCCTCCATTTTACCCTCATTCATGAACAAGACCTCAAGATATTTCAACAATTTTTTTTTCTTCTAATAATTAATGAATATTTCCGCAGACGACGACGTTTGAACCCGTTTTCATCCCAGTCCAATGCCGTCCCTAAATTAACTTTAGGCTTTTATTTCTACGAAACGAAGGTAGTTAGAAACAAATTTGAGTTCTGGTGCCGAATACGACTGAATCCTCTCACCTTCATAGCAGTCATAGCAGCTCTTATTAGGGAGATAAAGAGAAGATGGCACTATTAAAGACATTTTGAGATGCTTTGTGTTATTTTTCTTTTCTAGCGATGTGTATGAAAGGTTTACTCTTTTTATGAGGAAAACTTAAAAAAAACAAAAAAAACACTTAATTCGGAAACAAGTGAAGAAAGTGATCAGATGGAATCAAATACACACAGGTTTGTGTAACCAACACACACATTTATGTAAGAATGAAATTTCTTAAATGAGCTGCTGAAAAGATCAGTTTTAAAAATGCAGATAGGCATGAAGTTGATCAACATGAACAGATTGTTACTCTGAAGTTGAATCGTGATTGGGGCGGATTAGCGTGTTCAAGATTCAACAAAGTCTAATTTATTGATGTTACCGAGTTCAGTCTCAGCACACCTCTGCAAATTCACAAAAGACAACCCGAACCTTTACAGCTCGCTGCAGTGTTTTTTTTTGTTGTTGTTGTAGTTGCTTTTTTTTTTTCTGAACAGGTCCTTGAAGACATAAGACAGGAGGGCTGGGGGAAACCCAGCTCTAAACATTTGGGGCAAGGCGAGGTACAAAGAAAACTCCCCGGAGCGAGAAGCACCCATTCTGATGTTTGGCACTTCTATCTTTAGTGTCGCTGCAGAGAGATTAGCACACAAAACAGCAGGAAGGGGTTTCTGTGAACAATGCAAAACTGCAAGTTTGGGCTGTGAATGTGCGGAACATCGTTTTTCCACAAAGACGAAGGAAACCACCAAAACGAAACTCTCTTCACTGCAAACCGTCACGACAAATGAGTAGTTTGTGGTGTTTGTTATTGTGCAATAGCCAGCCCCGCCCTAACCTCACAACTCCTTTGGACTGACTACTGACCAGTTCTCCGTCTAACCGGTCCGAAGAGCCTCTAGAACCTGGGTATTACCCTGTAGTAGGTCTACGAGAGACAATCTGTTTAAACTGGTGTCGAGAGTGGTTCGTCTAGCTCTAACTACCTACAATCCAGAAGTTATGACCCTTTTCAGTTAAGAAGCAATCAATTGAGTAGCCCTCACACCTGCATAACTCCAATAACCACTTCTGTTAACGGTAGCCCCCTCTCTAAGAATAACGAGCACTTGTTACTGGCTAGATTAGATTTAGTGACTTTGTAAGTCCCAGGGTCATTATTTTTGTAACTACTAAAAGAAATTCAGAAGCCACCACATTCCTGGAATCACGCTCACGAGTTTTACATAAAATAAAAGAACTAAAGACAATATGACTCAATTAATTTCAATGTCCACAACCCTCATTAGAATTTTAAGGTATATATTTATTGAGCAAGCTTGAGCAGGGGTAAATGACAGCAAAATCGTTCATCAATAATTATAATTATTCGACTAAACAAAATCAATTCAAGATTAAATCAACTTAAATTCCCTAACTTCTTTCCCTAAATTGTGTCATCTATTTACTAATTGAGGCTTTTGGGGGCAGACAACTCATACCCGGATGACAAAGGATCTCGGCAACAGAAAAGTTCAATATCCTCGGACAGAGTCCGGTCCTAGCTCGTCCGGTCCTCCATCGAATAGAAACAAAGTAAAGCTGGTTGTTATTATCCTAACACATCCAAATCTTCATCACTCCTTTGACCTTTGTCCAATCCCCAAGTCCGTTGCAATAAACTTGAGATCTTTTTGGGATGAGTGTAGAGCAGCTATCAAATCAGAAGCCAGAGTTGAGGGGCATCGGGTCCCGTCTCCCTTGCAGTGGCGTGAAGACTTGATTCCCCTCTAGCTTCAAGGTGCGGCTCTCTCCGTCTGCTGGTGCTGGTCCTTTTGGTCTGCAGCTGGACAAATCCACACGCCGGGGACGAAGAACCCAGACTCCTTCTGCCTTCGGATTTTTATACCCTCCCTGCCCCATTGTTGTGTATTGCACTTTAGGTGTACGTGACTTCTCAGGCATTTGATTACCTCATGGAAGGTACCCAGGCCTTCCATATTCGGTCAATGCCCTTTCAGCTTCTGCTTCGTGTTTATCTCAACTTCCTGGGCTCAGTTCCCGGATCTCCTAATTTGGCATTCTGGCCAGGGCATGTCTAGACTTGCCTCATTTCAAGTACAGACTTGCCTTTTACAACTTTATACTATCCTTATCCTTTCTTAACGTGCTCCGGAGCTCCAACGTGTTCACATAATAAATGGAGCCACAGGTGCCACAGACCACCTGAGATCCCCCTTCAAATATGGCGAGAGTTATTGGAGCTGAGTGCGCTCTCAGTCTGAACGGAGTGTGTTCACACCTGTCCATTTGTGAAAATACCGCCATGGATTCTCGTTAATGCCAGATCTGAGCAGGACTTCAGTCCCATGGGGAAAAAAAAACATGGAGTAGCAACAAATTTGCGGTTTTTACAGTGAACACATGTCAAAATAAATCCGCCGAGGAACTTTTTCTACAGACACACAAGCCTTAGTACAGATCTAAGAACCGCTAAAGATTTGCATATTCACTTTACTTGAAAAAGGCATCATGCTATTGCATTTCTCTACTCCTATTGTATGTTATCAATGTCCATGGCTGCAAAAAATGGTTAAAACTTTGTATAATTTCCAGCAAACTCGGACTTCCACAGGTTTTTAGTTGAAAAATGGTTCTTAGCAGGAGCTTAAAAAAAACTTCACATATGCCTTACATATATGCTTGTCCTACAAAAGTTATGTTACTACAATGAAAGTTGCAATGTATATTCATTTATACATAAATAAATTAATATAATACCATTATATGTAGTGACACAAGTTGTGAGTTGGTCTATTTCTAGTTACTTCAGCTAATAATAATACTTTTACCTCTTCAGGACGCGCTGAGATTTTGAAGGCAGCTTTGACCTTCCTGTCCGATTCGGTCACGTAATTATCAGTGCTGGACAAAGACAATGTTGGGATCGAGCAATTTATTTAAGTTCTCCGTCTGCTGGGGCTCACGCCGACTGTGTTAGAGCTGCCACAACATGTGTGAGACGTAAGCAGCAGCACGGCAGCGACATCCAGGAGACCTTTTCGGAGTCTGAGTGTTTGTCCTCATAAAGGCGGCGCTGTTTTTGTAGCATTCTCCAGGTTGCGTTGCTAGACTTCATTTGCCTTCATGCTGCTGTCAAATGAATGTCTTGTTTTTAGTCTACATTTGTTGAAAGTAACATGAGTGTATGTGTGTTTTCAATTTTTCAACAAATACCATGTGGTGATGACCGAGAGTACGGTTTTAGGGGTTAGGGTTTGGGTTAGGCTATAGAAATGGATGAAAAATAATCAGAAGTCCATGCAAAATCTTTGTGTATGTATATGTGCCTCGCTTATATAGAGTGATGTGTACTGTGTCAGCCATTGTGGCATCATTAGTTAAATTAGTTGCTTCCTATCCTTGGAGTTATCCGAACCCTATAGGTATGGGACGTCTTTTGTGCGAGATTTATCTCATTTAACTTAATTTATGTCACCCTTTTTTTTTGTTGAGAAAACTGTTTGTGTTACCGTTTCCTCTCTATCGCCCCTCTCACATCTTTCCATCAGCCTTTTCTCTCCTCATTGTCTCTTTCTTTCTGCACTCAAAGCAATTTTTCCTCACCCATTTATACTTCCCCTGTCCTCATTTTTAAATTGAAGTACATGAATAATGGGGATACAAATATTTGCTGAGGAAACTATCCAGCCATGGCGGTGGGGGGGGAAAAAAAAGAAAAACAAGTGTGTGAGGGAACAACACAAAAAGGAAAAATAGAGATCTGGACTTCCCTCGAACACAGGAGTAAATAAGTGAGGCAGTCGACAGAAATCAAGATTGAGTAATGACTCCCAACCGATCAGAGGGCAGAATTAAGGAGACGGGGGATTTATTCATACCCAGCAGGGCACGAAGAAACTATCTTCATGCCCTATCCACTGTGAATTTGCATGGTTAAGGAAAACTTGAGACTTTCATAATTTAACGCGAAAACATTACCTTCCTTTGCATGTTACACGACAGCATAATATGCTAATTGAAGTCAAGCCAGACCGTTCAATTCTGCTGCATTAACATGGCCACTCTGAGCAGCTGAAATTGTTCCATCTATTCTTCCCTGAAATTAAATTTATAAAACTATTATCAAATATAGCAGAAATCACCCAGTTATAGCAATACCAAAATCTCCTGCTAAGCTATGCAAACGCTCCATCTCCACCGACGAAGATCAAACGATCCACAAAAAGAACTGTTGAACTGACACAGTTTCACCAAGTTTCCGAGTAATTTTGCAAGTAATCACGTAACCATGAGGCGTCACTCATATAGTCTCAGATGGTCATTTGATTCTTAAAATAGCAAAAGACATAATAAATAAACAAGAACACATTGAAGTCCCGTTCTCGCACATTAGGCAAACTGATTTTAAGTCAAAAGCAACATTCATTCTTTAAAAATGTAACATACCTGAAGGCTCCACTGAATGTGGTTCATTTCTTCAGGAACAGACTATAGCTCACATTTTCCAACACAACATCATTCATAGCCTGAAACCAAACAATTGTACTGTCTCTAATTTCTCTGTACATCCTCCTGTCTCTCTTTGCCCACACACTTTTTAAAAATCTTTTTCCACATCTAACTTCCCCTTCACCTATGTTACTTACTTTCCCTTCCCCACATAAGAAGACAAACATTCCTAAATAAACATTTCCTCCCGGCCTCTATGGAGTTTTTCAGACAATCTGACTCGGTGAGCGTATAGTCACTGCCTACAGCAACATTCTTCCTCTGCTGCACCGAGAACAATGTTTGTTGTTTTTCTTCTCTGCTGTTTGTTTGCATGCTATTTTAGAAACACAGAACAGTCCATGTGAGCCCAACATATGTATATGTACATGCCTTTGTTCGCATTGAATGGTTGTTGACTGAAAATTTTCTGTGTCGTCTCTTTTGTGTTTCAACAGATCTTTCTAGATGCCAACACAATCAAGCTGGGCAACATCCCCCTCGGCAGCGCTGTAGACCCACTGGAAGGGGCCCCTCCAGGCACCACTTACACCAAACAGACTGTGTACGAGCTCTGCGCCTGCGCTAATGGCAAGCTCTACCTGTCCCCAGCTGAGGAGGGATCCACCTGCCAAACCACTAGTAACTTTTGTCTCTGGAGTTGAAAATTAGAGGCTCGTGAAGAGACAGGACATATGGACTAACAAGCTTGGAGCTGACGCTAGCCAACAGACCGCAGGACGAAGGAACGTGTGTGTTTGGATCGAAGCCATCGACAGCTAAGGGTCGGAATCAACGAGGACCGACGCATGGCGGAAGGGTCACGCATGTTCGGCAATCGAGTGACACGGATTTGATAAATGGTAGGGAGGTGTCGGTTGCTAAGAGACGGGATCAACAAGAACTGCAGGGGCTTGGTATTAAGGAACGGCCAGCTGAAGGACTGAATCAACATGGAAAAGAGCCTGTGTGAGGCCGGTGCCAGCAGCACACAAATCAAATTAATAAGGATTGGTCTGTGGCCAATGCGAGTAACAAGGATGAATGACTTGGCAAGACACAAAAGATGGTTTTTATACTAAGACCACTCATGGACGTAAATGGGCAGTCTAAGGCTTGGGTTTTTGTTGGCCATCTCTTCCTTTTGCATTTTGCAGCCTGGAGAGCTGAGGATTATTCGTGGGATTTGCATTGTTTGTTCACTGTTTGACCAAACTATCAAGGAGAAAAAAAAACAAGCTTTTGTTTTGGGTTTTGTTTGGTTTTTGTTTTTTTTCTTTGGGTAAACAGAAATAATTGTGAACTGAAAATACCACCCGGGGGAGGTGGACATGTGCTCCTGGTTAACATATCAGTTGGCTACGGTGACAGACGTGAGTGAACACGTTGGCTCAACCCAATGGGTAGCTAATAAAATTAAATCAGACAATGAGTTTTGTCTTGTGGGAAGCTAAAGGCTGCCCAATGGACCAATCTATACCAGAAAGGCCTTCCCCCAATGCCCGTCCCTTTTAGTCTTTCAACCCAACGTTGTTACGTGAACCTTTTGCATCAGTGTATAAATGATAGTAACAATGTTCTCCAACCCCACTTTGCCCACTGGTTAACCAATGCAAATAATTGCGCTTTAAACCTTGCGTTTACCAAATTTTTTTCTCACGGATTTTCAGCTCTTTAATGTCTTTTATCTCCTTTCATTGTTTCCCCCTCCACCCCCCCGAATTATGTCTTTTGCTTGTTAACCTCTTGACATTCCTGTAAACTTATGTTCTCACCCAACTATCAATATATCCCCTCAGCTTTTTTCTCTGTCCACCTTGTTTTCTATTTATCCAACAGCGCTTGACTGCTAAAAAAAGGCAGATCGTGAAAAATGAGGTGGGGAGGCAAACATCATCTCTTTACAAGTGAATCGGTTGTACTATAAATCTTTGACCTCAAAGTTTTGAATCTTTTCCTCTTCTCCCTCTCTTTTTTCCTGCATATTTTAAATCCAAAAACATCATCTTTTGGGTGTATGATCCATTGGAATTAACTGAAAAAGATAGAGAAATGTGAACATTAAGTCAAACTGAAGTTCTTATGGGTGCTATCGGGGGAAAAAAAAGACAAGTTTTTGTAACTCGCTGGAAATTCAAATAAGAGATGTCAGTGGCAGATGACGTTTACTCGTGTTAATGAGAATTAAATATTTTCATCCTGGTTTTTTCCATCGTATTTTAGAAACCTTTTGCTGCTGTACTTTTCAAACACTTATTGTTCAGTGAGCTCAGTTTTATGGTCTTCACGAGGCTTGCCTTTATCTGCAGAATATCTGCTCTCCCTCTCTGCTCCTCTTCCGCCAGTAAGGACTCATCTTGTCTTTTTATCATGTCTTTTACTTATCAATCATTCAATGACATATCTTCATATTGTTTCCTCCATCCTATGTCTGACATGCCCACTCATTACTCTCTTTTTTGGTGACATTGCACGCTTTGATGCCAGGAAATCTGACCCCTATTTTGAAACGCCAGAATCCATTTTAAAAACTGCAGCTATATCACAGGAGAGGTTGGGAGACTGAGACACATTTCTTCAACACTGAATGATTTCCAGCTGACTAATCTTTCACCCAGCATTCGCGACAGTTCAAAATGATAATAAGCATTCATGTGTGGTAGAAACCTAAGGACAATAACTGTGGATGTAGGTTGGTTGTGTCTGTGCGTGTGGGGTGTGTGTGTGCGTGTGTGTTGACTCAACTGGAACAAGGCCCTGAGGCATTCTTTCTTTTTTCCTTTCTTTTAACAAAGTTATACACTGGTGCCTTTGCTACTGTTGGTAAAAGCACATCACAGTTGGAGGATTCACACTACCCTCAGCGGACCATCCGTGTCTCTGAACTATTATCAATCTGCCTACCTATCCATTTAATTTTCTGACTTTTTTTTTTCCTTCCCTTTTATCCTCATTTTGTAAGACTCTCAGTATATCCACCAGACAAAAAAATGGAAAAAAAAAAAAAAATGAAGAGAAAAACAATTCAATCCTAGTTTAAAGTTTGGATTTTAATTTCCTGATGTGTTCCCTTCTGGTTTATTCTTGATAGTAAAAAAGCACAACTTATGCCATGTATATAACAATACCAATAATACAAAATAAAATATTGTTTTTAAAGAGAATTCCTGGAAGCGGTGTTGTCATTAAATCTTTTTGATTTATACTGTTAGGAAAACCTATATTTTCCTCACAATATGGGTTACTCTAATCAAATTATTGTTGCATGCATACCTTTGAATGCTTAATTTGACGGATATGGCATGTGGACACTGTTTGCTTGATAGCGCAATAGCCGTTTAACATCCATGTTGTGCTAATTACACATGTTGTGCCATTTTACACTCTAGTCGAAGTGGATCCTAAACATAGAAGGGTATTACATGTAAGAAACTGTGTTGTTTTATTTTTATGAAGGTGTAAATTATTATTTATAGGGTGAAAATGTTTATTTTTTTCTTTAAGTTTTACTTTGAGCTACTAAAAACAGAAAAATTTTGACCCCATAACAACACAGAATAGCACACCGGTGTTTTTTTTTTAAAATTATTTCTAAACATTTTGACTCTGGTAAATTGAGTCGTCTGACATGCACAAAACAATATGAAGGTGTTGAAAACATGTCAAATTGATTATTGACATATTGTGGGTTATTTTCCATGATGCTTTTTAAAACTATTTAAAATCCCCCATCCCTATTGGAGATCATCTGTAGACCATAAATCCATAAAGAAAACACAAGACTTCAAGGAAGATTTACAAATTGTTTAGACATTTATTCAAGGCAAAATGCACAAATGATTTTTTTTGATACTTTGTTCTACATGTAATGCAGAGTGACTCTGCTCCAAACTCTGCTCACTCCAGAACTTTGTCCTGTGTTTTATGAAAAGGACTTTAAACTGTGATGTACCTTAAAGCCTTTCACCATCCTCATCCTCGTCTGAAATCTTTTTTTTTTTTTTCTTTTAGTACACTTCACAAACTTCAGTTCCTGTCTTTCGGCTCTGTATTGTTGAGGAAACAATATTCACATGAAGGTTACTTATCATTAAAGCTAATATGATTGCAGTTCAGTTGACCTTTTTCGAAAAGTATTTCTGCGCTTCGGAAAGGAAAACCTTAAACCTGGACTATAGGACGTCCCGAAAACATTTTCTACGTATGTCATAAAGAAGTTGTGTTTATAGTGCAATAGAGCGACATCAAAACACAGTTAAAGCACAAAAATGGGTTACTTTGAAAACAACGGCAGTGGATTTATTGACTGCAGCAATGTAACAGCAGTGTTTCTAAACTGTAAAAGTAAAGAAGAATATAATCCAGTGAACCACATTAATGCACTCCCTGTTGTTACAATATGTTGCTGCTACGTCTACCTTGATAATTCTGGTCTTTTTCACTTGTTCCAATCACGTTTCCACCCACAGCAGCACATCGAAGCAGCAGAGGTCACCTTGGAAGTGGAAATGCCCCCCAGTAGCCGTTCTTGTTGGGCTCTGAGAGCGAGAGCAGCTTGATGTTGTTATTGTTGTTAGTGTTGCGTTGTACAGCAGCCACTGGAGGGAACATGAACTGCCCAGGGGTGTACGATCTCTTTTCAATGAATGCCAATGACACTGAGGGCATCCAGGAAAAAAAAAAAAAATAGCATCAGCAAGATTTATTTCTCTCGTTCAGCTTGATAAGACAAACTGACTCATTCATCCATTAATTAATTCTCAGAACGGAGAGTTATTATGCAGATGATCAGATTCGTTGAGCTGATTTGCACTTTTTAAAGTTCCTGGTAAACTACGCATAAAATTGTTGTGAGATGTTAAGACCGTCTGACGCATTTGACACTTACTTTATGCTGAGCTAAAGACAAGTATCCACTGGCCAACTTTTCAATGTACTATTTGCTGGGTACAGACAGGACATGCATGCACACGAAACATGGAACCATGAAAATTAACAGCACAACAAAATATTGAGAGTCTAATTATAAAGCTAACAAAAATAAAATTGTGTTGCTTGACCTATCTTGAGGGTTCAGTAGTACAGCGTATGACTTCTTTGAAACAAACCACAGTAAAACAAACAAACAAGAACTCTCACTAAAATCGATTTGAATAAGATTTGAGACAATATGGTCCTGAATGAAGACTTTGAATGGTTTTATGGACGAGTTAGGTTAGCTAACTAATCAAATGAATAGCATTGATTGATATTAAATCCCTGTTATTTCAAAGAAGGTTGGTATGGATGCTAGCTTTATTGCTTCGCTTCATCTATCAAACTTCAAGAAGTCAAACTATTTTGCATATTTGTAGTTGAAAATAAACATGGGTAAATCTGTCACCTCACAATATTTTCTGCATTTTAATTATCTAATTACTTCCACCAACACCTGCCTATTAGCTGTGGATCACTTTCTTTTCTTTTAACTATGTGTTTTTAGTGTTATATAAATCGTTTCTGATGATGCGTTTATATTCCCAAATAAACTTCTACCAGCCTGTCCATTCATCTGTCTATTGACCTCTGCTTGTCATGAGGGTAAAATTCACATTTAGCATGTATTTGTACTTCCATTTGGGTCTCTACTTCTAAAAACAACTCAAATGCTTAAAAAAGCATTCAGCCATTTTTTAGCTCAAATATTAAGCTAATGTTTTTTGGTGTCTGGAAAATGAGCCCTTTCAAAAGCCTTCCGAACGTAACATCAGCAGCCACTGCCCATTACCTAGCAACCCCAGCAAAGACCAGCCCGTTACCTAGCAACCCAAACTGAGCTCCATCACATTTGGTCACTTGGTTGTACCGCTGTATGCACTGTGCCATGGCTGCTAGAAAAGACACGCGTTTCTTGTAAGTGACCCTGTTTAAAGATGGAGGTCATTTCATTTTCGACCTCCATCTATGTTCACGAGATTTGAAATGAAATGAACTGCCTCTATAGGGTCGGCTGGACCAGACCTTTAAAATAGAACTAGAAATCTGTAGCTGCTCTTCTTCTCTGAAAGGAGCCAGTCGAGATGGTTTGAGCCTCTGCCTCCTCTGTCTCCTGCATTGGAGTTTTTCTGAACTCACGCTAAAAGGAAAAACTCCAAGGCAGACTCAGAATTCACTGGATGGACGATGAATCCCTCAAGACCTGGACATGCGTTTGGACACACTGAAAGTCAAAACTGTCTGATTACATTTGAATTGACTTAATCATATATTTTTGAATATGAACACATGAATCTGTTTGTGTAAAGTTGTTGTGATTTGACATAATATAACTTCAAATGGATCTTATTGAGTTGATTTAAATTGAACTGCATTGAATGGAAGAAGTATTGCCAGGCCAGTCGATCAGTGTTTGCCTGTTCAAAGCTTTTTATGGTTAAAATGTAGCAGGGGAGAACATTAAACATCCACATATTTCTGAATTTAAACACACAATACTAAACTGGCAGTAAGATGGAAATATTTAGCATTTTTCTGACATTTCTACACAATTTTGTTTAGCAGCCTGCAAACGTCATAAAACATAATGTTATTGTATGTAAAGTGTTTGAAACATTAGCATTCGACACTCTGTCCCCCAGTTGGTGGCAGGACAAATACACTGATAGCAGGACGTACCCCTGGGATTTTATTTTTCTATTTAACTTGATTTTTGTCGCATTACTTCAGTGTAACTGGTTCAAACTATGGACCCCCGTGGTGAAAATGCCACGGAGGCGGAGAAAACTAAGTTACCCATCTGCCGTGTTGCTGAACCCGCACTTCTACCTTTAAAAATGCAGAGACCTGGGGCTCGGCCTGCCCCGCCACTCACCCCAGAGGTTGCAGGGTAAATTGTAATGCCAACCTTCACATCCACCGCATTAATCATTTGTCTCTCTGAGAGGTGACACAGAAGACAGTGGAGGGACAAAATATGGGATTTGTTGTGAGATGAAACTCTCCCTGGGTGCCCGCTTCCTTCTCAGGAATTTGCTTCTTTCACTGGAGAGTAAATGGCGCAAAATATTATGAAACAGCTTTTTCTCTATTCAGAAACCCTCTTTGCATGGGGTTTGCGTGGTGCTCTGTTTATGGTTTTTAATGAGGTTATAATTGGATCTTTGGCTCTAGTAACTCAGTTGCTACCAATTACCACTGAATCCCAATCATCTGTGTTTGTGTAAGGATTAGTAATGACTTCAAGGTGTATCCCATGGTGTTTGAATCAATTTTCCCGGCTATGTAAAAGCGATTGAGATTCATTGCAGGCAGCAGTAAGTGCCTCCTTATGTCACTAAGCAGTGATTTGTGTTTTCATCTTTCGTTCATTACCAGCCAACAGTCTTTTGGTCAACACCATTAACCCACACCGCAACAACAGAATCCTCTTCAATGAAGATTGAAACATTTGCATTTATTTGTGTGTAATATAAAAAAGAAACGTCAACTTGGTGACCAAGGTGCTTTTATTTATTTTTTTTTTTCAGGCAAAAGTTGAGTTTATTTAGTTATTTGACTCAGTACAGCTAAGCTTCCAGCCAACTGTCTTACGAATTTTTAGAAAACTTTAGAAATGTTGCAAAAAAAATGTTAAAAATTTAATTATCCATGTTTCTGTCTACTGATTTGAGGCCTTTCTGTATTGGGTTTTCTTGTCCTCTCTGTCCGTGTGTGGGTTCACGTTGGGTACTTCCTCCCATAGTCCGAAACCAGGCCCAGTATCTTACTGGGCCTTTTAGTGTGTGTGTGTTTTCAAAATACATGAGATCCCTGATCTTAATTAAAAGAAATGTGAAATTGTATATATCTCCACATTGGTGTATAGCCAACGATATTATTTTTATTATAAGGTAAAAATAATATTTTGTGCTTTTTATCAGTCAGACATTTCAAAAGCAGAAACGCAGCATGTCAATGTCACGGCTCTCAAAACAAGTCCAAATAATCATCTGTGCGCCCGACATCTGCACCAGTGGCTCCAACCTTGCTCTGCAGAGTGAAGTCCTGTTTTCAAATCAAATTTCAAAAAGCAGGTTAAAAAAATTTTAACAGTGAATTCCAAGTCAATTCACTTGATGTGGTCTGGACCTATTCAAGGCGAATGCATCCTTCTCATTTTAGACTAAATTCTGTTGAAAAAGTTGCACAAAAGTTGTAGAAATACCTCATCTGGTGAGCCATAGCAGCAAACTGCACTACAAAAGCCCATTTGCGATATTATACAAAGTATTTAGCTTAATTTCTCCGCCCGTCATACGTCCTTCGGTGTGGTGAAATTTGCTCATCTGTAAGTCTGGAACCAGACATTACACAAGCTTTCCTGATCTGACGGCAGCATGAAGGGTTACCGTGTGGCTCGGTCCGCTTCGGTGATCTATTCTCATCGATCTAAGTCAAACTGGTCAGCTGTGCTTGTCTCTAGTAGGCGCAGTGGAGCCAATGTGTGAAAAAAAATCAATTTTTTTGACGTCTGTAGAGTTTGGTGAGTTTTTGGGCACATTCAGGCCCCCATAAATGTCCTGCTTTTGGCGAAAAAAGACGAAACAATGCAGTTTCTAATAAACGTGATTTGCTTATAAGTATTTCCCCCACCATTAGGTTAAATCCTTCAAAGACAGATATGCTTTTTTTTTTTTATACATTAATCTGTTATTTTCTGACTTTGAATTCTGACATCCCAAATTCACTAAAGATCCACAACAGATGGCTTTTATATTTTCTTTGTATGTCTGACTTTTCTGTATGGAAAAAATGACAAAAACGTGTTATTTTAATCGAAATAAAATCACAGTTATTTTGTAGATCTTGAGTTATATAGAGGGCGTGAAGTGAACAATAACAAAAGCCAAAGCTGGAAGATGACTGAGGTTTAGGGAGACAAATAAACTGTGATAATAGAAAGTGATGCTATTCCAAAGAACCCTCATTAGCCACTCCTTTTGTTTTTTTGTTGTTCTTATCCAGCCGTGAGCATTCAGCAATTTACTCTAAAATAAAGCAGTAAACTGAAGAAAAGGAGAAGAAAAAGCAAAGGCTCTTCATTTAGTTTTCCATCCAGACCTCATGAGGAGGAGAAATTGGAAACAGAGACATGTCTCTGGAGACCTGGAGGAAATTAAATACTGAATTCAATGGGCAGACGGACTCAATCACACCACACTTTTGTAAAATTACTTGGGAATTGAATCCCTCGCCGCTTAACTGGGGATGTTATTGCTCTTGTAGCTATTTCTGTTTAACTAAGCCTGGGCAGAGGCCGGGTCACACGGTGTACATCCAACACATCAGGCGTCAGCTGAGCTCCTCACAAACAAATGATCTCAGACGGATTCATTTTATTACCACAAGGACCTGTCCAGTACTCTCCGATCTCATAAACATTCAAATCTGAATGTAAGGAGTTGTAAGACTCTCAGGATTACTGCATACACACACGATCCCCACAGGGAGCAGTGGGTCCCCAACATGGTATGTGTCTAGAAAATGGTCCCCCCCAAAGTATTACAAACAAATACATCCGTAGCAGCTAAAGATACAGTGGTATTTCTTGCAGCATGAGATGGTGCATGAAGATGTTTTGCTACTGAAGGTACAGCTCTTCTTTTTGAACCATGAAAGAAAGTGATCAGTCCTCAGCATAAACTTTGCTGAGGTCATTTTCACACCTTCAGGGACTCTGAAGGGGCCGACCAGCTCTCTCTCTCTCCCCATGATTTCGGCCCAAAGCATGACTCCACCACCTCCTTGCTGACGTCACAGCCCTGCTGGGACGTCACTAACCCACTACTGCGTCCATCTGGACCATCCAGGGTTTGCACAGCAGTCATCAGTGAACAAGTCTGTTTGAAAATTAATCTTCATGTCCGGCTGGACCCACTGCGACTGTTTCTGCTAGTGAGCTCTGGTTAGGGCCCCAATAATAGGTTCATGCACTGCAAGCCTCTGCAGGATCCTCCACCCTGAGGTTCCAGAGGCAGCAGCAGCTTCAAATAACCATTTGCTGCTTTGTAAGGGCATTTTAACAGCTGCTCTCTTAATCCAATGAATTTGTCTAACAGAAACCTTCCTCATTATGCCTTTTTCTGTACAAACCATCTTTGTTCTGAATCAGCCACAAATCTCTTCACAGTACGATAACGCTTCAGTTTTTGTTAAATAGCTAATGTTTTCGTACCTTACGGCACTACACTATCTCATGATGTCCGTCAGCAGAGAGATTCTTTCTCTTTCCCATAACGAAAGAAAAGGCAACCTGTGGCCTGCTTAATAATGTGGAACATCCTTCTTAAGTAGATTTCCTTTAATTGAGCTCACCAGACAAACTAATCAATCCAGCTCTCTGAAATTAATAATAGTGATTCAAAGAGCCCTGACACACAATACCATCTATAAATTTAATAGAACAACAAAGACAATAATCCTTATGACACTTTAATCCAATTTGCACAATAATTGGAACACAGTGTAGGTGTTTTTTTCAGAAAACCGTCTCTTTTTGTTTTTTTACTCTATCATCCAGTTAATGATTAATCAATTTCTAAATCAGTTGACAATTATTCCAATAGTCTATGTTGATGATAAACTTGTTTGATTGTGGACAGTGACACTGACGTTCTTTCAACTGCTGCTTTAAAATAAGCTTCGGCTCTTGGCGGTTCTTAGGTTGTTGCTGAGCACAAACCAATTCCCTTTCTCCTGTGGGGAACAGTTTGAGTTAGATGACTGGAATTTGGATGCAATTTAATGTTCCGGCAGGATGCGGACCACAAACTTAAAACGTTCAACAAAACATTGTCTTCGGCTTTGTGTAGGACACACGCGTGGAGCGTCTTTACGTTGCATTGCTGCAGATATTTCATTCAATTTTCTTGATCTTTTGTCTGAAAAGGACAGAACGACAAAACATTTTAATGAAGAAAGAAAAACATAAATCCCTTTTTTTTTGTCTTGTTTATTTTGCTGCAAGCCGCTGGCCGCGAGGGCAGCGTATCTGCAGAAAAACTCAAACCGAAGGAGGCAGCGAGGGGGAAGCTGTGTTACAGATTGAGTTTGTTGTTGGGCTTTACAATTCTGTGGGTTCACCTTTCTCTCTACGTGTGTGTGTGTGTGAGTGTGTGTGCCACTTCCCCCCACATGGACACATGTATCCTCTTCCTGGAATTTGCTGCCCTCCCTGTCTGGGGAATTTGATCAATGTGGACACCATATGGCGAGGCTAATGATTAATGTTTACCCAGGCCAGAGCACACCTACACAGCTTTCCAGACACACGGGTAGATATAATCTGAGCAGATACCGAAGCGCTTGCCCTGGGACAGAGACACCGCTCCTGGGCGCAGATACATAAGATTCTCCAACACCCGCTGAACGGTGTAAACAACAAACACGTCTGAAATTTGATTTTCTTTAGTCTGCGTTGGCCGCAGAAACTCAAACCAAACAGCGGCGTCCTGAGTCGTCCTTTGTCAATACGCCTAGTGGGAAGAGAACTGCAGACGTAAAATAATTTGGATATTTCATTACATGTCAGAATGTGTTTGATTATATCAGGAGACGCTGCTGGAGTTTGTTTATTCGGCTTGTTCTGTTTCGCTCCTTACAGGTAGTGAACTCGGCTTTATTCAAGTCCAAACATCTGTCTTTCTCTTTCTCTGAGTGTGTGTGTGTGTGTGTGTCTCAAACAGGAGAAATTGTAAAGAGAACAAGACTAATTAGGCCTCTCTGAATTCTTCCGCATTAGTCGAGTGTGATGACATCCAGGCTGCGCTGCTCCATAATGAGCTTTTTTTCTGGGAAGGCCTTCAGATTTCCTGCCAAACAGGAGCACAGGAGTTCCCAAATACCCCGGCTTCAGCTGTGATTTTGGGATTACATTCTTCGCGCTTCATTTTTCTCCATCACAATCCTTGTCGAATTGAATTATAGACGACCTTATTAAGCAAACGGCAGGGTAGAATACTTCGGCAATAACTCAAGACTCGAATTTTCAAAAAAGCCAAATGTTTTAAAAGTGATCAAGGCCGACCTTAGCTGCTTTAATATCTGTGTCTCTCGGGGTTTTGGGCATTTTAGATTTAAGCAGTTTTCATTGCTGTGGGTCATCTATATTGATTATAATCTACATTACGACATCAGAAGAATAAAGAGATATAAAGAAAGGAGGTGGGGACATCACAAGAAGAGAATCTCTTTGGTAACCTGTCCAAGTAGTAGGAGGGAGTAGAGTTAAAAGCACTCTGTGTCAAGTTCAGTTTACTTGCACTGAGTAATGTCTGAGGATATATTCAGTGTTCAGCTGTGTGGTCATTATACATTGTATATAGACAGCAGCAGTGAAAGGAAGCAGCTGAAAGTCCCTCTTTTCCAGACTTATTTTGTGTTTTACTCATAAGGATTTATTATTGTTATTATTATTATTATTATTATTATTATTTATTTATTTTGTTAAAGTCCAGGACAGAATTTGGACAAACCCCGTAGCTCTCTATAAAATAACTTAAGAACATGATACACAGAAACATTATGTTTTTCTAAATAAACTGCAAAAAATCTTACATTGAGAGCAAATCAAAACATGTCTTTTGAGCTGGAGTGGAGGAACTGAAATTCTAAAACAACAATAAAAGTTTCAAGAAGGAATCTAAAATTAAAGTATTGATCTTGACGGCCACCACTAACAATCGGAGAGAACCTGGAGCTGGGGGGTAAAAAAAATCATCTGGTTTACCTCCCACTGAGAAAAACATGCAGGCTAAAAGTGAGAAGAGGCCAGTTAACTACTTATGCACAGTAATCAGATTGTTGTATTGATTCTTCTTTGAGAACCCTTCCTCATAACTGAAGCGAATCATTTTGACGCTGACTTCACCGAAGCTTTCTGTGATTCTTGGATGAACGGTGGATGAACGGTCAACCGAGATCCTTCATAACCTGCGGCAAGCGGTTTATTATTTAAAGGGTAACACCGCTTTTTGGTGGCTAAGGAGCGGTCCGGCCTCTGCACTTTTGGGAATCGTAGATATTTTCCTGCGTGGCTGGATTTTTGGAAAGCATCGATTTTGAAGTTGTTGTGAGATAATTATCCATCGGTGGTGTCTGCTGTGGTCTCCTCTGGGAACACTTTGATGATGAAGGAAATAAAATTAGTAACAAGAAGTACCGCGTTGATGCAATTAGCTTGAGTTAGATGTAAGTGGGGTTTTTTTTCATGATAGAGATCTTTGAAAACCTGAAACAGATAATATAAAGGAGAGATTAAAACATAGAGCAGCTGGTGTGTTGTTTTTTCTTTGTTAGTTTTTTACATTGGATCTTGCAGCTTCTCATCAGCTCCAGCAAAAAAAAAAAAATAGTTTGCCATACACAGTGACTTAAAAGGCAAGGTTACTGTTCAGATTAAGATCCCTCTGAAAAACATCAGATGTGTTTCTGAGTGAGGATCCAGTATTGTGAGAAAAAAAAAAAAACAAAATTGACTTTGTGGTGTTCAGACAGTTATATGAAAAATCGGATATGGGTTTCAAGTTGACAAAAAATATCAGATTTTGATGTTTTGTCATTGTTGCTATCAAGATCTGTAAATTTTCTGGTAAAAAAAAATAAAATAAAATAAAAATCCGTCATATGGAATTCGACGTGATAAGTAAACGTCTGACATGATTCAACAATTTTTCTCTTTTGAGAAACGTTTCGGTGCCGGTTCTCTTGGCCACGCTGGCCAACAGTTTCATTAGAACGGCTCCTTCATAGCAAAACACAGAAAACTCAATAACAAAAAGCAGATTAGAGACAAACATTTACATATTTTACTTTTAAAAGTTACATTTTTAAAGTTTTAAATAAATTCAATTGCATACGCTGATATGATTACATTTAGAAATTAGACAATCTAACTTGATTTGCTAAAACCAAATAAAGTGGTATAACATTAATTGGAACGCTTTAGCTTTTTGGTTTTCTGAAAGAAGATTTCACATTTTAGTTGGTAAAGCAACAAGTTTGTTGTCGTGTTTAGAGACAAAAAAGTCTTTTTTAATTATTATTTCTTTCTGTAAATTCATGAAATTTTAATTCAACACACAAAAGCTTTCAGCTGATATGTTCAATAATTTATATCCTATAGATCATTACTGTTTAGTGTTTCGACTCATGGAAACATTTCTCAGAGGAGATGGTCACTCGTTTGAAATGTGGACAAAAATTCGGATAAAAAGAGCAACTAGTCAAATATATATATATATATATATATATATATATATATATATATATATATATATAAGCACGACCTCATTAAATTCACTCAGTCTGTCTTTGTCACACAGGTCACTGTGTTGTGTTGCTCATAAAAAAAACTCATATATTTTCATTCTTGTAGACTTCAATAAACCCGAAAGGCTTCTTTGAACATGAACCTCCCGCTGCTGGCTCCCGGGGGCATCTGGAGAACACAGCAGCCATGATTTTCATAATTTTATGGTATTTCTCTTTTATTTATTTATTTTTACCTCTGTCCATATTGAATGAGTTCAAGCAGAGGGAAGCTAAAAGAATGATATCTCACCGAAAGCTGTTTTTTTTTTTTTTTTAAGTGATGCTGAGCCCACGCAGAGCTATCCACAACAGTTTTGGTAGCGCGTGTGTGTGTTTTTTGTTTTTTTGTTCTTATGCACTGATGCCTGGGGATGCGAGCTTGGCTATTTAAATATTGGTTTCCAGCCTCATCCTTTGTCTGCTAAGAAATCTCCACGTTCACAGATTGTTTTAATGATTCTTTTTCAGGAGGTTTTCCTGCAACTTTACTGGGAGGAAATGTTGCTCTGATTTCTTATATATATATATATATATATATATATATATATATATATATATATATATATATATATATATATATATATAAGAAATCAGAGCAACATTATATATATATATATATATATATATATATATCATCCATTAAAAAAAAAAAAAAATCCAACTCGAGCACATCTTTCAATTTAATCAACAGTTTAATACGTCTGCATATCAATCATGTCAGAGCCACTTAAAATGTACATTCTTCCTAAACTTCTGCAGAGAAGTCGGTGCTCTCGCAGCATTGTGGAGCACATTTCCATACGCTCACACAGACTCGTATTGAGGGCACAGAGAGGTTGGCTTCCATTTGCATGTGTCTTCTGCTAAGCTGAAAATTGCATTTGTTGATGTTCCTGGATTAGCTTATTTAGGATTTACTGGAAAGCGGTGGGTTGTCTAAACAAGCCAGAGAGGATTTGGCTGTGAAGTGACTGTGTGTGTGCATGCGTACGGGTGTGTGTGTGTGTGTGTGTTTCTGCATTCGTGTGTGCTCTGTGGTAAGTGTGTGGGAGTTTGTTTGTTTTTTTTTTTTTCTGAATGCATGTGCATTGATGTGCCTGTGTTAACTTTTCAAAGCTCGCTCTCTTTATGCTCTGGATTAGCCTATGCAAAGTTTGCCATTGTGTAACAACGTTGTGCCAAAGTTAGGAGTGATTTTGTGCGCGTATCGATGCACGGTGCGGGAAAGCGAACGTAGATAAATGCTGGATGTAAATGGATCTCTCTGTAGCACTATATCATCTCGACTCACACGTTCACCTGGAGCATTGATCATGTCACAGATCGTTTTAAATGCTGTTATTCTTAAACAAACTCCTGTGAGCCTCTGCTAACATCATCAGGAAGGATTTGTAGAGGTATTGTTTAAATCCATCAGACTATCATATCACTTACATTAGTGCAGCACTTTGCAAGATGACAAATGGTTTTACATTTTTAGACTAACATGTGAGAAGTGTGGCGTCCATTTTTAGTCGGCCTCTCTGAGTTAATGCAGTACTTCCCAGAGCCGCCTCTCACCACAATCGCATCTGCTCGTCTCGTTGAATATGTCTCTTTGAGCCGATACGTTTACAGACTGGCCACCTGTCCTGATGGATGGATGGATTTGCAGCAGATGCTCAAGGCTCACAGTAAAACTGCATCTCGTCTGTGAGATAATTTAATGTTTGTGATGAACGGTGATGTGTGAGTTCATCATTTAGCCCAGAAAGTTGAATTTTTGGTCTACTTTTGGTTCTTTCTTCCATATATTTGCTGAATTGTGGCAAACAGGACATCTCACGACATTTTTTTTTTTTTCCAACAATGGTTTTCTTCTTGACACTTTGGCACCACCATAATCTCCAGATTTGTTTAGTTTAGAACAACTGGGTGATATCATCTGAGTGGTGAATCTACAGCCACTAAAGCTTTGTGATAAGCTCTTTGCCAAGAATCACAATTCAGCTGGACCGAATCAAGGCTGCCACACATTTTAAAGTTTCATTTGTCAAAAAGAAAGCTGCACAGTTTTTCTTTCACTTTTCAACATATCCGGCTTTTTGATGGTCGTCCATATAAAAGCCCGATAACATGCACAGAGGTTTGGGTCAGAGTGCTTTTACAAGACACGGTGTACGTCGATGCGTTATGGGTCAAGGATAAATTTGATTACAGTGTTTCATGCAGGTGAAACTCTTAAAATTGCAATAAATAAAATTGAATTTCTGTGACTGGAAGGTTTGTGTTTGATGGTGGTGCTGATGTTTTATTTATTCTGAAGTTTTTCTGTGAAATTTTCAGCGTCCCGAGAGTCCGAAGTTACCTTAGAAAACGCATCCGGCAGAGACTGATCTTTCCAACTGTGGGCACACAAAGCGCAACTTGTTTCAAGCAATATCGAAGTCGACCGTTTTTCTGAAACCCGTCCATCACATTGAGACAGAGCCAGCAAGCCTTAAATAATGCAAGCCGGTGATCAGATCCATACTCGTGGATTCTCATGTATGCATGGTTTATTTACACACTTCTCCCCGTATCCCTGTTGGAGGAGTTATCCGAGGTGAAAACCCGACTCTGGCTTTTCAGCCGACGAGAAATGTGTTGTTTACGGTGCTCTTTTGATTTATCCTCCAGCTGTATGTGCACGCATGAGCCCACTGTTTTTGCTTTGAACGCATCTAAACGTTTCCTTGCTCAATAATTAGCTTATAAAAACATTGTACCAGAAGTAGCACGACCATAAAGGCGTTGGGGAAAAAAATTTAAAAACACAAAGGCGCAGATTCATTAAGAGGAAAATTATGATTCTACAAAATAAACAGTGCTTTAACATTGTTATCTTTTTTTCTTCTCCACTGGTAAATTAATAACAAAAGAAACACTTAACAACAACTGGAAAGTGTCGTAAAGTCAGAGGTTTTGCTATGCTGGGCGGGGTGGCATTAAAGGCTGAGTGGGTCGCAGTTATTCATGAGTTTCCACCCATTGGTTATGATAAGTGACATGCTGGAGTTACTGTTTTCAAAAAATGGCACTACTTGAGCAAGAAGTACATATTAAATACGAAGCCATAATTACACAGTTTTAGTCTGACAGCCTTCTTTGAGTCATATTTTTGGAAAATGCTTCTTTATTTGTTGTTGGGGGGTTTCGTTCAGTGGAATAAATGCAAATAGAAACAAAAAACTGGTAAATCAGACAACAATTATGTACATTTACAACAAGAAGATCAAAACGTCATCTACACTTCATAGTTATTTTTTGTTGTTGTTAGTCTTCCTTTGAAAGACATTCTTAAAGATTGTTCCCGTTTTTAGCAGACTGAACGCTAATAGAAACGGTATTTTGTCAGCAGGTGTAACATGCTGTGACTGTTATCTGCATCCGCACGTTTATTAGCAGTTTTGTTTGTGGAAAAAGTGCAATTTATTAGTACCCAGGTTCAGTTTCTCCACCTTTGTAAGTGTGGTTCAGAGAAGCCACATTGGTGAAAAGGAGTGGAGCATGGAAAGTTAGCATGGTGGCTGATGTCTGCTTCAGACTCCGTTGAGATGGGCATTATTGACCAAGACGTTTTCTAACTTGAGTCTCTGGTGCTGCTATTTCTTGTTTCGTTTGGAAACATAAGGAAATGTGTGGTGATAATTATAACGCTAATTGCTAATATTGTTGCCAACTTACAAACTCGCTTTTCACTCTTTAACCACTTTTCAGACCATTACTGAATTATATTCACGCTTTTAAAAGTTTGCGTTTGATGCACACGAGCCGAGCAAGTGGAGCGGCCCTGGGCTTCGCCATACTTGTGTGTGTCACCGTCACATTTGAAAAATTACCTCCCTCAGCACTGTTTGTTTTTTGTTTTTTCCCAAGAAAGAATCCATTCCACTCGATTTATATGCGAATACTGATACCACTAAAACTCTGCATGCTCCAAGCATAAACAACAAAGTGACTCACTAGTGAAAGCTGGACAAGGCCATGTCACCATGTCTAGATGGATAGATTACCAACTAATAATATATGACTTATTCTCTAAAATAAAAAAAAAAAAAAAAAAAAAACATTCTGGGTCATTGTCCTGCCTGTAAAAGAATAATTTGTGTGTATTTTCCTCCTTTTCTAACCCAACCTGTCTTTCACTTTTCAGAATGAGACTCTCAGGCAGAATTTTGACAAACATTTTCTACTTTGTGTGTGTTTCCTATTTACCCCATCTGCACTGCTTTCACTGGAGGCATATGTAATGTCTAAAAAAAAAATTAAAAAAAAGTAATGTAACAAAGCTCCTCAGCTGGAGGCTGGTTACTGAAAATATCTTCTGTGCGTGTCGTTGAACGTTGGTTTATTCATGCCCACACTCATTTGTTCTGTGGTCTGAGTGTTTTTGGACCAAGAGAGTCCAGCACATAGCTGCAGTTATTACAGCTAGAAACAAGAGGTTAGGCCCAAAGTCTGGGTGTAGTGATGGACCTGAACCTTAAGAGACGCAAAAAGACAATTGCAAAGTCAGCCTTCTATCACCTGATGAACACTTTGAGGATATTGAGATTACAGCTCACGCTCTCATTGAAGTCCTAAAGCTCTACCGCTGGCTCCCTGAAGCTCAGAAAACAGACTTTATTAAACTTTTGTAGCATATCTGCTGACAGAAACGACACTCCTGGGTAGATCAGGTCTACTTTTAATATACTAGAACTATGGATGCAACATGAGCATCAAATGCATGACTTGTTCTCACATCTGGTTTCCTGAGAATCCAACTGGGATCAATAAGTGATGAGCAGGAGGAGAGTCTCCATCAGGACAGGAAAACGATGGAGGGTTTTGCATGTATGAGTGTTTATTAATCAATTTAGAGAAATCCAAGTTTGTAACATTTAATTGACGCTCTGTTAGACAACAACTTATTGTTTTTTTCCCCCCCTAAAACCTTTTTGGGATGATAAATATTAACAGAAACGTCACAAAAATATCATCCATTTAGTCAGAAGGTCGGATTTCTCTGGATCAAATTGAAAAATTGATGTCATTTTTTAAATTCAGCCTTGCAAAATAGTCCCAATTCAGCTGAAAAAACATAGAAATTTCCTAAATATACTTTTTGTAACCCAGTTTTCTAAACTGTGGAACATAAAGTCTTGAAAACATTTATTTAGATAAACTGTGAACTGTAGATGTAGAAATGTGACAGAAACAATGGTGTGTGATAAGTTGACCCCCCATCTAGCTCATAACAGCCCTTAATGGATTCAGAGGGAAGAAGCAAAGCAGTCCATTATTTTGTCGTGAAAGGAAACCAACTTTTCAATTTGCTATTCAAGTACAAGTCGGAAATGTTTTTGTATTTCGCTTTCTGGAGACAATACTTTGTGGTACCTTGGATTTTTTTTTTATTCTTCTATTATTACAGCTGTAAGACATCCTAGTTGTGTCTCTACCAGCGTTTCACATTTAGAGAATTACATGTCCAACTATTTTCTTTCAAAATATCTCAAAGTGAATTAGATTTGACGAAGCTCTTCAAAGAGTTTTAATGTCTTTAAGCTCTTGTTCAACTTTCCAACCACTCCATTTTTAGCTTTGTGTCTCCTATAGGTCGGTAAACCTGCATGTCGGCCACTAAGTAAGATTTTTTTTTTTTTTTCTCATCTGCCTGGAAAATCTTTCCAATTTTTTTGTTTGGTCCACGCGGATGGCATGTGGCAAACTTGTTTTGCCTTTCTTTCAACAATAGTTTTACTTACAACTCTGTAAAGTCTGAACTTGTACAGTGCGATGCTAATGGTTGTTCTTTCCACAGATTCTTGTAGCTGAGATCTGGATGTCTGAGTTTCATCTGATCAACGTAGAGGGAGGTTTCATTTTTTTTCACATGGTAATGCTCAAAGCTCAATAGCAGCTTTACGTCAAAGAAAGCACAAAGTAATAACTCAGAAAGCAGAAGTGTCACATTCCTGACATTTAAAATTCCACTGTTGTTTCTTCTTGAATATGTCTTTGCAGGCTGAATAAATCGTCTGGGCCGGCGTTAAGAGTGAGTCTGACAAACGTGAGGTAAGGTCTGACTTGAATAATAACGAGTCTCATTGGTCGCAATATTAATGACGACCAAGGCTGAACAGCGATGTGCGCCGGCAGGTAAACAAAACACACAAGGAAGCTGTCGCGAATAGTCAAAGCCCAGCGCGTCGCTTTTAATTACAGTTTCCATTTGTGCGTAAGCCGCGGATGCACTGTGTTCAATTTATCTCAAAAAATGGATAAACATATCCGTCAAATTAAAAGGGATCAGAGGAGGAGGGAAAAGCTGCACCTTTGTGGAGATGAATCCCCCTGAAAACCTCCTTTCTGTAATGTAATGGATTTGGCTTTAATTACAAACTTGTTCTCTCGCTCTCTCTCCCTCACACACACACACACACACACGCAACACACACAAATAGAACAAACACATCCCCTGTTTGCATGAGCGCAAACAAAAAGGAGAGAGCAAATTTTGCCCCTGTTTGCAGTGCAGCAGTGTTGAGGACATGAGGCGTACGCAAACCTTTCAGCACAAGCGTTCCGATCCAAACCCACGATTTGACGTGAATATTTAGAATTAAGAGAAATCTCAAACGACTTCTCCCACACTAATGTGTCATATGGGGCCTCAAAAGTGATTAAAAATCATTTCTCTTTTTTATTAAGGAGTTTGCGAGAAGTCCGTCGGCCACATAGACCGCTTGCACTGAACCCCATTGAAAACCTCATTGGTTATTCCACCAAGCATTGATTTCCGGACTCTTCCTGAGTTAAAACTTTAGTGTCGTTGCTTCTAAATGGATGTGAGCTCGTTTTCTTTGCGTCGTTTGAGGCCTGAGAGCGCTGCATCTCTTGCGTTTATTTTGACCATTTCTTATTGTCTGCAAATAAATGCAAAACTTTTGCTAGAAATTTCGAAGACATTTGTTCGACAGCTCATAGAATAAATGAACAATGTTCATTTTACTCAAATATATACCTATCGAGAGTAAAATCAGAGATCGTTTAAAGTGTTTTTTTTCCAGAGCTCTATATTCAATCTGATTAGGAATTGTCTTTTGTTTGCCCGTCTTTTATTTAAAATAGGTTTGGAGGAATAAATATGTTTTATTGGCTATAATGTCATTGGACTAACTTCACAAGACTATGTTGCCTTTTATCTAAACTTTTATGAGGGATTTTGTTATCTTTCAAAATCAAAATAAGGTCTGCAAGGTTTTGCTGTCATATAGACAAAATAAATGCGTAACATATATTAACACTGTTTTTTTTTCCACTCTGCTGCATATTTTGAAACGAGCGATGTGTGATAAAAAGCATTCTTCTTACTGACCCTGAACCTCACACTCTTTGACAGTGAGCGCTCATTACGAGTGGAGTAATTCTCTCCTGCAGCGTCTCCCCCGCCTGATAATAAACCATGAAACAGACATGATTTAATGTCACACTAATATAACCCTTTGCTCCCCGTATCTCTCCTGGGAAGTCATTTCGTGACACGTTTGCAAACGAAGTTGCAGCTACTATGCCCCCGCGGCTGACTCAGACGAACTCCATCAGGACGATATTTTTAGACAGAAATGGACGACTCGGGAATCAAGTTATCAAAAATCAAGCAAACCGACTAAATTCGAGCACGAGTGGCTCCCACGCCTCCCAGTGCGCAGTCAGATTCAAAACGGCTTCGTTTGGGTTTATGTGGTGCTGAGTAACGGACCGACGTGTAGCTGTACGGAAACGAGCACAAATAAATGATCTGAGTTTATATTTAATATTGTCTTACAAAACAGGAAAGTTGCTGGCTACGGTGTCATGCAATCTGATCGCCACTGATTTGTTGATAACTTAGGGCTAAAAGACACTTAATTTGGGAAAGGTTCACTGTTAGGAGGAACTTTCTTTCCTGATGAGTTGTGATCTGAGAGCTCATCGGGTGGTTGAAAATGTTTCTTTTAGTTCCAGGGGTCTGTATAAAAGAACAATAAAAAATGTTTTTTTGTTGTTTTTTGTTTTCATGTTCTAAACTTATTTAAATTTGTTTCCAAGCCAAGAAAACCACCCAGTAATTTTTACACCATCATTACGCAACACAAATTGAGACAACATTGGAGAGGCTGATTGTGGAAAACGTAAGTACATCCTTTCTTGAAGATGAAAATATGAGATTTAAGTGTTGTAGAATGGGGAAATGATTTAAGTTTACCTGGAGTTTGGAGTTGTGAATGTTTGTATGATTTAAATAAGAAGCGAGAGATCGTGTATTCTTACCTGCTCCTTTTCAAACAGATCATGCAAAACTACATATCAGTTGGGCATGATCATTTGTTTTTTATTTGAATTTGTTTCTTGTTTTCACTTTTTGTCATTTTCAAATAAATAAATAAATACAATGACATTTACAAAGAAAAGCAGCAGCCGGTCGCTGCCATTCAAATGCAGCTGATGACTCGAATGCAGCTCAGATGTGTGCGTTAAAATGCCATGATGGAAATAAATCAGGCATTACCTAAAGAATCATTTGTTGAAGTCATTCAATCTGCGAATGAGTTGAATGTCATTTCCAATTAATCTGAGCTCCTCTTTCTCCACTGTGAGAAACAATGGAAAACATTGACCGTCGCCAGTGAGTTCGGGCTTATTTTGTCACCACGTCACTTGGGACCATTTACAGCCATTTAGTCAAATAGGTTTTATTTCAGCACATTTCTTTTGTGTCCTGCAAGCACAATATCTCACAGCGAGGCTACAAATGTCGGCAGAGGCCCCGAAGGCTGCCGTCTAGGAAGAGAGATGATGCAAAGTTTGACAAGATTGATGAAACTCCCTCATGCAAACATAATATCTGTGATGAGCGGCAGGTAAAACGTAAAACCCTTTAGCCGCATCGTGATCGCCTGGACACTGAAAGACGTTTTTCTTCGGTGCTGCTGTCCAGCCTCGTCGGAGCGGGTCGCGTCAGCTGTGAGCTTTACGTTTCTGTCTTAATGTGATGTAAAGAGGGCTTTTATTGCAATTTTCCTTTCAGCGCTCAGCAGCCTAATAGCGTCGTGAGAATTTTTAAATCGATACCGGAGACCTTTCTTTTGATATAGATTAAAGTTTTATGTTTTTCTTAAAACAGTGTTAAATTTTGTTCTTCGCTTCTGTTAAAAGTTTAATTACATTTTTTCTACAGTTTATTTATTTTACTGTAACAGCAGCGTTTCTCATACGGAGGGGTAGATATTACTAGACAGATTTGGAGTTAACTAGAATTTAACCTTCTGTCCATTTCAGTGGGATTTCAATGATTACTGGGAAATATCTGGGTTATTCACATAGGATGTGCTTCTTTGTGTCACAAAGGCAAACAAAATTATATAAAATTTGTGCAAAATGAGAGTTCATCTATTAAATTGACTGAGTTTTTGGTGCTAAACTGAATAAAAACCTTTAGCTGTTATTGTGACAAGTTCATTTTCTAGGCTACAGAAGAGTAATTATTAGAGATGTGCTGATGTCCAATAATAATACTGACCAATACCATAAATATTATGTGTTTCCCTGCACTTTTGATACCATATAAAAGAGAACAGACCACCTGCACTGCTTCTGTTCTCCAGTTAAACATCCCATAATGCACTGCTGCATCACTATCAATTCAAACAACCTCCCCCCTAAAATCAATACTCTGCAATGGCAACAAGATGGAAATAAACTGGTTTTTATATCATATTTCAAACAATATGTTGAAAAATGACTAGCATCGGCCGATAACATTGATATCAATACATTATGCATCCTTTGTTAATTATTGAGATTATTATTTATTTCCACATATCTTAAAGTCATTTTTTTAGGACTTACTGAATATTAAAGAATATTTAATTATTCTTTCCAACCACAGAGAGAGAATGCTTTAAGATAAAAAGTCATCTTTAAGTAATCAAATATGATCAAAGTGTTTTTGGGTTGGGTGTTTTTGGGTTGGGTGAAATGTTTTATTTTATTATTATTATATGTCCGCCTTAGAGAGTGAACATCAGCAAAAGTGGCCAACTCTCCCTTGGAAATGCAGCGTAAAAATCAGTCTTAGGAAAATTTATGGTAACAGAAATAATTACTAAATAAATAAAAAATAAAAAAAAAACTCATTAAAAGTTGGAGAAAAAAAAAGGTTCATAAATCCTCAGCAATTTATTTCCAGCTGTTTGAAATTTAAGTCAATAATATAATTAGCAGAGCCCTTCTCCTGTTAATGACTGCACTACAATAGTGTCACAAGTTCCCTCCGTGGAACATAAAGTAATCCTAAAGTGTTTGAGCCGAGCTGAAAGCGAGCTGTGTGCTCCAGCAGCAGGTGAGCTGCGGAAACAGAGTCAGGGACCTATTTGCATTTTTATAGGTTCCCCTAACTGAATTAGGCAGAGGTTTAGAGGAACATCTAAGCCGTTTTAAAGGCATGAAGGGATTGTTTCCATGGCAAAACTTCTAAATATGTAATTTTGATGAAATGAGATGAGTTTATATGGGTTAAATCAACGCCGGGACAGGGACTTTGGGTTTCATCTAATCTTGGATCTCACAGTGTTTCATTTAGCAGCTCTACAGGGAAGCTTGACATTGGCACAGGCATGCGTGGTAAAAACCGAGCACAATGTTTCCAATAAAACGTCAGAGTCGAGGAGCAGCTGCAACAGTCTTTAGAGGTGTGCGCTTTGTTAGAATAAACATTGCTCAACTGGAAAGGAGAAAACAAGCAAAACAGTCGGTGTTTCACTTTATTTGTGATATCCGTCTTCACAAATGTTTGGTATCTGTGTTGACCAGGAGCATCCAATCAGATTTTTATCCCTAATAGTAACATGCGTCATCCTGTAGCAGGGATTTGCCAACCTTGTAGTTTTCGTTAAGTTAAAAATCAGACTCAACTATGTGAGGTA
Source organism: Poeciliopsis retropinna (assembly GCA_010277075.1). Taxonomy (NCBI): domain Eukaryota; kingdom Metazoa; phylum Chordata; class Actinopteri; order Cyprinodontiformes; family Poeciliidae; genus Poeciliopsis; species Poeciliopsis retropinna. Next base: position 2,522,457 of record VMRM01000013.1, read on the forward strand.
ACGTGGGTAACTTTACAGAGCAAAGAAATAGCACACAACACCCTGATCTCCAGTGACGTTGGAGACGCTGCAGGTTCTCCTACTTTACTGTTGCTTGACGGTGTCAAATATGTCGTTCCAACCAGAGTTTTTGCAGTTAGCCTAGCTGCTCAGTTATGAAGCAGCTGTAAAGTTGCGACAACATGTCACCTAGAAATCACGTAGGTTTATCAAACGTCTCTGGTCGTATATCTGACTCAATAATTATAATTATTGGGCTTTTCATCCTGTCAGTGTTTTATCCAGCGTGCTGCTGCTAGGCTAACATCGGCATGTCTGTTCTCTGTATTAGTTTATCCCTTAATAAATCTTCTCGCAGCATGTCCTAATGTTTTTTTTTTTTTTCCCCCATTGCTTGCGTTCTCACAAAGTAAACTTTTTATGTGACCTCTATATTTGACCTTAGACGTCATTCACAAGAGAGACCTGGCTGTTCTTTTCCAGAGACGCTGCGCCTCGCTCTGTAAATGGTAAATCCTGTTTCAGTCACCCTCTGGACGGCTGCGTCTCCTTCCCTGACAGCTGTTCTTGTGTTAAGCTGGGTCCAATAGTCAGAGCGGGTCAGATGAGACACACAGAAGGTGGGCCTGCACGTTTTCTGCTTTGTCCTTGCACAACTGAGGGCAAAACACAGATTTGATAAACAATAAGAGAAGGACGACAATGAGTTTTGCAATCCGTGCACAAGAAAATAACATGATTGCTGGGGGAGCAGCTTAAACTTTAACAGACGATAAAAGACCAACAGTTGGTATGTGAAGTTGGGTTACGTCAACCGTTTAAAAATGCCACAATCTACATGTTGAGCCAATGTCTGGGTTTGGACTGGACCATTTCCACGAGGCAGTTACCCAATATGGAATATCAGAATGCCAAAGTTGATGTAAACTATTTTTATCTAAACTGTACCTTTTTCAAAAGTGTCAACCAGATTATAATATATGTTGAAGAGAAGGCATTACAGATTAAAAGATCTCAGCCAGAGTGGGAGCGTAAAACTATTCAGTTCAAGACTTAAGTGAAATCCATCCATCCATAGATCTTAACAGGTGGAAGAGTGGAAAGACCCTGTAGTGGTCCCCCTTTTCAAATAGGGGGCCACCAACCTGGCCTAGCAATCTAGAGGAATTGACCGGATCATTTCTAGGAGGCAGTGATTGGTAGACCAAAAATAAATGGTCTGGTACACCCTGACTATCAACAAGTAGTCAGGGTGTACCAATAGTGTGCTATTGGTACAATTGGTACACCCTGATAAGTCATGGATGGTCTACCATGACTAAACTGCCAATCCCTGCCTCAAAGAAATCGCCCAATCAAATCCTCCGGATTAGTAGAAAATGACTAAACCACTCCCACTGATAAACCACGCCATCCTCAGACCCAACAACTTCCTCCCCCATCTCTCTTTTCCTTATCCTGTAAAACAGACACCGAAGAAAATTCATGCTACAAGCATACTTCAGCATTTTAAAATCCAACAGTGAGTGTGATTCATCATCCCTAAAACACTGCATTTGCCCTTGAGGTTGTTCCACGATTCCCCGACGTAAATGAAAAGGGCAAATCAAGCATATCACCAACAGAGTTTTCTTTTGAAAAGAAAAAAAAAATCGAACAAAAAAAAAAAAAATTGGGTTCTGTTTTGTTTTGTTTTTTTAATTTTCTAACTTTTAAAGAAAGAAAGTAAAAACTCCGTCTGATGTGGGTATTCCCTCTGCAGTCAGCATTGTTCTTTGTTTGAGCAAAATGCCTGCAGGTGAGACAGAAATGACAGCGGCTCAAAAGGAGGAATACCGCGGAGAGGCTTATATAACAGGCTCCGATGATATCCAAACAAATCAGGAAGGGAGAAGGAAGCCTTTATTATGGGGTGGGTAGCTGTGTGGAAGAGGCTTTTAGGACCTGATGGTATGGGACAAGCAGTCCTCAAACACAAAACAATTTTGCAGGTGTGCATGTAAATAAATAAACCTATAGATGTTATTCATTTTTTTTCTGCCTTCCCAACTGAGGATTGGGAAGAAAGGGGCAACAAATTTGTTGGCTCCAATTTCAATGTCCGCTTCTATGATTGCATGTATGTATACGCTATGCTAGATGTGTGCTTACGGAGAGAAAAATAGGATCGCCCCCCCGATGTAATGTGTCACAAATGCATCCTGTTCCAAATCCGTCACCGTAAAATTCCTTCTGATCTTTCATCACAATCTTCTAAGTGTCTTGAGTGTGAATGGCTGAGAATGCTGTTTGCTGTTCTGCCCTCTTTCAGAAAGAACGTGTGAGCCACAGGAAAGAAGAGCAGCTAGTGGCCGTCGAGGTGAAAACTAATTTCTGACAGAAAGTAATGAATATGTACAGTAATAGTAATAGATTTCTTGTTTTGTTTGTTTTATGAAGCTCAGTCTTGGTATTTGTGTTTGTCGGTGCGGTTACCATTGTTTCTTATTCAGGGATCAATCTGTGCCACCATTTCACCAAGTATGATTGTAAAAACTACCCTCAGACTTACACTTAACTGGGATTTCAATGGCTGAAAAATTTAGCAAGCACATTTTTTTTCTCTCTTCCTAGAAAGGCTCAGTCTCCAAACTTTTAACTGTAAATAATTTAACACCTGAAAGAAAATAAGTTGGAAGTAGCGCAAGTAGCTTTGCTTTGCAAATACATACCAATAGCTGAGGTGAGATTGAATCTACCGACAGTAAGATTTTTTTCCTTCGCTCTCTTTGCAAAATAGCTGAAGCTCATTTAGATTCCTGCTAATGCAGGCAGTCGTTAAGTATCTACATCCTCATCTTTATGCAGCATGTAGCAAAACGCTTTGAAAATATATGAGTTCGTTAAGAAGAATCTCCTGATTCTTTCCTGTCCGAAATATTTCTACCCGCGCACCTCCGAAGGTGACATATCCGGCTTTTACCTGCAGCTGCGCTTCCCCTGCAGGAACTCAAGTTGGAGGTGACGTGAAGTCAAGTTCTTTAAAACTTGTGTCGCGTGAGTTTTTGGAATTTCACACAATTAACTTGTTTTTTTGTGTGTGTGTGTGGGGGGGGGGGGGGGGGGTTCTGTCTCGGCTCATATTACCCCAGTGTTTCTCCTGAACCCAATCCGCAAGTCTAAGCACTAAAACATTTCCCCCACTTGTAATCTGAGTGACTGTTATTGGATTGACGTCTGAAAGTCATATTTTTGGAGTCAGCTGAGCAGCTTATGCAGCATCTGTGACAATCTCTGTAAAAAAAAAAAAAACTTGAGTGACCTGATCCAGGCCGTTATTTACCCCAAATCATGTTTTTTTTTTTTGTTCCATTTGTATGAGCTTCATCTTCTTTGAACATTTTAGAAATAGTTCAGTTTTTGCAATACGAGAGAGACAGAAGGAGTAAATATATTAATAATGTTGTGGTTCTCAGTCTTCTCTGCTGACTAAAGCGAGAGGAACAGAAACTTTAAGCGCTGCTCTCCTTTTTTGTTTTGTTTTGTTTTTTTTGTTTTTTTTTTTCATTTTAAACGAGTCTCTGAAGGAAACGCCGAAAACACTGCCTCGCCGTAAACAGCGAGCTTTACCACTTGTAAGCCCTCCATTAGCTCGGCACGCCTTGTAATGCGCAAACAACACTTTCTGCCCTTGCCCCAACGCTCCACGTCGCGTTCTGTCGTGTTGCACCCAAACACGAGTTCTGAGGGGGAGAAGCGTGCGCCGCGCCGTGCTAAGCAATCAGGGCAAACGCCCACAAACCGACATGACAGATTCAGAGCTCTGTGGCTGAGCTCACAGCTGCAGCTTTGTTCTTTGTTGGTGCAGAAACTGACGCAGGATTTCACATAAGATCATTTGTTAATGATACAAGATGTGACGCTTTTAAACATTATGGAGGAGTAGCAAAACATGAGTGGAGTTACGTCGTGTTAGTAATTGGTAAATCTTCATGAAATGTTTTTTGTTGTTGTTGGAAACTGTAATTTTCATTAACAGGTGCACTGAATGTGGCTTTACAGTACGGGTTTGGAATATAATTGGGTTTAATTGCACTGTATTCATTCGAAATGAATTAAATTAAACGAGCTAGATTTCATGTAATTGGATGTGAATAGGAGGAGTTGCAAACCAATGAATAGGATTTAAACTTGAGTGGACACATTTACATGAATTCACATTTGACATCATATACAGCAGCGGTCAGAAGTTAATGTACGCTCATTAAAAGCGCGGACGCTATATTAGCTTTTTTTTTAACATTTTATTTGAGCTATTATTTGTTTTCTGTTGTTTTTTTTTTTTTTTTTTTTTTATCTTTTGGCAAAACTCTTTTTGGTCCACAAATCTCTGGTATAATTGAGATGTTTATTTAATGCTGGCTCGCTTTATGTGTTCAGAATTAGTGTGCCTTTGAAATACCAGGTTGTGTACATTTTTAACAATTTGTCCCTTACTTCCCCTTTAAGAGTTTCTGGAGAAACAACTCAAGGTCAGACGAGGTTACTTACGAATGAATTGTTTGGCCAAAATGACTAGAAGTATGCTCGGATGAGTCAACAGGGGGCTTTTAGACCTGGATAAGCCGCACCGGTTGCCAAGCAATGTGACGGCGGCATCAAGCCGAGTGTCTGTTTCACTCCTCGTCTTACTGGTTCATCGCACATAGTGGGTGGAATAATAGCAGGGGACAATTTTCCAAATTATTCAAGGTCATTTCAAATCAGTAGCAAAATGATTAAAACCTGGACGAAATTGAATGTTTCAACATTACAAGGAGCGCCAGACACACATCTTAACTGTTTTTCTAATAGATGAACTTGGTATGAGCAAGCATTTTAAGCATTTTAAGGCTCGCACATACTTCCTGAAGTCAAACAGTCATGTGATTTTTGCTACTCGCGCACACCGTTTGAACACAGCACAAACCTTATCTGAACAGTTCCCACTCCCTCTTTGCAGCCTCCATTTTGGTTTTACATAGGAGTCATGGAGAGACTGCCAGACTTTTCTGCAGAAGGCCAGAAAAGCCTTTCTGTACTTTTGAACCGTTTGACAGTCTTATTATTATTGTTGTTGGTGACGAGCTGTACACGTATACATAATCCCTCAGCTCATCCGATAAATGTTCCTGAAAGATACTAATATCTCCTGCAGATGCTAGTTGAAGCAAAATATCAATATTGCTGTCCAATCGCATTACTGCTTAAAACACTTTCACAAACTTCTGACCATCATCGAGGAGGGGGCATGGACAAAAGGACACAATTTCAGTCACATGTCCATGGCAACGAGAGCCAATTTCTCCATTTTGGATAAAATGGCCCTCCAAATGACCGCAATGGGAGATTAAAAAATTTCTTAAGCATGCATGAAACAATCGATCCAAGTATTTTATAACATGATATAAGGTTCATGACACTCAACTTTACATAATCCCACCACATTGATGTCCAATTGCAGTCTGATTGCAAATGGACTCGTGTATGCGTAAGGTTAAAATGTAACTTTCATGCAATTTTTTATGAAAATAAAACAGTTTTTCTCCACACACAGGCACTAGGAAGAAAACCTCAAGTCCAAGCACCTCTGATAAAACAAGCCGTCCTTTCACAAGCGAGAAGTTGCGTAATGAGAAATAATTTCTAATTTTCTCTTTGCTTGCTCTTGTCGGTTATTTTCACATCTGTCTTTTGAACTTCTTAAAGCTGGGAAAGAAAAAAGGAAATCTTCCTCCTAATCCACTAAAATATCTGACACGTTGATGAAGCATGTCTCCAAGGCGCTTGTCAGATCCCTTTGTAAGTATTCTCAGTGTTTCTGTGCTCAGTTTTACTAATTACATTAAAAACCCAGACAAAAAAAAAAAAAATAAAAACACACACACACACAAGAAAAAAAACACATGCTCTCACTTTCTAAAAGCAGCTGGAAGATGTGAAATGAGCTCAGTCGTGTTTGACTTCAGTAAGGCGAATAATAAGCTTAGTCATACTTCGACTCTCTGCCTAATAGATTGGGACAGGTCAGATTGAAAGAGAGGAGGAGAGGGAACGGTTTTGAGCCAATGTGAAGAGTAATGATTGTCTGCTCTCCCCCAGCTGTCCAACAGAAATTACAGAAACTGTAAGTCACTAAAGTCCTTTATTCAGGCAGAAGTGAAACTAGGTCAGAAGTGTGTGGGTGGCTGTGAGCCTGAAAGAAAAGGGAAAATGCAAAGGTCTGTTTTTGTCCACGAGTACGGATCGCGTGATATTTCCTCTGAAATTGCAACGCAGTTTGTGCGCCGCCTGCGGCTGAAGCAGTAATCCCCTCTGAGACACAGGGATCAATGTTGGTAAAGTTACGTTTCAGAGAAAATCCCCACAGCGAGTGTACAGTATGTTGCAGTGCGGGAAACTGTGATTGCAGTTTGCACGTGTTGCCCTTCGTGTCTCTTTTCTCTTGCTGCGTTCGGCCTCTAAACCCCTCGGATTGCTGTTTAATTTAGTTTATTGATCGCTGACAAAGAGGAGAGTGTGTGAGTCATGATGGCCCATCAGTTAGCCAGCGGCACAGGGCGCCCGTATCAGCCTTAGGTGTTTCTCCGAGCAGAACTGGCGAATCGTAATAAAACAGTTGCATCATCTAAAATAAGCAAAAGAAGAAAATTAATTGGTAAAACGGTGCATAAAGCAGATAATAAGGAAGAAGGAAACGGTTCCATCGCTTTAATCGATGCACATTGATTTTTGTGCATCGGTGTGTTGTGAGGATGAAGCGCGAGACAGCAAAACAGAAAACAGAAAACAGGTTGTAATAGATTCAGGTGCATTAAAAATCCTGGCTCATTCTTTTCATATATATTTATATATATATATAGTCACAAAGAAAACATTGCAATTTAATCATGAAGTCATTGAAATGGATCATTCACAAACAAAGCAGCAATGAGGCGGCAACAGAATTTCAGAAGATGTGTGGGAAAGGAGTTCTCGCCTCCAGTGGCTATTCTCTGACTTCTCGCTCTGCTCCGGCAGGCTGAAAATGACAGCATCCTGATCCAAGCAGAGTATCAAATTACAGTCAAATCATTCGAAGCAAAGCTCACCGTCTTGTATCCATTTCAGCTGGGATTTATCAGCGTACATCACAATGCTCTAGAATGAGAAAACAATGAAAGATTATAGGAAAAGTCAGCAGATCCACAAGAATAGTAAGCATGGATACAGAATAATGCGTGCTAGGATGAAGATAGAAGAGAGAAGAGAGAAGATGAGAGTTCATTTTAAACCGTTGTTGTTTTTTACTTGAAATCAGCTCTGCAGCCATATGATTTGACAGAGATTGATCAACTTTAAGTACTAATGAACAGCAGGTGGGAACAGCTAACTAAAAGATTAGTTGCGCTAACAACAACCCACCAAACATACACACTAGTTCCACTAATGCTAAGGTGCTACACCAGCGTGACGGTATTTAGCACAAGAGGATAAAGCCCTAACCTCATTCAATTACATCAACATCTTTTATATTAGTATCTCCTCTTGAAAGACTACAAGACTATATGTTTATATAGTCCGTGCTTTATTTTATTCTTGTATGTCTCCTGTTTAAAATGAAGACGAACTCAAATAGTCAGCTTGCAGACGCTAACTGCTTGAAGAATTCTCAAAATTCGATTATCAAAACTCCAACGCAGACGTTTCGGTTCCGAGTCAGAAGCTAGACTTTTGTCAATGAAAAGTTTACAAAACGGTCAAGGGAATCTGTCCGTAAAAATTCATCTAGGTGAATCTGAGTGCGCTAAACATTTTTCAAAGTTAGCTAATGCACCAAATGAAAAACGAGCTTTTAGCGAAAGTGTGCCGACCAGTACTTTTCTTGTCTTGCACTAGAGAACAGGTTAAATGTATTTTACCTGCCGCATGATTCATCCTCACAGCACACAAAAATCAATTCGCAACAATTAAAGCAACGGAAATGTTTCCGTGTTATCTGCTTTATGCGCCATTTGACCAATTTTCTTTTTTGTTTATTGTGTGTGACGCAAGTGTTTCATTACATTTCATTAATTTTGCTTAGAGAAACACGAACACTGAAGAAAATCAAACCAGTAAAATCTTTGTATGTCGGTGAGTGTTTTGTTGTTGATTTTCTCTTTGCGCAGCGAGAAAAGTTATGGCCTCCATTGTCTTTTGTTTTGCACCTGGGTAAGGCCAGCTGAGCTTAATCAATAGTCTTATTTATATTGGCTATTTCTATAACAAGACCTTTCAGCTTTGGACTTGGTGAGACATTTTCAAATTGAAATAGATTTGCTTTTCAACTTTTGGCAAAAAGAAGCTACCAAAAGGCAACGTTTTCCCCAATTTGGTACAGTTTTTGTCTGATTTAGTTTCGGTTATCTGCTCTTTAAAATTCAAATGTTTTGCCATTGTATCAATCTATGACACTGCAATAAAGGTCAGCACCAAACTGTGATTTATGTGCACAGCTGCAATGTAACCTAATGTTCGTCTGCTTTAGACTGTGATATTGAACTCATTTGCATTTTTAACTGCCTTTTGTTCACAAGAATTTTTTTTTTTTTGACAAAAAAAAATGTATCTTTCCACACCAACAATAAAAGGACCGGAGCAAATTGAATAAATTAATTAAACACCAAGTTTTTGTTTAAACATTGCGCACAATTGAATGATTATCTGAATTTTACATGAGGAGAAGCCTGCATTGTGTTTAATTGGTGCGCACACTGCATAGTACATGGAGTTTCTGAACAATTATTTTAGTCAATCATTTAAATTTTTATTTGCACCATCCAGATCCAACTTTAATTATCTCCTGGTTATTGGTTTCCGTAATCTCTTCAAGCAACTCCAGAGATCATTACCGTCAGAACCGCTAAAGGTAAATGTCAGGTAAACAGAAGGTCATTTGAGGAAATGTCATTACTATGACAGAGGTCTCCTGAGAAAACAAAATAAAAAAAAAAATACACTTTTTCCCCCCAGACATCTGCACAAATAACAGAAAATAGCTGTAATAACAATTTGAGGGACGAAGGGAATCTTTTATCCTTTCTGCTTTTCATGAAATAATTGCCCGTGAGTGTCTATTCCTACCACAATAAACCAAATCATAAGATCTAATTTACCAGGTGGGTTAAGAATGTGCTTTGGTTGCCACAACGAAAACAGGAAAAACACAACAAAGCGAATCTGAGGCGGCAGTATCGAATCCAACAGCGTTCTCGAGTCATTTATTAACAGAAAATGTCCCGTGCATACTCACAGCAAGCAAAGCAGTCAAAATAAAAATAAACAAAGGATCAGCTTGTTAAAATGGAGCAGCGTAATAATCTGTAGAGCACGCAACAATCAGCGGAGGAGAAAAGGAGACCATTAAAACTCCTGACTCAGTTTGATCGAACAGCAACGTTCATTAAGCACATTCCTGGACCTAAAATCTTCTGAAATTAGTCAGGGTGTGTTGTTTACAGGAACTGCAAACTACAACTTACTGGTAAATACTCGACTCACTTTCCTCTGTTGTGTTTGAGCTGCTTTTTATTAAAGGGGCAGTATCGGGTAACTATGTCACATTTAGTTGCTCTTAAAATGCTGTACACATTTGAAGTGTTGATATTGGGCCTCTGCCTCTTTAAGAAGCTCACACTCTTCCTTCAGCACGTCATCGCGACAATGCTTCTCATTATGGCGTCAGCAATCGTTCCTAAAAGACTGCGCAGTGGTTTGTAGGAAGAGCTCAGCAGATGCGCAGTTGCGCCAGGTGTTTGCTAATTGTTGCTGCCGCTAGTCTGGAGGAGCTGAGCAGGGAGGGATGCCCTATCCTCCTGACTACCAGGAAAAAAAATATTGTCCAATCACCATTTTTTTAAAACTCCACAATCTTTGTAAGGTAATTAGAATACTGAAAACATTTTTTTTGGAAAAAATATTTTTATTTTTGCAATATCATGTGTCCACTACAGTGGACATCAGAACGCTATGCATTTAAAATTGAACCTAAATGGCAACCAGTTTGTCCCAAAGAAAATATCCAAATGAATGAATTTCACATTGACAAAACTGTCCATCATCACTAACATAAATATTAGTGTGAGTATCATAGCAATTCCTGTGTTACTGGACTGAGATGTGGACTGTCTTGCTTCATCCGACTCTGCATCTGCTTGCCCTGAGACATCAGGCAGGAGCCTGACGTTTCACCTTCTTCATCAGACAACTCAGTATCTGAGTCTCCATCAATAATACACCCATCCATCCATTTTCTTACACCCTTGTCCCTAATGGGGTCAGGAGGTGCTGGTGCCTATCTTCAGTTAGCATTCCGGGCGAGAGGCAGGGTCACCCTGGACAGGTCGCCAATCTGTCGCAGGGCAACACAGAAACAAACACTCACACTTAGGGATAATTTAGAAAGGCCAATTAACCTGACAGTCATGTTTTTGGACTGTGGGAGGAAGCTGGAGTACCTGGAGAGAACCCACGCATGCACAGGGAGAACATACAAACTGTGCAGAAAGACTCTGGGTCTACAAATTTAACTACACATGTTCACTACAGAGAACAATTTTTCAACTTTCAAATACTAAGATAAAATACAATCCAAATACTTCATAGCATGTTTTAATATGCTTCTAAGAGACTTATTTAGAATATGCCAACAAAATTTTAAACCAAAATTTGCACAATAAAAAGTATTATGCACTTACTTTTTCTCTTCCCATAAAATGTGCTAATACTGATGGACGCCATTTTTCTGAATGAGAAAAAGGTAGGTTCAAAAGCCCCACCCCTTCACATTTGGTATCATTGAAAAGCCCTAAATGTCCTCTGTAGATACCAAAAGGAATTAATTCAGTAGCATGCAGTAGGTGGGAGATTTTCAAGTTTACAAATGTCCTCCACAGAGGACAACTTTGAACTACTGGTAGTCAGGAGGCTATGAGGTGGCAGTAGCTTTGTGGAAACAGTCGGTGCTTTGTGAGGGCAAGTGTTTAATGGTTGCCACGGGAGATTCAAGGAATCCTTAAAGATGTATGAAAGAATCAAAGCAACAATCCAGATATGTTTTAGATGAGGGAATAACAATATAACATAATATAAAGTTGATTTACATAATAACCTACTTTTCAGAAAACATTTTTTTTCCCTGTGTTTGTAGGTCGAGAACTTACTTCTCGACCTCGCCATCATGGATGTTGCACGAAGAAAACCAAAGAAGACTGTCATTGCTGTAAGAAGCTATTTTCATTTTTAATGTAACATTTTTCACTGCACTAGACGACTTATTATCATCTTCCTCAGAGAAGAAGCTTCATTTGGACACTGTAGTCTTCTGTCCCGAGGTGTTGTCCACCCGGCATGAGTACGTACGTTCTAAGAAGACGTTGGAGGATGCCACTCAGGTGGGAGTAAGACATTTTGCTGCCCTCTTTAAGCCCTTGCTCTGTGGCGGAGTACGAGCCGTCTGACTGCTTGATGCTTTAATTGGCGCGGCTGTAAAAGGAAAACTGTGCGCACGTCGTGTGGGATTCTGGTGGATTCTTCTTCCTAATCGGGCGAGACGTGACGAAGCCTCCAGGTGAGATTTTCAGAAATCTGAACTCCTTGAAAACAGAGAGCCTCTCAACCATCTCCCTGCGAAATGAGCAGCTCGCTGTCGTGTTCTTTATTGCATTTCCCTGAAGATTATAATTATTTTTTGCTTGCTTTTTTGTAAAGAGAGTGACTCATTATTTCCTCAGAAGAGCCACAAGGTATTCAAACCTCTTAGGAGTTTACAGGTTATATAGACTTAAATGCGTTTACATTTATGACTGGAGGTTTGTTTTTATTTTTAAATTACAAAGAAATTGCAATCTGTAACTTTTTAGTCAGGATTTGCTTTAAAATGAATCACCACTCTCATCACTGTGTGTTCCCTACAAGTGAATATACCGCGACACATTTCTGTTGTTATTTAGTTGTAAATGAGTGTGCTCTAGAATAAAATCAAAATCAATTTTTTTTCATCCTGTGAGACATTACAGGAAACTCCTGTGTCCGTTTGGGTTTTTTTCTCTATTTTTTTTAACAAAATGTGTCCCTTACCGGGGTTTGCTTTTATGCTTTGTGTTAATTTCATGAGAGTTTGGTGACAAAATCAAAGGAACCATTTGTGAAGGTGACAAATGTCATTATGAAAGACCTAAAGAGGTCATTTCAGACAGAGGTGTTATAAAAACAGCGTATCCCGGTGTTCTTCTACAAACGTTCGAGCAGAACGAAGATTTTTAATCCCCAACATTAAAAATGTAGCAAGTCTGCTTTGTCACAAAGTTACTCCATTGAAAACAATGGGAAAAGAACCAAGCCCTTCTTGGGTCGGATGTATTTCTCTCTGGTATTCAAATTCGAAAAAGAGCTGATATAGAAAAAAAAAAAGAAGAAAGTGTTTAGCACTTTCTTTAAAAGTGCTAAACACGCAGCAGGGCCACATGACAACTCCAGCATCGCTGCTGCCGGGAGAGATCAGCAGGCAGGCAGACAATCACCAGGAAGAGAGATTTGCTGAGCCCACTCTGACCAGTAAGCCGTGTCACACTGGCACATACTGGCACATGCAGCACAGCGTAATTGCCATCATTTCAGTCAACAACAGATGGAAGAAGCAAAAATAAATACATAAACTTCAGCGCTCTGCAGCCAGGAAGAGGGAGAATCAAATCAATCACAACTGGAACTCTTGCTCTGTCTGATCTTTGTTGCGTTTTTCTTCATCTGAGTTGCACTCCTCGGGAAAAGTCAGATTTACTGTGTGAAAACACCTCAGAATCACAGTAAAAAATCTGTGACAAGAGGCTGGATGTTTAAAGTGCTCCTTAAACCTCACAGATCACGGTGAAACCCTCATTTTAACGTTAATCCTCACTTTATTTATTTTTTTTATTTTTTATAGATTTTGCTGTCAGTGAATGGACACAGCAGCTGCATTTCCAGTACAAATGTGCTGAAAACTTTGTCGGTGTTCCGCTACGCTCGATAAAACGCACTGTGGTGTTTCCATTAAATAAGGACCGCGATTAAAATCACACGTGAATAAGTTTGTGCACGCAAGAACATGCTGCGTCATCAAACTCCTGTGACGTCCTGTCTCTTGGAAAAAGAAGAAAAAAATGCCTTCATTGCAATTTAGAGCAATAAATGTATTTCGGCACAGCCGGAAAAAAAAACAACTCAACCGTGTACAAAACTTTTTGTTGAACAAAGCAACTCGGTTTTGTGAATTGGCACGTTTCCAGAAATCAAATTTGAGGAATTATATGGCAAATGGAAACACAGACACTGTGGGCTCAGAACAATCTGCTCAAAAACATCATCACTGATTCAACCTAGTAATAAAAATCCTTTTTTTTCCCCAGCTATGGTTCACAGTTTATGACAAGAAACAAAAATCTTCGCTTTCAAAGTGAAAACAAAGAGGCCCTGAATGAGTTACAACTTTCCCGGCTGAGCAGACAAAGTTGGGGAAGTCTGGAAATTATGAATGCAGACGACGCGAGACGGTGACAGAGACAGACACTCAGAGATTCAACAAACGCCATTAAAAGTTTGGAGAGGTGGAGGGAATGAAACGCTCCACAGATGAGAATTTAATGAAGACATTTGGCACTTCGTCATTTCTATCTGTGAGCATCTTGGCCTCCTCGCTCCTATCCGTCTCACTTATCCCCGTTCGCTCTGCTTATGCGGAAGTGTCACAACACACACACAGGGACGTGTTCAGCAGCACGCTTCTATAATTCAACAGCACACAGCTAAATAAAAGCCAGCGAAACGACGTAACACAGAGACGCGTTACGCTGTTTGGACTAAGACCATTTTCATTCATCGGTTTCCGTGTTTGGGGAGGGAATGTGGGCCTGTTTAAGACGAGAAACACCCCACAGAGACACGGTAACTAAGTCATCCTTCACACACGTGTACATGCATGCACGCACATACCGGAGTGTTTACCCTCGCTAAGCGAAGACTTTGCCGCAAAAGTGATCCAAAAAGATATCGGGCACCTGCTGTGGTTTGTAATGAAGACAACAGGGATTGTTCAAAAAAGAAAAAACATTCTCAGAGGGATGTGGGAGAAAAAAATGGCAAAAATAAATAAATCTTTCAAATGAAAATTAGCTTCCACCTAAAATATACACTGCAATTTTTTTTTTTATCCTTTGGTGACTCATTCTGCATAAGTTTGTGAAATAAATCTCATCACTGCCTTTCAGAAGGGATACAAACAAGGCGAAGAATGTTTGATTTAAAGACTGTGCGCGTATTGTTGAAGTATGGTTTCAAACTGGGAATTTGACCTACTGCAAAAAAACAAACAAAAAAAAAACCAAATCTATTCTGTATTACAACAATTACAGAAATAACGACAAATGCTAAACTCACTCCTGGTTTTATTTCCTGTTAACTGCACAAGTTGTCTAGAAGTGTTTGGCCAAATGTGCAACAGTTCAGATGCTCTTCCTCCAGGTTGCCACCGTGGCAGAGCTTACTAAACATGAGCAGCAGGTAGATGTGATTGCATCTACACACACAGTGGCAACGACTTGGGCCTGTGGGGGGCAAAACGGCGCTGTCAAAACTACGTCTGTCTAAAATAAATGTACTTAAAGAAAACAAAGTCCTGAAGAAAGCAGCAAAAATAATTAAACTTAGTCTGCATTACATCACAACATTTGTGCCACTGTCAAATATTTCACAGGAATGAATTACTAAAGAATTGCTTATAAGGCATTCAAACAGAGCAATAGTTGTGTTAATTTAAAGAAAGGTAATGATTGTGAGGTTAATATTGATGATCAATTTAAAAATAAAACTTGACGGGCTACATGTAAAAATTGAAGGTTAATGCATTGATCGCCTCATTGTCTGAAAATAAAGCCTAGGGCTTGGTATTTTCTGTCTGCCTACATTCAGCCCCACATTAATTGATCTGTGCAGTCTGCTTAAATACAGTAAACTAATTAAAATGTCAACACATGCCATATAGGATCATTTCTTTCAGATTCTGTTACATCCAAGCTTATCTCCAGAGTAGTTTCTGGCATTTCCAGGAATTGACCAACCTTTCGATTTAAGACAACAAAACCAAAGCACGTGATCACAAAAAAAAAACCAAGAAAGAAATGCTGATAAGATTTGCTACTTTATCTAAAACTGTGCCTTTGTTTATGATAAAAGACTTCCCTTCGTGGAAGATGTCAGTGTTGAATAGATCCGTCGAGGGATTTTCTGCCATTTTGCACGGATTATCATTATTTAAGATGAAAAGACTGTTTTAGTCCGTGATTTCTTCAGAGCGAGCTGGATTCAGTACATGCCTGGTCTCATCAGAATCTATATTTCTGTAGCCAATGTTTTTGGCTTTATATGAAACAACCGACTGGTGCTTGGGGAAGTAAGATACAGAGACATTCATGCACAAAATAAGAAGACAGAAAGCTGCGAAACAAAACATACTCCCATTGGAAAGACATAAAACGAGAAAACTCGACAGGACGAACTGCATCCATCTAAAAGCGTGTGTGTGATTAAACAAGCAGGAAAGGTTAGCTCAAGACATGCTGTTAAAAATGTCCTGGGATCACAAACCAAATATCTCCGCTCCTAAAAGTATGCATGTAAAAATGCAATTTGGGAGATGCTACTCAATGCATTTAGCGTTTTTTTTTTCAGTTCCAATCAGCCTGGATGCATGGCCTTCTTCCAAGCGCACCAAAACCAGGAGAACATCTGGTAACACAAGATACTGTAACCTGAATTTGCGGGGCGTAAGCCTATGTTGGTGACAGGCGTGTCACATTCCCTTTACCATTCGCTCGAGGATGCGTGACCTTCTTCTCCGGAAGGCGGGTCACCAGCGATCGTACAGAACCCACTCCAGAGGAACAGGCTGCAAGACGCTGATGACTAATGGCTGCAGAGGAGGGAATCGGTACCATGTGAAGACAGAGCGCGTGATGAGAAGCTCATCGCGTTTCATGTGAATGCGGGTCGGTTGGAGCTGCAACCGAGACGCGTCAAGAAGAGCTTAACGTCCGCTAAACGTTTTAACTAAACGGTGGTTTGTTTAAAACATTTGGTCAAATGTTTTAACTAAATATTTTACAGAGTTCTTGTAAAATATTTAGTTAAAACATTAAATCTTCATTGCGTGCACATGATTAGAGTATAGACTATGAAAGAAAACTAGACTTGATAAGAATGTACAGAAGGAAGCTTCATCATAAACCACGAAATGTCTATGAAAACAGTGATTAGTCTTTTAAAAAATATTATTCTTTTTTTTTTTTTTACTTTATCTGAGAAACTGACATGTAACATCATCTGTCCCAGTTTATGAAGATTGCTTTACAAATGAACATGCTCCACTTTGCCCTAATTGAGGCAAGTATTTCAAAGAAGTTTTTTTTTTTGTTGGGAATAGATAGTTGTCTAATTAAATCACACTTTTTATTCTGGATTAATCTTTTACTCAAGGCAAGCTATGCACTGGTTTTTTTATAGTTTCATCATGCATTTTTATTTTGGTTTCAATGACAAATGTAATACATTGAACTGGTGTATTACTTCACAGTGGAGGTTTAGAAACCACAAAGTAGAACAGTGTCAAACTACGTTCAAAGGATTCTGGGTTCCTTGAGGAAGAAGATGTCAGGTTTATTGTCCTTAAACTCCTGTGTTCTGCACAGTAATTCACTTTACTCAGAAGTCCAAGGCCAAACTGACAAAGTGCAAATAAAATAAATAAATCAAAGAAATTTTTAAATGCATGAAGCTCCTTCTTTGGTTAAAATAATAAGATCTTGAAAGATAAATTAACTGACTGCAGTCTTTAAACCCACCCCCATTTTGATCATGTTAATCCAAAGTTTGAACAACTTAAGACTCAACAGAAAAAAGAAGAAAAAAAAAGAAACAATCCGCATGGTGTAAAACCCAAGGACATGACAATGATCCAACGATGACATTATCATGATCCAGCTATGTTTTGCATCATACTATGCATGAGTTAGGGATTCCCTGGCAGAAAAGATCCATTTACTCCATTTACAAGACAACGGACACCTTTACGTTTCAGAACCATTGCACTCTGGAACTCAGTCTGTTGTCAGAGAAAACATTCGGTGGCTTCATGTAAATGTACAGTACAAACGCAACAAAACTTCCGTTTTCACCAGAAATTGTTGGCGTGCGAACAGGGCCTTATTTTTCCACTGATTTGTTTTTTCATTTTTTTAAATATCTGAATCAGTCACAGTATTGCAGGGAGTAATCCTTGTGCATTTTCCAAACATTATCTAGCATAAAGCAAAGAAATGTGTTGTGCTATTTATGTTTTTTATTGCAGTGTTGGTATCCTTAGCTAGGGACTGCAGATGGAAATTAGCACCAGAGCTACAACCTGACACAATGCACCTTCCCTTTTATATTGCACTTTATCCCTGTTTTAAATAAATAAATTGTAATCGAACCTTGATTTTTTTTTTTAGCTTTTACTGAGATGGCTGTGCTTCAGAGTCACTGTTTTATTGTCTCCAGGAAACAATGTTAGCTAGCTCCAGCTAACAATGCACTGCTAGCACATGCAGCTGGATTCAGATGTTTTAATGGAGCTGGTCAAAAACAAAGCCACACAAATTTCTAACAAAATATGCCATAATAGAAAACTTACAGTTATATAAAAGTTATTAAATACATTTGTCGAGTCTGTGCATAAGCAGCTCTGAAAAAGGGTGAGGGATGGGAAGGGAGGTGGCAAAAAGGACAACAACATTAATCTCTAAAACTGCAACAAATGACACTCAACGTACCACATTTGCCCATCAGGAGCTGCACCTTTGCATGTAGGTGGGTCATTTTTACGTGTCTCCACCTTCCTCCTATGTTCTGACAAACTGTATTAATAATATCCTCATCACTGCCTGTCAAATTTCTATATAAATCCTTCACATTCTAAAATACTGCTGCAGATGCAATTGTTCTCGATGTCTCGACTAGAGGAAGCCAGTTGTGTCAACGACACTATATTTCTGTATCAGGTATGTTTCCTAAATTCAAAATGAAATTATATCAACTCAGCAAGTAAATATTCTGCACCTAAAAATATCATATACAGAGTAATGCTTTGCTACGTTAATTTCCTTTACAGAAACAGCGGGAACAGACGTTGATCAAAGCCATTCATATTAGGTGCAAGTTGTTTACCACTTCTTGTTCTGGTATTTTTTGGTGTCTCGGGAAATGGGTCAGGAAAATCTCAGCCCAGAAAACTCTTTATTGAACCTGAAACCATTAAACATGGGAAGTGGGAGCCTGTTGGGGCGGCAGCTCCGCCTCGGTCTCCCATCTCAACCCGCCCGCTCTGGTTTTCTGGCAGCTGATGGATATACCAATTTGAAACAGAAACTTTCAAATTAAAAAAAAAAAAAAAAGAGATAAAATAAAGCACAATGCTCTCATCATCAGCAAAGATGACAAACAAAATGGTGTTGACAGGAGAACTTTAACAGAGAACGACAAAAATAACAGTTTGAGCCATTTACCAGGTTCACACGCAAGCTAGCATTACCCTGAGTGGCAACGACGTACTGTTTTAATGGCATGTAGACAAATTTGTCTGGAATCACTCGTGTAAAAAAGCCTTTCCAATACACCAACATATGAGGCAAATTAAAAGCTCACCAACTAGAAAATGGAGAGGGTACATTACAAGTTAGTTGGTGACAACAGGGGCAAAACATGACTTTGTTTGTCCCTTTTTACCTTCTTGAAAAGCACGGTTTAACCCAAACATTTATGGTAAATCTTAATAAATTTTAGGTGGAATTATTTAATGTAGGCTGTGAATAGACAGGAACAAACAAACGTGTTCATGTTAAATAAGATTTAATATGAATAGTGTCTCTTGCATAATCTTGTAATTATATTGTATAACCACATATCTATTCACAAGCAGGGAATATAGTATAACAGTCGTTTTTTTGTTTGTTTGTTTGTTTTTTAATCTGGTGTGTATTTTTCCCAAATTGCATTTGATACATTCTTTTGGGGGGGTTTTTCAGACTAAAAACACATATCAAGTTTGTTACGCTATTGTTTGGAAAACACGTGTGGGAGGAGTAATTGGGCGTAATTTGCTAAAGAGACACTGATCAAACCTCTTTCTTTTTTTCTAAATCTCCCAAAAGAGATTCAAAGCTGCTGGTGCTCAGCGGCAAACAGACCGTCAGCAATTTTTTCTTGTGAGTTATATGTTTTCACTAGAGATCTGGTAGGATAAGCACTTGTTGTCAATAGTATTTGTCAAATGCCTAACATGGGACGCTGACACTGCAGCAAACGGGAGTTACGGTGTCATCACCTTCCCCCCACCCCCCGCCCCCACTCCGACGCTCAATCGAGCTGGAAAAACATCTTAGCAGCCGCCTGAACTCAAAGGACGACCGTGGAAAATTTGATCGGTCAGA
Source organism: Poeciliopsis retropinna (assembly GCA_010277075.1). Lineage (NCBI taxonomy): Eukaryota > Metazoa > Chordata > Actinopteri > Cyprinodontiformes > Poeciliidae > Poeciliopsis > Poeciliopsis retropinna. The sequence goes on from VMRM01000013.1 coordinate 2,541,995, forward strand.
TGGAAACTGAAGGAACATACTTTTTGTATATTTTGTCTTTGACTCATTTGGAGTCGAGAGTTCCAAAGTGGGCGCGCGACTTTAAATGGCAAAAACGAGCAAACGCATTAATTCATGCTCTATGTTTTACTTCGGCTCTTCAGCTCAATGTTATCGCTTATCCCTGAACTTGACTTTGAGCTTTTCCGGCTGTAATTCAATCATTGGCATGCGTTCTAGGGTTTATTCCACTGCACCAGTATTTATGATAGTATTGTTTTTTTTTTTTTCCCACTGAGGATAATTGGATTTTGCTAAAACAAGAGGCAGTGGCCGCGTGGAGACACAAATGAAGGACGGCGGAAAGACAGGGGACGGTGTGGAGAAATGGCCCTGATAAGACACCGCCAGCCGATATCTGGGTTTGCGTTGCCACCTCATGGTCTCCGTCGGCAACGCAGCATGACAAGGCGAGTGCGTCACTCGGACTGTGAGCTGCCTGACTAAATAGGGAGCCTGAAAATAATGGGCTCACAACACACAGTAACAGGCACTCTCGGCAAACAAATCACTTTGACGGTCAGAGAAAACACAGAAGGACTGCTGCTGTTGTCGTTGGCTGAAACTCAAATGGCCAAACAGCACCCACAGGATTTCTGGCTGTAATGTCTGGTCCTAGACGCTTAGGGCTGAAACATGCTCTGAAAATCTTATAAATACTGTGAACTGCACATGTAGAAAGGACGCAACCTTTGGTGAAAACATTCCCGTCAACCAACGCGAGTGTTTGAAAAAGGATTACAAAAAAACCGCACTGATTTGAAGTGTTGTAATTGCTGTCACAATGTAAGATAGAAGCAAAACAGGAAATGTCCCGTGAATATTGTTCTAAAATTAGAGATTTCTGCCGACAGCCTCAGCTTGTTGTGATCTGCAGGAGACATAGTTGGCTCTCCTGCTTCGACACCATTTGACTCAGTTTCAGTAGAGCTGAGGGTCGACTTAGTGTGGCTTTGCTGCTTCCTCTTGTTGTTGTTTTCAAAGGCAAAAAACCAGCAATATCCAACAAAAAGACAAGTAAAATTCAAAATTAAAATGGCCTAGATCTAAATTGTAAATGCTCTTACGAGTAACCGCTTTCAACTACAAACCTATTGGATAAATTAGAAGATTACTGAAATGTTCGAGACCTGTACTTCTCTTAATCATGGGGATTTTCTGTTTCCAGCGCATAAAAACTCATTTAACATTCAAGATCAGAATTTCATATCAGACCAATAAAGCATTTCTGTTTTTCAAAACAGGGATGTGGGCTTATTGATTTTCAAAAGGTACTTTTAAACTGATAGACGAGACTCATCGGGACGTATTTTCAAATTTAATGAATGCGTGTTTTTTGCGGTTCAGAAATGAAATATTTTTGTTATTAAAAGTTCATAGATCAAGAGAGCTGTTTTAATCCAAACTACCAAGAATCTAATGACTGCAGCACAACAACCCTTAACTATCCCCACACAACACAAACTCAGTTTTAAAACCTGAAGGCATTTTTAGGAAACTCAAACAAGCGATGATCATATAATAGCAAAATGTAATTTCCAAATAAATGAGTGTAAATATCGATAGACTTGTTGAAAGGTGGAGTGCCGTTACCTTCCCACATCCACAGACTCTGCTTGAGGATCAATGGATTTGCCGAATATCTGCTTAGACTTTCTTTCATCAGCTGGTACAATGAACTCTGTCTCAAAAATCAATCTCAGGCTTTTGTTAAAGTGAGAACCAAATTTGCCTGCACAGCTCTGAATGATCTACGCAAGTTCAAAGCTTTGAAAGATCCAGTCCCCTTTTGCTGATCCCGCAGACACGACACCCTGCCTGCTGCATACGCTCTGGAGAAAACACTCCCAAACTCTCCTCTTTCACTGAATTTATTGATTAAGTGCATCTTTTTGAGCATAGTTTCCACATTTGCTGAGCAGTAAATAAGAAAGTATCACTTTCCCATTGAGTGGGAGTGACAATAAGCAATAGACAGGACGGCACCCTGGGTAGTGAGCCAGGTCACCCATGTTGAAAATGCCCCTGAGTGGACGTGTGTAGGTTTGTTTTTCTTTCTTCCAGTAACTTCGTTTAGACCAGGAAGCTGTTGTTACCTGTGTTTATGTTCTACATCCACCAATTCAGAAGATTTTTTTTTTCTTCAAAAAAAAAAGGGGTGCCTCTTCAGGTGGCACCCCTGAAGAGGATCAGTACAATCTTCATTAAGGTTGTTTTGGCTGGAAGAAACTCTTGGATGAGGATACTTGATGCAAACACGTCCCAGGCAATCTGAACAATTCATCTGAAATTGGAATAAATTTGTCTGGAGTCTCTCTTCTAAACTCCACTCCTTCGACTTGCATATTTTTCATCGCGCATAGCTTTCCAAATTCTGCTGAATGTGTCTCCTGCAGCCTGATTAATACTTGACATTTCTGTCTCCTCATCAAAATCGTACACGGATGCATCTTGCGTCTCAAAAACAGAGACTTTAAGGAGCAGCGAATCTAAATCACGGTGAACACCTCCATTCATCTTCGGTTAAAATTGCTCCTTCTTCTTGGAAATGTAACAAATAAAATAGCCCGGTTTTGCTTTCAGTTTCTTAGACTTTGGCCGATATCCTTATTTTTGAAACTTAGAGGACAAATAATGGCCCCGGAGAGTCTTTTTTTAAAATAGCACACACAAACACGCTGGGAAAATTGGATGGATGGCCCATCAAGCAGGGGTTACACTCTCAGGTCGTCCATGTCCTGTGAGCCCTTAATTATTGCATGAACCTGCAATTTGTTACCCTAAAGGAGCAGCAGGCTTACAAAATCATTATCCTTGTGTATTTGAAGTACTGCAGCGTGTCTTTGACTTTTAAAACTGATGTAAATTTTGGCTTCTGCAGTTTCAGCATTTGTTGTGACAAAGTTCTGAAAAGACTTTGAGGACGTATTGAGAATTCGGGTCACATGTCCATTCAGGGCATTTCCGTCCATTTTCCTCGCCGCCTTTGCGCACTGACGCCACGAAAAGCAGAGCACTGAAGCGCCACTTTCTGAAAAGTTCAGTAATGAAAACGTACGTCGTGCTCGGTGGTCTTTGGGTTCGGCCACAGCCTTCGACAGAAAACAACTGTGTGATTTCACAGGACGAAAAGAAAATTTGTTCTGGCTGTATCGAGCGGCACCCTCGAGGGACGCGATGAAGGTGAAGACCTGCTTTTTATGTTCCAAGTTATAATCAAGGTTAAAGTCTTTGCTTTTTGTCCCCAAGGGAGGCTGGGTTAATGTATTCAGTCTGCTAACTGATGTTCAGAAAAAAAAAAAACAACTAAAGCACCTGTTCAGACTGGCAGGCCGCCTTTTTAACACATGTACATAGGCTGACAACTGACAGGTTCTTCATGTTGTTGCAACTTTTTTTGTGATTGGTGTGAGATAGATGTGATGTGATGCTTAAGTCCTTCTGATCCTCTTTCATTGTGATGAATTAGTAACATACATATAAGGCTGGAATATTTAAAAACATCCTGAAATTGCTATAAAAGGCACCGAGTGGCAACGTTTGCTCTTATCTGCAAGCAAACAGGTCTACCTCGGCTCCAGCTCTAGGCAATCCATGGATCAATCCGTCCATTTTCGGTTGCTGCCTAATCCTCAGAGAGTTGCAAGTTTGAAGGAAGTGAAAATTTCAGCATCAAATAGGTAAGATGCATCGCCTCTACAGGTTGCTTATCATGTGCAGAAAGGAGGACAGAAAATTGGGAGTGTGTGACTAGAATGGAACTGCAGCACTTATGAACAATGTTTGGTTTAGAAAGGTATGAACGTTCGACTTTCTTAAGTTAATAGCAAGAAGCGGACCAAAGCCGAACAGTCAACGCACAGTCACGTGGTTGGGGACCGTTCATATTCGCTCACACCTTTCATACAACGGTGTAGGCCACCTGGTTACATCCTATCTTGCTTCATTACGCGTCCCGACCCGACCTGACCCGACCCACCCGGGTTCCCACTTCCTCCTTCCGTCATTTCACAAAACAGTCACAGAACCACTGCAGCGCTTTCATGCAGGCAGCCTCCTCTGGATGGAAACATTTCGGTTTCCTTCCAGGAGTTTTTAACTTTTTGCCAGTCTTATTAATATACCAGTTATTTAGTGAAGGACCTTAAAAATGTATGTAATTCCTCAACACGTCAACTAAAGGTTTATGTCTCCTGCAGCGGAAAACCGGATAATGGAAGAGAAATATCAACAATGCTGTGTGAGCGCATTTTTTTGCATAAAACGTGGGAACAAACTTCTGACCAGTCACACAACACTTCGTACAAAACTCTGTTGAAATAGTTCACAGCAGGTCTGGTGTCCAGTTCAGCTGGCGGATGCCTCTCTGTGAACAAAATGACGCAATTTTTGTCAAGCATTTGAGAGCCAATTTAGGCACTTTGCATAGTGTCTGGGCTTAAACCAGTGACAAGAACAACTTGACTTAGCCAGGATGAAACCAACCATGAGAGGACGACTGAAGCCACTTCTTGCGTTGTGTAACTTGGGGAACGTCTTTATGTAACAAGAAAGCTAAAAAGCTGCTCCTGCGACTGTTGCGGCTGCTGATTTTGCTCAGAGGAATATTCAGATCTTAAAAGACAGAGTATTCTCCAGTGAACATTTTCTTTGTTTAGCCACGCTGTCCGTCACAGAACGTTTACAGAAATACAGCCACACACACACTTACATGTTACGCTGGCCCCAGCTATTCTACTCCAGATAGTTTTTGTAAACAGATTTTGTTTTTCTTCTTTCTCTGTCTTTAAAACACAATGCAGTCGGAGTAGGTGTGGTTTTCTTGGCAACTGCTGAACACAGATTCACACAGGGGAATGATATATCACTCCAGAGACGAGTCTCCTCTGCTCTGGAGTGCAGTGGCACCGTGTTTTACAACTCAGCATCCGATGGCTTGAATCACACTCTGTGATGTACGGCTTGGATGTAGCTGGTCAGTCAAGGAAAATCCATTTAATGATTCCCTTACGTGGTTTTTTTCCCCTGTTTTTGAGAAGAAAAGCCACCGCCGTTCTGCCAATCAGAACAAAGTTCATGAGCAGGACGGAACCACTGAGAGTGAGAGCTGAGCAGCAAAAGAGAAAAGAAAAAGTGGGAGCCGGTTCTTTTTACTATGATCTCTTTTTTTCGTTTTTCTTTCTTTTCATAACATAGACCTGAGATTACACCAAGGATGTGTTCATTTTTTAAAGCAGCCTAATGATTTTGAATTATTTCATGATCAGAACACTTGCTGCAGTTCAAGATGTTTTCAAGACTTTTGGATCATACACTTGACTAAGAGTTACAGTAAAATTAAAATAGAATAAAAGTAGACAGTACATGGACTGTCAGCACTCAGCTACAAAATACCAGTTTTTACTCATGTTTTTTTAGCCAGGCTAACAATTTTAAGATCTTAACCATAAGTCATTAACTTCTACAATGCATGTATTGATGTTACTTCTCACGTTATTTTATTAGAAAGCACTAAAGATTAACAACAGTTCTGTTTGTTGGCCTCTAAAACTTGAACTCACAGAACAGAAGCTTATTAAAATAATAAAGATATAACAATATGTTTTAAGGTTACGTTCAGTGGCTTATTGATTCCCAACTATGAAGTGGAACTGGAGAAAAAGCCTCAAAGACGTTTCTGAAAAGAGCCTGCATGAAACCTACAGTTGTTTCTAATGTGCTTAATGCGAAGGTAAAGGAACAAATGAGAGACGGGGATGTGAAGAGGAAAAAGAGGAGTGGGGGAGGGAAAACGCTGAGATGGAGTTCATTACTGGCGACTGCAGATGCCTGCACTCTTCAGCAATTATCTAGACAGAGGGGGGAAGAGGGGAAGGTAAAGTTCGCCGGGCCACTCAAAGGACTGAGAGAAAACTTATGCTGTTCTGATCCACCCAACACTCAACCGTCAGCGAAAGTGTGTGCGAGTGTGTGCAGAAAAACAGGAGTTGTATTTGGCTGCTTTTGACACCACTGCAGTCAGGACTAATTGTGTAAAGTAGATCTAGTGTTTGGAGAGCCGGGGAGATTGATTGAAAGAAGAGAGAGTGTAGCGGAAAGGAAAAACAATTAAGACGGTGAGATTGATCGGGTGTTAGCTTGTCGGGGTGTGTGTGCGTGTGTGTGTGTAGACCTTCCTGTGGTAACTTTATAACCCCCAAATGGCTTCACAAGGTTAGATGATGAGGTGAAGCACATCCTGGAGTGTTCGTCCTGTGAAGAGAAAAACAACTTGTATCTTCTTTAAAGCCACCAATTAACCTAGCACACATCTTTCTGCTTTCTGACTGTGGTGGGAAGCTGGAACATGTTGGTGGGAAGACAACACGGAAAACTTGCAGGTGGCGTCAATATATCTAGTTTTTGTTCCCTTGATACTGATGTCAACACTTCTGTCTGAGCACACAATTAGTTTATTCACTTCACATCTTGTAAAATATAATTACCCTCCTGTTTATTCATTTCTATGCCTATTAAAACATTTCAATGAATTTTAAACCAAATGATATTGAAAATAAAATCTATCTTGCCCACATTTAATTTTCATCCCTAACTGACAATGAACAAAAAAAAAAAAATGCTGGATGAGCCGTAGTGTGAACAGCCGTACATGAGCATGATTTGCAATTCTAAGACCTTCCTCCTTGCTCTGATTGGTTTTCTTAACCAATCGGAGCTGTGTACTTTTGCAGATGGCAGTAGGACCTCAGGGAGAAAACAGAAGAGCGTCTTTTTTTTTCCATGCATTCGCTGTCTCATACTGTCACAGCATAGTGGCACTTTAAACAAATATGCAAAAAAAAAAAAAACATTTTTATAAAACGTACCTACTGCAGCTTTAAAAAGGGAAATTGCGTTACATAAATGCTGAATGAAGACAAAGTTGAACTTTTTTGGGTGTAAAGTGAAAAACAGAAAACTTTTAGCTATAATGAAGCCTCATTTTGATTAGCCAGCATCTTAGACTCTTAAGTAGATACATTGCCCCTTTCCTGGAGGGGAGCCTTGCATTTCTGTGGGAAAGAAAATAAGTCAGGAGTGGTACTACAGGCCTAGTTTTTCCTCCAAAGATCCATTCTGACAGCTAAACCCAGAGGCAACCATTGTCCCCACACGGCTGTCAGTCTCCTAATCAACTTTACATTCAGGTCCTGTACAGTGAGGCAGGTCATCTTTTTTTGTAAGCATTTCAAAATATTTTCTGCAAATGTGAATGTCAGCCAGTCAGAGCAATGATGTTTTTCAGCCATTCTTTGTTTCTTGCCCTGACGACCTCTTTTATAAGCTTTGTGCCATTTCCACACAGGCAGTCACACTCACAAAGGATGCAAACGTTCATGCTTGGAGCTCCAAAATGTGTGTTTTTTTATTCATACAAAAGGAAAGGGAGATGATTCTGAAAAGCAAAGAACTTTAAACAAAGATACCTTCTTCATAAATGAGACATAATCCCATTGGAGCATTCATTCAGGAGCATTTTTCACTTGTTCTGGGGAGCCCAAAGTATTATTATATTACCCTCTACATAATAGCACCTCTAATAAAGTTAGTGGTTCCTATAGTAAAATAAGTACAATGGGAGGCAGATCCTCACCTGTGGAACTATCTCCTGGTTCTCGTCTGTGCTGAGGACACTCTGTCCCCCGTTTAAGACTAGCCTTAAAAATTGTCTTTTGATAAAGCGTATGGTTAAAGATACTTAAGTTTTCCAAGCTTTCTCTTTACTTGTTCAGCTGTAAGTACTTTTTGTCACACCTTTCCTGCTCTTAAGTTATGCATCATTTCCAGCTATTACTACCATCAACTATATATATTTCTGTTTAGTTGTGACATTTTTTTTTCCATCAGTTCAGCTACTGCTGTCAATAGCTTCATGTTCTCAGACAATAACCTTGAGGCTGCCTCGCTTTCTTGCTAACAGTAAACTTTAGATTTTTTTTTTCCACCTCGCTCCTCAATTTGTGTGGTGGGAAGAGGAACTTAGGTCCTCGTTTGACCGTGTTTTCCTGTTAGTCCCCCCAAGGTCTAGAGATCCAGGAGCATAAAAATGTGTCCAGAGATAATAAGTGGAGTGTAAAATTATTTATTACAAAAAAAAGATGGGTTCACAAAACCACAATACAGTGCAATTTAACCCAATTAAAACAAAAAAAAGGACTAACAAATTCAAGAATGTTAAGTGCAAATGAGACTACAAAATGTTCAGTCTACAGTAAACTCTAACCAACCCAAAAGAAAGGACACAGAGGGAGCACCAAACCTCCCAAACACAATGTGTAGCTTGTGAAATGAAACTACTCCAAAGTTAAACTGCTTAGCAGAACAAGCAAGAACAACATAGCTCAAAAATGCTTCACAAAACCTCTTCCTACTAGCTGCTTGCCTGGAGGAACGATTTCTGGAGCCTTTTATATGGTGCAGGTGGGCCTCATCAGCATCCGATTGGCTTGACAATCCTCCGCTGGTCCAATGAGGTCGCTGCTCCTCTTCAGGCAGCCAATCAGGAAGGTGTGCCCTCACAGTTAAACCTGCATAACAAAAAGAAACCTGCACAGCCTTAACGTTGCCACTGCTCTACTTTGCAAAGCAGATTTTAGCCTTTTCTTCATTTATGAAGCATGTTTGCCCTTACATACCTTATTCAGTTTCCTCTCCTATTTTGAAAGCTGTCTAAGAGAAATAAGAGTCACTGTTACATTTTTTTTAAAGAAGTTGTTAATCTAAAAGGTGACGTACATATATATATATATATATTTAAAATGCTTCAGTTGCATTAATTTTACAGTAATTATTAGGTGTTCCACTTAAATAATGGCATTGATTTAGCAAAAAACAAAAACCTTACCTCCCCCCAACCCCGACCAAACCCACACACTAAAATAAAACTGTATAAGAATATTCCTCTGAATAACTTGATTTCTTTAATTTTCATGGGGACACGCCTGCTTTCTGTGACATCACCCCACAGAGGGCGAATTACTCCACAGTCTCGAAAGCACACATGCGCAGAACGAACAGCTAACGGGTTTATTCTACACATTAATAACGGATATATAACAACAAAAACAGAGGTAGATAACATTGTGTTGTGTTGATAAGGAATGTCTGCGTTAAATGAGCGCTTTGTTCTTGGGAGAAGGAGACGGATTACTGTTTACAATGAGGTGGAAGCTGAGTGTCAACAGCGATATGCGGTCGATGGCATGCTTAAATCACAGCGCCATATAGTGGCCTGGCATGGCAACTACAGCTGACTCAAGGTGGCTTGGTGTTGCCGTCTGAACAAAGAACTTTTTCCCAGTCATCTGAAATTACAGGCGGTTTCCAGGCAGTGGTCTTGTGTAAATGTTACCAAGCTTTTTACACATTTTACCAGGAATATCAACAGACGTGGAGGTGGACGTGCATGCTAAATGGCTGATGCACATTATAGCGCTATAGAGACAAAACTCAAGACAATATGAAACTTCACAAAAGAAGCAAGAACAGAAATAAACAAAACTGGAGGTGATAAAGAAAGGCAATTTAGGAATATGGAGAGCAAATCAAGAGCTACAAAAAAAACAAAAACAAAAAAAACAAACACAGAAATATTATTCTGCTTTACAGAAAATAATACAAGAGAGCGCTGGAGTTAAACAGAAGAAAAAAAGTCCCAGCAGAGTTTGGCAATTAGGAGCACCTCGTTAAAGAAGCTTTTGTGACTAATGGACATAATAAACAGCTGCATACACACATTCACCACAGGGAATACGAGATGGCCAAATGCCTACATTTAACGACGTCAGCAGTGAGATCTTTTGACTTTCCTTAATTTTCTTCTTCTTACCCTCGCTGAAATTCAAAACGCATTAAAGCTCTGCCTTTTGCACAGAAGGCTTCGAACGTTTAAGCTCTAAACATTTCCTCCTGTTCACCTTAGTGGAACCAAGTGATGTGATTGGGAGTCAAATAATGAATTAATGATCAAAAACATGTTGACATGTTACCAAACAGCTCACCAATTTTGCATGAAAAGAACATTTTCTGTTCAGGGTTAGGCTCAAGTTTTAACTGCACATAAAATCATCTGTGATGTGCATCGGTTGTACTTTGGAGTACATTGAGTCTTCATTAGATTATTTGGCATGAACAAGTCCATGTGAAGCATCTCTTACGAGTAAATATTGCTCCAAAGCAAGGAAAAAATAATGTTCTCTGCTACTTTCTGAATCAAATCAGAGTTCCATCTCGGTCGTGTTTGATGTGTCTGCAGTCCAATTTTGTCCGTTTTATCTTTTTGAACACTGAGTCCACCGGGAGGGTGCCTTTTGTTGTTACAATCAATCCACTTGGACTCACACGGCATGTCGTATCTATATTTATCTGCACTTTTATTCCTCGAGTCACAGAGAGAGGGCTAAGCCTGGCTGTTTAGAGTCAAGCAATTGGAAAAATCACCTCGCGACTGACAGGTCATGACCTGCAGTTGCAGCATAGGTTGGACAGCTTGTATGTTTTATTACATTTCCTTTTTTCTGCTTTGTGTTTGTTTGAACCGGAGAAATGAGAAACATAACGTACCGGAGTTATACAAAGTGCAGGTGGATGTTTCTTTGTCGAGAGCACTGCTGAGGAAAATGTTCACGTCATACAAAGGTGACAGCAGTGCGTTTAAGTTAGGTTGGCTGAATTCAGTACTGTCACTGTTTACTTGTAGTATTTAAAGTAAACTATTATAATATGTTCCCTTATTTAACAACACGGTCATGTTTGAGTACATGTTAAACCACATGCACTGTGGAAGAAAAAAGGGAAAAACACTCCACAATCATTAATCGATATTCAAACAATCTTCGTGGCAATTAAAAATGTGTTTCTCATGACTTTGGGTTTTTGGGTTTGTTTTTGCTGTACATTTTACTTACCATTTATGTTTTAGTTCACTCTTAAGATTTATTCTTCTTGCTTATTTGCTGTCATTAATGTCTTGTTAGAGCTTTCTCATTTTTTATTTTATTTCTTTTATTATTTTAGTCCCTCAAAGTGTTTCTAGTCATCTTGTTACTCTAGGTTTGGTTACTCTTTTATTTCTGTGTTTACATCTATCTTTCTTGAGTGATTCCAGTTGGTTTATTTCGTTGTCCAGTCCCTCTAGTTGTTCTAGATGTGTTCCTTAGTTCTTGTTATTTTTAGATCAGCCTTGTTTCTGTTTGGTTCTTAGGCTCCCCTTCACATCTTTGTCTCTTTCAAGTTTTCATGTTTTCTTTCTGTTGTTTTTTCTTTTGTATTAGGATTATTTCCAGCTCCCTTGTGTTTCCTCCCTCACTCTTTTGTGTGGCTGGTGAGGCTGATTCATGAAAATAAATCCTCTGACGTAAATGTTCACAAATTTGAGTGAAGGAACGACGCTGCGGTAGTGGGATTGGAATAATCTCAAGCAACGGTTCTTATTAAACGCCCGGCGCTCTTGTTGAGAACGTGCCATAATTTGCGTCACATCACTCCGGGTTTGATTTTGAAGTTTTGATCGAGTCCCTCTTCCATCTGCCAACGCGATTACAGTTTTAATAAGAGAGTAAATTGAGCCACTATTGTTCCTTGTATTAAAAAAAAAAAAAAGTTTAAAAATGGGACTGCCTGCCGCTTTGATTGAAGAAAAACCTAATTTTCACTCATGCTTTTTACGTTAACATAGTTGTTTATACTCTTCCTTCTTTACCTCACAGACTAAAATACAGTGATGTAATGCAAGTACTCACAAAACCCGCGAGATAAACTCATGTATCCAGATCCTTCTGCAGCCTATATGTCGTATTTCTATGTCGTATAAACTGTTGAATTTTCATCATCCATAATTAGCATATTGCTTTTACTTTATTGTGTTTTAAAAACATGCGCATATAATGCAACAGTCACCTCGTACAGTGATGGATGACGATGATATAATGTAAGGGGACGAATCAATACACAAAAATTGGAATACGTAATGAAAGCATTAGATTAAGATCATGTCTCGGGGGAGAATAACATAAGAGGAATAATTAAAAAAGAAAAGTGTTTTGCACCAACTTGAACAGGTCACAAACAATTCCCCACGTGTCTAAAATTACTTATTTTTGGTTCGGTTCGTGATTGTTTTCCCTGCTAGAAAAACAGTAAATAGGTTTTATGGCAACATAGGCCGCATCTCCATCAGTGAACTCTTAGCTTCACACATTTGTCTTCATCTTGCCCCGCCGCTCGGGCTTTCCTGTGTTGCGTTCTCAGAAATGTTTTTGCCCACTGATTAAACGTGAAATTACTCTGGCTAATTAGTTCTAAGATTAAAAATGATTTAAAATCTTGAATTGATCTCTTTTTTTCGTTTTTCTTTTCATAACATAGACCTGAGATTACACCAAGGATGTGTTCATTTTTTAAAGCAGCCTAATGATTTTGAATTATTTCATGATCAGAACACTTGCTGCAGTTCAAGATGTTTTCAAGACTTTTGGATCATACACTTGACTAAGAGTTACAGTAAAATTAAAATAGAATAAAAGTAGACAGTACATGGACTGTCAGCACTCAGCTACAAAATACCAGTTTTTACTCATGTTTTTTTAGCCAGGCTAACAATTTTAAGATCTTAACCATAAGTCATTAACTTCTACAATGCATGTATTGATGTTACTTCTCACGTTATTTTATTAGAAAGCACTAAAGATTAACAACAGTTCTGTTTGTTGGCCTCTAAAACTTGAACTCACAGAACAGAAGCTTATTAAAATAATAAAGATATAACAATATGTTTTAAGGTTACGTTCAGTGGCTTATTGATTCCCAACTATGAAGTGGAACTGGAGAAAAAGCCTCAAAGACGTTTCTGAGAAGAGCCTGCATGAAACCCACAGTTGTTTCTAATGTGCTTAATGCGAAGGTAAAGGAACAAATGAGAGACGGGGATGTGAAGAGGAAAAAGAGGAGTGGGGGAGGGAAAACGCTGAGATGGAGTTCATTACTGGCGACTGCAGATGCCTGCACTCTTCAGCAATTATCTAGACAGAGGGGGGAAGAGGGGAAGGTAAAGTTCGCCGGGCCACTCAAAGGACTGAGAGAAAACTTATGCTGTTCTGATCCTCCCAACACTCAACCGTCAGCGAAAGTGTGTGCGAGTGTGTGCAGAAAAACAGGAGTTGTATTTGGCTGCTTTTGACACCACTGCAGTCAGGACTAATTGTGTAAAGTAGATCTAGTGTTTGGAGAGCCGGGGAGATTGATTGAAAGAAGAGAGAGTGTAGCGGAAAGGAAAAAACAATTAAGACGGTGAGATTGATCGGGTGTTAGCTTGTCGGGGTGTGTGTGCGTGTGTGGTGTAGACCTTCCTGTGGTAACTTTATAACCCCCAAATGGCTTCACAAGGTTAGATGATGAGGTGAAGCACATCCTGGAGTGTTCGTCCTGTGAAGAGAAAAACAACTTGTATCTTCTTTAAAGCCACCAATTAACCTAGCACACATCTTTCTGCTTTCTGACTGTGGTGGGAAGCTGGAACATGTTGGTGGGAAGACAACACGGAAAACTTGCAGGTGGCGTCAATATATCTAGTTTTTGTTCCCTTGATACTGATGTCAACACTTCTGTCTGAGCACACAATTAGTTTATTCACTTCACATCTTGTAAAATATAATTACCCTCCTGTTTATTCATTTCTATGCCTATTAAAACATTTCAATGAATTTTAAACCAAATAATATTGAAAATAAAATCTATCTTGCCCACATTTAATTTTCATCCCTAACTGACAATGAACAAAAAAAAAAAAATGCTGGATGAGCCGTAGTGTGAACAGCCTGTACATGAGCATGATTTGCAATTCTAAGACCTTCCTCCTTGCTCTGATTGGTTTTCTTAACCAATCGGAGCTGTGTACTTTTGCAGATGGCAGTAGGACCTCAGGGAGAAAACAGAAGAGCGTCTTTTTTTTTCCATGCATTCGCTGTCTCATACTGTCACAGCATAGTGGCACTTTAAACAAATATGCAAAAAAAAAAAAACATTTTTATAAAACGTACCTACTGCAGCTTTAAAAAGGGAAATTGCGTTACATAAATGCTGAATGAAGACAAAGTTGAACTTTTTTGGGTGTAAAGTGAAAAACAGAAAACTTTTAGCTATAATGAAGCCTCATTTTGATTAGCCAGCATCTTAGACTCTTAAGTAGATACATTGCCCCTTTCCTGGAGGGGAGCCTTGCATTTCTGTGGGAAAGAAAATAAGTCAGGAGTGGTACTACAGGCCTAGTTTTTCCTCCAAAGATCCATTCTGACAGCTAAACCCAGAGGCAACCGTTGTCCCCACACGGCTGTCAGTCTCCTAATCAACTTTACATTCAGGTCCTGTACAGTGAGGCAGGTCATCTTTTTTTGTAAGCATTTCAAAATATTTTCTGCAAATGTGAATGTCAGCCAGTCAGAGCAATGATGTTTTTCAGCCATTCTTTGTTTCTTGCCCTGACGACCTCTTTTATAAGCTTTGTGCCATTTCCACACAGGCAGTCACACTCACAAAGGATGCAAACGTTCATGCTTGGAGCTCCAAAATGTGTGTTTTTTTATTCATACAAAAGGAAAGGGAGATGATTCTGAAAAGCAAAGAACTTTAAACAAAGATACCTTCTTCATAAATGAGACATAATCCCATTGGAGCATTCATTCAGGAGCATTTTTCACTTGTTCTGGGGAGCCCAAAGTATTATTATATTACCCTCTACATAATAGCACCTCTAATAAAGTTAGTGGTTCCTATAGTAAAATAAGTACAATGGGAGGCAGATCCTCACCTGTGGAACTATCTCCTGGTTCTCGTCTGTGCTGAGGACACTCTGTCCCCCGTTTAAGACTAGCCTTAAAAATTGTCTTTTGATAAAGCGTATGGTTAAAGATACTTAAGTTTTCCAAGCTTTCTCTTTACTTGTTCAGCTGTAAGTACTTTTTGTCACACCTTTCCTGCTCTTAAGTTATGCATCATTTCCAGCTATTACTACCATCAACTATATATATTTCTGTTTAGTTGTGACATTTTTTTTTCCATCAGTTCAGCTACTGCTGTCAATAGCTTCATGTTCTCAGACAATAACCTTGAGGCTGCCTCGCTTTCTTGCTAACAGTAAACTTTAGATATTTTTTTTCCACCTCGCTCCTCAATTTGTGTGGTGGGAAGAGGAACTTAGGTCCTCGTTTGACCGTGTTTTCCTGTTAGTCCCCCCAAGGTCTAGAGGTCCAGGAGCATAAAAATGTGTCCAGAGATAATAAGTGGAGTGTAAAATTATTTATTACAAAAAAAAGATGGGTTCACAAAACCACAATACAGTGCAATTTAACCCAATTAAAACAAAAAAAAGGACTAACAAATTCAAAAATGTTAAGTGCAAATGAGACTACAAAATGTTCAGTCTACAGTAAACTCTAACCAACCCAAAAGAAAGGACACAGAGGGAGCACCAAACCTCCCAAACACAATGTGTAGCTTGTGAAATGAAACTACTCCAAAGTTAAACTGCTTAGCAGAACAAGCAAGAACAACATAGCTCAAAAATGCTTCACAAAACCTCTTCCTACTAGCTGCTTGCCTGGAGGAACGATTTCTGGAGCCTTTTATATGGTGCAGGTGGGCCTCATCAGCATCCGATTGGCTTGACAATCCTCCGCTGGTCCAATGAGGTCGCTGCTCCTCTTCAGGCAGCCAATCAGGAAGGTGTGCCCTCACAGTTAAACCTGCATAACAAAAAGAAACCTGCACAGCCTTAACGTTGCCACTGCTCTACTTTGCAAAGCAATTTTTAGCCTTTTCTTCATTTATGAAGCATGTTTGCCCTTACATACCTTATTCAGTTTCCTCTCCTATTTTGAAAGCTGTCTAAGAGAAATAAGAGTCACTGTTACATTTTTTTAAAGAAGTTGTTAATCTAAAAGGTGACGTACATATATATATATATATATATATTTAAAATGCTTCAGTTGCATTAATTTTACAGTAATTATTAGGTGTTCCACTTAAATAATGGCATTGATTTAGCAAAAAACAAAAACCTTACCTCCCCCCAACCCGACCAAACCCACACACTAAAATAAAACTGTATAAGAATATTCCTCTGAATAACTTGATTTCTTTAATTTTCATGGGGACACGCCTGCTTTCTGTGACATCACCCCACAGAGGGCGAATTACTCCACAGTCTCGAAAGCACACATGCGCAGAACGAACAGCTAACGGGTTTATTCTACACATTAATAACGGATATATAACAACAAAAACAGAGGTAGATAACATTGTGTTGTGTTGATAAGGAATGTCTGCGTTAAATGAGCGCTTTGTTCTTGGGAGAAGGAGACGGATTACTGTTTACAATGAGGTGGAAGCTGAGTGTCAACAGCGCATATGCGGTCGATGGCATGCTTAAATCACAGCGCCATATAGTGGCCTGGCATGGCAACTACAGCTGACTCAAGGTGGCTTGGTGTTGCCGTCTGAACAAAGAACTTTTTCCCAGTCATCTGAAATTACAGGCGGTTTCCAGGCAGTGGTCTTGTGTAAATGTTACCAAGCTTTTTACACATTTTACCAGGAATATCAACAGACGTGGAGGTGGACGTGCATGCTAAATGGCTGATGCACATTATAGCGCTATAGAGACAAAACTCAAGACAATATGAAACTTCACAAAAGAAGCAAGAACAGAAATAAACAAAACTGGAGGTGATAAAGAAAGGCAATTTAGGAATATGGAGAGCAAATCAAGAGCTACAAAAAAAACAAAAACAAAAAAAACAAACACAGAAATATTATTCTGCTTTACAGAAAATAATACAAGAGAGCGCTGGAGTTAAACAGAAGAAAAAAAGTCCCAGCAGAGTTTGGCAATTAGGAGCACCTCGTTAAAGAAGCTTTTGTGACTAATGGACATAATAAACAGCTGCATACACACATTCACCACAGGGAATACGAGATGGCCAAATGCCTACATTTAACGACGTCAGCAGTGAGATCTTTTGACTTTCCTTAATTTTCTTCTTCTTACCCTCGCTGAAATTCAAAACGCATTAAAGCTCTGCCTTTTGCACAGAAGGCTTCGAACGTTTAAGCTCTAAACATTTCCTCCTGTTCACCTTAGTGGAACCAAGTGATGTGATTGGGAGTCAAATAATGAATTAATGATCAAAAACATGTTGACATGTTACCAAACAGCTCACCAATTTTGCATGAAAAGAACATTTTCTGTTCAGGGTTAGGCTCAAGTTTTAACTGCACATAAAATCATCTGTGATGTGCATCGGTTGTACTTTGGAGTACATTGAGTCTTCATTAGATTATTTGGCATGAACAAGTCCATGTGAAGCATCTCTTACGAGTAAATATTGCTCCAAAGCAAGGAAAAAATAATGTTCTCTGCTACTTTCTGAATCAAATCAGAGTTCCATCTCGGTCGTGTTTGATGTGTCTGCAGTCCAATTTTGTCCGTTTTATCTTTTTGAACACTGAGTCCACCGGGAGGGTGCCTTTTGTTGTTACAATCAATCCACTTGGACTCACAACGGCATGTCGTATCTATATTTATCTGCACTTTTATTCCTCGAGTCACAGAGAGAGGGCTAAGCCTGGCTGTTTAGAGTCAAGCAATTGGAAAAATCACCTCGCGACTGACAGGTCATGACCTGCAGTTGCAGCATAGGTTGGACAGCTTGTATGTTTTATTACATTTCCTTTTTTCTGCTTTGTGTTTGTTTGAACCGGAGAAATGAGAAACATAACGTACCGGAGTTATACAAAGTGCAGGTGGATGTTTCTTTGTCGAGAGCACTGCTGAGGAAAATGTTCACGTCATACAAAGGTGACAGCAGTGCGTTTAAGTTAGGTTGGCTGAATTCAGTACTGTCACTGTTTACTTGTAGTATTTAAAGTAAACTATTATAATATGTTCCCTTATTTAACAACACGGTCATGTTTGAGTACATGTTAAACCACATGCACTGTGGAAGAAAAAAGGGAAAAACACTCCACAATCATTAATCGATATTCAAACAATCTTCGTGGCAATTAAAAATGTGTTTCTCATGACTTTGGGTTTTTGGGTTTGTTTTTGCTGTACATTTTACTTACCATTTATGTTTTAGTTCACTCTTAAGATTTATTCTTCTTGCTTATTTGCTGTCATTAATGTCTTGTTAGAGCTTTCTCATTTTTTATTTTATTTCTTTTATTATTTTAGTCCCTCAAAGTGTTTCTAGTCATCTTGTTACTCTAGGTTTGGTTACTCTTTTATTTCTGTGTTTACATCTATCTTTCTTGAGTGATTCCAGTTGGTTTATTTCGTTGTCCAGTCCCTCTAGTTGTTCTAGATGTGTTCCTTAGTTCTTGTTATTTTTAGATCAGCCTTGTTTCTGTTTGGTTCTTAGGCTCCCCTTCACATCTTTGTCTCTTTCAAGTTTGTCATGTTTTCTTTCTGTTGTTTTTTCTTTTGTATTAGGATTATTTCCAGCTCCCTTGTGTTTCCTCCCTCACTCTTTTGTGTGGCTGGTGAGGCTGATTCATGAAAATAAATCCTCTGACGTAAATGTTCACAAATTTGAGTGAAGGAACGACGCTGCGGTAGTGGGATTGGAATAATCTCAAGCAACGGTTCTTATTAAACGCCCGGCGCTCTTGTTGAGAACGTGCCATAATTTGCGTCACATCACTCCGGGTTTGATTTTGAAGTTTTGATCGAGTCCCTCTTCCATCTGCCAACGCGATTACAGTTTTAATAAGAGAGTAAATTGAGCCACTATTGTTCCTTGTATTAAAAAAAAAAAAAAGTTTAAAAATGGGACTGCCTGCCGCTTTGATTGAAGAAAAACCTAATTTTCACTCATGCTTTTTACGTTAACATAGTTGTTTATACTCTTCCTTCTTTACCTCACAGACTAAAATACAGTGATGTAATGCAAGTACTCACAAAACCCGCGAGATAAACTCATGTATCCAGATCCTTCTCAGCCTATATGTCGTATTTCTATGTCGTATAAACTGTTGAATTTTCATCATCCATAATTAGCATATTGCTTTTACTTTATTGTGTTTTAAAAACATGCGCATATAATGCAACAGTCACCTCGTACAGTGATGGATGACGATGATATAATGTAAGGGGACGAATCAATACACAAAAATTGGAATACGTAATGAAAGCATTAGATTAAGATCATGTCTCGGGGGAGAATAACATAAGAGGAATAATTAAAAAAGAAAAGTGTTTTGCACCAACTTGAACAGGTCACAAACAATTCCCCACGTGTCTAAAATTACTTATTTTTGGTTCGGTTCGTGATTGTTTTCCCTGCTAGAAAAACAGTAAATAGGTTTTATGGCAACATAGGCCGCATCTCCATCAGTGAACTCTTAGCTTCACACATTTGTCTTCATCTTGCCCCGCCGCTCGGGCTTTCCTGTGTTGCGTTCTCAGAAATGTTTTTGCCCACTGATTAAACGTGAAATTACTCTGGCTAATTAGTTCTAAGATTAAAAATGATTTAAAATCTTGAATTGATCTCTCCGAGACTATCTGATAAACAGGAATAAGACAGCCTGGAAGTGTTAAAGGATTAATTAGAGTTAACGTGTGTTCGAGAGAGTTCCTCGAGAAATGAAGAGAGCAAGAGTGGTAATACCCTTGTGAGCCCTTCGTATTTACTGCACCGTTAAGCAGCGTTCATTTATCTTATGAAAAACTCACTACACACACCCACAGACACACATATATATAATGTACAAATGGCCCCGTGAGGCATTTCTCCCCAGACAGCTCCTCTAATTAGCTGCTTCTGGATGAATAGGGTTAAGCCAGCTACTTTTCATAGTATGTGCAAGTCTTACTAATGAAACGCATTTAATTGTGGACCACCACACACAGAAACTTTGACAAAATGAAAACATTTATATGTTTAAAGCAAAGGCGAGTTTGTCCTGCGTAAAGGCCGTTTTCTCTGAACAAAACCTCCAGTCGTCTGAAGGTTCGTTGTGTGAGAAAACATGCTAACACAGCCTGGGCACGTAACTTGACTGCCACCATCTACTCCCCTGGCCTTCAGGAATCTTTCTATTGCTCTACATTCAAATGGATGCAAATGAGACATCAACATAACACAGAGAGACAATTCTTCCTGGCATAGATGTGGCGTCACTAAGGTACTCCAGAGTTGTACAGCTATGATGAAAATCTCCCGTTCCACTACATCCAGAGGCTAAGTTCACTGCTGACACATTTAACCCCTGGCGCCTGGTCGTACACCTCTGGGTCTTTGTAAGTTGGCGTGGATCACAAGCATGACGTTTCATCCAAACTGGACGATTTGGAAGGTGTTCTTGCAGAGCAGGTCAACCTGCATTGGCAAAGTTTACATTAAACCTTTTTAAAGGAAAATGCAAAGGATCTTTTCACTGCCTTGGTTTGTTCCCTATGAGCTCGAGGGGTAGTTGTGGGTGACGATCGTAGAAAGTAGCCGTTTTGTAAAAACATACTAAAACATGGCCATACGGCAGTAACCCCAATGTCGTGTTCAATCACCTAAAACCCACTTGTTCTGCATAATGATCCTCAGTTTGAATTTCGTCACCATGTCTAAATACCAAAACGCATTTTCCTTAAAACTGGATCCTGAAATTGATGAAAGGAAAACTGGTCGAGGATGCTGCCAAGGGAATCTGTTCCAGAAATACGACACCGTAACTAATGTGGGATTTGAAGCCTGCTTCTGAACTTTACTAACTTTAATTTCCCATAGATTGAAGAAATTAAAACAATTGCATTCTTTTCTTTCAAACTGTGTGTGATGTTAATAAAATACATATTATCACATTATTGATATTAAAAATCTCTCTTCCTTATAAGTCAATCATTTTTAAAGAGTAAAGACAGATTCTGTTACCAAATGATCTTGGCTGCTATTTTTTTTATTTTATTTTATTTTTTTTGGTCTCTTAATTAAAGAGAGACCCTAATTAATTCTTCAAACATATAAACAAACCTTAATGAGCACACAATTACAAAGCTTTCCCTCCTAACGAGCGCAAATCTTCATCATTTCCTTCCGTCGTTCTCCTCCTCGTAGCAAGAATGAGTCATGAAAATCCTTTCTGGCCATGCATGCTCCAATCCAGGTGGGTTTGTGGCAGAATATGTGAACCTCTTAAAATATTCAATAGTCTTGTGCTCAACAGCTGTTAACCTCGGCGGGGTTTTTGTGTGTGCGGGTGTGTGTGTGTGTGTGTGGGGGGGTGTGTGTGTGGGTGTGTGTGTGTGTGTGTGTGTGTGTGCGGAGCTCAACTTGATTTGAACTCCAATTACTTGCTGGGATGCAACACGTATTTTAGATTCTCCCTGACAGTCTGACATTTCATAATGATGACAACGGCGATGCAATGACAGAATTGAAAAGAACGATGGAATGAGCTAATCTCGCTCATTCTTAATGTCTCCCGGCCGACTAAAAACAATACAACAAATTTGTCTTCACTCAAACCTCCCAATAGAAATCGACCCTGACGCTAAAAAGTATCCTCTCAAAATGCTCCCATTTTGCTCAGCTTCAACAGAACGTGTGCATTTATTTTGGTAAATGCAAAGTTTATTTATTAATGCATTTTATCTTAAATATGTTGAGTGTTTTTGGCTCTCAGTAGTTAGTTTGCTTTTGTGTCACAAAAGCAAAAATATGTGAAAGTTGTTAAAAGCGAAAGATGGATGGCGTTCCATTTTTAGCACACTCAAATTAATTTACTTGCATGCACTTATTTTATTTAGGGTATTTAAGAATAACAGTTTAACACGTTTATTTATAACATTTTGATATTAAGTTGGGTCATTTTCTTGCAAACAAAAAGCATTAATACAAATGAAGTGCAATAAGTTTGGATAAACAGAAAAAGGGCCATCCACCGTGAACATCCAGATAAATCCAGAAGCACGAAACGAAGTAAGTGATTCACTTCCTAATTTTTGATTCTTAATAATTTATACTCAGGGGGAGAGAAAAGCGCACTGGCTATCTGGTGGGTATTTTATTCATGTGCAAAAGTTGGTCGAAACACATTTTGTCCCAGCTTCAAATGAAAATCCAAACTTTCTCCTTGTCCCAGTCTCTTGAGCAGTGAACTCCTTTCCCAAGCTGAAATTGCATGGAAATCTCATTTGTTCCAAAGTTAAGCTCTAAAAGCAGGACAGGCAGCTAGAGAGTGGAAAAAAAAAAAAACTTGCAGAAAAAGATGGCAAGAACAAGAGGGGAGAATTAATTCAAAGGATTGTTGCAGAAAGAGGGACAGCAGAATTGAATTGGGCTGCAGGAACACGTTTGTGATTTGGACATGACAGTCTAACTTTCCAAGTCCTACACAAAGTCAAAAAAATTGTTTTATCCCCAAGATTTGTAGAGGCTGGCCCAGATTGTGTCATCATAGTTGTCGTAATATCATAAACAATGAATGAGCGGTGTGTGTTCACTTCTCCCTGCTGCTGCGAAATCCCCATTTATAGAAAACATCATTAACAAGTAGAATGACTTAAAGCAATAATAAAACAATAAAATCCATCATTTTTTTAAAAAAGCAATCATTCTTTCGATCTGATTGGGGAGAAAAATTCAATTGCATGTGGTAAAATAAAATTTTTCATAATGGCCATATGACTTCAGTAAATAACTTTTCTTCTTTGTTTCTTCATGTATTTCAACCAAACAGTTTTAAAACGATTGGTTGCATCTATGTGACAGTACAGATTTGCTCAACAAAAAAGATTTCTGAAAGGGGTAGAACTTGGTAAAATCAACCTTTTCTATAATACCATTCACTCATCAAAAACATACCTGGAGTCTTGCCTTGATTCTTTCATGCATGTTTGAGAAATCCTATAATCTCCCGTAGCAACCATTCAACTGTGCAAAATGCCTGGGTGGACCTAGCCCCGCCTTCGAGGCGCAGCTCCACCTTGGCGTTGCAGTTTCCAAGCTCCTAGAGTATCTCTCCCCTGCGACTCCCCCTCTCAACTCCTTCAGACTAGCCAGCAACAATTAGCAAACATCTGTTAGAGATGCACGTCTGCTTTGCTCGTTATTCGAGCGACTTCTCAGTCCAACCCTGGTGAAAATGTTGTTGAAAGGTTAATAGAGGAGCAAAGTTGTGAAGACTTTCTGAAGGCGGACTTGCAGAAATAGCAGGAGTTTCTTAAAGGGACAGAGATCCAATTTCAAGTTTCTTTCGAAATGGGAGAGGATTTAATATGGGACATTTTGTTGGACTGACTACAGATAATATGGGACAATTGTGTGGACTGACTATGGGACATTTGGGTGGACTGATTACAGTTAATATAGCTGCAACCCTTTCCATCAGTAGCTAAAAGCGAAGTCTTAACCGTGACAGACTTGTTGAGGATCCAGGTTTATGTTGCTACCACGCTAAGGGAAGGAGTAAGTAAGTGAATAAGCAAGGGTAAAAAAAATAATAATAATGAAAAAATCTCTAAAGTTTAGGGTTGAAGAACTCCAGGAAATATTTCTCTGTGAGATTTTGCTTCTGCAGTAAAACATCGATTTATTGTAGGGCTTTTCACCTACTTTCAGAAGACATGCCAATAAAAATGGATGGAGCTGCGTGTGCTGGCCTGTTGAACGGCAGCTTGTCTGACTCATGAAACCCGAACTGTTTTGTAAGGTCGCCTAAAGTCAGATACTTTATTGCAAGAAGTTTCTACAAAGTTTCAGTCTCCCCCACACATGACCTTCCTCAGCCTTCCTTGGTCAATAGGAAAGATACATCCTGAGAAAGTTGCCAGTCGATCACAGGGCAAACACAGAGGCGCTCAAACAATGTGTACACAACTGTGCATTAATAGGCGTCTTTTACAAAGTCCATGCAGCGATAACATGCGAGATTCACCCAAAAAGGACGGCACACCTGAAATTCAAACCTAAGACTTTCCTACTGCTGTGTAGTTGCATGAACGTAGTTAAAATTGGGTTATTTATCCTAAATTAATTTCTACCTCTGGAATTGTCATCATGTCTTTTTCCTTTTTTTTTTTTTTTTTTTAATTCTCACACACCCTGCGAGGCAAGATAATTGAATTTTTATGCCTGCTATGAAACATTTTTTACAGAACAAATACAGCTGGGCTACGCAACCACATCAGTTGTTTTTTTTTTAAATGTAATTTTATGGTAATCACCTTTATTCACTGAGGATCCCATGTTTGGAGACCTCCGGGTGAGGTTTCCAAATTTGCTGTAATTCAGTGATGACATTTTCTAACTTTCACCAAAACACACAGACCAGTTTTATGTCTTGTAAACTCGCACACGGTATGTTTTAGTGTTGCACGTGTTTGGTTTTATTTAATTTAAATGCTGGAGAATTCTGTCTCTTTTGCCCCGACATACAGCTTCTGTGCATTTTTATACCAAAGTTCCATTATTTTCCACACTTAGAGCTTCTTAAAGTCGGCTTTAAAGCTGAAATACAAAGGCAGACTCTTGATGTAATGCTTATATTTTTAAAATGCTGACACTGAATGGGTGGATAATAAGTCATCATTCAAAGTTCATAATACATTACACAACAACAACAAAAAAAATGCATGTTGCAAGTCTTAGCTGTGACCTTTCACATACTTAAACATCCATGTCTGATAAGCGGCTTCTGATATGGATAGAGTGGGCATATTCCCAGGGCGGCTCCTTATGTAGGGCGGCATGCGCTGCTACACTAGTAAACTGTCCTGCAGTTAAATCTGCTGCCTATTTTTTGATCAAAAAGAAATTATTTTTTTTACAAAGGCTTGGACTGCTTTTAGCACATTGTGAAAATTAATTTGTTTCTTCGAGAGCATCAGAAAAACTTACCTATTTTCTAAAGGTAGATGTTATTTGACAGTTCTGCAGTGAAATTTACGTCTTGATCAAAATGTAAAGGTAGCACACATAATTTCATAAATGCTTGGTTAACGGGCCAATGTATTATAAACTGAATTTGTTTTCCACAGTATTTATTTTTATTGTATATTTTTAACCGCACAATATATGGTGTGTTTATGCCTTTCTGTATGTGTAACTAGCACTGTTGTTACACCACTTTTGTTTTTGTTTTTGTTTTTTTTTTTCTTTTTCAAATAAAACATCAAAGTACATTTTGAAGCCAAATGACGTCATGGTGGAACATGTTGCCCCAGGGCTCCAAAAAGGCAGGGACCGCCCCTGCTGGGATGCCTGCATTCTTAGAATTGCCATGTCCCAGATCACATCTGTGTTTTCTTGACCGAGCAGAGCGCGGCACCATGTTGGGTTCCTGAACGTCCCCGTGTTATTAGTCCGGCGAGACGGCGCAGAAGGAGAGCCTGACATAATCTGCTTTGTATAATTGGACCCCGAGGCGCATCAGCACAGGCGAGGCTCTCTCTCTCCCGTCTCCCGGAGGAGTGTTGCTCCTGCTGCACACACAAAATGCACTCCTGTAATAAAAAAAAAAAAATTTTAAAAATTGGCGTTGCAGTTTCCAAGCTCCTAGAGTATCTCTCCCCTGCGACTCCCCCTCTCAACTCCTTCAGACTAGCCAGCAACAATTAGCAAACATCTGTTAGAGATGCACGTCTGCTTTGCTCGTTATTCGAGCGACTTCTCAGTCCAACCCTGGTGAAAATGTTGTTGAAAGGTTAATAGAGGAGCAAAGTTGTGAAGACTTTCTGAAGGCGGACTTGCAGAAATAGCAGGAGTTTCTTAAAGGGACAGAGATCCAATTTCAAGTTTCTTTCGAAATGGGAGAGGATTTAATATGGGACATTTTGTTGGACTGACTACAGATAATATGGGACAATTGTGTGGACTGACTATGGGACATTTGGGTGGACTGATTACAGTTAATATAGCTGCAACCCTTTCCATCAGTAGCTAAAAGCGAAGTCTTAACCGTGACAGACTTGTTGAGGATCCAGGTTTATGTTGCTACCACGCTAAGGGAAGGAGTAAGTAAGTGAATAAGCAAGGGTAAAAAAATAATAATAATGAAAAAATCTCTAAAGTTTAGGGTTGAAGAACTCCAGGAAATATTTCTCTGTGAGATTTTGCTTCTGCAGTAAAACATCGATTTATTGTAGGGCTTTTCACCTACTTTCAGAAGACATGCCAATAAAAATGGATGGAGCTGCGTGTGCTGGCCTGTTGAACGGCAGCTTGTCTGACTCATGAAACCCGAACTGTTTTGTAAGGTCGCCTAAAGTCAGATACTTTATTTGCAAGAAGTTTCTACAAAGTTTCAGTCTCCCCCACACATGACCTTCCTCAGCCTTCCTTGGTCAATAGGAAAGATACATCCTGAGAAAGTTGCCAGTCGATCACAGGGCAAACACAGAGGCGCTCAAACAATGTGTACACAACTGTGCATTAATAGGCGTCTTTTACAAAGTCCATGCAGCGATAACATGCGAGATTCACCCAAAAAGGACGGCACACCTGAAATTCAAACCTAAGACTTTCCTACTGCTGTGTAGTTGCATGAACGTAGTTAAAATTGGGTTATTTATCCTAAATTAATTTCTACCTCTGGAATTGTCATCATGTCTTTTTCCTTTTTTTTTTTTTTTTTTTAATTCTCACACACCCTGCGAGGCAAGATAATTGAATTTTTATGCCTGCTATGAAACATTTTTTACAGAACAAATACAGCTGGGCTACGCAACCACATCAGTTGTTTTTTTTTTAAATGTAATTTTATGGTAATCCCTTTATTCACTGAGGATCCCATGTTTGGAGACCTCCGGGTGAGGTTTCCAAATTTGCTGTAATTCAGTGATGACATTTTCTAACTTTCACCAAAACACACAGACCAGTTTTATGTCTTGTAAACTCGCACACGGTATGTTTTAGTGTTGCACGTGTTTGGTTTTATTTAATTTAAATGCTGGAGAATTCTGTCTCTTTTGCCCCGACACACAGCTTCTGTGCATTTTCATACCAAAGTTCCATTATTTTCCACACTTAGAGCTTCTTAAAGTCGGCTTTAAAGCTGAAATACAAAGGCAGACTCTTGATGTAATGCTTATATTTTTAAAATGCTGACACTGAATGGGTGGATAATAAGTCATCATTCAAAGTTCATAATACATTACACAACAACAACAAAAAAAATGCATGTTGCAAGTCTTAGCTGTGACCTTTCACATACTTAAACATCCATGTCTGATAAGCGGCTTCTGATATGGATAGAGTGGGCATATTCCCAGGGCGGCTCCTTATGTAGGGCGGCATGCGCTGCTACACTAGTAAACTGTCCTGCAGTTAAATCTGCTGCCTATTTTTTGATCAAAAAGAAATTATTTTTTTTACAAAGGCTTGGACTGCTTTTAGCACATTGTGAAAATTAATTTGTTTCTTCGAGAGCATCAGAAAAAACTTACCTATTTTCTAAAGGTAGATGTTATTTGACAGTTCTGCAGTGAAATTTACGTCTTGATCAAAATGTAAAGGTAGCACACATAATTTCATAAATGCTTGGTTAACGGGCCAATGTATTATAAACTGAATTTGTTTTCCACAGTATTTATTTTTATTGTATATTTTTAACCGCACAATATATGGTGTGTTTATGCCTTTCTGTATGTGTAACTAGCACTGTTGTTACACCACTTTTGTTTTTGTTTTTGTTTTTTTTTTTCTTTTTCAAATAAAACATCAAAGTACATTTTGAAGCCAAATGACGTCATGGTGGAACATGTTGCCCCAGGGCTCCAAAAAGGCAGGGACCGCCCCTGCTGGGATGCCTGCATTCTTAGAATTGCCATGTCCCAGATCACATCTGTGTTTTCTTGACCGAGCAGAGCGCGGCACCATGTTGGGTTCCTGAACGTCCCCGTGTTATTAGTCCGGCGAGACGGCGCAGAAGGAGAGCCTGACATAATCTGCTTTGTATAATTGGACCCCGAGGCGGCATCAGCACAGGCGAGGCTCTCTCTCTTCCCGTCTCCCGGAGGAGTGTTGCTCCTGCTGCACACACAAAATGCACTCCTGTAATAAAAAAAAAAATATAGAGTCGACCAAAAACATTGTTCGTCATGGCGTTCTCAAGTTTCACCTTTTTTTTATTTTATTTTATTTTTTCTTGCTCAGCATTTAAAAATTTTTTTTTTTAAATCCTAAAATCTGCGTACCGGAAAGTGTGCCATACATCAGCGAGACAATGTTTGATTTTTAATAAGCCTCGCCTCGGAGGAGTGACTGTTATGGTCGGTCTCGTTTGCAGTCTGTTGGGACTCTTAATATTTATTTATTCTTTAAGTTTTGCGTTCTTGTTCATCCCAATAAATATGCCTGACTCTTTTTTATTATTATTATTATTATTTTAAATTTGTGTTTGTGTTGTTCGGGTAAGGCTTGAATCATCGAGCCTGACTATAAAGAGCAGCAGCGACAACACGTCACTGACCAACGATGCCACTCAAATCAACTCCAGAGTTCAACTTGCAGCTCTGCTCTGGCTTCAACTGCACGGTAATTGGAACAAAAATGCTGACCTACTCCTCGAAAAGTATATATATATATATATATGTCACAGTTATTTATTTTTGTTGACACTTGTAAAACCTCTAATTAACTCAGTAGTAGTTCATTTACTCATCATTTCTAATCTAATTGGTTGATGTGCAATGTGAAGAAGTAAAAAGAAAAACAGCCCTGCTGTTGCGGATTTATTCCACAAGAGGGCACTGTGACCTTCCCACCAGTCGCCAAATTCTGTCAGTGTGGCTGAGCTTGCATGAGTGAACCGACTTTTATTACCGTCTACCAACAATGATGCGTTCACGTTCCTGTTATCAACTGATAAAAATTTGTGATTTTTTTTTTTTAAGGGAATATTTTCAAGAAAGATGAATAATATTATTTGCATTTCTACACATTTTTTATGCTTAAAAATACAGAGGCCTCATGTTGTATTTAAGTGCTCTTCATAAATTAATGTGAAAGAATAAATGTTGGATTTTGCCTGTATTTGATGTTACAGATCTCCTTTCATCTCACTTTCATTTATGGTGAGCAGGTCTTTAATAAATCATCTAAAAGGATATTTTTTTTGCACTGAGGTGAATTTCTTCGAGATAACTGAGTTTAAAGCGCTGCTTTTTTCTTATGTATAGCTTTAGCTTACCAGTGTTTTCCATGAGGGGGGAATCCATTAACTATTTATTCAGCTTACGTACTACAGAATAGAAGGGGGGGGTTTATTCACTTTGAGATTACTGAATTAGATACAAAAAGACTGAGGTAAATGCACTGGTCAAAGTACCTTTCCTTCAGATTTGTTAAACACCAGGGGCCGAGGAGGATCTCTGCTGTGATCCTGCATAAAATGATCCAGAAAGCTGCTGTAATGTGATCATGTCTCTTTAATTTGGAAAAATTCACACAGACGGAAGAGCTCTAGTTTTGACACTACTAAACTACATTTGCAGGCCGACAAAAGTTCGATTTTAATAGAGCCTACAAAAACAAAGTATGTTCAATCAAATTCAGTTCAGTTTATTTATTAAAATACAAAACAAATGTAATCCTGAGGCACTTTGTGAGATTAAATTGTATCCAAAAATATGCAATCGAGCGTCGTGATTCACAGTCATGAAACAATGCATCCAAGTTTAGTTTGTCATGCCTGTTGATGAAAATACAAAATATCAAAAAATATGAAATATAAACCATATGTCCCAGGAAGCCCATCTGATTAGAGTTGTGGAGAAACAATGACTCCCTTTTAACCTGAAGTCTAACACAGAGCAGATACACAACAGACTCACAATGGTCCAGGTTTCCATTCTACTAGAAGGAAAAACTGAGTGAACAGAAGCTAATTAACTCCATCAGTGAGTGGCTTTGTCTAAAACAGACAAACAAATGAGCTCAGTGAGGGTAATGGTGTGCATGGGAGGATAAATAGAGTGTAAATTAGTTTGTGGACAAGGTTGACAGTGGCAGTCATTGCTGTTGCATACAGGTGCAGCAAAAACATAATGTGTTCACTATCTTTGTCATAGTAATTTACTGTATGTAAATTAAATTTACATCAAATGAGAGATTTTAGGCCTAGAGACAAAACGTTTATGGACACCTAAACATAGATGACCTCTGTAAAATAAACTAAGAAAATAACTGCATTATTGCACCTACATTGCATTTTGAAGCAACATACACTAACAATTACCTGCAGGGAAAGTGGGGGTTTTTTTGTTTGTTTGTTTGCTGTTTTAAAACAGAATAAAAATCGTCTGGTTTTCTGCACACAAATTTTGTGTGTCATTAGTTAAAGTATACATATATTTTTTTATATAAAATCAGCATTGTTTATTATTAAAAGTAATATTTTTCCTAATTGGTCTTTTCACTTATCTTTTCTTTTTACTTATTTATTTGTTCTCTTTAAATTGGCTAGTCCTTTTATTGCTCTACTCCGCTGTACTTTTGTTTTGAATAGTTTTTTAAATAATAATCAGCAAATAAGAATAAAAAATATTCTATTTTGTTTTTGCTTTTGAAGCTTTGTAAATCTGATATAATACAATCATTGTTGCTGTGCCAGACAAACCTGAAAATACGTTTTTTTTTTTGTTTTACTATCCAAGTGTTGAAGAAAGCAAAAAATACCAAAAATATATATTATGCTGTGTTTCTGGTGGTGGTACACTAGATGGTGCTAGAGAGCAGCAGTAGAAAAGTTGCTTCCAGAGGATGAGTCACTTCAAAGATCCAGACCTTCACGGTCACTTTTTTGGTACAACATGATTACATAATGGATGTGCAAGACAACTCACATCCATTAGCGAATCAAAACCTCCACATCCAGAACTTTGCGCACAAGGCACGCTCTGTTATAAACACGATAAACCGAAAGACGTGTGTGTCCTTCACAGAGCCAATGTGTGAGGTCCCTGTGGGACTGAAACGGCTCAAACAGACCCCATGAAGGCGCAGTGGCCTTCATGCAAAAGCAACACTTCTGGGAAATGCTGCAGGCGTAACAATAACGGGAAGAAGACGCATTTGTGAAGGGCAGAAAACACAAAATGAGACACCAGAGAAACAGCACAGAGCTGTGGAATAGCTTGCGTGAAACCACGTAAGCTGTTACTTGTTGGTGCATTTATCAAAACTTACATACTGTGCGGTCCAAGAAAGAATTATAATGTTTTTGCATAATTAAAAAATATATCAAATGTAACACTCGCCCCTAAAAGGATCAATCAGATCAAATAACCACTGATGAATTAGAAATTAATAAACAACTTAAATACTTGTTAATAAACATCTGCTTATCATAATATAAGCGATAACCATATTTTAATTATGAATTTAAGAAATAATATAATATCTGTGTGTGCACGTGTTTTTCAAGTTTATTTTTTCACGTTTAAAGGCTCACGTAGTGTGCTGCATGACAACACAACAACTTAAAGAAATATAATTTACATAAAAGTTCAACTTGTCATTTTTTTCAAAGTGAGCTGTGATCGCAATCAAAAGAAATTTTAGATGATTTGCCGGTCTGCCGTAGGCACTTTATGTAACCAAATCATCAGTACACTGTTGTCCAAACAGATTTCCATTATAATTTTAGAAAGATAAAAGGTGAACGTAAAGCTATGTGAAGAAAATATTTCTAAAACAATAGCAACAAAGCAGGAAAAGTAGCAACACCTTGACACATATCAATGCCACTGAGAGAGCTGAACGCACACTGCTCATGTTTTTCTCTTTTTCCATTTTATTCAGTTCGTTTCTGCTCAGTTTGCTTGCGGCCACAGTAGAAAGGAACAACTTTACTCTAACAGGAAGGGAACTCCAGCCCAGCATGAGCGGCCATCTGTCATGTCCACCTGGAGAGAAGGCAAACACCAAAAAACACCACGAAACACTCATCATTGAACATATATAGAAAATAGAATTACTGGCCAAGGTAGCTCTGTATGGAGTACCCAAACTGCCAAAAGTAAGCAAGCAAGGAAATGGCTTGACGAAACATTTCGTAACAAAAGTGCCAACCAAAAATGAAAAATAAGTGGTTTATTCTGAAATACCATATGGTATGAATTAAAATGTGCTAAAAAAAAATTAACTAATTAATTAAAAAGTACAAGAAAGGTTTGATTAGTTGAAAACATAAAATAAAATATGTTAACAGGGGAAAAAATATCAATAAATAATATATGGAAAAACCTAGAGTATAAAATAGACAAAAAAGAACTTATAAAGATATAAACAAGCATAAAAATGAAACGATAAATTAAATAAACCATGATTATGACCAATGTAGTCAAAAATAAAATACAACTATACATTTTTACATTGTCCCTTATGATAAGTCAGAAAATGTCTCCATTTTTCTTTTTTGGTACATTTGTTTGCTGAAAAACAAATTATTTCAGGAACGTGTATCCATACACACTGATTCGTATGTGGCAGAGATGTTTTCTCTGTATGTAATCCCTTATGACAATAATCTATGAGTTTATTTAGTTTTATTATTCATGAAACTAATCTGTCATTTTATAAAATCACAGATGCAACAAAAGCACTATAAAATTGGAACAGTTCTTTGGCTGCCTTTCTTTGCTTAATCAAATGATCGTCGTATTTGTGAGTAAACAACTGAACCTAAAAGCTGAATGAGAAATTCAAGACTGATAAAGACCTAAATTCCCACTTGTTAGGACCTCATAGGAATGACAAAAATCTTTTGAGCATTTCTTTGAACCCTAGTGCTTCCCCACCAACAAAACTGCTAGCATGACTATTTTACGCAATGAGTCACATTGCAAAACTGCTGCTTACGACACGAACCGTCTTCCAAGTGATAAAAAGATCCGGGTGTTCGCATCGCGTGCGTACGCGTGCGTGCGTGTGTGCACTTGTGATTCGGTTTGGATCACACTCCCAACTGTCACGCATGTTCTGACGCCAGACAGAACCTTGCACATGTATTCACGGAGGACATCGAGGAAAAGTTTGATTCCAGTCCAGATATGATCAGATATTCTAAGTTTGGGTTTTACCAACATGACATAGAGTGATTCTGCGCTCTCGCGGGTTTTATAGATATTAGCTAAATTATGTAGTTGATTTCCCCAGGCCGCAGCCGCCACACGAGAGATTTATTTCTGTCCCTAAGTCAGTTGATTTGAAAATCAGCAAGCCAGCTTACTCTGGTGATAACACCCTCAGTTCAGGCACGTGTGTTTGGTTGTGGACATTTTTCTTTTTTTGTTTTGTTTTCTACGTGCATTGCATGTATGTGTTACATCCTGTGTTGCCATTTCTAACCCTTGTCTTTTTTTTTTTCTTTACCAACGTTTTATTATTCTAATCTTTATTGTTTATTGAAAAACACACGACACAGTTTTATCCTGACAAGATTTTTACTACTGAATCTCCCAGCGAACAGCTGTTGATGTCGGGTTGTTTGGCGAAGAGGCAGAGCAGCCTTTGCCATGCGTCTGTGCCCAGCCTCCCTGCCTCTTGCCTCACGTGGATGCAGCAGGAGCAGCATGAGGGAGAAACATAAAAGAGCCTCATCACTTCTTTACTAGGGCAGCTGTGGCAGATTGCTGCTTCCCTTGTGTTTCTCCCTCATTCCCTCCCCCGTCCCATTTTCCCCGCTTACCTTTTCTCGTTATCTTCGCTTGTTTATCACAGTTTCCTCTTTTCTTTGTTTCTCTTTTGCTCCCTGCTGGCGTTTTGCAGTTGCTTTGTTTTATGTTATGAAATACCTCCCTCTTCTCACCACAGCGTCTTCCTTCATTCTGCACGTCCCCGCTAAATTATCTTGATTTATTTTTTCAATTGTTGCTAAGAAATTGTTTTTGTGGCCGTAATATTATTATAATTTTTTTTCCCTACATCTCAATGTTATTGAAATCTTCTTTTAAAAAATATTGACTGTTAAAAAAAATAGCATATATTAGTTCATTGTAGAGTCTTAATTTAAATGCAAGGAGCAATTGTCCCTCTTTATCTCTGCAGCCGACCTCCTTTGCAAATCAATCTCTTTGCTGTGTCACTCCTCTCACTCTCTCGGCTTTGAGTTTTCCTAAAAATAGCAACGGCTTCTCCTTTGGGATTGGCATCTGAGCTCTGCTGCTATAAGTCTGCACCATGTGTGTTCATGCACGTGTATTTGAGAATGCCCTTTCACAAAACTCTGAGGAAGCCCCAACTTTCAAAGGATAAAGCGGTGTTATGTAAGCTTTAAGGGCTGAAAGTAGAGGATGGATCCAAAAATACTGATAGTATTTATATCAAGCTGATATCAGTATCGGACTGATACTTGCGCGGTGATATCAACACTTTAGTTTGAGACTCCCTCTTGAAATTTTATTTTGTTTTTGCATTACAGTTTCTCAACAGGACCTCGAAAATAAAAAATAAAAATAAAAGATTTTGTTTCAGTTTTCACTCAAATGACAATTTTTTTTCACTTTGTTTATTTAAGAAAATTGCACACAAATCATATCAGTATTTGTATTGGTGATGCTGGTATCGGATCAATACAAAATATCCAGTATCGCACATTTCTAGCTTTGTTTCAGCATGAAATCATTTAAAAACCGGTTAATAGTTCACTGTGACACAATTCCAAGATTCATATGATGAACTTTCCTCAATTTGGCCTTTTTTTTTTGGGTTGCAAAACAATCAGTTTCAGCGAATAAAAAAACGTGATATCTGTAATCATAACCTGTTGTGTCATCATGAATTTTGCCAAGTTTAGATTTTCAAAAATATTTAGCTGCACGCCGTTGTTGAGGTTCCCGTTGTTGTCTTGCCACGTGGTCGTGAATTACTTGCATGGGACAGAAAACACTGCTTGATCAGCAGAGGTGTGCAGAGGCCCTGGCAGGAGAAAAACAACCACGGCAGCAGAAAGAGGAGGGAAAAATGACTGGCAGCTATGCCAAATGTCAGGTGGAGACACAAAAACAGTGCAAACATAGGGGAAAAAAGGGCCAAACAAAGTAATGAGTTACTCTTTATAGGTTTAAGGCTCATATGAGAGTTTGTAAGCAAGAAGATTTGTAGTGGAAGACAAAGATCTACACACTCCTGTTCTAATGACGATTACCTGTGAGGTAAAAAAAATAATTTACTGTCTTATTTCTGAAAAATATGTGTGTGCACACCCCTCCTGCTAAACGAACACTTAGTTTACTTTTGTACACACTTAGCATCAATAACAGTTAATCTGATTAACCTAAATTAAAATTCAGTGCACCTATTGTTGTACTTTCCCAACATGCACAAACTTTTATATTTTGGCAAAAGCCATCACTTGCAGAGAGATAAGAAATGGTTAAAATGATCCCATTGAACAAATTAATCAGTCAGAAATTATGTTTTTTTTAAAAAAGGTAAGAAATACAAACAGAAAACATGAAAAT
Source organism: Poeciliopsis retropinna (assembly GCA_010277075.1). Taxonomy (NCBI): domain Eukaryota; kingdom Metazoa; phylum Chordata; class Actinopteri; order Cyprinodontiformes; family Poeciliidae; genus Poeciliopsis; species Poeciliopsis retropinna. The sequence continues at coordinate 2,577,528 of VMRM01000013.1, forward strand.
TAGAAATTGCACAAAGACAACGGATTATCCTCACAAACAACAACTCAAAATCTAGAGGATCTTTGGGGAAGTACGAGTTCTCACTATGTCCTCTAAACATAGTCTGAGATCCAATTGACATCTTTCTGATATGAAGGTCTTTTTATCGAAACACAAACTGTCTTATGTCTACAGTAATTGATAGGTAAGTGTCCCAAAACTGATTATTGGAAAAGTGAATAAAGCAAAAATCACAGTTTTCATTTTTGTTTCTGTCTGCATGAGCAAAGCTGTGACAACAAAAGGACAGGAAATAATGTTTACTAAAATCTTTAAAAAGTCAAATTTACGTTAGACTGGCATAAACACATTTTTTTATTATCTATTGCAGATTCCACAAGCAGTGAGTGGACCAAAATAATCAGAGTGAGACAAAAAAAAAAAAAACCCAGCAGACAGACAGTAGTGGAGAGAGAATAGACAGAGGTCAGTGTGGCCGCCAGCTGTTTGAGATGAATAGACCATTATATTGAACAGAGGGCAGCAGATGGCTAGTCAGCACACTGGCACATTGCACACAGACATTTCTGAGAGACTAAATGGGAGACTCACGTGACTAAAATAGCAAATCTGCTGGATGACCTGTAAGCGATGCTAAATGCAACCATGCTTCTCATAAAGCTGGTGCGGTTCAAAAATTACCTAAGAAAATTATTTATGCGGTTGTTTCACATAATGTTGGTTCTGAGCCCTGTAATGGGGTTGTATTGTGTGCACATTATGCAGTGCCATTTTATAGCACAATCAAGCAACTTTGTCACCTTCAGTTATCGTAAAAAATTCTGTGTACGTCAAACATGGCTTGAAAGAAATTTCACGCTGTAATTTGACCCCTTGAAATTGGGCCTCTGTTTCTTTAAGAAGCTCCTACTCTTTCTGATACTCCACCTTCAGCATGTCATCACAACAGTGCTCCTCCATGATGGTGTTTACAATCATTTAACTGAGAAGAGGTTCGTAAAATGAGCTCAACAAATGCACGGTTCCATCAAGTGCTTGCTAATTGCTGCTGCCGCTAGTCTGAAGGAGTTGAGCGGGGAAAGGCGTATGGTGGGAGTGGTGCTCTGGTGACGTAAAGGTCAGTGATGTTACCACATGTGGTCATCACAAAAATGTGTTCACTCTCAGACTTTTTAATCAGCCTGTGAGTCACATATTATGGCGGTAAGAAATGAGACCAAATCTGCGAAAGTTTCACATGACTATTTGAAATGTCATGGTTTATTCTGAGAGAAGCCGCTGTCCACACGACGCAGGAAGAAGCCCACTTCCTTCCAGTCTGCTCACAGCTCAGGCTCAGCGTCTGCGCAAACTGAGTGCAAACATCCACAATCTAGCTGAGGTTGTGCGTGACAGTGATGCACCGTGTAAAATGGCTTCTTCTTTTTCTCTCTTTCCCCAGTTCTGTGGCCAGTTTTTCTCTGCTTTATACCCTACCGGAAACTGACACGAGGATTAGTGTCTTTACATATAAAGCTACTTCCTCCTCACAACAGGAATAACCAGCTGAGGTAATTTGCAAACCTGATAAAGATACCGCTTTGGTGATACTGTTTAAACATCCCAGGACTCTGCTGCTGTGAGTCTGGCCCCGGGGTCAACCAACAACTTACTTGCAAAATGGGAAGACTGGAAGACATCAAAGGAGGCAGAAATGTTTTGTTTTTTCTGCTCTACATTTCTAAAAAAAAAAAAAAAAGTGTTGTTTCGGTTTTCATTTGCTTGTCACTCTGCTCAAGAGGTGTGACAAATATTGGATATTGGATTATTGGATTATGGATAAATATTAAACTACCACTTTTTCTTCTTACAGATTAAATTGGACTGTCAAATATCACAAGATCACCTTGTGATTAATCAGTGTTTTTAATTATGTATGTGTTAAAAAAGCGTCAGAATTTCAGGGTTAGGTTAGCGGAGCTCAGCATGCTTTCTCTTTGATTAGACTTGTTAACCATCTCACTCCTTCTATTTTTCAGCGTGGTTGAGAGTCATTCGAGTATGGACAAAAAAAAATTAAAAGAAAGAAGCTGATCACCTGTTTTATGAACTTAGTCCCAGCTTGTGCCTTGAACATCATTAAACTTATGTTTTTTGTTTTTTTTTTTCCCAAAACCTTTTCCAAAACCATTTTCACAAAAAAATGGCCTAAAATGTACTAATCGATGTATTCTCTCTATTTAAACAAGTCTGTTCCTTGGTGATGTTAAACAAAAACTCAACTGATTATTCAGGGTTTAAGGTTTGCTGCGCAAGTCGTGAGCGAAGTATAAAACGATGGCAGAGAGGCGTGCAGAGATATGGGGCAAAGGTCGCTTCCTTATTATTCAACACACAATTGTTTTCATAATTTAAAGGTTTTGCACAGGCCGAGGCATGTAAAAGGTCCGCACAAGCACCGGAACAAGGCAGTGTGTGTTTGTTCGCACACTCCTGCTGCCCTGGGGAGCAGTTTTTATTCTAACTCCACCAACAAAATCCAAAGCAATAGGGGTGTAGAGGAAACGTTGTCTTCTTATAAGTACACTTTGCCACAACGGAGGGCTGAGGGGGAAATTCACAACTTAAGTTATGTGAAAAAGAAAACAACATAGTGATGTCTTGCCAGATAAGTTGATATCTTCCTTAAAAAAAAAGAACTGTTTTGTAGACGTTTTCTTGTTCGTTTCTTATTCCCTCAGTTATGAAGCTCAACACAAGCGAAAGCGTTCAGTGATTATAGATGCTCGATTAGCGTTTGTTGCAGAGCTTTTACAAGCCTCATAAAAAAATTTAAAAATTAAAACAGAAAACATTAGATGGGTTAAAATGAAGATTTTGTATGTTTCCGTAAGTTTATTTGCGTTCTTCGGCCTTGTTGCGAAAGGCCAAATAACTTGACTGAACAGCCTGTTGGGATGCCGAAAAAGGAAGTGCAGAACATAGTGTGCGACACGAAGACATGAACACTCAGAAGGGTCAAAACTTGGGCGAATGAAGCCATTTAAGACAGCTCCTGGGGAGAAAGATTTAAAAAAAAAACGACCATAAATTAATATCTGAAGCCCAGGGTCGCAACAACGGTGGCCTCATTCAGGAACCGTAAGTATGTAGGTCGTTTCTACAGGGGAAGCAGAGTTAATACAGTTTACACGGAGAAATCATTTTTCAGTGTGAGCTACAACCCACGCAAACGGTACGTGCAGTGGTCCTGTTTACAAAACAAACCGAAGGCGAACAGTGTGTTTGTGAGGCAAACATAACGCTGCTTTATTATTCTACTCCTCAAAAGCAAACGTACTTCAACAATCACTTTTTTTATTATTATTATTATTATTATTATTATTGTACACTTTAGCATTAAAATATTGATACAAATGGTAGTTTTTGGGTTTAAAGTAATTTAGTCAAACTATAGCTTCAATAAAAACATAAATAAGCTGCTGTGAATGATTTACCATTGCATAAATTTCTATTATTTCAGATTCCTGAGCCTTCAGATGTTGTCTCTCTGTCTAGTCAGGTTTTGATGCCGTTGAGCTCGAAGCTCGATGAGATAAAGATCTCTCGGGTTGTTCCGTCTCTGCTTTCGGTTTCCCGCTCCGTTTCTGCCCGGTAACGACTTCTGGGAGCTTCAATGTCTTTTTTTTTTTTTTTTTTTAATTTATTGCACTCAGCCAGCCAGTGACATCATTCCCCTTTCACCCAGTTCCGCGGAGGCTGCAGCGCGAGGTAACTCCCGGTCAAACCACGGTGCGTTCGAGGGCTCTTGAGAAAGCTCGGACAAGCGCAAACAAAGACGAGAAACGAAAAAACGCATACGGTGTTCTTCGACGGCTTGAGAAAAAAAAAAAATTGACATCGTTAAAGCAGAGCAAGAAAAGATGCAATTCGGATGTTATGAAATTATTTCTAATCTTAGCAATGTATGTAGTTTTCTATTGAATGGTAACTGAATGTATTATTGCAATATGTGTATAAATAAATATGATTATATATATATAAAAAACATATCTGTAGATATTATTGATTGATGGTCTAAACTCAGTGAATATTTATTTTACTTTCTTTTCAAGCTCTGATAAGTTGTATGTATTATTTAACGTCATTTTCACTCATTATTATTCGAATTGCATTTGTGCTATAGCTAAATCTTGACACGTCTTTGAAAAAATAGTCTTCATAAATGATTGCGGTCACACAATAGCATGTAAACATAACCACAGTTGAGCTTACATGATGTTGGACTAAACTACAAGAGACAGGTTGGTCAGATTTCCGACGGTACCTGAATGCAACACAAGTCCCAGCATCGCAAGCAGGAGCAGACTGCTCAATGATTATTATTATTATTCGTCTCCACAGCGTTCAGACATTTTGTGACCATTTTAACACATTTTAACGAAACATTAAAGTTGTTTTCTTTAACACACTTGCTGTGATTTTCAGAAAATGAAAGAAAACTGACCGTATATTCGTGTTTTGACTGTAAAACCTACTTGGCACTGACATAATTTAAAAACAGTGGATGTTTGACTGATTTTCTTTTTCTTTTTTCTTTTGTAATCAACATAGCCAGATGTGTCACGTCACTTTTTTTTTTTTTTTTTTTTTTTTTTTTTTGCAGCACAGTTAAATATAGGTGATGTGTCCACCATCCCCCTCTCTCCTCCTGCTCTGCCTGCCTCCATCACACTCCGATCTGGGGTTACTATCGGGCAAATCTCCCCTCTTCCTCCTCCTCCTCCTCCTCACCGGGGTTACTATCGGGCAAACATGTTTCTTCCTCCCTCTCTTGCCTACCTCGGACCAGCTTCTCTGCCTGCTTCATTTGTTGCATTTTGACAATAGATGCAGCTTACGTCCACATATGTAACGTTTTGCAATATGTGATCGTGTCCCGAAAGAGGAAATCTGATAGATGCAGCAGTTTAATTAATTCCTGGTGCTCTCTTTGTCAGGGTTACTCTCGGCCAGAGGGGAAAATGAGGAGGCTGGTAATTTACACCTTTGCTCCCTTTTAACAGTAAAACACATTTGCTGCATTCAGGTCACGTCGTGACCTGAATGCTTGGTTGTTTTTTTTTTTTTTTTTTGCTTTAATTTTTCTTCAAAATGCAGGATGTTATAAAAAGACACTATCTTTAATTCACAAAGATAAGCAGCAGTGTTCTGCGATCTCTTATTTATTGACACTTTACAAGTTTGTCCTCCTCCTCCTTTCTGATGACAAACATGAGATGAGTCATGTCGTTCATAAAGTCTCCAGGATACAAGGATCAAAGCAGTTAAAAAGTAAATACTCAGGAATTTAGAAGGAGCTGCTTTACCAGATGACAAGAGAAATTATAGACTGCATGACTAAGATTAAATAGGAGTTTGCCTGATAAGGCTTGCTTGTTGCAGGGCTATTTTAGCTGAGTGCGGTTGCCCATCTCTGGTAGCTATTAGGTTCAGTTACGTTTTATTCGTTCAAGCTAAGCCCAGAGGAACAGGCTGTAACACATAAATTAGATTTGCAAAAACTTCCAACCACCACCACAGTGATCTATGGCTACGTTGCTGCCAGACATCACAACATTCAGTGTTCAAAAACCAACCTTAGAGCAGTTGTTATGTTTTTACCAACCGCTTCTTGACAGTAAGACCCCTTAACCCCAAATATTAGGCTGTCACAGAATATCCATTTTCAGAAAAGGAAGTCAGATGAAGATCGTGCTGCCAGCACAGATCCAAACCAGGAGCAGAATCACTTAGCAGTCCTTCAGCAAGGTCTGCGCAGAGAGTTAATTGGTAGGCAGGAAGGTGGAATTAGAGACATCAGTGGCGACAGTCAAACGTCTGCCAGGCACCAGAACAGGCGACATCAAAGTCTACCTGACTTTATGTTCTCTCTGTTTTCCCTCTTCGTGGAGGCGATCTCGTCTGGCGGTCTGTAGTTCTGACACCTTCCTGGAGGGGCGCCATCTTCTGAACTACTGCTCCCAATGACATAACATTTTTATTGCGTAGATAATTCTCTTGGTCTTGTTTGACTCTGTCTCCCGCCTAGACAAAGCTGTTGGGTAACCCTTTGTTGAGTCTCGGAGCTTATCTGCTCATCATTACAGATATTTCTCGCCTCTAATGATGCTTCTGTTTCTTTTTGGTGTGCTTCTGCTCTGTTTTCTGAAACTCCCAGTCGGGAGTTGTGACAGAAGGCCGCTCGCATTGAGCCAGTTTCTTTTGGAGGTTTCTTCCTCTTAATTCAGAGTTTTTCTTCCGCACTGTTTCTGTATGTATGCTCAGTGGGAGGGATCGCTGCCAAGTCAATGACTTTTACTAGCAAGCGATCATCCACTGTCGCTGCACGCTCGTCCAGGTGGAGTGGATGCAACCTGCCGGGTTTCCTTAGATAGAAAACTTTGGTAACACTTTATTTGAAGGGGTGCACATAAAACTGACATAACACCTGTCAGGAACATGAAGGGGTCTTCATGAATGTTTATGTCTCTTGTCATGAAGTATCATTCGGTAAATAATGACACTTTTAATGCAAAGTTGATGCCTTTAATGGGCTTTTAATGCAACTTTTAGATCAACATTACATTAAAAGTGTCAATATTTACCATATGCAACTTCGTGACAAGAGTCATAACCATTCATGAAGACTCCTTTATGTTCATGACATGAATGAGTGTTGTGTCATGTTTATGATGGTGTCATATCACTCTTGAGCTCATCCCTCCAAATAAAGTGGTACCAAAACTTTTTAAAGCAACTTCAAAGCGACGCGAGACATATTGTTCTTAAGGCCTAAAACTGAACCATCTTTTACGTAAAAAATGCCACTGCTCTTCCTCCTGGAGGGGTAAATGGCCCACACTTGTACACCACATTATAAAGCCTACTAAAAGCAGTCATTGGCCCATTTACACACACACCATGACGGTGGCGAGCTACTTTTCCGGCACAGCTGCATTGGGGCCGATTGACAGATTGGCCGCCATTCGATTGGTGCCTCCCAGTCCTCTGACCTCCACCAGCAGGTAAAGCGGGTGAGCTGTTTTGCCAACAACAGCAGAGATACTAACTGAGGCAAAGCAAAGTTTTAAACTGGCAACCTACCACCATAAAAATTTTTGAAATACCCAGTTTGCCCTTAAAAACAGAGTAAAGCTTTCTATCAACCCCAAACAGAAGAATTGCCATAATAAGGTAACAAAGAGGCACACAAAGTATAAAAAACAACATTCATTCATACCAGAGAGCTATTTAGAGTGGTCTGTACTCACACAGTAAGTACGCATTCATATGTATGGTGTTATTTCTTTACATTTAGAGTTCCAGGAGAATCGAAAAGTATTTTAACATCCTGGAAGGCATTAATCTCCTGATCCCATTATCTCTGAGTGTATAGACTTTCTCACGCTCCATCAGCCATAACTCGCTATTGTTCTCCAGCCTGCTGAGATAATGGCTTCTGGCAACTTGCTTCATAAAACAATAATGTCTTGATCTGTTGAACCACTTTAATAGACTGAATGTTTCTTCTTTTTTTCTTCACACAATCAACAATTATGCATATCGCACATTTGTCTCAAAGTGTATTTTAGCAAAGGCCTGACTTCGACTGAGCTGCAATCTTAAATTGTAGCGTGTTTCTTTCTGTGCTCTGTGTCAGAGAGTGGGAACTCGAGATTACCCTCGAAAAGGACATTTACCAATACATAAACACTTCTTGTCTATCCAGAATGCCTCTATGTATCGGTACAGTGGCAGATAAAGACTTAATTAGGAAAAACATGTAGATATTGTGCAATGACACTTCCTTTGGCAGCTTTATCTCCAATATTGCAATCAATATTGCACGATGATTACTCTGTTACTCAAATTATACCCGTTAGATCTCCACATAGCAACAAAAATAGACAGAAAACATCACCAGAACAGAAATGCTGTCATGATTTTCTTTTCTTTTTCTTTTTTAGATGAATGTAAAAATAACTGTTTTAAGTAAACAGCTTAGATAAGATAAGAAATTTTGTTCATGACTTGGCAAACATTGTTTGAAAAGAAAACTAGTTAGCTCATCTTGTAATACATAAAACAAAATGGAAATGCGTAAATACTGTGGATATAGAAAAAGTACTTGATTTCTGTAATGTAAATAAATTACTTTTACCATGTAAAGTGCAGCTTTTAACCTGAATAATTCTAAGGAAAAACAAACAAATCTGCCACATACGTAGGCTTCTGGTTCAATGACAGTTTTCTTCAGTTCGCACTGACGTTCAATTGAACTGAATTGGATTCACCTGGTTCAGTAGACACAGCCATAGTTTGCAGAGAAGTTACAAAAAGTCAACTGGGGAACATTGTACACAGTCATTAGTCAGTACTACCAGTCTAAAACAAAAGAAATTTGCTCTGATTTAACTTCAAACAGTGAAGAAAGCGTGTGTGTCTTTTTTACTCAGTGTATGCAAACTTCTGGTTTTGTGGATTTTAATTCCACCACAGTGAGATCTTCTTTGGATTTTAGCCACAAAGTAATCTCCAACTGACCTTCTGTATTTTTCTGTGTGTGTTTGTGTGTGTTTTTAATAAGATATGTTTCACTTTTGTTGTATCTGCACTGAAGTCAGTGCTTTAGTGCATGGCATGGATAACCACTACTATTAGCAAATGTCATGCGCAGAAAGAAGCCATCAAGGTTACAATGATTTATTGTGTCTACTTATCAAATTCAAGTCCGGTCTGTTATGTTTTGTGGGTTTTTTGTGCTTGGACACATTCCGTTTGTTTCATAGAACCACTTAGTTAATTGTGCAGCCCAGGATACATAATCTATTAATGCAAAAACAAAAGTAAGAAATGCAGCTTTCAAGAGTAAATGAAGCAGTTCTTGATTAATTTCATTACAGATTTTAAAAATTTAAAAACCCCACATAATGAAAACATTAAAGATACCACATGCACATTTTGTACATTTTTAAATTAACCAACTCAGCTGCACAATCCTTTGGATTAGTTAATAACTTCATGGGATATATATTTAAATTTTGCTCTTTTAAGAATATAAAATTTTCTTTTCATTCTTTATTCTGTTTTTATAAGTGTCATATTCTACCACTGTGTGAATTTACTGGCTTTGTCATTTTGCTGCTCTTGCAAGGAAATTCCCCAACTCTATTCTATTCTATTCTTTTTTAAGTATTATGTAATCACTTAGTTAATTGTACATACGAGAGGGTTTTGTAGGTGATGTACAAGTAATTCTTTCATATAACCTTCGGCAAATAATCAGTTCTTGCCTTTTAGCTTTTAATAAAATGTTTAAAATCTTAGAAGGCACTCTATTGTGCATTGATCTTTGAAGGTTGTGGACTCCATAACCTCCACAGGAAACAAAAGGACAGATTTTAGAGCGTGTTCATGTCAGCTGATTGCCGTTATTCTTAATTGGTGCAGGCAGATTTGGGGGTCTTTGATGGATTAAAAAAAACAATCTGTCTGATTGGGGATTGTGTTTTAATTAAGCCTCCTGCTGGGAGAACTTACTGTACCCCATCCACACTGGAGAAAAGAACATTTCTTAATGAACCATGCTGCATTCCAGTTTTATCTTGTTTCAGCTGTCAGTTCCACATAGATCCCAATGTACAGAATAGTTTAAGACATCACATGTCCTTATTTTATTTGGGTAAAGAAAAGTAGGCACTCTAAAGTAATGCTCCGTGTGTCTGAGAGTAGCGGTTATTGTTGTTTTAATATAACATTGTTTCATTACATTGTTTTAAAGAAATTACCACATTTGACCATTTAATATTCGTTCAAATGTGTCTGGAGGCCCCGACCAGCAGCTACTGAGTTTTCTTTGCTGTGATATCCCAGTCTCATAATTCTAGATCTCAGAGACGCTAACATCAAAAAATTAAATGGAGTCAACCCCTTTGAGCTTTTTTGATCTATAAATCAGTCTGCAGCCAAGTTGTTCTAGAGGTTAAATAGATATTATTAGGGCTTAATTAGTAAAATGGCAGCAAATTTGCTTATTCCATAACATTTGACCTTCTCTCCTCTGGTCTGTATAACAGCTACAGTCTCAGATCAACTCAACCCTCCAAGGACTGTCAGCAGCAGAAACAGCAACAATACACCTGTTAGGGAAAATACACTACATTTGCTTTGCTTTGTCCCTACATGATGGCAATGATAAAGTAGGATCCAGTTAGATTCTTGATGAATATGGGTTGTTGCTACGTTGTTGTACGGTGTTTTAAGATCTTGTTCAATTTGCCCTTTTTTAACCTTGAGTCCCTGCCCCTCCAGAGGTCTCTGAACTGCCCTGCTTCTGGGGGTGTGACTATGGCACTGTATAATCTCAAATGTTCCTTGCAGTTTTTTTGCTGACATCATAAGGTTGCATAGGGGACCTCATCCTCCCGCACGCAACCTTAACTCATCCTAATTTGGTCTAAGTGCCTATGAGCCATTCAGACCAAAGCACATGCTGTAAGGATCCAAACACTGATATCTGAGGACATTAAGTGTTCACAGCCGCTTCTGTACAGAGTATTTGTCAGACAGTTGGGAGGTTCGGTTAAACAGTATAGCAAGTATTTGTCATTGTTTAACCTGTTGTCTCTGCATGATTCGGGACAGATTCAGTGATTAAGCAACAGAACAGTAGAGAACAGAGTGCATTTTAGAGACAGCAGAGTTCAAAACAAGACGGATGAGTTATTGGGGTTAGATTGTTTTTAAAAATGCAGTAGATGAAACAGAATTAAAGGTTTTCATCGGTCAGGCTCTGATGACTTGACGAATTGATCGCAGCTGTTGCACTGATTAAATTTTGTTGCTGAACGATGATATGTCGGGTTGTAAATGACAGTAGAATATGCGATTAAACACTCTTGTAGTTGTACATATGAGGACAGAAATTATTACTTTTTGTAATCTTTTACTGTACAAGATGTAAACGGTAGCCTTTTAAAAAAGATTTTACACACATAAATCCACCAAAAAGTAGAAATTACAGTTTAACAACTTAGAATTTAGACCTCTATTTATCAAGATTTTACTTCCCACGACTGCAACCTGTTGTGCAGAGGATTCTGCACAATAATCATGCAGAAAGAATTAGGACACCATGTTTAATCATCCACTATGATGTAAAAGAGTAACTTTAATTTTAATATGTTCATTCAGTTAATAGATAATCACATGTTAGCTAAAGCATGATTGTTTTTCTGAACATTCAAAACAGAAATAAACTGGTAAAAAATAAAAAATAAAATAATAATAATCCATCCTTCAATAAAGAAATACAAACACAGCACAGAAAGGAGTTGTGTGTTTTTACTTTATGATGGAATAAATGTTTGGAGATCATTTTTAAGAATATCTTTATCAAAAACAAATCCATCCATCATTTAAGCTGGCTTATCTTTACAGGGTCACGAAGGGGTCACTGGACATTGGTTGAGAGGCGGGTTAGATTCAGGACAGGTATTCAGTCTTCACTGAAACTGTCAGATATAATGTACATTTCAAAACATTTTAAGGTGTTAAATATAAAGGATGGTGTTCTCATATCTTTAAGTCATCTCTTCCAGTTTCTCCTATTTTGCAGAAAATAACATGTTTCAAAGGACGCATATCTTTTTACACGTTAAATGATGATGAATTATATCTGAATGTGACATTCTGAGAGCAATGGAAGTATGACTGATAAAAAACAAGAAGTTAACAAAAAAAATTGCCAGGACCATATCCTGTTTGCGGCTCTTTGTGCAATAGATTTCACCCATACACAGAAAAACAACGAGCTGATCGGTTATATTATTAGTTTTAGGAACAAAAAAAGAGGAAAAGAGTGTCAACTTTACACATTCAGCTGCTAATATTGTTAAACCTGTGGCAATATTGACAAAAGTGAGTTATGGGTTCAAAGTTTCAATATATACAATAATAACGAAGCAAACCATTACGCTACATAATCAGTTCATATATTGTTAACCAGTTGTAAACCAAGCAGTCATATTTTTCATTCGATAAACAAATATATAAAAACGTAAATAACTATTCAGTTGCATTATTTACATAACTTAATTGAAAACCAGCGCGGTGATAAATAAATAAATAAATAAATAAATAAATAAATGGGGCTGGCCCTTTAAGAGATGTTTTGCTGCGGCACGTGCTTGCCTTATAAGGGAGCAGCATCAAACTGTGACCGTTAGTTACCTTTGCTGCGCTCCGCATTGAGCTGCGCTATAAAAGCCCGCCTGGGGAGAAAAAACAGTTTTCCTAGACACAGACAAAGAACAAGGAGGACCGCGGCGTCAGAGGGACGCAGTTCATAAACCTCGTTTTTCACTGCAGCTTGAGAAAAGGACTTTCAATTGATGAGAGGCAGGAGAGCGAGTGAACACAACAAGATTAAGGTTGGTGACTTTCACGCGCACTTCTGCGAGTTTTACGCAAAGATTTGGAATTTCTTTGTTAAGACGAAAATGCCGTACCACATATTTCATCGCTTTTGGTCTTGTTGTTAGCATGTTGTTTGGCTAATTGAGTAAATCTGGAACTGAGAAGAAAAAAACAGTTTTTTTATGCTGTAAGGAAGATATTGTACTTTAATTGAACTAATGCAATTATACGCCACTTTCCTTCATTTTTACGTCTGTAGCTTAAACCGAGGGTGCAGTTTACTTAAAATTAGGACGTTTTGCTACTCTAATGATAAATGTCACGTTTTTATTTTTCTTGTAGCCTCTAATTTTCTATTTCGACAGAGTCTGAGTCGGACTCGACTCTAGACTGGAGTTTGATAGAAAGTATAAGCAAAGAGCATCCGGTGAGGGATTACAAAAATAAAAGAGTTTCTGTGGCAAAGTCTTAAGTCAATGCTTAATAACAACCTCATAGAAGAGCATAACTTCAAAACCAATGGTTGTTGCTGCTTTGTCTATTTACATATTTTAAGCAACATGGTCTAATAAAAGACAGACAGGAATAAATCGCTCATAGGACATCGTTTACGTCTGTTTTGGTTTTATTTTGTAGGTTCATTCGTCTTTTTTGCCGCTTTATTTTGTCTGACTTGACGAGGCTTTTGGTCAGCGACGCTAAACTGGATGACCGACAGTAACCCCGGTGCAACAGAACAATGAGATGAAGCACAAAAGTCAGCCTGGAAGACGATTATTTTTTATAATCTCATATCCCATTAAATACACCTACCAAAAACAGTTCGTCAAAAGGCGTTTGGCTCATGTCTGCTTTCATTTATCTTACATTTAAGTAATTTCCACTCGGTAAAAAAGTCATCAGAGAATGACTCTTTGTGGGAGGGTTTTTGTAAGGTACTTGTTTTATCTCCCCCCGATATTTAGTTTAACATGCAAGCATAAAGCGATGCTGACACGTCGTTGAAATATTGTGTTTTCATATGTGCTACTTTGGAGCCAAAAAAAGTACATACATCATCGATGACTGTACCCTTTTTTACTTTTTTATACAAGAAAAATAAATAACTCTGTTGATCAGTTATCATTTTGAGGCGCTTTATGGGAGCTAAAAAGATAAAGGCGTAGAAGAAAGGGGGGTGGGGAAACCTTCTGTTTTAATGTGATGTAACACGTGAGCGAGGAACGACGGTAAACAAGTATAAATGTGATTTTTGCCATGTTTTTTTTTTTTTTTTACCACTAGAGGCGCCCTCGCTCTGCACCAGTCACTGAGCCAAAGAACCCCCATGTTTTTCTCTGCATACGACGTGTAGATTTGTCTCGTTCAGATGCGCAATGGGGTCGAAAACAATTCGCCGCTGCATCGAGTAAAAATGAAAATTAGTAGGATGATGACGATGCATTCATCTTTGTCCTAAGGGTTTTAGTTTAAAACGGATCGGCTCATACGCTGAGGGAAAACAACCAAATTCCGCATTTTATCAAGACACGACGAGGGATTGTTAAATAAAAAAGACACGGTGCCTGATATGGCTTGCTTTGTTATTCGTGTCACATGACGCAGCAGCCTAAAATATGGCCAGATTACTAATTTACAGAGTTATGGAGCAGTTTTGCTGTCATTAATATAATTTTGTTTGGCGTGATTGCTTAGTAGTTGTTGCCACCAAATCCAGTGACTCACTGATGGGTGAAACAGATGTACCCGAGCAACAGATAATGTGGCTGGATCGCCGTCTTTGTTCATGGATCCCAAAGTTCATGCTAGTTTTTATCACGAAATGTTAAGTGGATTTTTCAGTGGATTTTGTTTTATAATCGATTTTAGGACAAATACAGATGGACATTGTTGATGATGAGTCTTTTTTGTTGGTTGGGGGAATTTTCACATCTGTTTCCCTTCAACATATTTGTATCCAAAGTAATAAATTGAGAATGATTTAGTGCTAAAAGCAATCCTTGCATATTTTCTTTCCCTCCGTGAATATTCATCCAACCCTGAGAATAGTAAAAAAAAAAAAAAGACCATAGTTATTTGATTTGTTCAAATAGCTTTGACCAAAAGTTATTTGGTTAAAGTTATTTGCTTTAACCCTCTCCAGGCAGATGTTGCAGAAAATATCAGATTTTTCCTGCAACTACAACTTAATTTGAGCTTGAGAGGGTTAAGACTGTTTTTAAAAAATATTTTAAAGTAATATAATGTTAGATTTTATAGCAGATCAACTAATCAGTATGACACGTTATGTTTGAACATCACGGTCCTTGACTTCGCCGCTATGGGCCCACTGTCCACTGCAGCCAATCAGATTTAATCTGTATAAAGGACATTATGCATGGAAAACAGGTCAGCCTTGATATTTCCGCCAATGAAAAGTGAGGTTTCACCACCTAACTCCAAAATCTTTTGGAACGTACTGAATGAAATACAGTCTGAGTTTGTACTTAGAGAGCATTCAGGTTTGCTTTTTAATTTTACATCGATTTGATCAGTGAAACGCATAATTTCTCTGGTTTAGGTTAAAAGTCAACATCATGTCAATGTCAAAGAGTTCTTATTAGAAGAGTTTACGTTTCTAGATTGATGAATAACATCAAAATACAAATTGTTTTCAAAGAAATAAGACCACATTTCACTTTGTAAATATAAAAAAAACATATCAAGGGAAATAAAAATAAAGCTGTTTAATTATTCATTTTGTACAGAACAAACAAGGACAAAATAATGAGCTGAAGTCATTCCTAAATTTTGAATTCACATCAAATGGAACATTGTGTTTGATTCTGAGGTGTTATCTGGCTGGACCCAGTAGAGATAACAGAATCTACTGAAAACTTGTCATGGGCTCAATCCTCGCCCCCATACCCGCTGCTCCATCCTCTCCCCACCCACTCATCCTCCCAGATGAAGTGCTTGAACTTTGGACAGAAGAGTTTACATTAAGTGGAGCTGACTTTGCAGGAGTCGGCAGCCGTCTTCCAGTCGGTTGGCTGAACTTAGCTGAGCCTTGCTGGTATTTTGGCAGCTCTGTGTTTCAGGTCAGAGGAGTTTTGTTCCAACAGGTGAATGTTCTGGCATTTTACTGTAGTTTTCCTTTAATTTTAGAATTATTTACTCTTCCAAGAAATGCTTATCATCTGATTTCGGCCTTCCTCTTGCTGTTTTTTTTCCCCTCTTATTGTTGCGTGTCTTTGGTCGTCTTCTATTGATGTAATCACTTTCTGTTCTGTTTTCAAATCCATTTTTCTGCGTGAGAACGTCCTCTTTAATTGACCACTGTTTTATTTCACAAGAACACAGCTAAATTAAAGAGGCTTAACATGCGTCTGTCATGGCTGCATAACTATTTCTCTGCAACAAGAACAATGTAAATTAATGGTTTTGATATTTGTTTTTGAGTCGTCTCTGTGTTTGACCCTGTGCTTCGTGTGTGTGTGTGTTTTTTGGGTGTTTTCTCAGTGAGGAGCTGGAGTTGGCTCGTTGAGGTTAGGAAGACGGCAGCATGGCAGTCTCCACTCAGCTGGGTCTACTGCTATGGAAGAACTTCACCTACAGACGAAGACAAACCGTAAGTAGTCTCTTAATCACTGATGTGAAAGAATCATAAACTCAGCTGTACGTTATGACTGATTATTACATCTGTTAATTGTCTAAATGCTACTCTTTCTGTGAAATTGTAAATTTTTTAGCACACATTTCTAAGTATATCTAATTATGTAACTGAGCTAATATTTAGAGATGCAACAGGGATGCAACGTGGAGCCAAATTTTGCTCTGATTTATCTCGACAGCTGAGTCAATATGAAGAAGTAAAATGTATTCATTTGAACACATTAAACTACAAACTTTCAGTTGACAGTTTTAAACTGATCATTGTTTAAAGTTTCTTACAAACCTAATTGAAGTTAGGGACATGCTTGATGTTTCTTTTTTACATTTTAAATAAATATTTAATAAACAAGATGTAAAACCTGGATTGGGCAAATCCGACTTTAAGAAATTCTCATGTATGCACTGGGAAATGAAAGTCGATTGATCTCTACGAATATTACTTTTATTTAAATAATTATACAAAACATTGAATGATTTCCCAACACTGCTTGAACTCATTCACGTTTCCAGCTGGTTGACTGTAAATCCAAATTTTTTCTTGTGTGCTTACTCACACATATTGTTCCCATTAGTGGGTAGAGAAGAGGGAGTGATGTTATTGTCCTCTGAGACATTTGGATTGAGAAGCATTACATTGTGGAGACTGACTGAGTCAGAGATAGATGTGAGGATGACATAATCATCGGTTGGATCTATTTCTCTGGCTACTATCATGTGCCGGTTGATGCCCACACGCTCAAGTTATGCAAATTAAATTCAGTCTGACAAGTTAACATAAGTGCTTCTTTATACAGAGGGGGGTGAGATAGTCTGCATATAATTAGGTCACTTCTCAGCTCCTCGAAGTGGCAGCTGTGGCCGCGTGACTTCCTGAACAGTCTCCTCTGACAAAAGGACTACAGTGCATATAGTTGAGACAGCGGCTCTGTTCTTCATCTGTCACACTGCATGTCTGACCCGCTGCTTTAAGTGGGCAGCTGAAGCTCAAAGGCCATATGGTGCAGACAGAAAATCCCATACAGATCTCCCTGTCTCTGTCTCGCTCTCTAGCAGTTTATTAACCAATTTACTTCACACAGATTCATGGTGAGATTCAGTTTTGCAAAGTGAAACAGTCAAATGTACTCAAAATGTAGCTTTTCTTGAATCAAACAAATGAAAAGAATCAGTCAGGAGCTGATTAACTCATCAGTTGTAAGTGATTTGTGTCTAGGAATGTTTAATGCCTTCCCATCATCCTTTGACCCTTAGATCCAGCTGCTGATTGAAATCATTTGGCCCTTGTTTATCTTCTTCATCCTGATATCAGTCCGGATGTATTATCCTCCCTATGAACAACATGAATGTAAGTAAAAAGAATGTTTATATGGAAACATTACTTGGAAACTTTATTCAGAAGCTGTAAACCTTTTAAGTGAAATGTAATATTTTGCTATCCACACAAAAGTTATATTTTAAGTCTTTGACTCTGAAGATTTGAGGACCTACTGTAGAACCTTGTAGTACACCGCAAGTAACCTTCAGTGAATTAGATTAAACTTTATTCACGAACAATAGTGTACTAACAAAACACACGTTGAAGAATGTTATTTTTAAATGATAAAGAGGATGCTGTATCACTGAATTGTTCCATTATGCTATTTTTAGGCAAAACGTTTGATTCTCAGATCAACATGGTAGTCATCTGAGGTCCTTGTTATTGACGCACAAGAAGCTATCTGCTTTGTCAATATTTGTTTGTACTATGTGAATCTATGACTAAACCATCAGCTGCAGGAAAAGTGCAGCTGCTCTCGCAACCTTCTGCCACGTAACAGTTCAGTGAAAGAAAGCGTCTAAAAGTTATTAAAATGTTTAGTACATAGCATCTCAAAAAGGCTCCGACCTGCAAAATTAAACCGAGCCAACAAAATGAAGAAGTGTCGAACCTCTTCGACTTCCTTTCTACTATTTTATGAATAGCTTTTTATTTTTACATTTGAAACAACTGACAAAGAAATCAAAGAAACTAAAAATTGAGGTTATTTGCAAGGAATAGCATGTATCATTATTATTTACAGTTTGCTTATGTATCACCTGTTCTGGAATTTAACTTATCATGAAAAATGTTTGCTTTTTTTTCTCAAAGGCCACTTTCCTAACAAGGCCATGCCCTCAGCAGGTACCCTGCCCTGGGTACAAGGCATTATCTGTAATGCCAACAATCCCTGCTTTCGTAATCCGACCCCTGGAGAGACTCCAGGCATAGTTGGAAATTTTAATGACTCCATGTAAGTAAAGTGGCTAAGAATTTTTTTTCTTTATACTGTTCTGCATTAACACCATTAAGATTTGATCAGAACTGTAGAATTTGTTTGTTTTTTCTATTTAGAAGGCATCTTTTTGAAACTTATAAAAAACGTTGTGTAATTGTGTTTTTCCTCTTGCTGTCGTCACCAGAATTTCCCGTCTGTTTAACGATGCCAAGAAGATCCTTCTGTACACCCAGAACGATAAGAGCTACGAAGGCTACAGGGGAATGCTGGCAGCCCTCAGAAAGCTTCAGAAGAACCCTGCTCGTAAGGACACGCCTTTAATTATCCGCTCGTTGCGCCTTCTAGTTGAAAAGTGTCCTACTTTCAGCCCCACTGGGGACTTTTTATCGTTTTCTCACCATTCATCAGCTGCAGCACCTGTCCACGAACTCAAATTTACTGGAGCCCAAGGTTATGTGTCTAATCTAGCATTCACTGTAGGTGCAAATTAACTGCAATAAATAGAGTCATATGAAAGATAGACTAAGTTTGCAGTTTAGCAGCCAGTGTTGCAAGTAATCACCGCCACTCCCCATCAACATTGGTGGGCTGGTAGGGAAGGACAGTCTGCTCGTACGTGCTGTCAGTGGGACAGAACAGAAAATATATTAAACTTTAGACTCCACCCTGGCAGACAAAATGTAATCAAAGCATAGATTGGGTAGTTTGTTTTCACTACTATGTCCCTGCTTCCTGTCCCAGTTTAGTTACAGACAGTCTGCTGCAGATATCGTAAACACTTTCCATGAAGCCCGGTTTTTACTGGAGTTATTAGGATTTATGATGGAAGTAAAATCAAACATTTAATCTTTTTTTTTTTTTTTGTCTATGATTTAAACTGTTTTAGTTTTTTTTTTAACTAATTTAATCAACATCAATGAAAAGAAGAAAAAAAAGAACTGTGAGGATTTGGGTTTTTGTGTGTATTTTGGTGTTAATTGAGCCTCTGTGTTGTCATGTTTACCCCTGGATGTCCAGCTGTCCCTGTTTCCCCTGTTTATGTCCGTGTATTTAACCCCACTTGTGTCACCTGCTCCCTGTCGTGTGTCTAAGGTTCTGTATTCCCAGTGCTACCAGTGTCTGTGCTTCCTTGCCTCATCACTCACCCATGTTGCATGGATTTCTGTTCTCCTTCCTGTTTGGCATTAAAATCATAATTTCTCTCAACTACCGGGCTCCACTATCCTCACCTTCTACAACACAAATTCATGACAAGAACAATATGTAAAATGGTCTACATGACATAATAAAAGAAGATAAGAGAATTTAAAGTGTAAGAATATTAAACAACAAGGATGGAATAGCTAATTGTTGCTTAAAACTACATTTATACCACATTCTTATGCCCATCAGTATACTTCCTCGATATAAATGAGAAGACATTTACATGATGTCTCATAAGACCCCAATTTAATTTCATACTGAGAAGATTAGGTCTTCCTTTAGAAATTATGCAACTAGACTTTTTTTGTTGTTGTGTTGGCTGCATCTTAGTTAGCCCGGAGGTAAAGCTAATTGTATAATCACTTCTCAGAAGCTTTTCCAAATTTAATCAAACAAGATATCTCTTCAAAGCAGAAAGCCAAAATAGTATTTTTCAGTCATATAGTGCTAAAAATCTTTTCTGAGTTTGTTAGTTTCTTGTTTCAAACATCGTCAGATCCCACTTATTGATTATCTCCCACATTTGAAATGTGTTTCGTTGTGAGATGTGAAACAAATTGACCAGGATGCATCTGAAATATTTTTATTGGCTCAGACAGCTTCTGTGCACTCGATCACAAATGATTTCTAAAGTTAAACCATATTTCTTTCTCTTTGTCTTGAATCCGCAAGGGAGAGTGCACTTACGCAGAGACATCTCTAACACGATGCATCGCTAAGCAGCTGAAATGGGAAGTTTTCTCGGAAATAGCAGTCGAGATCAAAGCGTTTTCTGCATAATCTCACTCACTTCTGTTGCTGATAACAACATTGAGCCACTTTGAAGATGCAAAAAAAGAAACAAAAATAACACGTCACTTGTCGACATACACTGCACATTTCACACTTACTAGCAGCCCTTGAAGAGATAAATGAATCTTTCATTAGAGAAGCATAATCTCAGCTAGTTTATATGTAAAATAAAGCCGTTAAACTGAAAACATTAGTCTGCAAAAAAATCCCCGATGACTCCCCTAATGATTCATATGAAATACAAGTATCTGAAATGTTTTTATATATGTTTTTATATTTCTACCAGGGTATAACAACAACATTCTATTAGGCAAAATGGGAAAGACAAGAGAACATGCAATTTAATGAAGGCTGATAAGTGTTAATGTTATTAGCTGCAAGAAAGAAGCTACTTACCAAGACTTGTTCACTTTTACCACATTGTACCACAGGAGCAAAAACTGAACATTTTTAAAATGGCCAAATCTGAGGCAAGACTTAAAAGACTCTGGTTTATTTAGTCACTGAGCATTATGAACAGCTAACAGCACCGTCTTCAGTGTTTTTTTTTAATTGTTTTTTTTAATTAATTTTACACATTTTTACAGTCGCCAGTAGATGTGGAGTGCACTGTATGGAAACAAAGTAAAAGAAAAAAAAAACAAAACTTTTTAATTTCATCAGAATTATGCTGACTTGATCTCCTGAGGAATCGTGTAGTTCACTGGGAGTTGCAGCTTCCCAGTGGGACGCTGATTAGGCTTCATTAAAGCTCCCTGACCGTTAACCGCTGAGGGTTTAAGTCATTAATACTCACACAGAGCTGGCAGAGGCACACAGGGACACAGGAGCAGCTATATTTGGAGAAGAAATCTGAAGCCAAAATATTGACAATGCTTAATCTTAAGTCAGAAATTTCAAAGGACCCACACATCTCAGGACAATATTTTTTTCAGTCACATGTCTCTTGAAAAACACTCTGTTCTCTTTCACTTCCTCCCTTGGGTGTTTTAGTCAAAGCCAAGTGTTTCCTGTGGCTGTTGCTTTAGACGTCACTTGATCTGTATGCACAAAGGAACAACATGGAGAACCATAAGCGTTGGGAGACACATATAATTTAAAGAACAAAAACATGCTTTAAAGCTAAAATATAGAATCTTATTTCGTACAGCACTACAGAACATCAGAGAAGAAAGTATAAGAGTAACATCTTCTCCTTTTGCAAAACTGTTGTTTATGAGAAATGGCTGTTAAAAAATCTGTTCCTCTTTTTTGTGTGTAATTCTCCAAACTGTCCTCATGAGTCCACAAAAAGGGGAAAAAAATCAGTGGAGGGAAAGAAAGTTAAAATGGCTTCCTCAAGAAATGCTGAATATAAGAAAAGTTAGTGAGGAAGCCAGTTTGAGACCGAAGGGATAAAGTATTTGGAGCAAAGTTGGACGCCCCGCAGTAACCTCTGCAGACTATTAAATTCATCGCTCAGTGGAAGCGGGAACAGTCTGTATTTTTGTGTGCTTGCGTACATCCGTGTGAGTTTCTGGTACCATCCAGCTGACTCGGGCCGGTTTCAGGAAGGGTTCGGCTTCTTGGGAATGCAGCAAAGCACAAAGAGCTTTCAGACTGCGAGGAAGATAAATTGTTTGTGTATTTGGAGACTCATCAGTATTCAAATGCTTGAAGTGGTTTGTAATCATAAGATGAAGTCAGGGATTCATTTCATTTGTTGGGTCATTGTTAATGTAACTCTGTATTTCATTTTGCAAATTTGAATCCTCCCTGCATCCCCCCCGAAACATTTGGACAAACATTCTGTCTCGTTGAATCTGGCAACTCTCTTTTATGAAATAGCAATAATAGTTAATCTAACATAGTTCTTTGCAAAATAAAAACATTTGCAGCTTCCTCCTGTTCTCTCTTCTTTTGTTTCCAAGACAGTTTTTAAATCTGAAAGTTCAACTCAATCAACTTTGCAATTTTGTTTCCCCCCCGCCCCAGGATTCAAGCTGAAAGACTTCTTGAAAGATGACGAAACGCTTTCTCACTTCCTGCACCACAACGCATCGCTCTCTCATCACACGTTGAAGCAAATTTTGGAGGCTGACATCAATTTGGACAAGGTAAAATATTAGGATTTTTGCAGATAATCACAGCGGTTGTGAATAAATCTAATGACCTTGGCTTTGTGGTATCTGTTGGACCAAATGATTCAGCCAGAGCACAGCTAAGCCCTTAATACCTTGCGGGGTGGAAGTACATTGGGTCAGGGGATGGATGGATGGATGGATGGATGGATGGATGTGGATGGATGGATGGATGGATGGATGGATGGATGGGTGGATGGATGGATGGATGGATGGATGGATGGATGGATGGATGGATGGATGGATGGATGGATGGATGGATGGATGGATGGATGGATGGATGGATGGATGGATGGATGGATGGATGGATGGATGGATGGATGGATGGATGGATGGATGGACAAGCTACTGAGCAGTAGTCCCTCTCCCATTTGTTGTTTTTACTGTATGTTTATCATGATCTTTGATATAATTTTTCCCCCTATGTCTAATTTTCTGTTGTTCCCTAAGCTGAAAGGATAAACAGTTTTTTCTTCAGCGTCCATTTCGTCTTGTTGTGTGTTAAAAGGAAATTTTGTAAACCTATCCTCGTCCATTATATCTGAATAACTCTTCACTGACCGATTCTCCAGCCCTTCCTTTGCCTCTGCTCTGCGGCTGCAGTCACATGATTGCTTCGTCTTTCATCCCTCCCCCCCTCCCAGTTCCCCTCACGTGCAGAGACAGAGGCTTTAAATCAAAAACACGATACACCATCTGATTCTACACAAACCACCCCCTCCTCCCCTGCTGCCCCTTCTACCAGGCGCTCATTGATCACAGAAGGGAACGTCTCATAGATCACGTAACTCGCCAGGATCATCGCTCCGTCGTAGGAATGACAATTATGAGACTGTTCACATTGCTGTACCCGTTTCTGTTGACATATAATGTAATATAATAAAATTATATTTTATTTTACAGCGAAAAGGTGAATACACACACAAGCCGACGTTACATTTCTCAAAGGAAAACATGTTTTGAATTCTCTATCAGTCAATTAGTTCCCAATCCTCCCAACCGGCTCTAAGCCCTGATGTTTTTTCCAGTGAACAGATTAACAGCTGTGCTATGTGTGTGTTTGTGGGGGTGTTTATGTGTGTGTGTGTGGGGGTGTGTGTGTGTGTGTGTGTGTGTGTGTGTCATGTTGTCTAACAGATGGGATAGCACAGAGCGGTCAAGGACATTTGGAGCCAGGCGAAGGGAGCTTCTCTTGCTCACAAACGCACACATCTTGACTCTGTCGCCAAAGAAAAAAAAAAAGAGCCTCTGTTCCCTGTAGGCTTGCATGTTCCAGAAAAGGACATTTTGTTACTTCACCTTTCTGCGATTTCTCCTGCTAAAACAGAACACTCTTTTTTTCTCCAGAGCAGGGGGGAGATAAACAGTAACAAAACATATTATGATGAAATTGGTTTCTTGGAAGTCTGAGTACATTGTTTGTCCCAGTGTTTATATTTTCAGCCCTTACTTCTTTGCTGTTTTCTGCAAGTTTTTTTCAGTCTGTCCAGTCTAAGGACTGTTTGCCCTATTAGCGAAAGACAATCTCCAAATAAGCTGCCTATTGAAGTAAACATGTTGATGCAACATTGCTTTCTAAAACATGTGACAAAATGTTATATTAACTGCTTAATATTTGTGTCTCTTAAATGTAAATTGAAATAGTAGTTGGCTGTAGGGCTATTTTAAGGCTACAAGGAAGAATTTTCTGTAAAATCAACCTGACTCACATGAGACAGACTGTCGTGTTTTATGGTCAGTTTTTCTTTCTGTTTTGCTATTTAGTTGTGAAACTTTAACTATTTAAAATAAATAAAAAGCTACTCTCTTTAAAACAAGCTTCCAGGCCCATGTGTCCTGGAGGGCGTCCAAGTCGTTTTTGAGAAATTGTCTTGACTATTTGGAAAATTTGACCATTTGAAGATTATTTTTGGCAGACTGGTTTGGAATTTAAAACTTCAATCTGTATCTTAAAATGTCCAAAATGAATTGTATTTTGTGGAATTCAGCAGTTTTATTATTACTAAGTGAAAAAACACAAGTTCGTAATGTTAGGCTATTATTTACGTATTTTAAGAGGAAAACATTAGACTATTTTTGACCTTTTGAATTGAAATAGTTTTGTTTCTGTATTTCAGGTACTCACAAAAGGTTTTGGATTCCATCTCAGAGATCTTTGCAACACAACGCCACTGGAGGAGTTTGTCCACATTGCAGACCGTAACGTGTCCCACTTGATTCAAGAGATCATCTGCAAATCATCCAGTAACTGGCTGAACCAGGCTCAGAACCACTTCCTCTCCAATTTGGACTTTCTGAAACCGATTCGGGTGAGTTTGATGAATTTTTTGAGTTAATTTCAGTTTGAATTTTGACATCCTGATAAAAATAGGGTTTTTTTCTCCTGTTGATAATTATGAGTATTTATTGTAACAGCCAATAGGTTAATACATTTGTGTGGTGCAGTAAAATGTTGTTTGTTTTTTTGTACTTCACAGTCTTATCATTATAAAGGATTGGCTCAGATATATATATATATGTATAAACTCCTGACATCTCGATGTTTTTCTTGTTCAAGCAATGTTTTCTTTACAAGAATTTCCTCCCTTTCCTGTTTGGTGTCGACTCTCCTCTGTTCACATATGGTCTCCCCCTTCCCATAAACTTTTAACCTGTATACAAATCATTATGAGGAAGGATGGCAAAAGGTGAACAAAATAGTTTGCTGTTCAGAACTTGAAAGCAACAATGAAAAGTCAAGAATTTCTTCAAAAGTCAACATAAAACATAGTGATGCTCATTATGTTTTGTTCTTTCAGGTTTCTTATTATTTCAGCATAGAGAAAAAAACATGCCTTGTTGATTACATGCAAACAAGCACTGACTAATATAGGATGTGATTCCCAGAAAACAAACTTTGTCCTCAAAACTGAGTCCAAACTTTGCGAAACCTTTTTTTATGCAATCGTGGACAATCTTTTCAACATTGGCAAAAAATGTTGCATGAGGGCAAGAACTCTTGCAACACTCCCAAATTTTCTCCCATCTCTTCCCTGATTGTGAGAATCTGTAACAGGGAGAAGAGAAGTTATAGATTAGAAGTAAGACAAGAGTGAGCAAGTCAGGAGAAAGTTGAACCGCTGACATGTTCAACCACCCACACAGTACCACAGTGAGCAAGTCAGGGAGAGAAAGTTGAGAGTTCACTGGAGTATTGTTGGTTTTTCCCTAGAAGGTTGTTCTCTTTTCATTGACACCTGTGCTTTATCAAATGTCCGACATTCCAGCACCCTGCAGCCTCGAGTGATACATGAGAGCTCTCAATCACACATTCAAACACCAGCGGACCCAGATAGTATAAGAGCTTAAATCCCTTTAAACGTTTTTCTTTTTCCTTGCCTTCCTGTCTTTATGATTTTCATTTTCACAACCTTCATTTTACCTCACTTCTTACAATTTCATGACAGTTTATCTTGTCTAATTGAACAAACCATGAAAAAGTCATCCTCCAGAGAACTTTGTTGTAAAAGAAAGAAGTCATTATTCAAGAAAGATGAACTGAGAATTATCCATTATCTTTGGCAGAAGGATGTGAGTTCAGACCCCAAAGCTGTCCAAGACGTCTCAGCTGCAACCAACAACTTCCTGGAGAGCCTCGGCGATCTTGGTGTTCAGGTAAATGAACCGCTGACATGTACAGAGAGCATCACCCACACAGTGCCACATGCAAACACGACATCCAAATTATTTGTATCCAAAGTTCAGTTGTCATGTTTGTGACTGAAATCAATTCCTAACCACACAGATAAAGTGTCAGGATTCAACCAAAGGTAATGGTGTAGCAATTTGTATGCACTGTATTTGGGTAGATTTGGTCAATATTTCTGAGTAGAAATAATGTAAAGGCCAAAAGACACGTAAGCTCATTAATCCAACCAACTGCCGCTCCTTACCCCACCCCAAGCAATTTTTATGATCATTTTGATGTTCTGGTTTGTAATTTATATAACTGAAATAGTGAAAAACTTGTTAAATATATTCCAACAAAGTCGAATGTTAACCTTTTGCCTCACAACCACAGCAAAGATGTCCCCTTCATATGCAATGGCTGCTTCAAATATTGGCTTTACAATTAGCCTTGTCGCTAACTGGCCGACCTCCGACACAGAAACTCAACCACATGATTTCCAGAAGATACTAACTATACCACATTGACATACTTATTGTCAAAACAACCAGCAAAACCTTATACCTCACCGCATAATAGAAGAAATGAGACAACCAGAAACAATATCTTACATTTTTCACACTGCTTGAGTAAAAATTAAACCCTTTTAATGGCTAATATTTAACACCCTCTTAAATCAAGAGTTAACCTTACAGAGAATCGTCTACAACTGGAAATGCCGCAGTATGTTTTTTGTTCTTCAAACGTAACCGGACTTGATTCAGTGAAACATCAAGTGTACCATCACCGATGTTGCACGTAGCAGAAAACCATGAAGAGCCACATGTCTGACCCCAGCTAACTGAGTCTTCTGCAGTGTTAGAGTGCAATGAGAAATCAGAGATGCAGGAATTAGTTGAGCATGCTCACCAAATGCAACACAACCCCCTTTTCTCTCAGACTCAGCCTCTGCTGTTCTAGCAAAACATAAAGACCCAGCTGTCTGTCTGTGTGTGTGTAGGTGTGTGTGTGTGTGTGTGTGTGTGTGTGCGCGCGCGTGTTGGGAAAAACAAGTATGTGTGTGCATGCGTGTGTGTATGTTGAGGCTTCCTGTCTAAGCAGCTGACGAATCACCACAAAACCGCTCTTTTTTTTCTTTAGCAGTGAAAATGTTGCAACCTTGAATCATAATTTCCGTTTCCCTCTTTGCACCCTCTTAATTCCTCTTTTTGATTGGAACTTTGTAAAATTGAAGCTTTTTACATATGAAAAATGTCTATGTTTTTCACAACTAAATAGCTGTTCTGTGGACATGGTGCAGCATATTTGGTTAAGATGAATGAGCAGCCATGATCATCTGAGATGCAAGCAATGGCATGTTGTTGCTAACAAAATGCAGGAGACCAATCTAATTTGTGGCGTGTGCTTTGGGCCAAGGTTTTTTAATTAGGTATCAAGCAAACTACAGTCTTAGTGTAGTTGCAGAATGTTATTTGTTGTTGTTTTTTTCAGAACTCAATCTTTCACACTTTTGGACTTGAGCAAAAGAGAATGTTGTCTAGAAATATAAAACTATGGCATTATTTTCTTTTCATATTTTAGGAAAGCTGTCGGAATAAACAGGAATATCTTTGTTATAGGAATAACAAAGGAATAACATGCCACACATTCAGTTCAGTATTTTTGTAGGTACATAACATGATTAAATTCATAGGAAGCATCTTTCATAATTCTGGCACATTTAAATTTGCAGTCATCATATCAAAGTAATGTTCTTAGCTGATTTATTTGTGACTTTTCACAATTCTACCAACAATTTTATTGAAATCAATTAAAAAATGTTCAATTAAAGACTTTTTGAGTCCTTTATTAAGATGATCATTCTTGAAATTTATGACTTACATAAATTAACAAAAAATAATAATAGTGAGACAATGATTTATGACTTATATTTTTATTTATGTAACTGTGTCCACTTAGATTGGGGGGTTTAATCCATGTGAATCCTCTACTTTTACATCCTAATTATCTAACGTCAAACAGTTCCTCATAGTTTGCAGTAATGCTGCATATTGGTCACTTATTTTAGCTATTTTTTCATTTTCAAATTCCAACATTTCAAGAAAAACTTTGTTAAAAAAAATATGAAGCAATAAATAAACAAACCTACAATTTAAGATGCAACTACAGTCATTTTCAACATATACTGTAATATGCATTAATTTCAAGATTATTTATGAAACTAAAAGTAACATTTAAAAATAATAATAATGTATTAAACAGTCCATTAAGACCATTCTGCATAATTAAATTGTTTATTGGTTTGATAAAATATTCTAATCATAAATGTTTTTCTTAGCTATAATCAAAAATCATCCTTATTCATTGAAAAAAGCTTGAAAATAGAAGTTTTTGTATAATTCATCAGCAACGTGTTTCGTTAAGTGAATTGAGTTACTGAAAAGTTTACTTTTTCAGTCATCTTACATTTTTTAGAGAGAATACTAGACATTCCAGGACTAACCAAAGAGGTTATTATAAATCTTTTTTTACATTTTGATGAAGTCCTGATGTGTAAAAAAATACTCAACTCAGCATAGAGCAATTCCAGGGTCAAACTGGTTGTTTTCTTGCGATCACGCGTGTGTTAGAACTTCATTCGAGTCATCAGGAGGACATTTTCCTCCTTATACAGCAGTAGAAAGGGAATCAGTATTCAGTGTTTCTGCTGACAATTATTTTTCTTTCCTCACTGCTCTTCTTATCAAAACAACCTCAGATAGCCTCATTTGCCATTCCTGGTGGAAACCCCCCCAAAAAACATTCCCCCTACACTGCATCCTTTGTAGTTTTATTGCATTTCTAGCAAAAATGAAGCCAAAAAAGTCTTGCATTCTCCAAAACACATCAAAAGTTAACTTAATATACTCTGATTTCTTGGAAAAATGTGTTCAGTATCTGATATACTTGTTAAAATTTTCTTGTGTGACCAGACTGTGAGCTGCTCTAGTCTACATAGCTGTGTGCTGGAGTAGAAACTTGAACTTTAATAACCTCACAGAGGTTGTGTGCTGAGGTTATGATGGGACAATTATGTTCTTCTGCCTGCCTGCTTGCCTATCTGCATCCAGTTTTATTTTCCATGTGCGTGCGAGTGCAGCACATCTACATCCTTGTTCTACATAAAGCAGGTATTACTCATCGTGCCACCTCGTCAAGTTAGCGTGGGTGTTCGTCTTGAAGGGAATGACAAAATAATTTTCATCCCAAGAAAAACGTTCATTCACACAGGCCTTCAAACACAGCTTTGGCATCCGAAGTCATCTACATGCACATGGTGATATGGAGATGCGTCACTCAGAAGGTTGCACTTTGTTTATGTGAGAGAGGTTGTGGCGAAGAGGATGTTGGCACCCTTAAGTGGAACGACAAATGTAAGCATCTGCCATAACACACAGAAAACCTCATGAGTAGCGAGTGTAAAATAGCATGCAGCATTTGTACACACACTCACGCCATGCACTATTTCAGATGAAACTGGAGGAAACAATTTTATCCTGATGTAGCTGCAGACACAGCTGCAAGGTAAACCAGGTTTAAACAGGTTTTGAAAATCTGTTTTAAGAGCTATGGACAAAAATAGACTCATAAATATATGAATATATAAACAACACTGTTTTCTGTTATTTAACAACAAGGATATGCTGGATGTTTGCATATCATGTTGCCTGTGCGTGCATGTGTTTCTTTGTCTGCAAGTGTGGCGTTGTGAGTAAATGTCAGGATAATAGCGCTCTACTTGTGGAGCCAGCAGAGGTTTGCCTGTTAGGAGAAACGGCCGAGAGTAACCTCTCTTTGTTCTCGAACCTCCCTCTGTTTTCACCTCCTGTTTCTAACACAGCCATTTTATTTCTTTCTTTCTCTCGTTCTTCTTTCTGTCTCTCTTAACATTTTCTTTTTTTTTTTTTTAGTTTTTCTCCTCCCACTGTCTCTGTTTTTTCTCTCTTTCCTCTTTCTCTCTCTATTTCTTTCATACCGGGTATGCTTTTTACCTTCCACCAAAACTTGCTAAATGGGTGAGGTCTCCATGTTATTCATCCTTCTTTCATTCCTTTCTTGTCACGAGTTGAATCCCTGATTGCATGTCCCATTGAACCACTAGGAAACATAGTTAAACCTGTGCTGACTTGTCATTTGACCTATGGTAACCCGGTGATGTCAGAAAGCATATGACTGCTGAGTGCTGACAGTATAAAACACCGCTTCCCGTTTCTCACACCGAAGAAAACCAAAATGTGACAAAAACTCAAATTGCTCTCTGTTGGAAACAAACA
Organism: Poeciliopsis retropinna; assembly: GCA_010277075.1. Lineage (NCBI taxonomy): Eukaryota > Metazoa > Chordata > Actinopteri > Cyprinodontiformes > Poeciliidae > Poeciliopsis > Poeciliopsis retropinna. The sequence continues at coordinate 2,607,970 of VMRM01000013.1, forward strand.
CAGCTACAGAGTTTATGCCAATTTCAGACAAAGGCTGCAATTCAAACAGAAGTTCTTTTCACACATTATCAAGAAATCCCCAAACAAAGAGGAGGGCTGTTTGCTGTTTTGTTCCAAACATCAGGATTCTTTCCAGTTTTTAACGCGCATATTTCTGCCACTGCGTTGGCCTCCATGTATCAGTTTTGTGAGTTGTTGATTCGCTGCAGAGCAACAATATTTTGCTGTGGCATAAACACTCGCCATGACGGCTGTTTCTGATGAAAGACACTGTACTGAATCGCATTACGTGTTAGCTAAGCTCTTCCTTCAGAAGCGTGTGAGAGAGCAGACCCTCTCTCACACGCGCACGCTCGGAGGACTGGGAACAGCAGTTAAATTTATCTTAGTCGGGCAGACGGTCAAGTGTTAAGTGTCTCCACCCCTCAGAGCAGCACTTCTCTTACATGTATCGAATGTACACTCACTGTGCACATGACGACTGCTTTAAATCAAGCTGTGGCAAACGATAACCTGCCAGATGTGGATTTTTATGTCTCGCGTCTTGACTGCCAACTCAGTACAGCAGAAACTGAGACCTTTGAGGTTTCCTGAAGGTGGGAAAAAGGTGTAAAAAATTGGGGGAAACTGAAACAGTTAGTTTAGAGCAAAAAAAACAAAACAGTGAGATAGTCTTTTCTTATGCCCAAAAGGGATTCATTTTAGGTATAATGTTTGACTAAAATAATCTATTTTTCCCCAAATATGTGTAAAAAAAAAAAAGAAAAAAAAAAAGAAGGCAAAAACGAAGTGCAACGGAACAACAGAACCAACTGACTGTGGCCGTGTATCTCTTTTTATGTGAAAAGTAGGAATCTGAAATTTGTGGTAGATTTTAGCCAGTCTACCACAAGAATGTTATTTTTAAAAACATGGGGAAAAAGCTCTTATAATACTCTTTTAACCGTTAAAATTAATTAAGATGGTTCATTAATTATTTTTATGTGGTGCAGAGTCCACCTCACACTGTAAATGTAAGACAACACTTGCTGTTAAATAGCACTTTTCTAATAATTTACACTTAGAATAATTACAAAGTTGATGTTTTAGATTATCTTCAGCGTTTTTAGCAGCGGCATCATGCAGTGCTAACATTACGAAAACAACAGTCTGTGGATATTGGATTTAGATCGTTAACTTTATTCAGGTCTCCAAAATGCTGCCAACATTTCCAAATGTTCCAATTTTCCTCAATAGATTAAAAGCGCCAAAGGACTAAGCAGCATCCCCATTCAGCCTTCTGATTATCTGCTGACATCCTGCTCTAATTTTAAATAACTTGGACTATTTAACTAAAATAATTCAGATATTGAAAAAACGCAAACTTTCAGTTGTCCATATAACTATGAGGTGCAAAAACTGACCAGAAAAATATCTGGTCTCTGAATTTCCAACTGGTCGGTCACCAATAAGTGCCAATTGTGCTGAAAATGACCAACTTATAATCACAAGTAAAATATAGCTTGTAAGTGAATCCATCAGGTTACTCTCTCTTAATATTTGTGTCTCTCTCTCGACAGCTTGCCGGCATGAAGAGCTGGATAGACATGAGAAAGGAGATCCTGTATCTGACTGCAAACTCAACTGGATCTCCGAAGCAGATGTACCAGGCCGTGTCACGTATTGTTTGCGGACATCCAGAGGGAGGCGGCCTGAAGATCAAATCCCTCAACTGGTATGAAGACAACAATTACAAGGCTCTGTTTGGACACCATGGCAACGACAGTGACAGTGAGCCCATCTCCACCTATGACAACTCTTCAAGTAAGCATCCTTATATGTATTTTACATATAAAGAAGTTGTTTGCTCCCAATTTTTATCTGTTCAGTCCTCAAACTGCGGTTTGTGTTTTTCTTTTAGCTCCTTATTGTAACAACCTAATGAAGAACCTGGAGTCCAGCCCCATTTCCAGGATGATTTGGAGAGCCCTCAAACCTCTTCTAATGGGGAAGATCTTGTACACCCCAGACACTCCAGCAACACAGAGGATCATTCACGAGGTACAACAGATTTCTCACAGAAAAGCCCATTATCAGAATACCTCTAGTAAGAAAAAGTTAACCTAAAAGCTTGAATTTTGCAGGTTAACAAGACCTTCCAGGAGCTGGGCGTGCTGAGAGATCTGGGCGGCATGTGGGAAGAAATGAAACCTAAATTTTGGAACTTCATGGAGAACAGCGACGAGATGGACTTGGTCAGGGTGAGTATGTACACTGACATAATTTCTGTAGACAAAACATGGCTGTGTTCCCAGTGTTCCTTCCTATTTAGCCAAAAAAACAAATTCAGGCAACTTGAGGGCATATTTGTAATTATTTATCCCGAGTGACCCGCACAGAGAGTTTGTTTTCTTTTTGGGTCACTTTCAAATTCTAGGGCAGCAAAGAAAGATGGACAGTAATAAAAAATAATAATTATCAATCCTAAAAAAAAAAGACTAAATCATGCCCCACATTCTCTGAACACATTAATATTAGAGAGTGAACCACACAAAGCTATTGCACTACTTCCTCAGTTTAGATGAGCAGCTTTTAGTGGGCATAATGTGGTTGTTTTATTGACTGCAACTTTTCCCAGTTTTCACCACCTTCTTTTCTTAATAAACTGCTTAAACACCATCTCCACCTAGTGGTGTATGCTTGTAAATTACCTTGTGCATTTTTCTAAGAGTTAAAGATAACAAACTGATGATTTTGTTTTTGTCCATAATGTATTTATTGTAGAAGCCCATACCCCGGGGGAACTTTATTTAACATTCAAACAAAGATGTTTTCTCAATAAAAAAGATGAACTTGTGAAAAATACATTTTATTACATTTATCAGAACAACATGGCATTCACGTGCAATCGGTTGAAAATGCAGGTCAAAATCAGCACAAAACAGATGCACTCTGAAACCAAAAGGCTAAAGGAAAGCAGGAACCAGTCAAAGGTTTTTCTTTTTAACACAGTTACTTGACATAAATCATCTAAACTCTCCTGTTTTTCATCCAGTCGCTGCTCCAAAGCAACACCAGCGCTGCTTTCCTGAACGCTCAGCTCAGTGAGACCGAATGGAGTGTGTCCGATGTGGCGAACTTTCTCACAAAAGTCTCAGAGGACCGCCGACCTTTGGGGTCAGCTTACACATGGAGGGACGCGTTCAATGAAACCGATCGTGCCATAAAGACTATTTCACAGTTTATGGAGGTTAGTGAGTTACGAATGCTGTGACTGTTTTTATTTTTATTTTATTTTTTGCAAGGTAACAGAACAGAAGAAATCTAGACCATTACACTACATTTTTACATAATCTTTTTTTTTTTTTTTTTTTTACCTCCAGGGTTTAAATGGGGAAAGATATCAGTGTTAGTTTAAGATCCTGTCAGTTAATCATAGATTCATGGCTCTTGACGTGGTCCATAAAACCAATAAGGCCGGGGGAAAGGGCGTTAAATGCCGATTATCTTTTTAGGTCAGCTCCCTGTAAAATCGTAATTAATTTTTCCAGTGATTTTGTGTGCTTGACCTCAAATACCAGCACAGCTATTAATAAAAACCTTGAAATTAAATGTTCTTTTGCTTCACATGCTTTATCTAACTAACTCAAAGCCATGTGATCCGTATCACTTAAATAAAACAAGGTCAGTCATTAATCCTCCCACTGTTAGTCAGCGCTGATTCTCTGTTCTTGTTTTGTTCTCAGGAAAGTTCTTTAAATATCCGCTTCCACCTTCATAACGATCTTATTTCTGTTGTGCTGTCTGTCCTTAAAGTGATAGGCTTTTCACGACATGGTTGATCACGTATATTATAAGTTATTGTAAGTCTTCTATTTCCTTCTAACACTCTGCAGATTTAAAACAAATATAATCAGTTCTGTATCCATTTCACAACTTTTACAACCTCTCTGACTGATGTTTCACTCCAGACAACCCAGTGACCTGCTGACTTTCATTAAGGAGATCCTATAATCTATATAAACAGTAATTTGTTGCAGTAAAATCAATGTTACAGCTCCAAATAACCATAAAAGTTCGCCCTTTAGCGGTTTCTACGCTGTATTTGATCGGATTTTGGAATGAAGGAATCGAGGTAAAATTCAGCTGATGTTAGATAAACAAATGAAAAGTTGATCTGTGGGAGGGCTGAACAGATCGGGTAAAAAATCATGTGTTTATTCTGTTTTAAACTCAGAATGAACTTTGTGAACTGTAAAAAGTTCATAAACTGTTTATCATTCACAAGATAACAAGGATAACTCAATAAAATAGGTTAAATGGCAATAACAGTCAGTCACCCAACAGTTAATTGAACCTGTTATAGTTCTATTGGTGCAATATAACAATAACAATTCTGAGTCACTGTAGCAACATTTTCTCATTAAATCCTTTTCCTACTTGCCTGATTTCTCCTGCTCTTTTTCCAAATCCCTCTTCTTTTAGTGTGTGAACTTGGACAAACTGGAGTCAGTCCCCAACGAGGAACGCTTGGTCAACAAGTCCATGGGTCTTCTGAATAACCAGAAGTTCTGGGCGGGAATCGTGTTTCCCGACATCGCGCCCAATAGCACCAACCTGCCTCCCAACGTCAACTACAAAATTCGCATGGACATCGATAATGTGGAGAGGACGAACAAGATCAAAGATGGGTGAGTGGCGACAGGAAACACGTTTTTATCTGAGGTTGTTTGCTTGTTTGACAGTTTTTACATTTGCTTTGTTGTTACTTTGCAGATACTGGGATCCTGGTCCCAGAGCAGACCCCTTTGAGGACCTGCGGTACGTCTGGGGCGGATTTTCTTACCTGCAAGACGTCATTGAGCAAGGAATCATCCGAGCTATCACTGGTACTGAGGAGAAGACGGGCATTTACATCCAGCAGATGCCCTACCCTTGCTATGTTGATGACATGTAAGTGATGACTTTATAAAAACAAAACTTTTCCTACAAAGATCTGGCAGGATTGTACCTTAAACATTTCACTCCTTTTTTTTTCAGATTCCTGCGAGTTATGAGCCGGTCGATGCCTCTCTTCATGACTTTAGCCTGGATGTACTCTGTGGCCATCATCATCAAAGGAGTGGTGTATGAGAAGGAGGCGCGACTGAAGGAGACCATGAGGATCATGGGACTGAACAATGGCACCCTGTGGCTGAGCTGGTTCATCAGCAGTTTAATCCCACTGCTGATCAGCGCCGGCTTACTGGTGATGTTGCTGAAGGTGTGTGTTGTTGAAAACAAGCACATGTATCATTGCTATCATTTAAAATAGTGGAAAACCTGAAATTATCATTATTTTTTTGTTTTTCCACTCTTCTCTCAGATGGGAAACCTGTTGCCGTACAGCGACTCAGGCGTTGTGTTTCTTTTCCTGGGATCCTTTGGTGTTGTAACCATCATGCAGTGTTTTCTGATCAGCACTCTGTTTTCTCGTGCCAACCTGGCGGCGGCCTGCGGAGGAATAATATACTTCACCCTCTACCTGCCCTACGTTCTGTGTGTTGCTTGGCAAGATTACGTGGGATTTGGAGCAAAACTTGTAGTGGTGAGTGAAATAGATTTTATTAGACCTGAATAATTGCAGTCCCCTGCATTTTCATTGATACCACTGGTAAGGATATGTAAAAAGCCTCAAAGTAAATTCATATTTTACAGATGTAGCACAGTGTCACTCAAGTAATTTTTAACAAAATCACGGCTCATGAAGATAAAGGGAAATTTTAGAAAGAAACACACAGCATACTAATACTAATACTGGCCATGACGTGTTTTCCCACATATTTATTCCTTGTTTTATCTTGAAACAAACAATGAATAAAGAGAAATTCATTTGGTGTGTTTAGTGCCAAAAACTTCAACCTCAGATTCAAAAGCACATGGTCATAGGTGTTGTTTCAGTGTGATCTTAAACTACTGCAGTAAAAATGGTTGTTACACCACTGTCACTCGTGTTTCCAATAAAAGTAGTTGGCGCTGTACATCCATATCTTAAACCTATCGTGATACACAAGGATCCTAAGAATTCCTGCTAAGTAACTGTGGATATTGTGTTTCTCTCTCAGAGTCTTCTGTCCCCTGTGGCTTTTGGCTTCGGCTGTGAGTACTTTGCCCTGTTTGAGGAACAAGGTGTGGGAATCCAGTGGTCTAACCTTCTAGCAAGCCCCCTGGAGGAGGACAGCTACAACCTGACCACCTCTATATGCCTCATGCTGTTCGACGCAGTGCTGTACGGAATAATGACTTGGTACATCGAAGCCGTTTTCCCTGGTAAGACACAAAAAAATTAGTTTTTTTTTTTTTTTTAAATCTGATGTAATTTGTGCAATATGGGTCATTTTAAAAACACATAATCCTGTTGCAGGTCAGTATGGGATCCCAAGGCCTTGGTATTTCCCTTTCACAAGAACATATTGGTGCGGAGAGAAGGAGAATCAAAACATTAATACTCCTCTGTCAAAGAAGGGCAACGCTGACGGTACAGCAAATACAATCCTAAGTAATACCAAAATGCAAGAGAAGCCCTTGCTTATCGCTAATATGTTGTTCTTAATTTCATCACATCTATAGCTGTGTGCATCGAGGAAGACCCAAGCCACATCGACCCGGGTGTTTACATTGAAAACCTGGTGAAGATCTACAGTCATGGAAACAAGCTAGCTGTGGACGGATTGACTCTTAAATTCTATGAAGGCCAGATCACCTCTTTCCTCGGCCACAACGGAGCTGGCAAGACTACAACCATGTAGGTTCATATGTTCAGTGTGTTTACCAACTAGAGAAAATGTAAACAACTCATTTCAAAACCTTAAGTGGTGACCACATTCTGTTTGTGATAGGTCAATCCTGACTGGACTGTTCCCACCCACCTCTGGCACCGCCTACATCCTCGGCAAGGACATCCGCTCCGAGCTCAGCACCATCAGGCAGAACCTGGGGGTCTGCCCCCAGCACAATGTGCTTTTCAGCATGTATGTATGCACTTTAACTGTAAAACACTTTAGCACACCTGGGCCTCCTTTCTCGTATTTCAAGCGTTTGTGCTATTTGCTGTGTTGCCGTGAATCAGGTTGACCGTCGAAGAGCACATCTGGTTCTACGCTCGCCTGAAGGGTCTACCCGAAGAGAAAGTGAAGGCTGAAATGGAACAGATCGTCAACGATGTCGGTCTGCCACACAAGCGAAAGTCTCGCACCAGCACGCTGTCAGGTCGGTTTTTAGTTTCAGGTTTCTCTTAATTATTTTCAGCACTTAAATTGTTTGTTTTACATACCTGATTAAATTTGGAGTGCATGTTTCTGACTTTGTCTTTTTGTGCAGGTGGAATGCAGAGGAAGTTGTCTGTAGCGCTGGCGTTTGTCGGCGGCTCTAAGGTTGTCATTCTGGACGAGCCTACTGCTGGTGTTGATCCGTACGCTCGCAGGGGAATCTGGGATCTACTCCTCAAATACAGACAAGGTAAATGAAACAAATGTTGTTTTTGTGTCATATATGTAAAAGTTAGCCAAAGGACTTCAGTATGGCAGCGTTGTAGTGAATGACGTCACGTTTTTATTCACTTTTTAGCCCGCACCATCATCCTTTCCACCCACCACATGGATGAGGCTGATATCCTGGGCGACCGTATTGCTATCATTTCCCATGGCAAGCTGTGCTGCGTGGGCTCCTCTCTCTTCCTGAAGACTCACCTCGGAACCGGCTACTACCTGACGCTGGTGAAGAGAGACTACGACCTGTCTCTACAGTCCTGCAGGAATTCTGCCAGCACCGTCTCCTACATGAAAAAGACTGAGAAGGTAAGCTGAAATACATTTTTATGCCTACTAGCCTGCATTAAAAAACATAAAGATGGATTTATTAAGGTTTTTTACCCCCACTTTTTTCAGGAGGACACCGTATCAGAGAGCAGTTCAGATGCTGGCCTTGGCAGCGAACCTGAAAGTGAGACTACCACTATTGGTAAGAACTGGAAGCTTAATTTTTCTCTATAAAGTCCAAAATGATATTCACCCTCCTTTCTCCCTTTTTTTTTTTTTTCTGCTCATCTTTCCCATTAGACGTCTCCCTCATTTCCAGTGTGATTTTCAAACACGTCTCAGAAGCTCGTCTGGTGGAAGATCTCGGGCATGAGCTCACCTACGTCTTGCCATACCAGTCGGCTAAAGACGGCGCCTTTGTTGAGCTTTTCCATGAGCTCGATGACCGACTGACTGACTTAGGAATCTCAAGCTACGGGATTTCTGACACCACCTTGGAAGAGGTTGGGGCTGCTTATTTACCTTTGAATCCATTTTTAGCCAACCTTCATTGAATCTCAAGCGAACCCTTAAATTGACCTCGTTTCTTTCAATGCGGCAGATTTTCCTGAAAGTGGCAGAAGATAGCGGTGTTGATTCTGTTGAGCTTTCAGGTGAGATTTACAATGTTTTAAATGCGGCAAATGCAAGAAAAATAACAAACAAATACAAGCACTGAGTAAATTGTAGAGTAAATAAAGCAAGTGTACTTTGGTGTTTTTGTAGATGGAGTCGTACCAACCAGAACCCGACGGCGACATGCTTTTGGAGACCACCAGAGCTGCCTGAAGCCCTTCACCGAGGACGACTTTGACTTCAATGACTCTGAAGGTGACCCAGGTAGAATTTAATTGCCCGCCACGCAGAGCAATGACAAATATTTCAGTTTTAATACTGAGGGGCATTGTGCATTTGAAAAATATGCAACAATCAGAAACATTGCACAGAAACTCAGGCAACCTGAGGCTCACTTGCTGTTGTTACAAAACTGGAACAGTTGCATGCTTTTAGCAACAACTACAAGTTTCATTGCTGTTGCAAAACCGGAGAACACATTTATCTTGTTTGTACGTTTGCTGACAATGTGTCTTTTCTGTGCAGAATCTCGTGAGACTGACTGGCTCGGTGGAACAGATGGCAAAGGCTCATATCAGGTCAAAGGCTGGAGTCTGAAGAGACAGCAGTTTGTGGCGCTCCTGTGGAAACGGTTCCTCTATGCTCGACGCTCTAGGAAAGGCTTTTTTGCTCAGGTGTGCTGTGGTTAATGTTACATCCAAGAACTGCATGTAAAGTAACTTTACTCTATCTAAAGTTATGGTGCTCTTATCAATAATACAACTTACTAAATCCATTATTTTACACCATGATAGAACCATGCCTTTTGTCCATTTTATTGCACTGAAGTTTTTTCTGCTTTGTGTTTTTCAGATTGTTCTGCCAGCAGTGTTTGTGTGCATTGCACTGGTGTTCAGCCTCATTGTTCCTCCGTTCGGGAAATACCCGAGTCTGGCTCTGCATCCCAGCATGTATGGAGAGCAGTTTACCTTCATCAGGTGGGGCATCACTCCCATGTTATCAATCTCTGTGCTAATGCCTAGCATTCCTTTGGAAAAATGTAAACCTTCTTTGTGTGGGGGGCAGAAGAAAAATCTTTGGTAACCACTGATTTAAAGTGTTTTGTCTGTGCCTTTGCAGTAATGACATACCCGAAGAACCCCACAACAACAAACTGCTGGAAGCTTTGATGGACAAACCAGGATTTGGAACACGATGCATGGAAGGAGAGCCCATACCGTAAGTGGAAAATAGTAACTTTATACATGAAGTTTATATATCCAGAAAATGTTAACTTCAGTAAAACAAAAATCAAATAATTAGAAATAGAAAAGTTGAGCCACAAACTAAAATGCTGCTCTCTCTGCGTCCTCCAGGGACACTCCCTGTATGGAGGTGAAGGATGATTGGACGCTCCCTCAGGTTCCTCAAAGTGTCAGTGATATATTCGACAAAGGCAACTGGACCATGGAGAACCCGTCTCCACTGTGTGAGTGCAGCTGTGAAGGCCGTAAGAGGATGCTGCCCGAGTGTCCCGCCGGGGCCGGTGGACTTCCACCGCCACAGGTCAGTAGGACCAACAAAATCTGAACACAGACTCGGTTATGGCAACAAAGTGCTACACACGCAAACTCAACTTGGCACACAGTAATGAAGAATCATGGTTTGTGTTTGTATCCAGATGATGATCAGTGATAAAGACACGCTGCAGAATTTGACTGGTAGAAATGTGTCGGACTACCTGGTCAAAACCTACGCTCAGATCATCGGCAAGAGGTAAAGACTCTTACCGTCCTTTCCTCTGATGTCATATTTCTTACTTATAAGTTCTAGCCTTTCATTATCTGGTTTCCCCTTCTACAGCTTGAATAACAAGATCTGGGTCAACGAGTTCAGGTACATTCTAAGACATTATGCGTCTTAAAAAAAAAATAAAACATTGATCTGAGTGCTTCTCTGCTGTGAGCTGCACTGATGTAAAAATGTTTGCTCTCCATAACAGATACGGTGGATTCTCTCTGGGCGCCCGAGGCTCCCATGTTTTGTCCCACACAGGTGATATTGATGAAGCTATTGTGCAACTGAGGCAACTCTTCCAACTTGAAGAGGTAAGAATTAAATCCATGCAACAAAATCTGCATGGATCCTATATAACTCTGGTTTATGATTATAGAGTTGTAGTAAATCTTGAAATTTAAGCAAACATATTACATATTTGCTAAAGATCACTCTCTGTCTCTCTCCTTTCCTTTCTGCCTCATCCATCCTTTAGGGAACGGCAGCCAATCGTTTTTTCGGCAGTCTCTCTGGTTTTATCCAAGGATTGGACACAAAGAATAACGTTAAGGTTAGCAACTCTATAGTTTTTTGTATTTCGCACTTCATTATATTTTGATAGTGCTCTGTTTAAATAATTATTGGTTATAAACAGTTAATATCTTACCTGCAGTACACAATTCTTTGGTGTTTTTATTTAGTATAAATCCATATTAGTTGGTTTCAGAGGCTAAGCTGAGAGCTAGTCTGAGAGGGACCAAAGACATTTATTGTCTTATATTGTCATAGAAGTTTATTTATTCAAACTTTTTTCATGTTTGCATTAAGTGATTGTTTACCGCAAATCTGATGAGTTGTACATAAGAAATGGCGGTTGAAAGTGGTCATCTATCAATGATCTTCCTCTGTGAAATACTCTTGTAAAGCATTTTAAGTCCCAGCAATAATAAAAAGTAAAGAAATGTAAAGAGCAAAAACTTTTTACTAGTACAGATCAATACTGCTATTGATTCCTGCATCATGATACAACATTATAAATGAAATAATTTGCCACTTCAGGATTTTAGGCCCCATTTACATGGAGTAGGCTCTTCAGAGAAACTGTAATATTTTGTCACAGCGCCATGTAGAGGCCTGACACGACAACTACAGCTGACTCAAGGTGTCTTGGCAGTGCTGTCAAAACGTGAAACTTTTCCTCAATCAGCATACAAAAATACCGGCAGCTTCCAGATGATGTTCTCATGTAAACGTAGAGGAGACTGAAAAACTTAAGATATTTTGGAATATAATTTTAGAGCTACTTAAAAAATTCACCCAGTTTATCTCTAAGGCAATGGTTTAAATCCAAGTTTAAACCCCTTTACCCCTTCCTTTAGATTTGGTTTAACAACAAGGGCTGGCACAGCATTGGCTCCTTCCTCAACGTGATGAACAACGCCATTCTGCGGTCGAGTCTCAAACCTGGTCAAGACCCGACGAAGTTCGGCATCACCGCTTACAACCATCCACTAAACCTCACCAAGGAGCAGCTCTCACAAGTTGCACTGTGAGCATCACGATCAATTTGAAATATGAACGCAAGTGGAAATTTTTCCCAATCTACAATTCTTGCTTTTTGGGTTTTAGGATGACGACGTCTGTGGATGTGTTGGTGTCCATTTGCGTCATCTTCGCCATGTCCTTTGTCCCTGCCAGTTTTGTGGTCTTCCTCATCCAGGAAAGAGTAACAAAGGCCAAACATATGCAGTTCATCAGTGGAGTGCAGCCCTTGCTCTACTGGCTGGCCAACTTTATTTGGGATATGGTGAGACATTACAAAGTCAACACCACTCGAGTGGCAAAGTATTCTAAGTGGAAATATTAAAAGATCCTCCTCTTCCTTTTCCTTCTCACAGTGTAACTACATCGTTCCAGCTACGCTAGTGATCATCATATTTGTCTGTTTCCAACAAGAAGCCTATGTTTCTTCCACCAATCTACCAGTACTGGCTCTGCTGCTTCTCCTCTATGGGTAATTTGGACAAACTCTCAATACTGAGGCTTTGCAATTCAACCGCATTCAACGATTTATGTAAATTCATGTTTTGCTTCTTTTACCAGGTGGTCAATCACCCCTCTGATGTACCCAGCCTCTTTCTTCTTTAAGATCCCCAGCACTGCCTACGTAGTTCTAACCAGTGTCAACATACTGATTGGAATCAATGGCAGTGTGTCCACGTTTGTCCTGGAGTTGTTTGGAAGTAATGTGAGTAAATGCTACGAGTTTCAAAGTTTCAAACTATAGGATTTTTTTTTAAAAGCATTAGGAAGTTAAATTGTCATTAATTGCATTCCTCTCTCAGGAGATCGGTGGTATTAATGACATCTTGAAGAATGTATTCCTCATCTTCCCTCACTTCTGCCTGGGTAGAGGACTGATTGACATGGTGAAGAATCAAGCAATGGCTGATGCTTTGGAGAGATTTGGTGAGCCTTTACTTTTCCCTGTTATCAATTTTATAATCATATCATTAACTAGGACAAGAAAAGTTTCATGAAAGGCCATGTTAAAGAGACGAAATGTCTGTTATAGGTGAAAACCGGTTTCGCTCTCCTCTGGCATGGGACATGGTGGGAAAGAACCTGTTCGCCATGGCAATAGAGGGAGTTATTTTCTTCTGCATCACCGTCCTCATTCAGTACCGCTTCTGCTTTAAAGCCAGGTTGGTAAAACATGTCATCAGTCGAGTTACCCTGCCACTTACCCAAACATCACAAATGAAAACATTAGTTGTGAGTTGATATTTCAGGCTATGAAGCTCAAGTCCCCTGAAATTTGAGCTCTTCTATTTTAAAACCCCACAGATCCTCCACCGGCCATCTGAAACCAATTGGAGAAGAAGATGAAGACGTTGCCAGAGAGCGACAGAGGATCCTGAGCGGCGGTGGACAGTTGGACATTCTTGAGCTGAGGCAGCTCACCAAGATTTACAAGCGGAAACAGAAGCCGGCCGTGGACCGGCTGTGTGTTGGCATCCCTCCCGGAGAGGTATGCGGCTGTTTACAGAAAATAATACAGAGGAACATGCAAGATTTTTTGTATTCTTTTATGAGAGTAAGCAAGTGTGTTGAAATAGTCATAGCAGATATATTCAATGATACACATTTTCCTTTGTAGTGTTTTGGTTTGCTTGGGGTCAACGGAGCAGGAAAGACCAGCACCTTCAAAATGTTGACCGGAGACTCAGATGTGACCAGCGGTGAAGCCTACTTAGCTGGCAAGAGGTGTGAAATAAGACAAGCATTCTTATTTCTTTTAAAACTAAAATAACATGCGAAAACTTTGGAGACTAATGTTCTTGTGTGTTTTCTCTCCTTTCAGTGTAAACACAGAAATAAACGAGGTGCATCAGAACATGGGCTATTGTCCTCAGTTTGATGCCATCAATGACCTTCTGACTGGAAGAGAGCATCTCGAGTTCTACGCCATCTTGAGAGGAGTACCTGAGAAGGAAGTCTGTGAGGTGAGCAGCAACACACATCATTGGTCTTTCATGTCCAACCTACTTCGATAACATGTATATCAAACAAAGAAAAATCCAACTTGTCCAAAACATTTAGCAAAACTTTTTTTTTCCTCCACTAGGTGGCAGAGTGGGGGATACGGAAACTGGGATTGATCAAGTATGTGGACAAAGCAGCAGGGAGTTATAGTGGAGGAAACATGAGGAAACTCTCCACTGCCATTGCACTCATAGGAGGACCACCTGTTGTGTTTTTGGTCAGTGAGACTACATATTAATCATAAAACATAAAGATGACAATGTTCATGTTGGTGCTAGCTGATGAGTTGCTCAGTATATTTCGGCTAAAAATATGTTACCACCTTTGTAACAGGATGAACCAACAACAGGAATGGACCCTAAGGCACGTCGGGCCCTCTGGAACGCCATCCTGAGCATCATCAAAGAGGGACGCTCCGTGGTCCTCACCTCTCACAGGTCAGTCAAAGCATCTCTGTGAACTATTGAAATTGGTAAATTCAGTGAACAATTTCTGTAGTCTCCTTATGTCTGTGTATTGAATACATGTTTTCTCTCATGGTTTGTCACAGTATGGAAGAGTGTGAAGCACTCTGCACCAGAATGGCTATCATGGTGAACGGCAGGTTCCGCTGTCTGGGCAGTGTACAGCACCTTAAAAATCGGTAGGCCTGCACAAATGAAACATTTTATTACAAAAAACTTTGTTTTGGTAACAAAATAAGGGGTGAAACCTGTAAACCCAAAGCATTTTTTTTATACTCAAATGTCTTTTTCTACCGTTATTCACACTGAAAAAAATAAATGTCTTCCACCAGGTTCGGAGACGGCTATACCATCATCTTGCGCGTGGCGGGACCGGACCCGGACCTACGGCTGGTGATGGAGTTCATAGAGCGGGAATTGCCGGGAAGCACATTGAAGGAGAAACACCGCAACATGCTGCAGTACCAGCTCTCCTCTTCGCTCACCTCCCTCGCCCGAATCTTCTCCCTTCTCTCCAAAAACAAGGAGGCACTCAGCATAGAGGACTACTCTGTCTCTCAGACTACTTTAGACCAAGTAAGCAAGCAAACACAAAGTCAATGGTGGTTCTTGCATTAACGAGGCCCCTCTGTCTACAACTGCCCAACCATGTTCAAAATTCTGATATTGGATAAAATATAGTGCTGTTCTGCAAAAGAATCAATGAGAAGCAATATAAAACCCGTTCAAGTTACATTTTTATCTTGTGCCTGTGCTGCTAACCCGCACTTTTTTACTGACACCCTGAGAAACTAACTATAGAAACTGCCACTGTAAAAGATTCAGATTAGTCTAGCAATATCTAACTCTATATATTTTTTCTTTTTGCCTCCCTCAGGTGTTTGTTAATTTCGCCAAGGACCAAAGTGACGAGGACCACTTGAAAGACATCCACCTGAGCAAGCGAGATGCAGTGGTGTTGGACCTTTCTCAATTGAACTCTTTCCTCACGGACAGCAAGACAAGAGAGAGCTGCGTCTGATTTCTGAATCGTGCTTCACCCTCTCTCCCTGCTAAAAAAATAAAAAATAAAAAAAAAATGTGGACCACTGACTTGTGGGGGAGACGACCTATGGTCATTTTTTTATTTCTATTTTTTAGTCTTTTTTAATTGTCATCATGTTTCAGTGAACCTGCGTCTCATCGCACAGCCTCCGATGGAGGCAACGACGGCAGGTTTCGTGACGGACGCTGAAACGATGAAAACTCAATGCAAATCAATGCAAGTCAAATAAACGTATGTATTTAAGATTAGAAGGTAGCTGTGTAGAGGTTGGAGACTGGTGCTTCTCCTCTTCACGACGTGGACTGGAAGAAAGAGGACACTTGAAGCGACGGCAGGATCTGAATTTCTCCGTTTGACTGGAAAGTCCAGGTTACTGACTTCACGGATAAGACATTTTGGTAGGGGATAACGCGAAACGCAATCTGGAAGGTTTTCGTCCCCATTCCTCGGAGCAGACGGCAGCAGTCTGCAGGACTGCCTGTAAGCAAGCGACAGCAGAGTTTATGACATTGTAAAATCAAAGTCATCGAATCATTCACTGCCAGCTGTTGAAAGATGGACTGACTAATTTCTTTTTTTTATTCAGGGTCAAACCTTTTCTCGATTTCTATTTGTTACCAAGCGTAGTTGTTTTATAATCCAAAAGATGGTTGAAGATGAGCATCTAAAAATCCCGTTTTAGTCTCAAATGTGCAATCATCTGTGTTTTAACCTTTGCTAATCTGAAAAAAGAAAAATCCTTTTAGGCAAGCATGGTTAAGTTGTTCCTCATGGTTGTCTAATAATTCAAACTGCTAACCAATGTGGGTTTTTTATGTATTTGGTGTCCTTAACATTGTCCAGCACAGTGCCTATTCTGGTGGAGCGTCAAGCTTGAGCACTCCATTAAAACAACAATGTATGTAGGCTGCCAAGGAATGTATAAGACCAATACCAACATGCAACAAAGTACATGGAAAATAGTTTTATTGGGTTATTGTGAAATGATGTGTGTGTGGTTTTTTTAACTGTTGTCCTTCATTGTCAGAATCAAAACAAAAAATAGTGGTTTCCTTACGTCTGGTTAAGATGTGCACTCTGCTCTTCTGGTTTTACTCATCCTGCCCTCTCTTTTTTCTTTTCTTTTTTTTTTTGCACGGCCACAAGGTGGAGTCATCAGCAGTTCTATTCCTGTGAACCTTAGATCTGAAATATGTAAATGCTTTGGTTGTGGCCTTCAAGAGGGTATGATGGGAGCACTTCAGATCTGAGCCTGTGCTGCATGGATACTATGTACAGTTGCAATTTTGTGATGTTAACACTGGAGTGAACTAACTAACTGTCTGTGTGCCAAACAAAGCTGAACTTTAAACACTGACTGATCAGCAAAAGGAAACAAGTGTTTTATAACGTTTATCCGTCAGATCAGTTTGAAATATATTCCTCTTTCTCTTATCAGCTGGGATTGTTGTAAAAAAAAGAAGTGTGCACTCTCTTTTTCTTAACTAGACTGAAAGTTACATTCATCCTGTGGAAAAATTGCCAAAGTCTGCCCACATCTATTAACTGCATTTGAGGATGAGACAATTGTTTTTAGCAGCTAAACAACCAGCCAGACTAAAAACAAGGACCATGTAAATTAAAATTGTGCTTTTAATACTTTATAGGTAAAAAAAAGAATCATCCGGGATTTTAACTGATGGTGGATTGTGATTACAGGTGCTCTGTCTTATATAAAATCTTGGAAGGGGTTTCAACTATCTCTGGGATCCGCTAACTACAAACTGAGGATTTTATCCTCTTTTTGAAACCCCCATTTTTTAAAAGAATTTGAGCACTTTACAGGCTTAGCAGGCTTTGTTTCCATTTTTTTAGAAGTAGAGATGTCAAAAAAAAATCTCTCCACTGGAAAGCAGACACGACAAACAACAAAGCTACGCCAACGCAGTGAAATGTTTGCTAGAAACTTGAAGTAGAGAACAAAGGCTTGTGTATTTAAGAGAAATGTGATGAAAATAAGTAAAGAAGTTGAGAAGTAGAAATAGTTGTGAGAAATGCAGGACAGAATGAGGGTGGTGATTCTTCTCTTTTCATTCTCAATATTATTCTTTGTTTACATTTTTAAGTATTACAGCTGTTTGAGTCTGTTACCCATTGTGAATAGTTATTCTTTACATTAATAAAACAAATCATATGTTTTGACAACAAATGTCTCCCGACTGTATTTTTTATTTTATTCACTTTGTTTTTGTGTACAGTTGAGAAACTTGGCATTGCACATCAAAATTTTTCTCAGTTTGTTATATATTCAGTCAGATTACTGATATAAAATTGGCATATCTATGTAACAACGCATTTAATCCACACATACAAAAAGTGTACAGCAGTCCATGAATTGAGATAACTAAAGTGGCAAAGGACCAGGAATAACAACTGTATTACATGCCTTGGACACTTCTTGTTGCTTATGACAGCTTCTAGACATTTTCAGTATGGAGAATATTGCATTTTTTAAATGGTAGGCAATTGAAAACGTTGTTTGCAGTAGCCTTTAAATTCATGCCAATGCTGTACATGTGGCCTAACAGGTATTCAGAGGTTGCTGCAGTTTAAGCATTTTTAAAAGATGCTTTTAAAAGAAAAAGAGATTGCGAACACTAGCGTGAACAAGATTCACATTATGTTTTAGATGTGCTTAAGCATACCCCCCCTTAGTACTTACTGTTCTGCAAATTGGATTTGTACATCAATATATTGCTAGATGAGAAGGTGTCATCAATAACCCATAAAGTGCTGCAATTTTTAAGTAATTTCAGAGTATAGTTTTACAATTGTTGAAAGTAAAGTAAGGATTAATGTTTTAGTCATTTTTTGAAAGTTTTTATTAAACAGATGCCATCTTAGAACTAAGACTTTTAATTTGAACACATACGTATACTGGTATATGTGGCATCTTCTGACTTTTTCCCCAAACAGGTCTGGAGGTGGTTTAAATGGACTACCCTTCCAAGAGCAATGGGAAGTAGCTTATAACACTACAAAAACGTAAAAAAAAAAACATTTTTAACTCACCTTATATTTCAGATAGTAGATTCCTATTTTAAAAAAATCCCCATCTGCATTTTTCAATTCATCTTTCTTTCAGTCACATGAAATCTGCCAGTATAACCTGCCGAGAAACCACATCTGCTCTGCAGAAATTTTTAATTTTGTGCAGTGAACATGTACAAAGATCATGGTAGTTTATTGTATTGCTAAGTGTGTTACTAAATGTTTTTATTAAAAAGAGTCTATATCTGGCAATTTCAGGATTTATGAAGCTTTCTGGGACTTCTAATAATACTCTGTCCTTTGCCCAGAGCCTCTCTAGTTAAATGTTCTAGTTTTGTTCTTGCCATCTGCTCTCACTCTACTTGTCTCTTCTCTTTATGGCTCCATCAATCTTTCTGTAAAATCCTTTATCCGAGAAGGTGCCATACATATAAAGTTTATTTACTTATTGATATCTCTTCAGCCTCTTCCTTGTTAGCCTAACATACAGCATAAAATGTATAATACCGAGAAAAGCAACCAGAAGGTAACAAGATTGGTGACATTTAGACTTTATTACAATGTCACAAAAGTAGATATCATTTTTCCAGTTTGCTTCATAGTATTGATTTTATCAACCGCATGGATCAGCAGGGTCCCTCCCTGACGAACATGACGTCCTCTCTGGTTTTTATGAGGAGAGAATTGAGACATGGCAAAGCTGTGATTCATTCATTCAGATGCAATGTTATTTATAATACCAAACAAAACATAGTAACACATTTTTCTGAACAATTAAAAATTATTTTTCTTAAGCTTAAAATGTATCTACGGTGAACTCGTGTGAAGGCAGGGTAAGAATAGCTATTTTTTCCTTCATTGTAGAAAAACACTGTAGAAAAACCTTCCTGTCCCTCTCAATGGTTGATTCACACGTATTCTGTTGTATTTCTAAAGACAAAACCAGATTGTGGCATTGAAAAATACAAACGCGACAATTGTTTTTTCTCTTTTTTTGTCATGAGTTAAACAAAAACATCCAAACTTTTTTCTTTATTCACAACATACGTTGTTCTTTCAAATATTTTTTACAAATCTGTCTAAATCTGTGCCAGAGAGCACTGCCTCTCTGCCAAGATAATTCATCTCATCTTGCTGGTGTGGCATATTAAGATGCTGATTAGACAGCATGAGTGCACACTGTGTGCTTTAGACTGGCCACAATAAGGGGACATTCTGAAATGTGCAGATTTGTTTCACTGTAGAGTGTACTGAAAGGTCAGACAACCACTCAGTACCTGCCTTTTCATTGCAAATGTGTGCAAAACCTTGTTTGATATTCTGCAGATGTAACACACACACACACACACACACACACACAAAATTTAGCAAATAAGAAATGAAATTAAAATCACACGAGTTTGTTCATGTGATAAAAAAATTTAAAAAAAAACATGCCACACTTTTCTCCTCCTGCTAGTTCCTGCCGTGTTTTTTTTAATTGGCATGTTTATGTTAAGCAAATTTATTTTCTAAATGTTAAGTTACATAGCCAATGAAGCGCAGCCACTGGCACAAATTTAGTACAGTTATGAACTATATTTAAGAGGAATAGTTCTATTGTATACATTGAAAACATTTTGGATGCCTGAGTTCAGCTCATGACCAAATGGGGCAAAGACAAAAATGACTTACTTCCGCTTATTTGGAGTTGGGTCGTGGGTGTAGCAGCCTAAGTTAGGAGGCCCAGACTTCCCATTACCCAACCACTTGGGGAAGCTCCTACGTTTCCACACTTAAAACAGTTTTCTAAAATAATTTTGAATTTAACCAGAAAATAATACTAAACGAAGACCAACACCGGAGCTGAAAGGTATGCTTCAAACTATGAGACAGAAGGGTGCTCGCTGTTTTCAAATGGAAAGAAGAGATAGGTTTTGTGGATGTCCTGCTCGAAACTGCCTTTTCTGCTTCTTTGTCATCTTTTCTCAATTTGTATCAATGAAAGACTTTGCTTTGGATGAACTGATATTTTTGTGCAGAATGAGTGGCCCATGGACTTCATTTTTAAGAAAAGGTAAGATCGCAATAACATTTTTTGTTTAGTTTATTAATGAAATGTGCATTTTGGGTGTTACAGTTTGTATGTGTAAATAATGCAGAAAAGAAACATAACCCACAAACTGCTGTGTTAGATAATAACAGCCATCATTTATTAATAATCGCAAAATAAACAGTAAGCCTAAACCATACTACTGCAACAGTCTAAATGTTTTGTTCTTTGTGTGGGAAATATTTGAGTGTTTTTTGTTGTTGTATCCTGAAACCTAAAGTGGCATCAGTTGCTTTGGCAACGAGTCTGCGTGTAGCTTTGCCGATACAGAGAGAGAGAAAGAAGTGGTTTTGAGTTGTACTTTTTTTTTTTCTTTGCTGTGGCGTATAGCACGGAATTGATTATCCCTATAGATATTACCTGATATTACCTGTAGGTAATAATACCTATAATCATGGGATTACAAAAAAATCCCATGAAATTCATATGCGATTCACATGTGGTTATGTGTCCGAGTGAGGGAACACTGTTTACAATTGTTTTACTTGTAATAAGGGGTCTATGCAACCAGCAAGACTAAAACGAGAACCACATAAATTAAAATTGTGCTTTTAATATTTATTATCCAAAGAAAATAATCATACAGGATTAATTAATTGATGGCTAATTTTGATTTTGTCTTCTTTTTGTTCTTTTTCCTGCTTCTTTACAGTAATAAGACTGATTTAATGGTAAGCAAACCTCACAAATCTCACTGGTTATTCCAAAATTTCACCTCGAAAATCAAAAATTCTTTATTTATTAGCAAGAACAAGGTCCAGAACTTGTGTGTCTTGTTCTTTGGAGCCTCATTTAAAGGCGGTAACTAGGACTGCCTTTAAATGGCATCTTGGAAATATTGACAGAATTAGACAAGTTTTATAATCTGAAAATACAGAGCTCCTTATTCATTTGAGTCCTCACATATAAACTACTTTTAGATCTTTAAAAGGTCAGGTCCCTCATTATATTATCAACATGTTGATCCATATTCTTCAGCCAGAACCTCCCCAATAAAATGTTTTAAATTTGTTCTTAACAGCTGGTCTTACCATATTTGGTTGATTTTATTGTCCAAGTCTGTAGTTCGGTAAAGCACTCTGTGGTTTTAGCTGTAAAAAATGTACACAAGGTTTATGTATGCGTCAATACTTTAAATTTCTGTCAATTAAAAGCAAAGCCTTCCACAAAGTATTTCTGGTCAAGTTTCTCGTGCAGATATCTTAGTACACTTGAAATAAGACTAAACAAACTTACAAAAAACTGTTCAAGATATAGGAGTTTGTTTCAACTCAATACCTTAAATGGGCAGTATTATGTGTTTTCCAGACACATAGAACCATTTTACACATACTGCCCCTTGAATATTCATTTTCAAATGTACTAGTTCTAGTGGAAGGTTTTTTGACAAAAAAAATTAAAACAATCTGCCAGCGGTACTTGTACTTTGTCAATATTAAGACATTATTGACCTAAAACAAGCTTCTACATCTTGGAGAGAAGTTCCTTGTAACAATTTTGTCAAGTGTACTAAGATATTTGTACTCTAACTACACAAAAATCCTTGGTAAGATTTTTGTTTTTTCAGTGTTGTGAACCTAATATGCATCACAAATTGTTGCATAATATTGAAAAAACAACCAGAAGGTCACAGGTTAATCAAACTTAGACTTTATTACGATGGATTTTATTTTGTGGTGTTGATTTTGTCAACCATACTGGTCAGCAGTGTCCATCTTTGGCAATCGAGATTTTCTCTTTGGTTTCACTGAGGAGAGAATTGTGACATAATATAGCAGCGATTCAGTCATTCAACTTGGATGGTATTTGTAGCAATGATTAAAACAAATAGGTCATTTTTTATGGACAATTAGAAGTCAAAATGTGTCAAAGGTGAAAACTTGAGTCAAGAAAAGACAAGTGTTATCTGAGTGTACTCACCGCATCTCCTTGCAAAGGAGACACTCATTGCCATAACTCTGATTATTGCTTCCACACACAGGGCGCACACTGAATGTGCATGTAAATATCTCTGGATCAGGACATTTAGCCTGTTGGACATAAAAAAAAAAAAAACCCAGCATTACATAAAATTCTGTTCAAACATAGTAAGTTTTACTCATAGAGGGAAAAAAAAAAAATAGATTCTGAAATTTATATCACCTTTCTTGATCCAGCCTTGCCTGCAGCAATTTTTTAAAAACAGAAAGCAAGTTTATTTTTATAATCCAACTTACATTTAACCATGTTGGCTCAAAGTTGATATATCTAGCTTTAGATTACTACTTTCAGCCATTAGTATTAGTACAAATCAAACTGCAAGGTGTCTATTATGCATTCAAAACACAATTTAGATAATTTAATATGTTTGTTTATGCAGCGAACAGCATAAGAGATAAAAATAATCTTTGTAAAATAAAGAATAAAATTAAAAAAAACTACCTAGAAAAAATACCTTCAAAACAAAACAATAATTTTCTTTTTCTTTTTACCTTCTGCAATACAGATGATCAGAAGCCCCAGCAAAAGTCTTCCAGTCATGGTGTTCATTGATGACTGACTCTGAGTGGACAGATGGGTGGGTGAATATATCTACAGGTCTACTGTCATTCACTGCCTCCAATTATATGTAGCTGTTTTGCTGGGAGTGAGAGACACAGGGACTTCCTGAGCCACACCTCCAGAGACGTCAGAACGTAATTTGATCTGGATGATGACAAAAAAGTTAAGGGAATGCTTGATGGTTTGAGCACCTGTTCTGCCCACTTTCATCGTTGTGTCCTTATGCAAGACATTTCACCGGCCTCGTCTGCTGGTGGTGGTCAGAGGGACCAGTGGTACCAGTCACACTACCTTAGTGACAATCCAGTGGATTGCTACCATCAGTGTGTAAACGGGTGAATGTAGTGTGAAGTGCATGGGGTCCTTTCGACTTGATAAATCAACCACAGGCCATTTACCAAAACTATCAGTACCTTGCAATACCATAAATAAATGGCAGCCACAAAGAGGCCACAAGGAAGGCAGCAAGAGACGAGTACCTGCAACGAGTCAGGAAAATTTTGAGAAGTCAGCTAAATCGCAAGAGCCAGAGGAAGGTCCAGGTAACTGATATGCCAATAAGTTGCCCAAACAATGAAATTTAGATCTGTGA
Source organism: Poeciliopsis retropinna (assembly GCA_010277075.1). Classification (NCBI taxonomy): domain Eukaryota; kingdom Metazoa; phylum Chordata; class Actinopteri; order Cyprinodontiformes; family Poeciliidae; genus Poeciliopsis; species Poeciliopsis retropinna. The sequence goes on from VMRM01000013.1 coordinate 2,631,425, forward strand.
GGGAACGCAAAAATATTGTGAGGTAACGGAATCATATTTCTCGAGAATTCAATTCTTTTGTGAGGTTATACAAAATAACAAAAAATCCCGTACATCTCCCCAGGGGTCTCTGTAATATATATCAAACATGACTTAAGAGAAATTTGACTTCATTGTCTTTAAATTGGGTTTCTGTCTCTTTAAAACCTCCTGCTCTGTCTGAAACTCCACCTTCAGGAAGTCATCGCAACATTGCTCCCCTATCAACCCTTTGACAACATTTTCCCCAGTGTTTCACTAGCAGGTAGCTCTAATAATGAGCTCAGTAGATGCCCACTTCCACCAGGTGTTTACTATTTGAATCTTTTGAAGGAGCCGAGTGGAGGAGTGGTGGTGGAGGAGGTCTGCTCTATGAAGCTGAAGCTTAGCTTGTAGTTTCTGATTACATTTGAACATGAATGTTACAATGTTTCAGAAGTGGTGCTCGGTTCACCCTGGCGTTTTGCACAGCTGAGTGGTTACCACGTAAGATTAAAGCATTTCTCTAACTTGCATGAAAGAATCAAAGCAAAACTCCAGGTATGTTTTTGATGTGGGAAAAACATTCTAACATGATGTAAAGCTCAAAAAGGTTGATTTTAGATAATAATACTGTCCCTTTAATATTCATTTTAAAAAGTTCTAGTTGCACTGGTGGTTTGTAAAAATATCTTATGAGTTAACAAAAAATCAGCCAGTGGAACTTGAACTTTATCAATATTAAGACATTGTTGACTTAAACCAGCTCCTATATCTTGGAGAGAAGTTCCTTGTAACATCGTTTTGTCTAGTGTATTAAGATATTTGTACTATAACTACACAAAAATACTTGGCAACATTTTGTGTTTTTTCAGTGTTGTGAATATAATGTTCATCACAAATTGTTAAATAATATTGAGAGAAAAACCAGAAGCTCACAGGTTGTTCAAACTTAGACTTTATTACAAAGAGACAACGATGGATTTTTCTGGGCTATCTCATAGTGTTGATTTTATCAACTATACAAGTCAGCAGGGTCCATCTTTGGTGATCGAGATGCTCTTCCTGGATTCACTGAGGAGAGAATTGTGACATAGCAGCAATTCAGTCATTCAACTCAGATGGTATCTATAGCAACAAATAAAACAAAGTAAGTCATTTTTCTGGACAATTCAAAGTCAAATTGTGTCTATGGTGAAAGCCTGTGTCAAGAAAAGACAAGAATCTCTATTTTTTACTTTATTTGCTAAAAAATAAAAACACTCAATGATTGATTTGCACCTTTTTGTTGAATTTTTAAAGAGAAAAACTGGAGAGATCATTTTGTATAAACAGCTTTCAATGTCACATTGAGTGACTACTAGGTTGGAACCAAAGCAATTTATTTTCCAAAGAATCAGGTTAGGTGACTTAAAATTAACACATGAATCATGTTTGTGCAACAGCTGAGTTTACTTACCGCATCTCCCTGCAGAGGAGACACTCATTGCCATAACTCTGTCCATTACTTCCACACACAATGTTCATAGTCATTTTGCATTTCCAAATCTCTGGATCACCACAAACAGCCTGTTGAACACATGTAAAATGCAACATTACTTAAAATTCTGCTCAAACATAATAATTTTTATTCAAACTTTAGATAAATATTTAATTCTGAAGTTCCTGTCACCTGTCTTGCTGATTCAGCCTTGCCTGCAGCAATTTTAGAAAGAAACGAAACAAGTTTACTTTTATAATCCAACTTACATTTAACCATGTTGACTTCACAGTTGATATAACCAGCTTGAGATGACTACTTTCAGCCCCAAGTATCAGTACACATCTAGCTGTAAGGTTTCTATTATGCATTCAAATAAGAATTTAGATAATTTAATATGTATGTTATTATCATAGGACTACACCATAATACAGTGATTAGCATACTCACTTAAAAATCTCCTATGTACAAAAATTAAATAATGAAAAAAAACTACTTTGACAAAATACCTTCAAAACAAATTAAACAAGAAAATACTTGATATTTTTACCTGCTGCAACACAGATGATCAGAAGCCCCAGCAAAAGTCTTCCACTCATGGTGTTCATTGATGACTGACTCTGAGTGGACAGATGGGTGGGTGTATTTATACAGGTCTACTATCAGTCACCGCATCTGATTATATGTAGCTATTTGCTGGGAGTGAGAGACACAGGGACTCCCTGATCCACACCTCCAGAGATGTCAGAATTTGGTCTGTATGATGACAAAAAAGTTAAGGTAATACATGTAGAACTAATAGTAGAAGGGAGAACAGCAGATGGTAAAGAGAACTCAACTGAGAAACTCATGGGACGACGATGCCAACCAAGTAGGAGTTTGCCTCGTAATTGTTAGCTTGATTGTTTGAGCACCTGTTCTGTCAGCTGTCATCGTTGTGTCCTCATGCAAGGCATTTCACCAACCTCGTCTGCTGGTGGTGGTCAGAGGGACCATTGGTACCAGTCACACTACCTTAGTGACAATCCAGTATATTTCTACCATCAGTGTATAAAAGGGTAAATGTAGTGTGAAGTGCTTTGGGGTCCTTTCGACTTGATAAATCAACCACAGGCCATTTACCAATTACCAAAACTATCAATACCTTGGAATACGATAAACAAATGGCAGCCACAAAGAGACCACAAGGAAGGCAGCAAGAGACGAGTACCTGCAACGAGTCAGGAAAATTTTGAGAAGTCAGCTAAATCGCAAGAGCAAGAGGATGGTCCAGGTAACTGATATGCCATGCTGGAAATAAGATGCCCAAAGAATGAAATGTACACCTGTGATGTGAAACATGAATGGTTCTCAGCACTGCACCATAAATCCAGCATCCACAGGCTATCCACTAATAGCGCAGGAGTCGAAAGACTACAAGACCCATTGTGAGGTAACGCAAAAATATTCTGACCTAAAGCAACAGTGTTTAAAGAGAATGCAATAGTCTTTTGAGGTTACAAAAAAAATCCTTATGTCCCCCGTGGAGCCTCTGTAATCTTTATGAAATATGACTTAAGAGAAATTTTGAGTTCTTCATCTTTAAATTGGGTTTCTGTCTCTTTAAAACCTCCTGCTCTGTCTGAAACTCCACCTTCAGGAAGTCATCGCAACATTGCTCCCCTATCAACCCTTTGATAACATTTTCCCCAGTGTTTCACTAGCAGGTAGCTCTAATAATGAGCTCAGTAGATGCCCACTTCCACCAGGTGTTTGCTAATTGAATCTTTTGAAGGAGCCGAGTGGAGGAGTGGTGGTGGAGGAGGTCTGCTCTATGAGGCTGAAGCTTAGCTTGTAGTTTCTGATTACATTTGAACATGAATGTTACAATGTTTCAGAAGTGGCGCTCGGTTCACCCAGGCGTTTTGCACAGCTGAGTGGTTACCACGTAAGATTAAAGCATTTCCCTAACTTGCATGAAAGAATCAAAGCAAAACTCCAGGTATGTTTTTGATGTGGGAAAAACATTCTAACATGATGTAAAGCTCAAAAAGGTTGATTTTAGATAATAATACTGTCCCTTTAATATTCATTTTAAAAAGTTGTAGTTGCACTGGTGGTTTGTAAAAAATATCTTATGAGTTAAAAAATCAGCCATTGGAACTTGAACTTTATCAATATTAAGACATTGTTGACTTAAAACCAGCTCCTATATCTTGGAGAGAAGTTCCTTGTAACATCGTTTTGTCTAGTGTATTAAGATATTTGTACTATAACTACACAAAAATACTTGGCAACATTTTGTGTTTTTTCAGTGTTGTAAAAATAATATGCATCACAAATTGTTAAATAATATTGAGAGAAAAACCAGAAGGTCACAGGTTGTTCAAACTTAGACTTTATTACAAAGAGACAACAATGGATTTTTCTGGGCTATCTCATAGTGTTGATTTTATCAACTATACAAGTCAGCAGGGTCCATCTTTGGTGATCGAGATGCTCTTCCTGGATTCACTGAGGAGAGAATTGTGACATAGCAGCAATTCAGTCATTCAACTCAGATGGTATCTATAGCAACAAATAAAACAAAGTAAGTCATTTTTCTGGACAATTCAAAGTCAAATTGTGTCTATGGTGAAAACCTGTGTCAGGAAAAGACAAGAATCTCTATTTTTTACTTTATTCGCTAAAAAATAAAAACACTCAATGATTGATTTGCACTTTTTTTGCTGTATTTTTAAAGAGAAAAACTGGAGACATCATTTTGTATAAACAGCTTTCAATGTCACATTGGATGACTACCAAGGTGGGACTAAAACATTTTATTTTCCAAAGTTTAGGTGACTTAAAATAATTATGTGAATCATTGAGTGTGGAGCAGCTGAGTGTACTCACCTCACTTCCATGCAGAGGAGACACTCATTGGCATAAGTGATTCCATTGTTGCCACACACAGGGCGCACACTGAATGTGCAATCCCAAAGCTCAGCCTTAAAACAATTAGCCTTTCGGACACACAAAAAACGCAACATTACTTAAAGTTCTGCTCAAACACAATAAGTTTTATTCAAACATGAGATAAATACTTGATTCTAAAATCCATATCACCTTTCTTGATCCAGCCTTGCCTGTAGCAATTTTAGAAAAAAAAAGAAAGTTTACTTTTATAATCCAACTTACATTTAACCATGTTGACTTCACAGTTGATATAACCAGCATTAGATTACTACTTTCAGTCCCGAGTATCAGTATGAATCAAGCTGTAAGGTGTCTATTATGCATTCAAAAGACAATTTAGACCAATTAATATGAGTATTTTTATCATAGGACTTTACAATAATGCAGTGATCAGTATAAACAATAAACAATATTTGTAAAATAAAAAACCTTTGAAAAAATACCTTCAAAACAAATTAAACAAGAAAATACTTGATATTTTTACCTGCTGCAAAACAGATGATCAGAAGCCCCAGCAAAAGTCTTCCACTCATGGTGTTCATTGATGACTGACTCTGTGGACAGATGGGTGGGTGTATTTATACAGGTCTACTATCAGTCACCGCCTCCGATTATATGAAGCTGATTGCTGGGAGCGAGAGACACAGGGACTCCCTGAGCCACACCTACAGGGATGTCAGAACGTTATTTGATCTGGATGATGACCAAATTATCATCACCCAGACCATGTATTCCCTACATGTTAGGGAATACACGTTGAAGTTATAGTGGAAGGGAGAACAGCAGATGGTAAAGAGAACTCAACTGAGAAACTCATGGGACGACGATGCCAACCAAGTAGGGGTTTTCCTCGTAATTGTTAGCTTGATGGTTTGAGCACCCGTTTTGTCCGCTGTCATCGTTGTGTCCTCATGCAAGACATTTCACCAACCTCATCTGCTGGTGGTGGTCAGAGGGACCATTGGTACCAGTCACACTACCTTAGTGACAATCCAGTGGATTGCTACCATCAGTGTGTAAACGGGTGAATGTAGTGTGAAGTGCTTTGGGGTCCTTTCGACTTGATAAATCAACCACAGGCCATTTACCATTTACCAAAACTATCAGTACCTTGCAATACCATAAATAAATGGCAGCCACAAAGAGACCACAAGGAAGGCAGCAAGAGACGAGTCAGGAAAATTTTGAGAAGTCAGCTAAATCGCAAGAGCCAGAGGAAGGTCCAGGTAACTGATATGCCATGCTGGTAATAAGATGCCCATAAAAAGAAATTTAGACCTGTGATGTGAAACATGAATGGTTCTCAGCACTGCACCATAAATCCAGCATCCACAGGCTATCCACTAATAGCCAGGAGTCAAAAGACCAGAAGACGCATTGAGGGGTAACGCAACAGAATCTTTTGAGAATGCAACACTTTTGGGAGGTTACACAAAATTGAAAAAATCCCCAATGTCCCACCAGGGGTCTCTGTAACATATCAAACATGACTTAAGAGAAATTTGACTTCTTTGTCTTGAAATTAGGTTTCTGTCTCTTTAAAACTTCCTTCTTTTTCTGAAACTCCACCTTCAGGAAGTCATCGCAACATTGCTCCCCTATCAACCCTTTGACAACATTTTCCCCAGTGTTTCACTAGCAGGTAGCTCTAATAATGAGCTCAGTAGATGCCCACTTCCACCAGGTGTTTGCTAATTGAATCTTTTGAAGGAGCCGAGTGGAGGAGTGGTGGTGGAGGAGGTCTGCTCTATGAGGCTGAAGCTTAGCTTGTAGTTTCTGATTACATTTGAACATGAATGTTACAATGTTTCAGAAGTGGCGCTCGGTTCACCCAGGCGTTTTGCACAGCTGAGTGGTTACCACAGAAGATTAAAGTATTTCTCTAACTTGCATTTACCAAAAATCAGCCAGTGGAACTTGAACTTTATCAATATTAAGACATTGTTGACTTAAAACCAGCTCCTATGTCTTGGAGAGAAGTTCCTTGTAACATAGTTTTGTCTAGTGTATTAAGATATTTGTACTATAACTACATAAAATACTTAAGATTTTTGTTTTTTCAGTGTTGTGAATATAATGTTCATCACAAATTGTTAATATTGAGAGAAAAACCAGAAGGTCACAGGTTGATCAAACTTAGACTTTATTACAAAGACAACGATGGATTTTTCCAGGCTGCTTCATAGTGTTGATTTTATCAACCATAAATGTCGCAGGGTCTATCTTTGGTGATCAAGATGCTCTTCCTGGATTCACTGAGGAGAGAATTGTGACATAGCAGCAATTCAGTCATTCAACTCAGATGGTATCTATAGCAACAAATAAAACAAAGTAAGTCATTTTTCTGGACAATTCAAAGTCAAAATGTGTCTAAGGTGAAAATGTAGTTCAAGGAAAGATAGGAATTCATACTTTCTACAACATTCTCTAAAGAATAAAAACACTCAATGATTGATTTGCACTTTTTTTGCTGTATTTTTAAAGAGAAAAACTGGAGACATCATTTTGTATAAACAGCTTTCAATGTCACATTGGATGACTACTAGGTTGGAACCAAAGTATTTTTTTAATTTTCCAAAGAATCAACTAAATGACCTAAGATTAATATGTGAATCATTTGAGGGTCTAGTTGATGTTTGTACTCACCGAATCTTCTTGCAGAGGAGACACGTATTGGCGTAAGTGATTCCATTACTGCCACACACAGGGCGCCACAACCTTGTGCATCCGAAGACCCTTTCGGCCGTACAGTTAGGCCGTCTGACCTGTGAAAAACTCAACATTACAAAATTCTGCTGAATCATAGTTTTATTCATACATTTAATTCACTTCTAATTTTACCTTATCCGTCTTGCCTGCAGCACCTACAAAAAAAAAAAAAAAAAAAAGAAAGCAAGTGTCTTTTACAGTCCAACTTACATTTAACAATGTTGACTTCAAAGTTGATATAACCAGCTTTAGATAACTACTTTTAGCCCTGATTATCAGTATGAATCAAGCTGTAAGGTGTCTATTATGCATTCAAAATAGAATGTTGATAATTCTGGATTTATTTTTATTTTTATTTTTTACTTTAATACTTAACCATAATGTAATGATCAGCATAGACAGTTAAAAATATCCTTTATAAAAAATAAAAGTAAAAAATAAAATACTTTGAAAAAAAATGCCTTCAAAACAAATTAAATCAAGAAGATACTTAATTTTGTACCTGTTGCAATACAGATGATGAGAAGCCACAGCACAATCAGTCTTCCGTTCATGGTGGATAACTCCGAATAAGCAGCTATGCAGGCGTATATATGCAGGTCTATCAGTCACCGCCTCCGATTATATGTAGCTGTTTGCTGGGAGGGAGCGACACAGTGACTCACTGACCCACAGCGAAAGGATTTTTTTTTTAGCAGGACATCAGACTGTTATTCGCTCTGGATGATGACAAAAAGAGGGAAGGTCATACATGCACACACTTTGGGCTTTAGTTTATTTGATGGACTTTTTTACATTAATTTCACTTTGTTTGTTTGGTTAGTGATGACAACTTGCTTTTTGGTGTTGAATTAACTTAAAAGTTGTACATTTTAAGTTAAAGGAACTTTTTACTTTGGCTTTACTTGGAACAATTAAGTTTAATGTCGTATTCCTATCCAAAATGTGACATCATGGTGCAGGCTTCATGACAGTCTTTTGTCAGTTGGATTGTTGTGGTGGCGCAGGTGTAGGACACAACCCATATATGAAGGCCTTTGTTCTTGATGTGGCTGCAGGTTCGATTCCCAGCATGATGACCTTTGGCACATGTATTGCCCCTCTTTCGTTACCCATTTTCCTGGCTAATTACTCTCAAATAAAGCCCACCACAGCCAATTTTTTATTTTTTTTTTTTAATGAGCCTTTCTTAGTTAATTTCTTTATTTGAAATAAACTTCATGATTTGAGTAAGACTGACTTAAGTTTGTCAAGTTAAACCAAATTAATAAATTAAGTTGGATAAATGTAATTGAATTATTGTTACTAATTGAAGGAATTCACTTAAGTTGTTGAAACCATTTTCTTTTTTAAGTGTAGAAGTAATAGCAGAAGCAGATGTTGGAGAACTCAATCAAGAAACTCATGGGGCGATGACGCCAACAGAAGTAGGAGTTTGCTCCTAATCGGTGGGTTGCCAGTTTGAGCACCCGTTCTGTCCTCTTTCATTGTTGTGTCCTTGGGCAAGCCGTTTCACCAACCTTGTCTGCTGGTGGTGGTCAGAGGGACCAGTGGTACCAGTCAAACTACCTTAGCGACAATCCAGTAGATTGCTCCCATCAGTGTGTGAATGGGTGAATGTAGCGTGAAGTGCTTTGGGCTCCTCTGGATTTGATAAAGCACCAATCAAGAACAGGCCATTTACCAATTACCAGAACTATGAGTACCATGGAATACCATAAACAAAAGGAAAGCAGCAACAGGCAAATTGCGAGTAAGGCAAATCCTGAGATGTCAGCTAAACCACAATAGCAAGGTCTGGGTAACAGCAATAATTTGCCCAAAGAATGTCATTTAGAACCTGTGATGCTAAACATGCACCCCAAATCCAGTATCCACAGGCTATCCACTAACGGCACAGGAGGCAGATGTCTGGTGAGCATCAGTACTCACCAGAAGAAGATGATGTATTCATCTTCTTGTATTCAAGACTACTGACTTGTAACCAAAGTCAGTAGCAGGCTGGCAACAGTAATTCTAGCATAACAGACTCACTGCTCGCTTTTTCAAAATTTTCTTTCAATTAAAACTTTTTCCTCACCTGTTAAATGTGAAACCCTTGAACCTTGTTATTCAAAGGGCTGAATTAACTGCTAAATATTGCATCGTTTTGCATGATTATGGCATTTTTCTGACCACCGATATTCCTGACTCAATGGACAACAATGGCACACGATAAATCTAATCCAGTAAAATATAATCATCCATCAATGCTGCTGCCTCGCGCTCTGTCCTTGTAGCTTCTCTGGTTTGCCGTTAATTAGGAGCAGGTGCCAGGTTACACTGTGTTGCATTCAGTGTTGTCCGAAGAAAGAGATTTGTGCTCTTAATGTCAGTTTTGCCATCACTGCTTCTTGAATTCATAGTCTCCAGTTGGGGGTTGGCAACTGTACAAACCCTGCCACCCCAGTACATCTGCCCCTATTTGAAAGAGAGCAGAAGCTTTGAGTACAAGCATCACAAGTTTTGAGAAGGAAGACATGAAGTCCCACTTTCAATCTGAAAATGTTAGCACAGATATTAAGAGTTTTGAGAACAACACTTTTCAGACTGAAAATGTGTGAAAATTTTCCCCCATGGTAATGCTGCATGGTTGCCATGGGACATTGAAGGATTTCTCAAACATGTATGAAAGAATCAAAGCAACACGCCAGCAATGTTTTTGATGAGGGGATAACATAATTTTTTGAGGTTTTGATGTAAAGCTCAAAAAAGTTGATTTTACATGGTAATGCTGCCCCGTTAATGTTAATTTTTAAAAAGTACTAGTTACACTGGCAGTCCCTTTCACTTAAAACATGGAAAAAATGTTTCACGTGTTAAAAAAAAATCTGCCCGTGGAATATTACAAAATTATTGACAAACTCCTATATCTTGAAGAGAAGATGCTTGTAACTTAGTTTTGTTATATTGCAAATGTACTATGATATTTGCACTATGATACAAAAATACTTGGTAAAATTTTGTGGTTTTTCAGTGTGGTGAACACTAATGAAACCACAATTTACACACAAATTGTTGTGTAATATTGAGAAAAGCAACCAGAAGGTCACAGGTTGATGAAACGTAACTTTATTACAATGAGACAACAGTGGGTATCATTTTTCTGGGCTGCCTCATAGCGTTAATTTTATCGACCACACAGGTCAGCAGGGTCCATCTTTGGCGATCCAGATGTCCATCTTGGTTTCACTGAGGAGAGAATTGTGACATGACAAAGCAGCAATTCAGTCATTCAGCTCAGATGTTATTTATAACAAACAAATGAAACAAATTAAATCATTTTTCTAAACAAAAGTTAAAATGGGTGTAAGGTGAAAACTTGTGTCAAGGAAGGACAGGAATTCCTTTTAAAAAAAAAAAAAAGAAACTCTCGTGTTTGATTTGCATCTACTGCCAGGTTGGGACTAAAGCAATTTATTTTCCAAAGAATCAGGTTCAAATTAACGTGTGAATCATGAGTGTGGAGCAGCTGTGTGTACTCACAGTATCTCCCTGCAGAGGAGACACTCATTGCTGTAAGTGACTCCATTGCTGCCGCACACAGGGTCCAAAATCTTTGTGCATCTCCCGATCTTCCCCTCAGGACAAATAGGCTGTCGGACATATGAACAACCAACATTATTTTAAATTCTGCTCAAACATAGTAAGTTTTGCTCATACAGGAATTAATGTTTAATTCTAAAATTCATATCACCTTTCTTGTGGATCCAGACTTGTTTGGAGCATCTTTAGAAAAAAATAAAACAGCGTCTTTTTTTCATAATCCAATTTACATTGAACCATGTTGGCTTCAGAGTTGCAATAACCAGCTTTAGAAAACTACTTTCAGCTCTGAGTATCAGTACGAATCAAACTGCAAGGTGTCTATTATGCATTCAAAAGAGAATGTAGAAAATTTAATGTGTATTATTATTATTATTGGACTTCGCCTTAATGTAGTGATTAGCATAAACAGTTAAGAATCTCCTTTGTCAAAATAAATAAAAACTACTTTGAAAAATAAACAAATTAAATAAGGAAATACTTAATGTTTTTACCTGCTGCAACACAGATGATCAGAAGCCCCAGCACAACAAGCCTTCCAGTCATGGTGTTCGTTGATGAATAACTCAGAATAAGCAGATGTGGGGGGTGTAAATACAAGTTTACTATCAGTCACCACCTCTGATTATATTTAGCTGTTTGTAAGGTGTGAGCGACACAGTGACTCACACCCCCAGGATGTACAGCAGGGACATCCAAGTATAGTAATTCATCACTATACTTGGAAAAGCACAGACAAATGGCAACCACGAAGAGCCCACAAGGAAAGCAGCAACAGGCAAATACCTGCAACGAACTGATATGCCTTGCCGGTATTACTTTGCCCAAAGAATGAAATTTAGACCTGTGATGTTAAAAAAAAAATGGTACTCATCACTACACACCAAATCCAGTATCCATAGACTATCCACTAACAGCACAGGAGGCAGATGTCTGGTGAGCATCAGAATCACCATGAAATATCCAAGCTCTAAGAATACATGAAACACTCAGCGAATGCATCACACAGTGAAAACTGGAAGAGAAGAAGCTGAAGGAACCATTATGGGAAGAAAATCCCCCGTATGGGATGCATCATCAACACATAGGAGAAATAGTTGATATGACCGAATCCCACAAATGGCTGGAGAGAGCCGGACTGAAGAACAGCACAGAAGCACTAACCATGGCAGCACAGAAGCAGGCCTTGAACACTACAGTAATACAGGCCCCAGATCTACCAGTCAAGAACATTTGTGCAGAACATGAGCAGGAAACCACTGGGTCAAAGTGAGCATCATCCCCTCAGGTAGCAGAGAAAGACTGACCTAAAATCCAGTGGGACAGAGGCAACGGTGCTAGGAGTCAGTGGGTTGCCAGTTTGGTCACCCCTCTGTCCGCCACCGTCAGTGTGTCCTTGTTCAAGACTCCCCATCTGCCTTGCCAATGCAAGACTGCCTCGTAGTACGTGGCCATCCCTTTTGATGGCAACACGTGGCACATTAAACTGGAGATATACCAGTGAGTGAGGGAACAGCATGTGGTACTTGAAGTGTCTTTGGGGAAGTGGTTACATCCAGATACCTGGAGAAATCCCAGTCCAGAAGTCCAAGGAACAGCTGAGATGTTCCGTAGATCCCTCAAAGTCTTCTACCAAGGACCCTTTAGTCCTTAGTAGAGCTAAAGATACATCTGGAAAGTATTCTTCATTTTTCCCACATTTTATGTTACAACCTTGTTTTAATTGAAGTATCAACTAAGTCTCTCTTTTTTAATTTACTTTGAACTTTTTCTTTGGTTTTGTCACATGTTTTGCAGTATCTTTATGTCAGTGCAAGATATGATGGTGGCTATTTTACGAACAGCTGTCAACCTCCCACACTCACGCACACACACACCCATGTCAACACAGTTAAGGAACTTGTAAAGAGAGAAGTATTTGCCCAGTCTGAGTTATTCATCCACCAACATCATGGCTGGGAGACTTGTACTGGGGCTTTTGCTAATCTGTGTCGCAGCAGGTAAAAGAAAAAATTAAGTATTTTCTTGGTTAATGTGCTTTGGAAGTATTCTTCTAAGTTGTTTCGTAGCAAAGAACAGTTGTAACAATTTTTTTTATCTCTGTTCACGAGTCCTGCTGTGATAAAGGTTGCTTTTTGCTGTTCACTATGTTAAGGTCAAATGGTACAGTACAAACAAAAAAAGATACAAAATTATCTAGATTTCCCATTAGAATGCACAATGGGCACTTTACAGGCACTCAGGGCTGAAAGTAGTTAGCCATTTAAAGCCTTAAAGTTAAATAAACTCTGATGTCAAATTTATGTTGGATTATACAAAAAGGCACTTGCTTTCTTTCTTTTTTTTTCTAAAGATGCTGCAGACAAGTCTGGACTTATGAGAAAGGTGATATGAATTTCAGAATTAAACATTTATTTCATTCAAGTAGAATACTCTGTATAATTGAGCAGAATGTAATGTGTTGTTTTTATGTCTGTCAGCCTTCTTGTCCGGATCTGGAGGAAATCATGGCATGCCCCATGAACTTTGTCCCTGTGTGCGGCAGCGATGGAAACACTTATGCCAATGAGTGTCTCCTCTGCATCCAGAGACGGTGAGCACACACAGCTGCTCCACACTCATGGGATTCACAGATTCATTTTGGGTCACCCTAGCAGATATTTTGGAAAATAAAACGCTTTAGTCGCCACCTGGTGGTCAACTAATGTGAAGTTAAAAGCTTTCTATGCAAAAGCATCCCTCCACTTTTCTTTGCAGGACAGTTTTAGCTGTTTTACGTCTATTTTTAAATGCAGAAAATTTAAGTATGAATCAACCATTGAATGGGAATGGGAAGGTTTTTCTATAGAGGTTTTGAAAAATAAATCCTTCCTTGACACAGGTTTTTACCTTACACACATTTTTAGTTTAGCAAAAACAAATAACTCCAAATCTCAGATGAAAGAGTGAATCACTGCTGTGTCATGTGTCACAAATCTTTCCTCAGAGAAAGCAAGATGGACATCTTGATCGTGAAGGAACGAGGCTGCTGACCTGTACGGCTGATAAAGTCAACGCCAAAACGCAAGCCGGAAAATGACGCCCACTGCTGTCATTTTGCAATAAAGTATCAGAATTTGTGAGCTTCTTGTTGCTTTCCTCAAAACTGTGCAACATTGTGGCTGCGTACAAGGTTCACAAGGAAGGCTAGAGAGATACTAGAGGTAAATTCAACAGAAACCGGATAGAAAAATACATGTTCGTTACAAAAGTATTTAGTTGTTTAAACATTTTGTCATTGTTTGTTGGATTTGATTAAATAACAACACGCAACACATTATTGTGAGCAGACGGAAAATAATGTGACGCTTTCAAAATGTCAACTGCAAATAAAAATTTAAGATATGTGGCGTGTGTTTGTGCATTCAGCCCAGACTTATTGATTGATTATTTGATCGACTGAACCAGCCTCCAACCGGTTTTACTCTAGGACTGACCTGTATTTAACATCCCATAAACTCCGACCAGCTCCTCTTTTGCACCTGAAGAAAAGCATCCCACAGCATGATGCTGCCGCCACCGTGTTTTAAGACGAGTTGCTGTTTTCAGGGCACCAGGAAGTGACAAACAACTTCTTTTTCACACAGCCCTTTCGTTGCATTTTGGTTTCATTTGTTCAGACGATCTTCTTCCTCGTGTTTGTTGTTAAAAACTGGAAACAGGAATTACTATGAGCAGCGATCCCTGCACACTGAACAGATCACACACAGATGTTCAAAGCTTTGGTTATTGTATGATTTAACTCTTACTTCTTCTCAACATTAACCCAGTTTGTGCCCCTTAATCTCTGTCATGTTTTTGGACAAACATCTAGGATTTCCTAACCTTTTATTACTGACTACCAGTTAATAGTCAGTAATAAAACGCCTCTTTTATTTAGAGGCTTTTAAATGAAGCAATGGATTTTTACTTGAAAGAAACATTTTGAAATCATTCGTTCTTGTCCTTTCACCTCGTATCTGCGCACTGCTTTGTGTTAGTCTGTCACCTAAAATGCTAAGGACTCTGTAGAATTTGTAACGGTAATGGGATGTGAAAGTAGGATATGGCTACATGAGACCCGGTTCTATAAATTAGCCTAAGTCATAAAACCAGCTTCCTCTTTAGAACTGTATTACAAAAATCTCTCGTATAATGAAGTCTGGCTTATTGATCTGTTAAGGCAAAGCAGCGGGTGAATGATTTGCTGGTTATCTCGGTGGCTGAGCTCACTGTTTGCGATCCTCATACTGAGTAACACCGCAATAAATATCTGCTGTGTGTCAGAGGAGACACGTATGCGGACAGAATGGGAAAGTGTCACCAAATACTTTGGCATGTGAAAACACAAACGGGATATCAAAAGAAAAATGGGAAAAAAAAAAAAAAAAATCTAACTGCTGAATCCTAAGGTCAAAGGTCAGATCTGTCATGTGGTTGACACCAGGAAGCTGAGATGCGGTTTCTATCCCCGGTCACTTCCCTTCTCTGTACAGTGGAACAGGAACAAGGGTCTCTCGACTTCAATGAGCTGCGTTATCAAGGATGATAAGAATCACAGAGGAGCAACAGTAAGTACAGAGATCCGGTTCAGAGACTAGAAAGAGTTTTATGATGATGTTTTTCACTTTGTCACGACCAGTTCTCATTTGTTTTGGGTTAAGGTCCACAAAAGCAGAGCTTTATTGGCTGACTCTCAGCTTTAAACAATAATTTTTTACATTTCTTAAAAAATGAGGTCGACCGATACGTCTTCAACCTTCGATCTACGACGTTCAGTTCCGCTTATTTTACTACGCCTGGGATTTATTTCTGCAGTGACCGTTATAATGCATTCTGTGTTTATATTTTTACAGACTTTCCAGTGACACTACAATTGTGGACTGTCAAAATAAAATCTCACTGGGCCTTTTCCTGCACCTTTCTCTCATTCCAGCAGTAAGTTATTGGTTTACTTTTCCTACAGACATAAAACAAGAAACAGCAAAACAACAAGCCCTTTTTAGATGACTAGAAAGTTGCGCAAAGTAATTTTTTTTTTTAAGACTATTTCTCACAAACAGCTATGACTTTTTGTCAGCATAAAAACAGTCTATATTTTATTCTTTTTGCAGTAAAAATCTAATTAATTAAAGGTTTTCATAAATTTCTAACCTAAATTTTTCACTGCATGTCCAACCAAGAGACCCAGTTATTTAGAACATGTGGGAGGAGCCTGTTATCAAAGCGATAAAAAGTTCAAGAAACTATTAATCCAGCTCAAATTATTCTTAGCCTGAGCACATGAAACCATGGCAGCATCTAAAATCATAAAGTACATAAAATGTTAATATAATGAGGTCTCTGCAGCACGGTGGCGTTGTTGGTAGCATTGTGCATGTTCTCCCTGTGCATGTGTGGGTTCTCTCTGGGTGCTCCAGCTTGAAAACATGACTGTTAGGTCAGCTGGTCCTGCAAGGGTAACGGAGTACAGACAATGGATGGTTGACTAATCAAAGCCTAACTGAATTTTAGTGCTTTTTCTTAACTAGGGATGTTCCAATCAGGGGTTTTTTTTGTCAGTGATGTGAATCACACCACTTAAAGACAAGGTGTTTGATGGTAAAAAGTTCCAATTGTGACATTAAAGTTTCTAATATCAATTGCATATGCTTGAAAACACTTAATAACCTTAGTAATGATTCTGCGTTTCTTTGGTATCCCACAAATTACTTATAATTCTGAATGTTGAAGGTTCTTCTTTTCTTGCCAGTAACAGATATTTTGTCCCAGCTGAGTTTCTACAGGACAGCTTTAATATGCAGCTTAAATAGGAGGGAAACAAGAAAACTGCTAGAACGTTCTGAAAACACATCACTTAAAAAGTGCAAAATGTAATAATTTATTAAAGATAAATCACATTCAGCTTCAAAAAATGTGCTTCAAAAATTCAGTGCTTTGCTTTGAATGCTGGAAAGTGTTTCAGTGGCTCTCTGTGAAGGTCTGAATTACACTGATTGCTGTCAGTAGTCAATACAGTCTGTCATTACGTTCTGTTTTCACACTTACATTGTTAAGGGAAACGGAAATTCATTAGATCAATGTGTGCATGCTAAGATGCAGTTTTGCAAGCCGTTTGCACAAGATTAGTTGATTATCGTTGAAAACTGGTCGATCAGACCCTGTGTGGTCAGCTGACCCAACAGACACACCTCACAGACGGTAGTCAGATGTTCCAATATTGATCGTTTAAAAATGCTTTGATCAGAATCTGACCTGGAATCAAGGAGTGGATTCAGGATGTTCTTTTTTTAAAACATCTACCACACGTTTTTAGCTTTATCTCCATGCATAACATTCACTTTCAAAGCAACAACAAATGGGAATATTCTGTGGAAATGTAAAGCAAACATTTTTTTACAACCTGTTTTTTAAGTTTGTTTTTAAAATAAAAGTCCTATTAATGAGTTACATTAATTCAGCGTTATCTTGTCATCCAGGCCCTGATTACAGGAGTGTTGTCATTTCTTCAGAGACGAGCACAGAGACTGGCCATTGACCAGAGACTGCCGTTTCTAAAGGGCCGTTTTGGTATTGTGGTGTAAGTCACAGAAAATGAGACTCCTGTCATTTTTTGTTCTGTCAGACAATTCTGTCAGCTGTCAATGTGCTACTTTCATATTCATAATATCTCTTTCACAGACCTTTGGATACAATAGGCAGCCTCAGTAACCGCTGGTCCTATGGCTTTGCGTTTGGCGCCGTGTCCAGCAGCGTTCTGTTGCTTTTTTCTGAGCATTACATCCCCTTTACAGTCCCACCGTGGGCCAGAGGTACTTCCTGTTACTGGTCTATGTCCTCACCATGTTCTGCATGCAACATTCAATTAAAGTCCCTGGCCCATTGCTCTCTGCTTACCCTCAGCGATAGCGTACCTTGCCGGAGCTTTAGAAGTGGGTCTGGTGTATTTCCCGTTTTTCGCCTGTCTGTCCACACCATTCAGAACGGTTGGCGCAGTGCTGGGGATACTCTACTCTATAGCCTGGTAAACATTCAGTACTGTGTAGTTTTAAGTGTAGTAGTAAAATAGATTAATGTAATAATTTGTATTTAATGTCCCGGCTGCTGTTTCTAGGATTGTGATCACCGTCTGGGATACAGCCACCTGTCCTCATGGAGAGGTTGGTAGCAAATGAAACTTAAGACGCTGCGATGGAACAAACATCACACAAACCTACATGGCATGCTTGTTCAAAGATGTCTGAAAAATAGTTCAGCTGTTTATTCTGTGTGATTTTGAAGGTTTTAGGTAAATACCAGAAGATAATTTCCCAGTGGCCCTGCATCCTCTCGCTTGTCTTCCTCTTGGGACGATTTATTTACATGCTGGTTAAAGATGTGCGCATACGTCTGCAACTGGAAACAGCGGTGAGCATGACGAGCTTGTAAGCTGAAATCAGTCCATGAAACACCGTGTGTTTGCTGTGGAGAAAAGAAAACCCAATATAAGACTTCACATGAGTCAGAATATGGTGTGATTTTAGGGCATTGTTTTTAGTTTTGCATAATTCTGTTATAAATGTTCTTTTTTTTAAATTATTTCTTATAACAAGAAAGCTCGTTTTTTGAAACATTAACAAACAGTTTTGTGCTGTGATGGTAACTGCGCCAAATCTGTTGCTAGGATCCTGAAGAGCTGATTGAACAGCACCAGGTAAACCACGTTAAGCAGCTACTGAAGAGAAAACCACAACAAAGGTAAATTGCACATATGGATGCCATCTTTACCTTTAAGGTTCATCCTCATACGCACAGAAGCACATTATGAGTAACAGACGTGGCAGAACTTTAATGTTTTACAAAATTTGTCTATGCTGTCTACATTGAGAGCAACTTGAAACAAGTTTCAGCGTTTGAGGCAAGTTAAGAAACAGCACAACAGGTCTTAGTTATCTCTTACTTGTCTCCCAGATATGAATTCATAGAAGAAAAAATAAATAAATTGTGAACATTTCACATTTTCTAACCTTCTGTTTTTCAGTAAACCCCTCAGCTGGTTCCAAACACGAGTGTATGACTGGGACCCGTACTTCAAGTTTCCAAACAGGATCATTGGCACAGCCATTATATCCCTCATAGGCCTATATATGGTGCAGAAAGAAAAAAAAAAAAAATCATCCAAAAAAATTTGTACAAGATGCTCATTTGATCTTGCGATTACCCTCACCAACAAGTTATTTCCGCTTTTATGTGTCTTCTTGGACATTTTCTAGATGACACTGGCAGACTACAATCTCAGTGATGTTGTCTTTGACCGAGTGGAGGAATGGAAGAATACACTAAAAGACATCACTGGCTCTTGCAACCAGACACAAGCGTTGGTATACATGATACCGCAGCTGGAAGAGTTCATCGACGTGGCCAGGAGTGAGTTCCTCTATCATCACGTCAGAAGAGTGAATTTAATTAAGGACTCTTACAATGTTTTCTTTTACCACCAAAATTGTACTGTTGGTGCTTAACTCTACAAGTGCAGATACTGGAAATAAATCGGGAACGACAGTTTGATAAAATTAAATTTATGCCAACTAATAGAGTGCAGATACTTTGTATTTGAAGCCTAAATTAGTTGTAAGTGATGATCATTTTGGTTTGTTTTAGAGTGTTGGCTTGCCACCACCATCTTTGCCAGTTTCAACTCTGTTGCGTACACCTTCCATGTCTTAGTATGCTACAGGTAAGACGTTTCAATAAAACATTTCAAAGTAGAAATACTTAAACAAAGCTGTCAAGTTAAGTAAATTAATTTTACCAATATTAGCCTTTGGAGGCAAATACACCTATTTGCTTATTCTCAGTATAATCTTCTGCCTTAGGAAACACTTAAAGAGACTTTGGAGGGGTCAGAAAGGTTTTCTTCCGGAGAAGTTCCACAATCCTAATTCTGCAGTCAGCGTTGTGAGTAAAACACACATAAACAAGAACAGCAAATATTCAATGCCAGTTTAGTTTGGTTGAGGAACAATTTTTCACATCGTGCAACACAGACAGAGTAGAAAGTAAATGATTTGTTGATTGGAGCAGCTCAACTTTGTTTAGGTATCTTTTTTAGTCTTTTTAAGATGGTTGCCAGTGTTAGATGTGAACTTATTCCAGTCTGGTGCAAATTGACTTTGGTTTCAGTTCACATGTGTTGAGACAATTAAACTACTTGGAGACTACACATAAGGTCACTTAGCTCAAGCGGCTTTGTATAAACTCAATTTTTAAGTGTGAACGAGCCATTTTGAACGAGAGCGTGATTTAAATGTTTGAGTTAGAGAGCCCTTTCTTCTCAAAACGCCAAATGTTTAAATTCACAGGCGTCCATTGCGAGATACTCTGGATGGCAAATAGCTTTCACGTTATGGGGTAAGCCTTTATTTTTTATAAAAATGAAGATAACTCATGGGTTTTAGATCAAAATCAAAAATATTTCTGTGATTCCTCAGAGCCGATGTCTGTGTTGTGTAATAAGCAAATGATGAGAAAGTTTGACGGTAAAACTATTCTTAAAAGTTTGTATCCCTTGTATTTCCCTTTAGGCTACCTGATTGTCCATTTTGCCCACTTCCTGTTTGCCCTTCTGTTTGCCTACTTGCTGGTTCTCCCCGTACAGCATGGGGAAGTTCTGACCATGCTGTCAAACCTGGGACTCATTCTGTAAGGCCACTATTTAACTGTGGTTAGCTGTGCATACTGATGGATCCTCTCACTGATTCTTTTCTCATGTGTCTCTCAGTCTGACCATTGGAATGGTGGTCGGCTTGGTGATTCTCCAGGTAGTTCTGGTTCATATCTTCTTTCTGCAGGACAAGCTGTCCCCCAGTGATAAGCAGAAACCTCTGGCTCTCAACAACAGGTATGTATATTTTGGGAATGTTAAATGGGTGAAATGGTAGCTAAACCAGGATACTTTATTCGACAGTGAATAATAACTCAGGAAACTGGGAGCGGTTCTTGACAAAGGGCAAACACTGATTAGATAAACTCCAATGAAGTGAACATGTCAGAAGCCATAAAACAAAGTCTTCCCCATTATTGGTTCCCTAGAAAAACTAGGTAACTAAAAGGAAACGCCAGAGTGCCATTACTTTATCGATGACATTATGTAATCATATTGTACAAACATTTCTTGTTCATCCTAAGCAGATTTATAAAACTCTTTATCTAAATGTGATGGCGAGTTATTTTCTATAGCAGTAGTAATCTAATTGAAACTTACTTTAGGGTGGTGCATTATGTAAAATCAACTTTTTTTGAGCTTTTTCATCTAAAACCTACCTGGAGTATAATCGTATAATCTCACTCACAAAGTGCTGCTTAGTTCAACAAAGCTCCATCTTGGTGCTGCAATGTCCAGCTGGGTTTCCACTTCACAGAGTACCTTTGTCCTGCGACTTACCCACTCAGCTCCTCCAGACTAGCGGAAGCCACTATTAGCAAAACTGCAGATCTGTTGAGCTAATGTTATAAAGTACTTCTCAGTCCAGCACTTTTAAGAACTATTATAAAGAGCACAATGCTTTGTTGTGATGGTGCGCTGAAGGCAGAGTCGGAAATAGTAGGAAATTCTTAGAATTTGCTAAATCAAATTTGTTTTGAGTCTTGTTTGACGTATACAGGACTTTTATGAAAACTGAAGGTAACATAGTTACTTGGTTGTGCCATAAAATGGCACCAAGTGTTCGGAAAATGCATAATATCGACAACCAAAAACGTGGGGGAACAAAAAAAGGCAAAACAATCAAAAATCTGACCTTTCTCTCACTGTGCTTTCCAGGAAGGCGTTCCACTGCTTCAATTACTTCTTCTTCTTCTACAATGTGGTGATGGGGATCAGCACCTGCATAGTCCGCCTGCTGTTTAGCATAGTGGTTGGAACATGGTTGGTGTCCCGCATCGACCGAACCATAATGCAGAGAGGATATGAAAACCTGGATGCGGGTGAGTTTAACTTTTACTAGAAACAAGAGGAAAAGACATGTATGGAAGCGTTGACTTCATGGTTTTAAGTGTATCATGCTGTCAAAGCTAAGTCTAGACGTATTTCATGTTTATTCTTCAGTTCCCAGACACAATCAAAGATGCATTTATTTTGTTTGGCTGTTGACAAAAATAATTATTTCAAAATGTGATCAAATTCACATTTTGCATTTGAAATCGATAACTATTTTTGCATGTCTAAATTTGATCAGAATCAAACACTACAGTGAAACTTCATAGGAAATGAATGCTGGGTGACCCACATATGGGAGCTTGGGATAGTAATGCAAAAATGTTAATTTTGTCAAATTTATTAGATGTAAAATCAATTTTGAACTCGTGTTCAAAATTGCCAGTTCAATTTTGAGCCAAAACATGTTCCCTCCTGTTTTGGAGGGAACATGTCTTGTTCCCTGCAAACAAAACATGTTTGGAGGGATTGGCTGTAACATGAAGTAACAACTTTAAAACAAAATTTAAAAAAATAGCAAGAAAGCAACCTCAATGGGTTGCTTTCTGATTATACATGGTTAACCCAGAAAGTACTCTAAATTATATGAAGAAAATATATTTCTCTGTATTTAATCCTCACTTTTGCTCATTTTCTATGGATGTAACTTTTTGCTTCAGGCTACAGTACATGGATAGGGATGATCTTTGCTGATCATTATCATAACAACCCAGTCATGGTGTGTTTCTGCCAGCTTCTGGTCTCAAGCACAATAGAGAAACACAATGCGACTGCATACTCCTCATTTGAGAATGCTCAATCAGGTTGGAAAAGTACCTTTACGCATCATGGCAGTCCATCATATTTTTACCTAAACTTCATCATCATTTTTTGCATATTTGTTTTTCAGCATCCCCATTCAACAGCCGAGCCAGGAGGCGTTGGGCGTTGCTCTACACCTTGCTAAAGAACCCTCCTCTGATCCTGTGCAGGAAACACCATCTTTCCACGGCGTCGTCGTCGTCATCACCCACCCAGACGGAGACAGAAGTTCAGGCTTGGGTCATGGCATCACAAATACAGAATCAGCAATCGGCACCACAGGGAATACCAGAGATAATAGTCACAGCGGAAGAAGACTGTTAAAAAAAAACAAACAAACAAAAACACCCGTTCATCAGAATTTTAAGCTGTTGAACAAATTGAATCAAATTATTTAAAACTGTGGTAGATTCTGTCTTATGACAGGAAGTAAGTTTTTTCACAGGCATTTGAATTGTTACCTTACTGCAACTTCTCTTGAGGCAGCGATAACACGGCTGCAGAAGTGAGCCGACTCTTTTTAATTATTAACCGCGGGAGATTTCAGAGATGTTATGTTGTTGTCTAGAATGCGTATGTCTGTTCATGGTTGTTGAAAGTACGTCACTTAATTGTCAATGCAAAAATAATTGTGAGGTACAAAAACAGTTTTCAATGGTTTTAAACTGTTTTAACATTTTTCTTTTGTTTGCTACATTAAAAACTTTTGTCTTTTGTCTCTTGTCAAACGTGTATAATTGTAGATTGATCTGGAACAATCCTGTTTGTAGTGCTGCTTGCTTTGTTTGTCTCATACTGGTCCAGTACTTACAGAAATGGTCCCACATTTCTTCCTTCGTGGGTGTCTTGTAACATCCAGGAAGGAATATTCTTGCAAAACAAAAGAATGAAATAATTATTAACCCCCAAAGAAGAAACCCACAAAAATATAAAGTACAAATTTTAACAGATTTCAAAGTTTAAAAAATAAAGAAAAAATAATTTTACAGGCAAATGCTGTTCACATTAGTATCCCATTCTTTCATTTCTTTCCTCACCTTATTAACTTGAAAAAGTTAGTAAAGGGAAGAAATTCGACAAACTAGCACATTTGTTGTTTATTTTTGTTTGTTTTTTTTTTTGCTACGTACATTTTGTCTGCTCTCGCTGCTCCGTAACCACCTTTTCTTAAAAAGACCCTGCCTTTTGCTAGTTGTAAATAAGAAATTGTTCTTAATCTCTCCTAACTGCAGTTTCATAAAAAAAAAATTAAAAAAGTTTAATAAAAATAATAAATACAGGATGACAGGTACTTATTAACTGACAGAGCAGGCAAGGTGAGTAACCCTCTCAGAGAGAGAACCAGGCCTTCAGGGAATAAAATGGAAATAAGAATCCAATGTAAGAATACCATAGCTTTGGTCTGATTAAATAAGACCAAAGCTATGAAAGCTATGAAAAGTGTGACAGAACCAACATTGTCCCTGTGAACACTGCATTTAGTCTCACTGAGTGCAAGTTATTTTGGCCAAAAATGTCAGTCTCTAAATGAACAAACACTGGCAGAGAAATACCTCAAAAGAGACTTCCATAGACGGTATTACAAACATAATACAGTTAGTATTATGTTTGTAATCCGGTTGTGCATAAAAAATGCACACCGGATGTTCCAGATTTTTACTTGGAATGTTTTGTTTTTTTATGTCTCTTTTGTCTTGACTATTAGCCACTGCTTTGTTCTGGTCTGTCGCATGAAATCCCAAAAATAATAGAGGCTCGTGTTCCATGTGACACATGAAAAAAAAAAAAGTATTTAGTTAAAACCTGTATCTAACTGTTACTGATAGTTCCCAGAAGGTCACACTGTGAATGGTGCAGCAAACTTTTACAGAATGTTCAGAGAACATTTCCGGAAAATGGGACGATATTCATTTTCAGACAATGTTTATTTCAATAAAAGTTGCTTAGAAGGTATGAAAAAGCCTTTACATATAGATATAGTCAATGTTTTTACTTTCAAAATAAGCACAGTAAATGCATTGAAACACAATAGTTAAACTAAAAGGTGGGCTTTGACAAATGTAAAAAATAATAGTGTGGTGATGGTGTGTTTTTAACGAGACCTATAAAGTTAAAGCAAGTGTTTGTTTTTTTTTATGTAAAAAATAATAATAATAATTTATTTTTAAATTAAAGTTTTAAAATAGCACATG
The DNA here is from genome assembly GCA_010277075.1 of Poeciliopsis retropinna. Lineage (NCBI taxonomy): Eukaryota > Metazoa > Chordata > Actinopteri > Cyprinodontiformes > Poeciliidae > Poeciliopsis > Poeciliopsis retropinna. The sequence goes on from VMRM01000013.1 coordinate 2,656,119, forward strand.
TAGGGTTGGTTAAAAAAGCCGACCAATCAGGCGCCGCGTCTTTGAACTTTGGGGCGTCAACCTTTCCTTCCTAGAGACAACCGTTCGGCTAGCTAACCTAAAATAAAACAGGTAATTTTCATATTTAAAATAGAAAATTGAAAATTGAAAATTGAATTACCTCAAAACGGTAATGTTTTGAGTTTCACATTGTAAAAAAAAGTCTGGTACGTTTGTTGAAAATGATCTGTAGTTCGAGTTGGGGAAGTTAGTTGCATCATATGATTAAAATTAAAAGTGAGAATTAGCCGCTGACGAGCTAATACAGCTAGCTAACATTAGCAAACTGCGACGTTATTCACGTGGTAAGCTGTTTTTCCTCAGTAGACCAAGTTTAGTCCGGTTTTGAAGTGGTGATAATGCCAACATAATATATCTTATACACAAATAAGGAAACCTAAGTGTTTTTAAAGTAAAATATTAAATTTATAGTTCCCTAAAAAAGTAATTTTGATGCTAATTAACTAGCGCGTTTCTTTCAGGTTGGAACTCTACATAATTGTGAAGATCGAGGGTATTTTTGTGTAATTTATTTTCTTAGACTTTCCCCAAAACTTGCAGTGTTTGAAAAGTGTTAAAGGTTCTAAATTAATAATTTAAAGCTTTTGACAGAAATGACTTAAACCAGTAATGTTAATCAATTTATGCTAATACAACTCTGTCTGATTGAAGGGCATGTACGTGATGAAAACAAAAAAATCAGTGGGGTCTAGAGTTTGTTTTTTGTTTATTTTTTTAATCTTGTGTTCCTATACTTGTTTTTATGTTTCAGGCTTTGCCAAATAAGATGTCAGACAGTGAATCCATAAAGAAAATGTTAATGGCTGTCCTCCAGTCCAGTAAGACTGGTGTGTCGGTCAGTAACCTCCAGTCAGAGTATAGTGCACTATGTGGAGAGTTCATCCCATTGAAAAAACTCGGCTTCTCAAGGCTAGAAGACTACCTCCGGAGCATTCCCTCGGTGGTGAGGCTGGAGAACCGCATGGGAGAGGTATGGGCTCGTTTTGCTTTGTTCATACACAAAGCAAACTGGCAGAAAAGCCATAGCCTTATTTTACTGTCCTATTTTTTTGCAGTCCAAATAAATCCAGTACTTAAAAATGTGTTCAAAACATTTTGCAAAGTTACTTGGCAACTTTTGGGTAAACCTCTTCTTGCATCTGTTCTGTAGTTGAGATGCTTTGCTACTGTGTTGGAGGAAACGGCTCACATTGCTGAGCTGGTTGCCAGGCAGAAGAACTCAAAGAAATCTGGGCGCTCCCAGTTTGTCAACTGCAAGATGAGATGCAAACCCTTCAATCCCTATATGCTTAATGGTGTGAGACATTTGTTTTCATTCCCTAAATTACGATAAGTAAAATCTTATTTTTTTTATCTATGTAATGAAATATTTGTTTCACTCTTTACCATGATACCATTTTTATTTATCTTGTTTTCTACTATTTTGCTTGCGTTATGGTATAGAGTCCACACTCTACAAAAATGTGAAATATTAATGAATTTTGTATTCATTCTATTTTTTGAGGCCCTTTGAAGACAACTTGTATTTTATTTACATTTTACAAGGTTTCTGCCAGAAAACTTGCTAAGCCCCGTGGCTGGGCGCTCAGCAGCCGTTCAGCCGCCCATTGTGTTTTTGAGTTAAAAAATGTTTAAAGCTGACGGAAAATTTGAAAATATAACTAGATAATTATGTCTTATTGAAAGACTGGAAGAGTAATACCTGAACACCAACTATTAAATCTTAAAAAATGCAAACATTTTAAACAGACTTTAATAAATAAGCATTGCTTAGCCTGGTGGGGGCAGAAATAAAGCCTGGTGGCCCGCCAGGCTTATAATACACTAAAGGAAACCCTGTTTATTTCAAGAGAAGTTGATCAGGCTCAGTGCGGCTCATAATGATTTGTGTCAAAGGACTACAAAACACGCAAACTAATTTTGTTTGAGTGAAGCAGTGCAGAGTTGCCTAGTTTTAATCACTGTCTTTTTCTCAGAAACTCTTTCCTCCTTTGATTGTTTTAGTGACTCCACGGTCCTCTCTTCGCCAGCCGTCTGCTGGAAGATATTCTAATAAGACGGGAAACCACTTTGGAGCGCATGGTGGATATACAATGGAACATAGAATGACGTCTCCCTCACCAGCTTCAAGGGAGAATGTCGTCCAGACCAGGTGAACCTGTTGCAGCACATTTGAACCTGTTGTTTAATTTATTTTAAATGTTATTTTATTTTTAGCAATTGTGCGTCCAGATATATAAATGGTCAATATCTTAAATAAAAAATATGTAGTATATATGCATACAGGTCTGAATTTATACTAAAGGCTAAAACAATTTATACTGGTTGCTGGTTTTCTAACTATAAAATAATAGGATGAATATAAATATTCCTGTATTTGTAAGCTTGTACTTAACGACTGTTTCAGCAGGAGAGAAAATTCTACTAAGAGCCCTTCAAACAAGAATCCCAGAGGTAGAATTATTTTATTTCCCTCCCTCCTAATTTAATTATTTTCATTTTTCTCCATTTTAATATTCATACTGTTTTTGGATCAGCCGTCTGACTGCTTCTTTCATGTAGGCTTCCAGTTTTACACTCTTGCCCAACAGGTGGTGATGCTGTGCTGATTTGACACCTGAATATTTGATTCAAGTTTGAGCTCTCCCCTAGAATTTCACATCTTTTGTGTGAAAGTGAACAACGGCAAATTCCTTTACTCTGTTCTCCTTTTCTTTCACCTTCTTGTGGTTGACCTCACAATCTTGTTTGACTTCTGTTTTGTTGCTGAGAACTGCTGACTCTTACAGACTTTAGCACAGTATATAGGATTAGTTATAAAATTGCGAAATACTACTAATAATATAATATAATCTGCACTCTTTTGGTTGAATGCAGTATTTATTTCCACTTTGAGAATCCATTTTATTTTTGTTTTTGAATGTTTTGTTTATTTTGTTTATCAGTTCCAGCATTAATTGTTCTTTTGAAAATAAAGTGTTTCTATCTTTGGCAGGAAATCGCATGTATTATTACATAATTTCTATTAAATCAGTGTAAAAAGGTCTTGAAACAATATTATCGTTAACGTAATAATTTTTGAGACAATTAATCGTTCAGCAAAATTTGTTATCGTGACAGGCATAGAGTTCATTCAGTGAGGGCATTCATTTTGTGAAGAGAAAATAGAATTGGGACTTAGAGGACAAAGGTAAAGCTCACAAGACTAGTCATGATGACTTCATGAGAACAAGATTGGACTAAATACTAAGACTTTCAAGGAAAATTCAAAGATAAATTGTATGCTGCAAAAGGACTTTTTTTTTATGTTGTTCTTGCCACAAACTCTTTTCTGATTTCTTTTAATGTCTTCAGACCTTAGACGAGTCCCTAAACTCCACTAGATCTGTAGTAAACTTACCCGTTCCCAGTAGCTAATAATAGAGAGCTCTGTGATTGTCATGCAGGCTGATTGCAGAAGTTGCAAATCTTTTGACTCGTTTTGTCCCATTTTCAGCAGGTCCTCCGAAAGACGTCTTGGTCCCCAGTAAATCCCAGGTACTTTTATGTTCTCGTTCAGGAGTTTCTTCTTTATATTTAAGCGCTATTGCATATTGTGTTGAATTTTCTGGTAGTTAACTGACAGGACCGGTGAGATTAGATGTACCAGAAAATTTTCACCTATATGTAGGAGCACATACAGTATTAAGCTACATTCCGTCGGTCATATTGACATTGATTTTCTTCATGCAGACTGCTCTGGATCGGTATGACGCGGAACTCGAGCAAAGTCGATTAAAGCAGCTTCTGGAGAAATGCCCTAGTGGAGTGTGGATGTCCAAGCTGTCGGATAAGTACAGTGAAATGTTCATGCAGAAGCTCCATCCTCAGGCACTCATCGATCTGGAGAAATGGTCGCATATCTGTTCGGTGAGTCACTTGGGATGAATCTATGTAATATTATAACTACAATGGTCCTTTTTGTAGTCCTTAGATTGAAACATCCGCACATCGTAGACAATGTGTCAGTCTCATAAGGATGCTAAAATAATGAAGTAAGTGTCCAAATGTATGGATGGACTTATTTCATGTTGTAAAACAGGAAGATGTGCAATCCCTTCCCCCGAAGCAGAAATACTAACAAATGTCTGAGCAATCTACATGAACAGAGAATCCATATCGTGCCATCAAGCAGATGAATACATGCACCTTTTTTTCCCACAATGACAAAAAACAGACAAATAATGAAGTTAAGACACTTAAATTGCTCTTAATAATCTATGATTCAGCTGCTGTGTCCAGAACCCGTTGTCACAGACTCTTCCTGGTCCACATGAATATGAATGGTTCTGGAGGCTGAATCTGCTCTCTGTTCCCACTGAAATTACAAGCACCACTTCATACAAAGTTTTGAAATCAGGGAACATTTCTTCTCTTGAAGTGATCACAAGGTGGCAAGACTGAACAAGGTTTTTTTTAATTTATTTTTCTTCTTTCACCCCCCAGTCGATTAAATAGGAGGAAATCCCACAGCTTGCAATCCTTCTGTATCAGTTCATGACTTGATAATGTCCCTCCTCTTAGTTATGTACATTTTTATTTTTTAAGGTTTTGTCTGATTTCAATCCTTGGGTTTTGTCTCCTTTCAGGTGGAGAAACCGTACACCTCTAACCGTAGCGACCAACTCATCTACCCTCTTCTCTCTTTGCACCCCCCAATCAAGCCGGTCAACATCAACCGCTCCTCTCCAGGGTCACGTCTGGATTCAACACCTGTTTCTTCTCATCCGTCTACATCTCATCAGCTGTCTCCTTCCTCTAAAACTGGAGATTCCCCCAGAAGTCCCTTGGCTGAGCCCACCTTTATTTTCCCTCCGCAATCTTCCCCCAGTCCTTCAAACAAAGCACTGTCTTCAGTGACGTTACGCAGCCCTGGCCCAAACCCGGCTTTGACTCCCCGACTTCCCCAGAGTGGTAATCACACAATGTCTTTTGACGGCGACTCTAAAATTTGTGTTTCTCCCAACCGAAGCACTCCTCCTTTAGCTTCCAACTGGACTGCCCTCGCATCAACCAACACTTCCCCCGACCGTGATGTCTTACCTCTCTTGAAAGCCACGTTCTCTTCACCTTCCAGTTCGGCTTCTACTCCTCCATCGACACCCTGTCCTGGTGTACTGTCAGATGACATGCGTGAAAAAATAAAGGAGCTCCTTTCCAAGTCTAGTCAAGGTCTGTGGGCCGATGCTCTGCCCAAATGTTTTATGGATGTGTACAAGACGCCCTTCCCTGAAGAGGTCCTGGAGAACTTGTCGTTGTTGTGTGACATATGCACTGTGGAGTACCCTTTCCCACACAACAAGAAGAGGGTAAGAAAACGAGACAGATTTAGCTGCATCCTTTGTGACAACCTCCATTGGTTTTCTGCTTACTTTGTTGCTGTTTTAATACCATTTTTGTTCTTTCTGGGACTCCCATTTCTTTTAAGGCCATTTTGTACTACTCGTGTCAAGTTAACGTGGACCTGACAAACAACCAACAGACCCTAATCAGCCCCCTCCCTTCTGGGTTGAAGCCACTTGGTCCTGTGGTTCCACCACCTCTGACCCAGCCCCCCGAAAACTGTCCTTCTGTGTTGGTTACTGAAGCCAAGAGCACCAATGCTCTCACTATCCGGTATAGTGCATTATTTCTCATTGCTTTTTCAGACTGTTGCTGTGCCTCACTTTTTATTTCGTCTTAATAGAGTAACGTTTACTTTTAAGAAAAGTAATTTGGCCAAACAAGCATTAATCACAAGTCTTAAATTTTGTTGTGACAAAACTATATAGTCTTACATATTATACGTAGTTGCTCTTAGAGCACTGCTACTATTAGCACTGCTACTATTAGCACTGCTACTATTAGCACTGCTACTATTAGCACTGCTACTATTAGCAGTGATCTACAACCAGCATTTAGTTTGACACAAGCTTCTCTTATCCAATGAAGAATTTTAGTTTTATGAAGTTGTTACTATAGAGGAAAATAAACATGAAAAAAGTAGTAGCGTATGAAACCAAACGTGAGTAGAGGCCTTTATCTCTCTTCAGGTATGTTGGTAAAAACTACTCAGATGCTCAGGAAGCCATGGAGGACATCATGCAGATCTTCTACAGCCGAAACCCGATGAAACGTCCTGTGTCTAACCCAGCCGTTGGTCAGCTGGTAGCAATTAGAGGGGAGGACGGAGATGAGGTGGCCAGAGCGCAGGTGACGGAGATCTTGGACTCCAACAAGGTCAAGGTAACTCGCTTAGTTTTCAAGATGTCTCTCAAGTCCCTTCAGCAAAAGTAGACTTGTATATTGAACTGTTTCTATTTGTTATGTAAAAGCCACAAATTTCAAATTCCTTGGATTTCTTGGTGTGTGTATATATATATATATATAAAGGTATATTTTCAAGAATGGTTTCCAAATGGTTGATACATTCTTCTCTCTAAGGCAGCGACTAGACGTACATTCTCATTCTGCAACTTAAAAGAAAAGCCCACTAGAGATTCAACTCCTAAAAATGCTGCTTTAACCTAATGGTTCTAGTCTAATCTCAGAAAAGTGAAATGATTTAACATTGTTTCCACAAATATGCTGTTATCTATAGAAATCTGACTCACTGCTCTGTTTGTTGGCCAAATAGAAATGTTGTTTTCTGCCTGTGTGTCTGTCAGGTGTTCTACATGGACTATGGCTTTTCTTTAGAGACCAGTCAGAACAGTCTGCTGGAGCTCCATCAGGACTTTATCTCGCTGCCTTTCCAAGCTACTAACGTCAGGCTAGCAGGTGCACGCATGGTGGAAATGAACTAAAAACTCCAACGCCTTGCATATCTTGTAAATCGTTAGTCGTTCGTTCTGCATCATATTCTTGTTGTCTTCTTCCTGCTAGAGTTGGAAGGGTTCAGCTCCCACCCACAGGTGCTGTCCACCTTGGATAAACTGGCGGTTGGAAAGATCCTGCGGATGGAAACCTTGAAGCCATGTCAACACAACGAAGTGCCCACTGCGCTGCTTTTTGATACCTCACTAGAGAATGATGTGAACATCAACTCCATGTGTCTGAAGGCTCTGCAGGACAGTTCGATGAATAGCCCTCTGTCTGTATGTTCACAAACCAAAATCATTCTCATCCAAGCTTTTTTTTCGGACACACAAAATATCTAATATAAAGTCTTTTGGTTCCTCCAGGTAAACGTCATCTTTAAAGATGTGTCTGTGACAAGCGTGTGCACAGATGGGACCATTTTCTGCCAACTTCCCTGCAGAGGAACAGTCAGATTGAGAAGGTTACTGGAGAACGTGGAAGCATTTTTCACCTCCCAGGTAGACGGTGTTTTCATCAAATGTCTAATTTCCATGAGATAAAAATGTTTTGGAATAAATTGGAGTGAGCTGTACTGCATCTTGACTTGATTTAATGGAAAAAAAGCTGTGATGGCAAGTTTGAATTGTGGCTAAATTCTCTGCATTGTTGTCAACCTGTGAATAATTACATTATGTTGTTAAAAGGTCACATCAGAGTCCCTGGTTTCCAAACCCTTCAGCGGAAAGTTCTGCTTAGGCCGTTATAAAGATAAATGGGCCAGAGCGGAAGTAAGAGCTGGACTGTTATTTAAAATACTTACAGAGAAAAAGCAGTCTTTTTTTTTTTTTTTTTTACTGTAATGCTTTTTATTCAAATTGCAGCTTACATACATGCATGACAACCGCGTGATGGAGATTCTCTTCACTGACTTGGGCATCCCAGCAACTGTCACGTTCACCGACATTCGAGAGATTCCTCAACATTTTCTGAAGGATTTCATCATCATCCCGCCACAGGTTTGATTTTTTTTTTTTAAAATGGACTCAGAAATCTGCCTTAAAACCATATTTTTAGTCCATCTGATTCCTGCTAGGTAAATCTTTATATATATATAAAAAATTTTTGTAGGCTGTTAAATGTCGACTGGCTGACCTCGCCGTTCCAGAAAAAGGCTGGAGCCAGGAGCCCTTTTTGCTGCTAAATGAGACGCTTCGTGCAGCAAAAGAGCTCAAAATGAAGGTAGTGTCTGTTACAGTTGTAGAAAATGGCATCAAAGAGCTTAGGATTTCAGGTTTAAACATTTGAATTGCATCCAAATTAAGTCAGCAATTAATATATGTGACAGGTCAGATCTAAATCATCTTTGACTTTTAACTTTTACTTACTATTTTCCTCTTGCTTTTATTTCAGATATCCAAATTAGAAGAGTACAAAGGAGACAGAGTGATCTTTATGTACCTCTTTGATGGTGGTGATGGTCAGAAGTTAAATGAAAGCATCAACTGTCGCCTGGCTCATTCAGAGGTGTGGCAGAAAGTTGTGTCGCGGAACAACAACACGGGGACCAGCACTGGCAGCAACATTGTGGATACAGGTAACATCATACATTAACTGTGTTGTCACACCTGATGGTCCGGCAGACTCGGTTCGATTAGGAAGCAAACAGAGTTTGATTAAAGCAGAACAAAGAGAGCAAATGTGAATGAATCCTAAAAAGAAAGCAGATTTTCTTGTTGTTGTCGTCATCTTTTAGATCTCACTTCTCTTGTGGAGAAGTGGACGCTGGGAAACCCGGTCGTAAGTTCCCCCATCAAGACCTCTTCTGTGCCACGTGCCAAAGACAATGCAGCCGTAAAAACAGCAACGCAGCCACTCCCATTACCCCCTCCACTAGACCTTCCACAGGTGTGTAGCTTTGTTTGTTTTCCAGCATAGGAGCAAGTTAAACATACAAAAGTATAATAAAATAACACACTTAAATTGTTTGCTTTGATTGCCAGTCTAGTTTAGCTAGTTAGGGCTAAACGTGAGTTTTCCATGGGAAGACATTTTTATTTCAGTGGTTTAAGGGGTTGAGTTTTGAACTTTGAGGTTCAATATCTGTTGAATATCCAGATCAAAGTATAAAAAAGTAAATCAAAATATTAAAAGCTATTTGTATTCCCTGTCTTTATTTGCCATCCCATGTTTTTTTCTTAATGTTGCGTACTTTCTTCTTCCTGTCATGCTACATTTGGCTTTGACTCAGCAAAAGGTGATTTCAAAACAAACTGTGGGAAGATAAGGCAGTCGACTTTTTATTCTAATATTTTATTATTGTAGCATTGTGTTTTAAATTCGACTAAAAGAAACTAATGAAACTTCGAATATTTAAATATAGTGCTCAAAGTGTTTTGACTGGCCAACTCCAGCTTCTGAAAAGTTTAGTACTTTCCTCTGGTTCAGCAACTTTTTCAGACTGAAAAAGTGGTCAAAATGTCTTTTGATATTTAAAGATTCTCCGCTTTAGAAATATTATATTTATTATATAAAGTTACGCGTGTAACTGTGATTGTATGAATCCCTACTGACCACCACTGAATGATGAGAACATTGATTCAGTACTTTCAGCACCGCCCTCTTTCAGGTAGTAAGAATTAAATAGAACTACCATACATTAATTGTACTTTAGTACCAACTTACCTGGTACCGGTCCGGAGCCTGTTGTAGTAGAAGCACAAATCCATTACAGACACAGATTTACATAGTTTTCTTCCAAACCCATGTCTTATTGTCTCCTTCCTTTCTTTTCAGTGTGGTCAGAACATGGATGTCTTTGTGCCGATGGCTTGCCACCCGGGTTACTTTGTGGTACAGCCTTGGCAGGACCTCCATAAACTTGAGGTGTTGAGGGGAGAAATGGTCCTTTACTACAACCAGAGTAGAAATACGAGCATGACATTGGACATCCAGAAAGGACAAGTCTACGCTGGCAAATTTGACAAGAAGTAAGTCAATCTAAACCGCAGGTAGAGAAAAAAAATGTTAAACGCAATTTTATGAATCAACAACCAGATCTGAAATATAGGATGTTCTTCTGCTGTTGTGAGGTTAGTTGATTTATTGATGTCAATCTCTGCTCAGTTGGCACCGCGTGCAGGTGAAAGGGGTTCTGTCCAACGGGTTGGTTTCTGTCTATGATTTGGACTACGGTAAGCACGAACTGGTGCCTCGCACTCTAATCCAGCCTCTAATAGAGGAGTTCAGACAGCTTCCCTTCCAGGCTATTGCTGCACAACTAGCAGGTGAGTTATAGACTTTCTTTCAGTCTCTGGGTAAATTATTTACAATGTGACAATCAATCATCAGAATAATCTATTGAAGAATGGATTTCCATAGTAAATCATTTGCAGACCTAAATGAGTCACGTAGTATTACTGTGTACATTTGAAAATCTTATCCATTTTAGCTATTTTCAGGACAATTATTGATTTTTTTTTTCTCTCTCTCTCATGAATAATGGAGCCCCAATAAACACAGGGAAATCATTGAATCCTTGATAAAGTCCTAAGGAGTTTTAGTTCCACTTGGAGTTGAGAAGATTAAAAAAAAACATTGTATCTGTATAATCCTTCAGGTGTGGCTCAACGTCAGTGGTCAGAGGAGACATCTTCGTTGTTCAGGAATCACGTGGAGCGGCGAGCGCTGGTAGCGCAGGTGGAGAGCATTCGGGAAGCATCGGAAATCAAAGGTGAGCTGTCGGCTCGCAGGTTGACGGTTTACCTGGTGGACACCTCATCGGAGGAGAAGGACGTTTGGATTCACAGCATCATGGCCGACATCGAGAACGAGCTGTCTTCTGCAAGCTAGGTGTCCACACAGACAGTGGACAAGCAGACTTTGGGGCTCTTAGACAGTTGTGTGGACACACAAACTACTCTTGTTTTGATTCTTTCTGAAGTAAAATGCATAGAATGGCTTTTACTTTGGAAGTACAAATTGTACTTCCTCTGCGTTTGCTTGTTCATGTTGTTTTGTAGATGGCTTATAATCAGGCTTGATTTACGTATGTGTGAGTAATTTTCTGTTTGTGATGTGTTATGGGCTGTAAAATTTGTTCAGGGAAGGATTTGCATTTCCATTATTTAAGAACATAGATATGGAATTGTCAAATATGTCAGATTAATGTGTGTTTTTGTTTGTTGTGGTTTATGCATGCAATACTCCACCATTTGTGGCAACATGTGTCTTACAAACTACTAAAGTATACTGCATGTGTGTACATAGTTGTTGAATTGTCATTATGGTTCATGTTTCCAGTGTTTTACTTTGTTGTTGAAAGAGATGTATTCACCGTGATTTTTGTTAAGTGTGAGTTAGTGATTGCACAGAAATGACAGAATACAGTTTCTGTAAAAACAACATTTTCAATAAACTTTGGTGATGCATCAGCGAAGGACTGCAGCTCTGTTAGCCTAACTTATGCTCTCCACTTCACAACTACTCACCAATCTGCTCTGGAACAGCTTTCCATGCCCGCTCAGAGAGGCAACAGTAGTTATTCCAGTTTGGGTCAATTAAAGAATCATTGTAGCAGTCTGGTAGGGATAAACAAATGGACTTAAAATGTTATTCTGACCTGGCATTTTTGGAATCACAAAAAATACTTGAAATTTATCACAGGTGGTGGTAACAAAACTATCACTGTGTACTGTCAGTCTCTTTACAGACAGTAAATGCTAAATTAATAGTTAAAATAGTAAATCATGTCGATGGTTTTTGGTGTTTGCAACGGATGCCTTAGTCTCATTACAAAGTTTTGTGTTCTCGTGGACAAAATGCCATTGGAAAATTTAGAAAATTGTGTGGTAAAGTGAATTATTACATTAGAATTCATCTTTTTTTACCAACATATTTTGGTTTTTGGCCTTTTACAACAGGTTCTCTTTTATGAAATTGGAGCAGATTATTATTATTAATCCAACCAATTTTAGGCCAGAACCTATTGGTAAATATCCTCTAACCATTTACTTTCAGGGGATTACTTTTTTTTTTTTTTTAAACACAAAGAGCATACTTTTGGCCAAAGCGGGTACGAAACGCCCCTTGACGTTTCAAGACATCGAAAAGTCAAGTACGACTTTCGAGAAAATCGCAAAACAACTTGTGTCCGAGAATGAACGCAGCGCCTCTTCGTGACATCACTGGAGTGACAGGGCAGCCGCGTGTTGGGGAGGAAGAAGGAGGAGGAGGAGGAGGAGGATCACCTCTCCCTAAGTTGACTTTGCCGTTTTAGGGAGATTAGATTCTGCTTTCCGCAAACCCACCGAGAGCTGAGCAAACACAGGAGAGGAGAAGAGAGGGGGACGCCTTCACTCCTGCTGAACCCATCTGTCCACCGGGTCATGGCCGGTTCCGTGTAGCGCAGCGGGGTTTTCGTTTCGGGCGGATTCCCCACCCCCCGGTTCGTGCGCCTGCAGCCGAGCTCAGCTCTCACTGCGGCTCCAGAGGGAAACCATATCTGGTCAAAGTATTCGTTGCTGTCACCCGGTAGAGCCGGACCGGCTATTAATAGCGCCGGAGGAGGTACGTAAATTAATGCAAAAGTTACTGTCTGCGAGCAATAAAGCAGTCAAATGGGTGAAGATGCTTTTCTAGCGGACGGTGTTGATTTTGCATGGAGAAAGTTTTATTCAAAGCAGCGGCGCTTTAAGCGAGCGTCTTCTTGAAAATGTGTGGGAAAACTTTAACTTTGTTTGGCGGAAGTGTATATGTTTTGCTTATGAAACAGTTTGCAGTGTTTGTAGAAATTAAATATACATTTCCACAACAAACTAGTTCATGAGCAGCCATGATTTTCCCTTTGAGTTTGGAAAAGCACATCGTTTCTTGTATAGGGAGGAATATTCTTCTCATTCTCAGTGTTTCATGTTGGTTTACCATCAATTGTCACCATATTTAGTCCTAAATAATGTACATTTCTAAATGCAAGCCTAGCCCCATGCATACACTCAGTGAGGTGAGGTAACCTTGATGAAACGTGACATTTTGACCCCTGTGGATTGCAGTCAAGTCCAAGAAAGCTCAGAGAGCGTTAACATGTCACGCATCACACAAGTTATTATGACACACGAGCCCTCACCGGTCTCCAAAAATTAACAAATCGCTGCCGTAAAGGAGTTTGCTGTTTTCAGAAACAAAAACTGACAACTTTGTTTGGCAAGAGTTTGTGACGTGTGCAGATCTCAGTTAATCTAGCCGCACTGACATGCTGCCACGTATTGTTTTAATACCCACTGCTTATCTGTGAAGTAGACGCTTTAATGCAGAAGACAAGCACCCTTATGCATGTTATGACATGTGGCTAACATAGGCGGACCAGTTGTCCCTCAGCTGTTTTCTACTGAACCATTTGAGAAATCTGGACAATTCAACAGCTGAAGTAGTGCAGCATCCTGATGTAACATTGCTCCTAAATGTGCTACAATTTAGGTGAATAAATTCCAGTTTTCCTGATTATTTAATGATCTGCTTAAGATATTTTAGTGATTGATCTCAATCGCAGACAACGGTGTTCACCTATTCACTGCGGTGTTGAAAGTCGCAATAGCGTTAGGATTTTAATTATATTCCAATGTTCAAAATATGATGCAAAAAAATATCCTTGAGTTTTATGTGGATTATTTTGAATTGACATATTGTCAAAATTACACATCCTCTAATAAGTACACCAACATTTGCTTAAATGTACTCTGGGGGAAGTTGCAAAGAAACTGCACAGTTTCTGCGCTACTGTTATATTCTGACTGAAGGCTTATTTTAACTATAATCATTTATATTTCCTGGCTGAGATTCACCTTTTTCAAAAGCAGAATTAACAAACGGCTTCTTTCCACTGAACAGTACGGCGTGGCTCGGTGTGGTTGGACACACTATTTTATCTGTTTTCCGTCGGTAAAGTGACCCAAACAACTGACTTGTACCGCACCAAACCCGGGACCTCTTCTGTTGTAGGTCAGCAGAACAACGGTACGGTTATGGTAGATCTACTGCGGTCACAACACGGTTCATTGCTTGGGTTGCGACAAGCATGAGAAATACCAGTGCGTCGTGTTTGTTGTCGCACTGATTTGACGCCATGTTAGGCATTTGGTTTCGACTCCACCTGCCCAGAGAAAATCCAGCTGATGGTGGAAACGCTCTCCTGAACATGGCGGAGAAGGGCTTGGAAAATGTGTTTGGGATCATTGTGCTGTTGACACAACCCAACTGTCTCCAAGGTTCAACCATCTGACCCTCTCACTCTCAGACTAAAGGATGTTGCTGTTCAGGAACAGCTCAGAAGCAGCACCTGCTCTTGCCTGATGTGAACTAAAATCGGCTCAAACACTTCAGTGTCGCAGAGTAGCTGGTTCTGCATCACTGTGTACTGAGGGGTCCCTGCAGAAGAAGGAAGCTTCTGCTCTAACGCATTCAAACATCGACACCCTGAAGGCTTCGCGAAGGTTTTGTTGTCGGACGACAGCGCTGTTTGTCCACCAGGACGAAACGTGTTTGTCAATGAGGCTGTCAGTGTTGGGCATGGTGGTGGTTACATCATGCTGAGGGTGATTTCAGCTGCCAGTAGTAGTGGTATGTTGCACAAAGTGGGTTGATAATCAAGATATCAAGACATTTAACTTCACCTCAAATAACAACTACATGAACAGACATAGTTGGGGGTTTCTAACAGGAACACAATTGAAAATTTACTAATTGTGCATAAAAGACAAGTCCTTGCTAAAAGAAAATTAAAATAAAAAACTCTTCTATTTCTGAAAAAGCAAGTGGGAAAAATATCCGACCAAAAGACTTGTCGATGGTTACAAAATGCATGTTTTCTTTGCAACGTGCTAAAGGACACCTAACTAAAATGTAATGTGGGTTTATGTATTCATTTGAGCTTGAATATGTTATTCCAAAACCAGCATGCCATCCATGCTGTTGTATTTAAACATTTCCACCACGCTGCACTAAAGACACAGCTCTAGGAACGCCAATAAAGCCACTTTACACAAAGACCTCGATGAAATAGATTAACACAGTTGAATCTGTCAACTACCAGAACTCCGTCACTGTTAGCTAGCAGGCGGCCTTACGGCATCTTAAACTCTCTTCCCGTCCAGTTTTCCTGCTAATTAAATGTTTGCAAAAGCTTTTCGCCCCTCTGATTACTGAAACATATCAGTATTTCATACAAGAAGAAAAACACTTGTGCTGTTAAAACCGTTTCAGGCGGATCGGTCGATTCCAGCTTGGGTTTTGAGTTCGTGGGTCCTGTTTTGAAGCAGAGGCTTGTAGAAACTCAGATACAGGAAAGTGGTCTGTTTGATATCACCAGTGTCTTCCAGTAGACTTGCAGACAGTGTTATTTGGACTCCAGCCCGGTTCTTGATCTTATGTTTTGGTAACGTGTCCTCTCACTGATCTTGGAAAAAGGAGAACAAAATAAAGGTGGGTTTGACCCAGCTTCTCCTGACCATGGAAAAACACCTGCTGGCAGACAGAGGGAAAAAAGAACAGCTTGCATCATATCTGTACTCATTTAATGCAAACATTTTGTGATTAATAATTCACTGCAGATTCCAAAATTATCATGCAGGGACATATTTGTCAAGTGCATCTGAGCACATCTCCCTTGCTGTAGCGTTTGAAGGAACTTTTGAAGACGGAAACAAATTAGTGGATCCCCTAAGTCATCTTGGCATGAAACACACTTTCACTTAGTGTGTTGTCTCTGGTTCAGCAAAGGAATAATTAGTAAACTCCCGTTTTTTTATAAATCCAGATTAGCTGGGCGATTACGTCGGAGCTGCATTGGACATTTGCCATATTTAAAGCTGCAGTTTGTGATTCTTACTAGAAAAAAGAAAAATAAGTTTTTTACGTATTTGTTGAAACAGCCAACAAGGCGTGTCTGTATGTTATAACACAACTACTCAGATAATCAAGCTGCTCTTCCACCCTGAGCTACATATAGCGACCTACAGAATTGCACTGCAACAAAACAATCAATCACAGCTAGGAGGAAGGTGTTAGCACTGTCAATTATGCTAGTAGATGTGCTGCTCCATGTGCTAATGGCAGAGAAACAGCTTACCATTCCAGGAAAGCTGTTTATCCACAGTCATGCTAACTAGCCTTAGCATTCATGGCATTGCTAGCTGTCCAGAAGACACTGTAGCGCAGCAGAGAGAAAGGGGGAGTCTGTGAGCAGTGTGTACGCAAGCCTGATTGACAGCGCTAAGGTGCTCCTCCTGGTTCTGATTGGTTGTTTCAGACTGAGTTGTGTATTTCTGCAGTTAGAACTGGCAGAAGGCAGGGCATGGGATTTACTTCACAGATTACCTGCTTCATGACAAGGTCATTGTTTTAAAAAATACATTTAAAAAAATTCCATATTATTCAGAAAAGTTACACGCTGTAGCTTTAAGAAGTTGTTTACTTGAACATGTTGCGACCCTCTCGGCATAGTCATGTTGCATTTACAGAGAAGTCAAGTGGGAGTGCTTTATACTGGATTCACACTCACAGATACAAGAGCAGAAGGAAACTTGCGGCTTGGTGCCGTTCCCAGGTTGAGGCGTCACTACTCGACTGGAGAAAACTGGAATTGAACCCACAACCTTTGAATTACAAGAAGGCCAGCCTTCCCATTGTGTCGCAGTTTCCCTAAATTCTTTACAGTGTCTGTTTGCGGTGTGTTTCAGGAGAGCACACCGTCTCATGTTGTGTAGATATTTATCAGTTATTCAGTAAATAACGAGCTACTGCAGATGTGATGATGATGATGATTGTCACATCCTCATCACTTCCTTTATGTAGAGAACCTTTATGCCTCTGCTGTTTATAGCTGCTGCATCGTCCCTGTGACAGTTTGACCACCTGGCTGCCTTTTGGTCTCAGCCTCCCGTTGACGTGAGTGAGCATCGCTGAGGTGAACATAAACTATCATTGTTCTTTTTGCTGCTCTTTCCAAATTCCTGGTTCTTGATCTGTACTTCTTTTTTTTTGCCTCCTCCATCATTCTAGATATTTTCAAATCAAGCCCACATTCTCCAGCTCGATTGTCGTTTTTCGACTCGCCCTTCTGGTTCGGGGAGGTCGTGGAGGTGAGGCTGCAGCTCGAGTGTGTTTTGCCGATCGACGTAAACAAAACGACGTCGAGATGAACTCGTGTATAATCTCCAGTCGCTTGGCCTCGAGTGTCTCTCACGTCGGAACCGACGCTGCTTGTTTCCAGGCGCGCGGCTCATCATGTCGCTGCTGAAGAAGGAGATGGACAAGTACAGGGACATAGACGAGGACGAGCTGCTGAAGAAGCTGTCAGAGGAGGAGCTGCAGCGGTTAGAGGACGAGCTGGAGGAGCTCGACCCTGACGTGAGTTGACAACGCTTTGGTCCACAACAAAGAGTCAGATTATTTTTCTCTTCTCTGCAAAGTTATGGGGTCACGCTGTCTCAGAGGGGCCGTTAACATGGCGCACGGGAACCTTTTTGTTGTTGTTTTTTTTTTTTTTTGTCTTTTTAATTAAAACACTGTGAGCTAGTGGTTTTGATTTCTACCAGATGAACTACACACACAGAAGAAAAACATGAAAAAAAAGTACAAACCTTATCCTTCTCCTCTTATTCTTAAGTTTGTGATTGAAATTTTAAATAAATAATGTGAAAGATGTATACATAGTTCTGCCGTGCATCATGGGTAACTGTGTTGTCTTTGTGCAAATAGCATTTCTGTGAGCACTAACAGCACACTGTTACTTAACGTGAGCGATGCTTGTGAGGGGAGCCATATTAGCTTCCAGATGGATGTCTCGCTGCTTCTGCGGAGACAGGAGCCCCCCGCTCCATGCCAAGGGAATGACTGGTGGTGGGGCTCGGCGTGGAGGACTGTGCATGTGTGTTAGTGAGACGGATGCCAGCGGTGAGCAACTGCAGGGGCTTCCATGACGTAAACAGGGCGACGCGCGCGCCTGGATTTGTTTGTGCCCCGTTTGTGCCGACGGTCAGGGGCGCACGCGATGCCAGAGACGTGACGTAGAGAGACATGTCCTGCATCACTTCTGGTAAAACCTCTGAAAAAGCCCCACTTAGGACACACACACACACACACAAAAAAAAACCCCAAAAAAACCCAACAATGCCAGCTGTTTTATCTGAACATGAGCGCAATAATACTGTCATCAGGAGAACATTGAGTACACGCGTTGTCTTTCTGTTGGACTTCTGGACTTGGCTCGGCTCTTTGTGTTTATATCTATCGAAACACGCTGCTTTATTTACTGCCGCGTTGGTGTTCTTTGGTTAGTGCTCCAGGCAAAAGCGCCTTTTTATTTGCCGGCTGACGGGGGTGATTTTGTTGACATAAAAATTTAAGCCAACGTTTTCGTCAACATTCTTGCCTTTGGGGCTGATTCGTAAAGTTGCACAGTCAAAAATTAGCACCGATGATTTGAGATATTTAGCCAGTGATAAGGGGTTCGTTTATAAATTATAAACTAATTTATAAATGTCACAGTTTCAAACTAAATGTTTAATGAGACAGATAAATATTCAGTCTGAAAACTAAATATCTAAATATTTATCTTCAAACTAAATATTTAAGTTTGCATGTTAAATATTTATCGTCAAACTGAATATTTCATTCGGCAAAATGAAAGTTCACTTGCTGAAAACCGGAAGTGGAAGTTGCTGAGGAGGGCAGAGCGCTCACCTGTCCCTAACTGTTTTCCATGCGGTTTAGAAAAACTCTGTTCACTCCAGTATTTTCTCTGTAATCTTATTAAAGAGATTGTTATTGGTTTTGAAACCATCCCGTTTTATTTCTTTTTGGGTGTTTTTTTTTTAAACCTTGTTAAACCTTGATACCGGGAACTGGCCCATGCCTGTTGCTGGCAGGCTCGGATTTAGCTGGATTTAGCTGTGTAAGATGAGAGAAGCAGATTCTACTGTTGTTAAAAATAAGTCGGTACTGAGGCCGGTCATCCAGAGCCGAGAGCACCAAAGAAAGCTCGGCAGGAACAGTGCGCCTCTCACCGATTGCAAATTGCTCGGGAAGTTCTTTTGAATCTTTTGCTGCAGGATTGTTGCTCCACGCCGGCTTTTATTTACAAAAGCCGAGGTCTGAGTGTAGACTGACAATGGGGAGAGAGAGAGAAAGGGGCGCAGACTGCTGTGCATGGAGGCTTGGGAGTGCTGAGAACCCTGATAAGATATGGAGCTATAAGTAGTTCCTCCAAGAGATCTGGTTTTCACTCTTGGTCCATCATGACAAAACTAATGCGCCGTAACGGTGTGGGAAACTCCTTGATCCCTCAGCTGGGCAGAGGAAAGATAAGAGGAGGATTGATGAGGGAGTTATATTTACTAGCACTATCTGTTTTGTATCCTACTTTTTCTTTTGATTTGTGGATGGACGTGGTTGTGGCTGCTCTTTTTTTCTCCAGCCTTTCTGGTGTGAGCGGTCATTATCATTTATAATGTGCGTGTGAGTATGAGAGCGGTTGCATTAAATCCAACTTTGCCTGACATTTCAAAGCAAAGACACAGATTGAGAGCCGTTTCCATATAAACTTGTGGAGAAGGTGGATCCTTACCTTCCAAATCCAGAATTTTCCGTTACTGCTCAGAGGGATTAAATAGGACATGTTTGCTTTACTTCAGTCAGCCTTCCTGTTACCTGCTGAAAGTGTTGCTCTCTCTGTCTGTGTCTCTCTCTCTAGTGACATTGTTGGTAAAACTGTAAATTCAGAATTTCTGCTAGTTTGCATCTCATTTTGTGTTCCAGCTGGATTATTTAACAGATTGTTAAATAGAGACAGCTTTAACAAATATGTAAAACAAAAAAAACAAAACATTGACTGTAAAGGTTACATACTGCTACTTTTAACACAAGAAAATCGTCTTCTTCTCTCAGACGGAAGAGAGAAGACGATGGATCAGGCTGATCCGTAAAAGACACATTTTTAAAACGATCCAAATTTCCCTTTTGCCTAGAATGCGTTGCTGCCTGCCGGTCTTCGACAGAAGGACCAGACCAAGAAAGCACCAACAGGAACGTTTCAGAGAGACAACCTGCTGGCCCACCTGGAGAAGCAGGCCAAGGAGCATCCCGACAGAGAAGACCTGGTGCCGTTTACCGGCGAGAAGCGAGGTAGGAACCAGCGTTTCCTTTAAAGAAGCCATTAATTATTTTACATCAGCAAAGCAGATTTCTTTGAACTTTGGATTTTCATCAGAAGAAACAAAACTTCTTAGGATCTCAACCTGTTGTTGTTTTTTTTGGGGTGGGGGGTAAGTACCTGTTTTGTACCGCTGCTTTTAAAAAACCTATAAGGATATCAAGTATTGAAGGTAAATAAAAATTCATTCCTATCACGTCACAGTTGGAATATTTCATGTCTTATTTCACAACCAAAATCTGCTTTAGTATCAGTAAAACACTGAATGGACTCCTGCAGCTGCAGCTTTACGTCGGTTCAGATAAACACGCGACCTTCTTTCAGACGGTGTGATCAGGTTGTTTTGTTCTGGTGCCACAGAGCAGCAAGTTGCTTTGTATGAAGCTGTTTCCCACCGACCACAGGGAAGGCCTGGGTGCCAAAACAGAGGGTGGACCCCATCATAGAGAACGTGACCCTGGAGCCGGAGCTGGAGGAAGCCCTGGCCAGTGCCTCTGATGCAGAACTCTGCGACATTGCAGGTAGTTCATCCGGACTTGGATCCCCTCAGAAATGTCTCCCACACACTGACTCTGTAATGAGTAATGAAGATGTCTTCGGCCTTTCCAGCCCTTGTTTCCCCTCATACTAACTCTTCATTTCTCCATTTCCTTTAGCAATTCCTTCCACCTTCCCTCCTCTTCCCACTCCTTCATTTCTCCATCGGTTTCACCATTTTCTCCTCTCCTTCTTCTGCTGGATCTCTGTCCATTAACTGAGCCGCATCCTGGGTATCTAATCACACCGCACTGTGTTTGTATGGAGTATTTGAGGATCCCTCTCCTGTTAATGAGGGGTTTTTTTGTTAACAAAAATCCTGCGTTCTCGTTCATTTCCCCTTGTGAACCTTGGTGCTACGTTTTCTAGACGTGACACGTTTGCTGATGCATGAGCAACTAACAATGTTTGGCATGAAAAATCTCAATTATTTTCGTACCCCTGCAGTAACATTTCATCTCAATCTGCATTTCATACCGATAGTTAAGCCCAAACCTACTCACCCCACTGATAGATTTAGGTTTAAGCTAATGTCTAGATTTTTTTGGAAGATGCTTCTTCTGGTTGGAGGTAACGTTTATGTGGAAGTGGCTAAAGATTCGGGTGATGGCAAAGACCCTTCCAACCTCAAGGACCTGCAGGTTCACCATCGAGGATAAACCATCAAAATAAACGAGGAAACGTGAACAAAGCTTAGAGCAGTTTAAAAAAACAGGTTTGATTGTTTTTGACATGACATAAAACAAACATCTATTTATGTATGTGATTTAGGACGGCATAAATTATTTGCGGCCAGCATTTCTGAATTGAAAATATTGCTGTGTTTTGTTGATATATAGTTTTGGATTAAATTCTGATGAGTTAATAACAATAAATTGCAATTAGCTGCATTTCTTACACTAAAAAAAATGTAGTAACTGAGTTTTTAGTGACTTGAAAATTGTGACTTTAGCTGCTGACGGCTTTTTGCATAAAAATGTAGTCATGCATTTCTTTAACTGACTGCAAAAAAAAAAACATTAGTCAATGTGACTAAATTTGTCTTAGTGAGTCCTACGTTTCAGTTTTTTCTCCAAGTTCTTTTCATGCTAAAGATGATTTGATGCATTATTATTATTATTATTATTATTATTATTATTATTATTATTATTATTATTATTATTTGTGCATGCACTTATCCATCTCATCTGCCCGACATTCACATTTTTGTCTCTTGTCTTCAGGCAAACAAAAACCAAAAGCCCCAAAAATATGTTTTAAAAGGATGTAAAACTTTTTACATTGAGTCTGGGTAAGAATGGAAATGTGAATAAGTTTTGGAGTCTGCTCGCTCTTATCATAATTACCACTAAGTGCTTTTGGCCTTTTCATCTATCAGATTTAACACTGTATTGATTGTCATTTTGGTGTCTTCTGCTTTGTCAGCTATCCTGGGCATGCACACCCTGATGAGCAACCAGCAGTACTACGAAGCGCTGGCCAGCAGCACCATAGTCAACAAGCAAGGCCTCAACAGTACGTAAAACACCCACATACATCTGCTCACGCTGGACGTATGAACTCACTCGAAGTTTAATGGATTGTATGGAAACATTCGCAACAGGACCGGCATTCACCTGACAGAAACACGCAGGCAGAGAAACGCTGACGACAGCAGGCTTGGATTTAAATGAAACAATCATTCAGTCAGTCAGAACGAGAACGCCAACTTTAAAATAGACAATAATCTTCAGCTCTTTGCTTTTTTGGGGAAGGGGCTTTTGGATCATCCCACATGTTTTCTCCTGGAAAAAAAAAGAGAAAACTCTACTGAGTCATCTGTTTACTTTGAATTTTATAAACTATTGTACAGATTTTCTTCGTCATTTGGACACGCACGCGCTTTGAAAGCCGTGGTATATCTTCTGAGGAGACGCTTTGTGTTGGTCTTTCTCAGCTATAAACTGTGTGAGAGCTTAACAGCTGAGAGTGTTGGTCACCAAGGCTTTCAAATGAACAGCGATAAATGGGAGAGAACATTATAGACTTAATAACGGTAATCCTAATGTGTTTGTTATAAACTTAACTGTATTACAGAAATAAAAAAAATCTCAGTGGCGTTTTGAAATTTAGCTTCGTTGTTTGGACGGGGCCCTCTGTCCAAAGCATAAAGAATGACTTGAGTAAAGAGTATCTTATTCTGTGTTCAACAAAAAACAGTTTTGTTCCCCTCAGGTTCATTTCTTTACAGCAGCAGCAGCTAATCTCCTGTTGCCTCCCAGGTGTGATCCAGTGTACCCAGTACAAACCAGTCCCCGACGAGGAGCCCAACTCCACTGACGTGGAGGAAACGTTGATGAGGATAAAGAGGAACGATCCTGACCTGGTGGAGGTCAACCTCAACAACATAAAGGTGGGAATGTTTTATCACGCACAATAACGACCGAAAAATCCACTGTGCAAGATTTACAGATAGTTTGAAAACTAAAGAAGAAGAAAAAGACGAAATATATTCTGTACATTGTTCTCCAAATGAGAGAATTTTTCATTTGAAAAATAAAAAACACCGTGTCCTACAATTATACTATCAAAATGAAATATTATTTAATTTTATATCCATCTGCACAAAAGCAGGATACAAATGATTTCCCAAGATAACAGAATTAAACTATTTAAATAAACATTTTGCTGCTTCGCATCGTCTCATCAATGCATTCTTAGAGTTAAGTAATCTAAAACAAAGACAGGACTCTGGTCAAATGTAAACATTTTAAACTGTGTAGAAGAAATCATTTCAGTTTTAATGGATATGTGTCATAATCTCAGTGTTTTCTTTTTAATTATATTTCAGGCTTATAACCGAATCATTGAAAATGTCCACACCTGACAAAACCTGTATTTTGAAAAACTAAAATTTGCTAGTATTTTCCGCTAGTGATGTCACGCTGCGGTTTCTGTGAGCCTCACTTTCCTCCACATGGTCCGTGTTTTTAAATTGGTTTAACTGCACGGCTGTAGCGTGACTGTCAAAGCGTAAATCCAGTTTTTATGTCGGAAAAGTGTTTTAAATTTATACCGGTGGATAGGCTGGGTTTAAATCTGTTTACGTTTAACGCTTTTAAGGTTTTTAAGTCGTCTTGCTCAGAAATGCAACGTGTTGCTCTCTCGCCGTGTTCTCCTTGTTACCCAGAACATCCCCATCCCAACGCTGAAGGCTTACGCCGAAGCACTGATGAAGAACACGGTGGTGGAAAGGTTCAGCATTGTTGGAACAAGGAGCAACGACCCTGTAGCGTTTGTAAGCCGTCTGGGATTTCACCCAAATAGACACAAAATAATCTCCCTTCATAGCAAACCGGTCATAACCAGATTCCTGCGCCGTTTCTCCTCAGGCCCTGGCAGAAATGCTGAAGGTGAACTCGACTCTGAAGAGTCTGAATGTCGAGTCAAACTTCATCACCGGGGCTGGAATCCTGTCCCTGATTGAATCACTGCAGAATAACACCACACTACTGGAGATTAAAATCGACAATCAGGTACCAGCCGACTCCCGCACGCCGCTCGCTGCGGGCGGATTCACTTCACACAAGCCATTTGTACCACTTCAGCCTAATGCCTTTTAGATTACATAGTGATGTCACACTGCACAGTTATGCATCAGTGACTCACTCGTTTTTCATAACACGCCTCGGCATTTGTTCTTTTTCCATATTTATCACTGAGAAAGAAGGAGACGAAGAGAAAAGCTTTTCCTGCCGTCTCTGCGTTTGTAGTAGCTTTTTTTTTTTTTTTTTCAAAGTGCGGGCCTCAGAAAATTAGAGAGAAGATGGGAAAAAAATAAAATCCAAAAATTAAAAAGAAAAATTGGTTAACACTTTATCTGAAGTGTTTTGCATAAGATTGACATGACACTGTCATAAATGATATAACATGGCTGTCATGAACACGGAGGAGTCTTTATGAATGTCTTTGACTGTTGTTATGAAGTGTCATTCGGTAAATAATGACACTTTAGTGCAAAGTTGGCACTTTTAATTTAGTTTTAATGCAACTTTTAGCACCACGCCGCATTAAAAGTGTCATTATTTACCGAATGACACTTCATGACTACAGTCAAAGACATTCATAAAGACTCCTTCATGTTCATGACAAATGTCGTCATATTTATGACAGTGTCATGTCAGTCTTATGAACAGCCCTTCAAATAAAGAGTTACCAACAATTGATTATTTTTTAAAACAAATTTTTAATTAAATTTTTCTTATTCAAATCTAATTTGTTTTTCAATAATTATTATAGAATATAAGTTGTTCAGATCTATAAAATAATGTTTAGAAATGTTACTTGCCATGCTCTTCTTTCTAATAAATTGAGCACAAAGCCAGTTAAATTGATCAAACTATTTTGTTCTTCAAGCTAGCATACCAAGCAAAGCCAGCAAGTGTGAAATGGACAAGTGTCTGACAAGCTGTAAAAAAAAATTCACACCAAACGTGTTACGCGTGTCAAAAACGCGTCTGACACTTCACCTTCGATGGTTGTGCACTTTTGGTGCATTCGCACCAAACGCATTTTGAGCGTCAGGCGCATCTGGTTTACACTCAAAGTCTAACTTTGGATGCGCTCCAAACTGTTGGAGCGTTTGTCGTCTGGTCCCATCTGACTAGAGCAACTTCTACAAAATGCTTGCTGTGTCCTCTACATAACTTGTGGCAAACTGCAAATAAGACTTCTTATATTTTTTTTCTTCAACACAACATCGCGCCGCACGAGACGCTTTAAACGCACCTCAACAGGCCTTGGATTGTGCCTCCACTTAGACTTTGAATGTAAAGCAGACTCGCCTGACGCTCAAAACGTGTTTGTGAAACACCATAAGAACTGTGTAGGACCTGTGGGCGGTGCGTTTAATATAACATATTACATATTTTCTTAAAATTAAAAGAGAGGGTTGTGATGAACAAAATTCTCTTCAAAAACCAGATTAACGATGTCATTATATCACCTGATGATGCATATCTTTCACCATACAACTCACTGCTAACTAAAACCAGGAGGTATGAGGCAGTATTTATGCTAAATGAAAGTAATAATTACTGAATAGTGATTAAAAGTTAAAAAAAAAAAAAAAGTTCTAAAATGTTGATGGTTACATAATTTGAAGCACTGAGTTTGTAAAGAGAATCCCCAGTCAGAAGCCAATGCTTGCTTGGGATGCCAGTGGTTTCTTAACTCCTCCTCTTCCTCTTTTTCTTCTTCTTCTTCTCCTCTCTTTGCGTTGCTCCCTCCTTCCAGAGCCAGCCGCTGGGAAACAAAGTGGAGATGGAGATAGCCAGCATTCTGGAGAAAAACACCACCTTGTTAAAGTTCGGCTATCATTTCACTCAGCAGGGCCCGCGCCTGCGAGGCTCCAACGCCATGATGAACAACAACGACTTGGGTGGGTTTTACACAAACATCCACACCTGCGCGCGCGGCATCCGTCGCTGCATTACGCAAACACGGGGGCTTCAGGGAAAGTAAAAGTTGTGATGCAAATGCTGGACTTGGCAGATTCTTAAAACCCGGGCTGCTTATGTAACCCCGTACAATCTGTCAGCAGCGTGTTGCCTTTGGCAGCGATGGCTGATGTGTGTGTCAGTGCCGCTGACACCTTATCTCCACTCTATCTGCTGGAGTCCTACTTCAGAGCCCAATAGGAGAGCTGCAGTGATATCATCAGTCGGTAACTCGGTTGGGACAGCCAATGAAAACAGAGCCTTCCCAAGTCGTGACATAAGAACTAAGAAAAGACAGAAGAGAACAAAATGTAACAAGGAAAGGAAGTGTTTTCTGCCCTCTTGCATGTACAAGTCATTTGATGGATTACTTTAGATAAAAACTTGGATTTAAACTTTATGGTGTCAGTTAGCAAACACCCTTTTTAGGTTTGTAATGTGAATCTCTAAGTGGAGTGTAAGTGTTTCCGTCTGCCATAATTAACGTTGTTTTTCCTCTGCCACCTCGCCGTCGCCGTGGTCATCTTAAAGCCCGGGTCGTCAGGTCAGAATCGGACGGCTCCTTCACCTTCACTCTGTCCGTTCCCGAGCTGGAGAGAGCCTTCGGAAAAAAGTTCAAGTGCAAGACTAAGTAAAACCAGAAACATGCGTATGAGACGCAGCCGCCGCCACGGTGTGCAGTCACTCAGGTTTCCCTTTCTTCTGCCGCCAACTCCTCTCACTTTCCTGTCTTTACGCTGCCAGCTCCTCTGCCGCCTTCTGAGCTTTTCTGCTTCGCCTTCCCGCAGCGCCTCCCATCAACTCTTTTCTTTTTAATGATCCTGTTGTTTCCGGCTTTTCAAGAGCGTCAGAACAATTCCACTTAATGATGCAGCTTCTGGATGTCTCGTCTTCTCGGGCTTTGTTGCTAATCTGCAGGACCCCATCACTTTTTCACTTCGCTTTTCTATGGAAATTTTCAAATCTAAAGACGTCTCTTCTGTTCTGCTGTGGGTTTTTACACCTTTGTGTTTTCTTGATGTGCTCAGTTCACTCTGTTCATTTATGTTCCTGGTTGCGCTCAGTAGCCCAAAACTGGGTCACCCTTTGGATAGTAGTTCTTCTTCTTCTTTGATGTTTTTTGGCGGTTGGCAAACAACAAAATTGACCTTTGGATAGATATTTCTGGATGTTGGTCATCACATAAATGAGTCGTTGGTCTTGTGTTTAGCTTCAAGGATGTAAACTCTGACCCTCTCACACTGGGATCTGTCTATAATCCCAGATTGGGTCGTAGTCTACTCAGTCTGCCACACTACTCAGATCATTGAATTCTGGGTATTTCCCTGGTGGGATCAGTCTGTAAAGCTTTCAAACAGAGGAAACCTGTTTGAAATCAGACGTCTTCCATCTATGGTAACTTCTTCGTTACCAAGGTGACCGTACCTGGAGCCAAATCCCCAGAAATTAAATTTTAATAATAATAATAATAATAATATAATCCAATTTTTATACCAAATAGAAATGTTGCAAAAGTAATTGTGTTGTGCTTTTTTCGTGCACAATGACGATAAAAGAAGTTCTGATTCATTAGCGCTGCGTCGGACATTCATTCGCTCATAAATAACCCTGAGGATCGTCATGGCACCAGTTGTTCAAAGGGTGTTCAACTTTCAGCTCCTTTAAACTTCAAAATAAAACCTTTTGTTTGTGTTTTTTTCTTGTCAGTATCTCATGTGTCTCTCCTTTTTTTTTTCAACATTTCTTTTCCTCTGTTTCTTTGTTTTCCCACTGCCCAGTTTCAGAGTTTTTTTTTTTTAAATTTATTTTAAATACTCTCTCTGTTTTTCAGCAGTTTCTTTCCTGTAAATGACCAAATACAATTAGAAATGTCTCTGCTTTAATCTAAGACGTATCTTGATGCTGTTTCACTTCACTCTTCCATGTGTCGACATAACTTGTGGCAAACAAGATATTTTTGTTTTTCTTCAAAACAAAATATCTTTCTTCTTCCCTCCTTTCCATGCAGGCCAGATTTGTGAAACTCACATCTGATCAAAGTCTTATTAGTTTTGTGCTTGGCTTATCTTTGTAACTCTGAGCTGTTCTTTTCCGTCTGCAGTAAGAAAGAGAAGGCTTGAGGGAGGACCCATCTTCCCAAAGTGTCGGACAAATGTGTAAAAAAAAAAAAACAAACAGTGGCTACCTTCATCCTCCTCCAATCGTCCATGACCTCCATCATCAGCCTCTTTATCGTTTGGTAAATCTTGTGAAAACAATTATTTTGTGCATCTGGATTGGCTCAGATCTTAAAAGCAGCAGCTCTTTGTGCTCACCAACCAGGAGATGCACGCTTCGTGTCAGCACTGAGTCTAGTTTTGAAAATAAATGGTCACGACATCAATTCAGTGTTGCTATGAGTACTGTTTTGTAAAGGGGATATGTTGCCATTACTTTTACTTCCCTTCAGTTTTCTTGTCAACGTAATAGTGCATTCTATAAAGACAACGATGAAGCTCAGACTCAAAACATGATAAAGATACACAGAAGAATTGTTCTAAAAATCTGAGGCGATGCATCATTTTTGTGTCAGATGCTACGTTATGCACATATTTCCGTGGTTTTAAAGCTTTCTATTGTGAGACGTGTCACTTTATGTGTACCATATTTATTTGAGAAAGACCTGGTAAAAGATTTAAAGCTTTAAAAACAACTAGTCGTTTTTTAAACGAAAAGAATCGCTTTCTTAAATTTGTCAACTTTCTGTCCTGAATGAAATTTTAAAAAAATGCTTCAGGAGAAAAAAATGCATATCTGAATGGATTCAGGTTACTCTTGTGGTTTGGTGAATAACTTTTTTGTGTTTAGTACTTCCTGTTGCAAAAGCTATTTACTGTATTTATATGCATCTATAACTGGTTAGTTGAAATTTTCAGGATGCCCCAAAGAAAATAAAAATATTTTTAACCATCAAAATATATAGTTCCCTCCATTTCAATTTTAAAAAGTACAAAGCAACTCAAAATCAGTGGGAATGTCTCGTTGTGACATAAATTTAAAATCGTGGGGTTATCGACCCAACTAATAATTTGTAAAGCTCTAGTAAAACCCACAGATGTATGTAATCATAAATGACAAGCTGTGTTCATAAGGTGTGTTTTATATTCAGTTTTACCCAACACAGATCCTGAGGGTAGATAATCCATGTATTCTCAAATTCACATTAGTGCTTTGTTACCAGCTTGTCTGATTCAACAAATGTTAAAAATGGATGTAAACATTTGTAACCGAGTGCTAAACGTCAAAAAGCACTCGACTTTGAACACTTTACTATTCTGTTCCTCTTGTCTTTTTTTTTTTCTCTCTGGTTTAGTGCTTGACTGTTTTCTTCTTTTTTTTTTTTAATGTAGAACGCACAGTTGTTAGTTGAAAGTGTTTGTTTGTATGAGTTTAATAAAGTTTGAGATTTAGTTTTGTTGCATGTTTATTATTTAATTTAGAATAGTCTTTGTGCTCCCCATGCAAGCTGCTGCGATGTGATGCTAAGACCAGAGTAACACCTGGTGGCGAAAAGGAGCAATGGCACCGTTATGTTTTCTCACTCTGGTCTTTATTAGTTTGCCATGACCTCATCAAACACATCTGCTCTACACCGTTATAAACTAATAAAACTGCAACAGATTTCTACTCAAGTTCTCAAATCCTCTTTGCTTAAAAATGAGACTCTTCTCCTGAAATTACATTCAGTGAGCTTAGTGCTTTGAAAAATGGCTAAACTTTCCCATTCGGACTGTGATATCTGCAGGAAACTGGTCCAGTCTTTTTTCAGTGTTGCAAAACCAAAGGCGATCTCTTTGCAGACTTTTCAAGTAAGTTGTACACGGTCAGTGTTTTTTTTTTATTTTATATTGCTTCCCCCTTTAAATTTAAAATCTGTTGCAAACAAGACAGCCTAACTCTAAAATTGTCTTTCTATGAACCCCAATAAACCCCTGTAAATCTTCACATCTTCTCAACATGTAAATCATGCTTTTGAAAGTCTTGAAAGTAAATGCTGAACTCAATTATAGTCTTGATACATGATCACTTGAAATTATAAAATATTTGGGAAGTTGGGTTGTATATTAGTGATTCACAGAAACTAAGTTGGACCTACATATATTTAGCTTTAACTGCTTTTAATTGTTCTGTTTTTGTTTTGTTTTTTGGTTTTTTTTAACCATTTCTCTTTCCCCCAGAATTATACATTTTTAATATGCTCCAAATAACATGGTATTTTAATGGAAACATTGCTTTAAGTCACTAGAAAACAGGCGACCAGAGTCACCAAACCTAAATGATCCTTACCGAAAAGATAGAAGCAAGAACAATTGTCAAAAAATTTTTTTTACTGAAGAGTAGCACTACTTCAACATATTTTTACTCAAGTAAAAGTAAACGGTAGCCTTCCAAGAAATTACTCAAGAGTGAAAAAAGTGTTTGGTAAGAAAGCCACTCAGTTACAGATATATATATATATATATATATATATATATATATATATATATATACATATATATATATACATATATATACATATATATATATATATATATATATATATATATATATATGTATATATATGTATACACATATATGCTGGAAACGTGGATGCACTGTGGCTCCCATACTCTTCCAGTCAGCTTTTCCAGGTGAGGTTTTAACACACAAAGTTAAAGTCCAAATAAGTTCGTAATGAACAAAATGTCTGCAGAAGGTGACAGACGGTCTCAGGTTAATATGTCTATTAATGGCTGGCCAACAATGACGATGATTTCAAAGAGCACTGGCACATTTCTCCATTTAGTTTTGTTAGCAAGAAATGGAAAATGACAAAATAAACATGTTTTTTTTTCTGTTTTTGTGTTTTTTTGTGTGTATATATCATGTTGTCCATATAAAACCAGTAAAAGTAAAAGGTACAGTGCAGTAAAACTACTCCTAACATTACCCGCCAGAACCTTTACTCCCCAAAAAATGTCAAGTAAATGAGTAAACAAGTTACTATCCACCTCTCCAAAATGGCAAGTTTTTAAAAAAAAAAAAAAAAAAAAAAAAACTCGCGCACAGAAATCTCTTTTCTTGATTTTTTTTATTATTTATTTTATTTTATTTTATTTTGGGGGCAGAGTGCCCAATTCAGTCCTTTACATTTTATGAACATTTTTTTTAAAATTAAAATGAAGTAATCCCGTTGCTTGTAGTCAAATAATTAAATAAAATATCAAGCTGCTGAAGTGTTGTTTACATTTAATGGGTGCAGATGTGGCCAAAAATGTAGACAGCCAATTCAAATCCAAAATAGGCCATAAAACATCCAGATGCATAAGACACAAAAAAAAATAAGTTTACGGTTTTTCCAGCTTCCGTTGTTTTGTCAGTCTGATCACAGAAAAAAAAACACACTTCTCGTGTCTGTGAGCAGGATTTTTAAGTCTTTATTGAATCTCAGGCAGAAACACATATTTAACCCTTTATTGCTCTTGTCATTCTGCATAACCTCCATCCAGAACAGTAATACTGAACCCTTTGAAACACTTATTTCTGTTATTTTCTGTAAAACAAAATCAGCAGGCTGGGATTGTGTATTGAAGGAAAGTGGCCTCTCTCCAACAAGACTGGTCTCTTTGATATAATTTCTAAAACAAAAAGAAAAAAACAACCTCTTATCTCATTCACGTCATGTATTCTTTCCCATTGATCCTGATTGTATAGATACTGTAACTTCTGGTCTTATGGCTGATAGCTTAAGGTTTTGGCTGTTGTGTAAAACAGCTATAGCAGTCATTCTTCCTCAAAATGACAACAAAAAAACAACAACAAACAAACAAAAAAAGAGAGACACCAAGCAAATCAAAATTAGTTTCCTGAATACATACATATCTAATTGCTTTTTTCAAAACTACTGATATTATTATTATTGTTGTTATAATTATTATCATTATTATTATTAACGGTTATATCAACATGGAAGTAAACACAGTCAAACTTAAAGTTATTGCCTCGATATTTTTTTTTTGTTGTTTTTTTTTTGCATGATAAGAAATAAGATGGACAGCAATCAGGTGGGTTTTAATACATACCGACACAACAAACTCTCCAGACAAATGGCATGCAGGACATGACACTGAGCAAGGGAGTAGAAACATTTCTGAACACCGTACAATATGGACATGTAACGCGTTGTGGGAGTGTGTCTGGAAGACAGACAGAAAGGTTTTACAGATTACGTGTAACACTGTGTGCAAAAGGTTGTACATAAATATCAGACAGAACACGCTTAACATAAACTTTAGGAACACACAATAGTAGTCTTTAAATTGTTCTTAAAATATGGCTTATCCAGATATATCTTTTTTTTTTCTTCTTCTGTTAAATAGCCACTCATGTATTCTTTTATATGTGATATCTATGATTGTTTGCCCACCTCGATGGTATGCGTTACATTTTTTATCTTTTTTTTTTTCTGTACAAACTGAGTGAAGGTGGTGGACAGATATATTTTTCCAAACTGCAGCTAACGCAGACGAGAAAACAAAAAGTTCAAAATGTCTCAAACTCGAAGGGTAACCCATCTGAAATGTGACTTTAGCCCTCCACATGTTGTTAGCTTTGAAATCTAACATGGCTGAAGCTAACATCAGTCTCGCTAACATTCACCCGGTTGTTGAGTCAGTGTCGTCTGTTTGTTCACGTCTGAGAAGTTTCCCTACTACAAAATTGTGATCTGACACCGAAACACTCCTTTAAATTCTATGTTGGATCTACATTGACAATAAAAACTCGACTCAAGTCAGCCGTGTGAATGTCGCCCGCAAATTCGGCCAGACAGTGTTAGCTTTAGTGAGCTGGCTAAGCTACTTCTTTAGCATGTCTTGCAGAGGGCCTGGCAGGTATTTCATCACTGTGTCCATGATGCTTTCTTCTTCCTCCTCATCGCCACAACCGGCCGGCACGGCTTTCTTGGGTCGGGTCAAGCTGCCGGCCGCGGGCTCCTCCGCAGCCGCCGCCGCCTCAGCCTCGGCCTCCTCTTTCTTCTTCAACCCGTACTGGCATTAAAACACAGAACAAGAATGGTGAGTAGTGCAAAGACAAAATACATGATGGAAAAAAAAGGAAAAGGATTAGGTTGCTATGTGACACATTGGATTCTTATTCGGCGTGTGCCTCCATTTTGAACCCAGACGTTGCCATTTTGCCTCGAAAATAAGATCCCATTTTGTACAACGAACCAATTGGTACCCTTAAACTATACCACTGTACCCTATATATATAAATTTCTAGACAAATTATAGAACGATAACCACAAAAATACTTGAATCTCAATAAATTACACTATTGACTATGAACTAATGTAGATTTAATATTACACCCTAAAGTTCAAGGTACTGAACAATTAACTCTTACAGAACATGATAAATGGACACCTGATCCAAACGAAATAGCAATAAAACACTTTATGCTGGTAGATTATCATTTTTTGAAGTCACATAACTTTCTTCTAATGGGCAAGAAGTAGACTATAGAAAATTTGAATCATCAGTTTTCAACTAGGTGTGGTATTATTGCCAAAGTCGATGTGAATTAGTCAATACAAAGCTGCTATTGAAAAAAAAAAACTCCTTGTCTTACCTGATAAAGTGAGGTTTTAAACTACCAAAATGACAATTAAATTACCAGAGAGGATGCAATTGTTTTAGTGCCTGTATAAAAACTACTAAATAGTTTTTTGAGAGTGAAGATTTGTTTATCCAGTCGCCTGACGTCTGTTTTTGTTACAATTTCTCGGCCTGGGCGAGAAGAGCTTTAATAGGGAATAATTTTTAGGGAAACTAATCAACTCAAATCCATTTTGTCTCACTTTAAGCCCAGTTCTGATTTGGGTGGAACATTTTTCAGGAGATATCCTGCTGTAAGCCACAGAATCATTCATAAGCAATCATAGTGCTCAGAAAATCTGCATCATCTTCTGATTTAGTTATATTTCCTCATCGGCTCTGTATCTTTTTGCCTGATAAATCCCAGTCCTTTTTCTCATCCTTTTGTCTCTTTTTGTTCTGCACAACTTCCTGATCCATGACTGATGTATTTTAAACAGCAAGTTAAAAATAAGACAAAAGGCAGACAAAAAAAAAAAAAAACTGCCACTAAAAATAGCAAACGTCAGTAATGCTGGTCAAAATTGGCTTTAAGAAGAAACATAAATGATCCCGCTGTGCATTGTTTTTGGATTATTACACTTTTCAGGAGCTATTCAATCAAGTCATTTTTGTTTAAAAATATTGACTTTCCCCTTAATAAGCTAGCGTGTTAATTAAAAACTTCTCTGGGAAAATGGCATTCTTTGTTTTTCTAATAGTCTAATTTCTAGTCATCTATTTCTATTTCCTGTTCTTTCCCTTTGGCTAATGATTCGCTACACTCAGACGGCAGATGTGGTTTACATCATACCTTATCCCTGATGCCTTGCCTCATCTGTTCCCTCTCAGCCTCCATCTTGGCATATTTGGCCTTCCTCTCCTCCTCCTGCTGCCTCAGCGCTTCCTGTCGCTCCTCCTCTTTCTTTGCTGCATCGGGGTCCTCCTCCTTCTCCTCCCCGCCCAGCATCTTGCCCACATCGGGGGGCCCTCCTGAGAAACAAAAGGACGGCAACGTAAAAGAGAGACATCAGGTACAGTGACGGCTCCAGCTGGTCTCTGAGACTGGAGTGTCGGAAAAATTCAAGCGAGACTGCGGGATGAAGTGAATTGAACGGAGGCAGACGCAGGACGAGACAGAAAGGGAAAAGATTTTGACAGAACAGATTGCACACAAAGAGTGTTCTGGGTAAAGATTTTATGGAAGTCATGACATTTGAACAAGCTGCGCGAATTAAATTTTCCTCCAGTTCTGCCGCGGTAGAAACTTTTGGAGCATCTGTTGTGCGGGACTTTGGCTTCTGATAGGTTCTCTCTGGCAAAATGGCCTCAGGGGAAGGAAAAGACTAATAGCTATTAGATGATCATTGCAAATGGCAACTGGAGGGAGGCTTGCTGGTGGTTGAGCCTTCAATCCTGTAATTTAGCTTTTTTTTTTTTTTCCTCATGTAGATTGTTATTCTCAGGGAATTGCTGAGAATTTCATGAGTTTGGTTGGTCAGGCCACACATAGCTTGTGAATCTAGAGAGGACTTTTCACCATATCCATTAGTGTGATTTATTGGGGCGTCCTTCAAGAATAAAGAGTATTTAGGTTGCTTTTATGGGCTAAATAGTCCCAAAATAAGAGCCGTGTCTGCCTGCTTGACATTGAATCTATCTTCTACACAGTGGGTAGGGTTTAGTGGCTGAGCTAATCCTTAGTTTGAAGGTGTTTAGATAATGGACAATATTACAAGACACAATCTCTCTATGTCTTCATTTACCGCTGAGCATTAGGGTCTACTTCCACAGACAAATGAACTCGACTTGAACAATCACAGTTCACTACTCCCGTCCCTCATTTCCGACGTCTGTCGCGGCGCCTCGTGTGTTTAGTTGACATAGATTTAAAGAGTCGGTTGCCTGTGAGTGATGGTAGGATATGTTATGTGGCCGTTGCTCTGGCTGTACTAAAAACCACCAACCGGTTTGTCCCAAACCCTCTCCTGTGATCTTGAAATATTTATTATGACCAAATGCTTTAGATCCCAGATGAAACCGGCAGAGATGAGCCTTCCCTCACAGGGCCGATGATTCTCTACATGAAAGAAGTCAATTAAGGTCATCAAAATGGCTCCTGGTTTATCTCAGGCACAGCCCAGTGGGAACAGATCCAGAATCTACGGAAGGGACCATATGTCCCTTCTGGGCTTCGAGCAACGTATGCTTAAAATCCACTCCAGGTATCTACCTGGAGTGGATACCTGGAGTGGATCTAAGGAACTGGAGTATTTCTAGGGAGAAGAACATCTGTAGGCAGAAGACCGAAAAACAAAAAAACGGTGAATGAATGAACCCAACTGAAGGCTTTGGTCACGTAGAGGGTTTTAGGAGCTTCGTTCTTTATTCTAATGGCAAAGAACACAAAACCTAAAGTTACCTAAAACAGTAAAGAGTAAAATCCATGAATCACCTGCTTTGTTTAATTCCTTTATATCTGGTTTTGCACAGTAGAGGTAATCATTTATTTTTCAACTTGAAATGTTATGTTGACGGGTCCCTGGCCTGTTTTCGTCGCGGGTAAACCGAACCGAGAAGGTCAAACCTACGAGACACTTCGTAACAAAGCTGAGATTTTAAGCAACAAAGGCAGATTTTTTTTTTTTTTTAAGATATTGACATTTTATCTGTCAGTGGATCAACATCTGGCTGCAAAATTCCGTCATGCATCTCCATCATTAACTATTTTAATTATTTTAATAATTAACCAAGTGAAGAGCATTCATTTTTCTCAGTCTCTTCTCGAGTGCCTTAACTTCAGTCGCACTTTCATAAAAGTTTAAAGAAGCTCATTTTCTAGGGAGAGAACTCGAGAATATTTATAGCTGCTTGAAGCAACACGATTCGCCCAAATCTGACGTTTAGAAAGTTTTATGTCGCGCGACAAACCAAGGAAGATCTAATGCCCTTTCGAATTCTTCCGCAGCATTATTTGAAATGGAAGTCCCTTCATTTAAGCAAATATATCGCTTTAAAAAGGGGGAGATAGTCGTATAAAGAGAGAGAACTAGTTTTCCTGACCATTTCCATCACCGGGAATCTACCACGCAAAAACAAAAATGAATCTGTCTAAAGGCATCTTTGTAAATGAACAGAAATGCCAGCAGTAGGAGAAATTTAGAGTAGACAAATGAACAGAAGAAGGGAAGGGGGAGGGGGAAAAAAAGGAGCAAGATAATTTCAGTGTTGTGTTACCAACAGACTAATTTTGGGAAACAAAATGGGGAAGCGGGCTATCTCTTTGAGGCGTTGTCGTCCAATTAGCCGAGCTGCTCCAGTCAGCAGGATTACCCTTTCAGCTCATGAGCAGGCCACACAGAGACTGGTGAGCGTGCGACGGCCGAGGAAGACGACGAGGAAGAGAACAACACAAGCAGAGAGGGGACGGCTAGAACGAGATGGAGAGAAGAGGAGGAGAGGAAGAGGCATTTGAGGGGAAAAAATAAACAGCCGAGAAGTCTGCAGCTGCCCGCGGTGCCGTTGGAGTTTCGACTCATTCAGCGTAATAAAATCAAACTTCAGCATGTTGAGGGAGAGAGAGGCAAAGCATCTTAATGTGGCTAATAAATCAGATAACTACTTGAATGGAGCAGTCCTTTAAATAGTTCTTTTAAGTGGCTTTTCATGGCAAAAACAGAATTTAAAAAAGCACAATTGAGATTCCTCTCCTACCAGGAAATGGAGAACAATGTTAACATGGTTTTCACTGTAGGACCAGCAGTGCTATGCAGCCGTAAGCTTAGTGTTCAAATACCTGGGCTTAACCCTGCATAAAAGTGCCACCTTGAAATGAGCGACCGCAGCTGAAGTCCACTTGCTGCTTTTTACCGACGCCGTAGATCAGCTCCGACCCTCAGAAAAGCCTCCAGCGACAACAAAGAGCATTGATTTTTCCATAAATCAGACTTAAGTTGCCGAAGGAAGAAGAAACTTTTCGCTCCTCGAAAACCAGTAGATGGAAATGAAATGACTAAACACCTAAATCAGTATAGTTAGAGACACATTTAATGCTCCATTCAAAAGGAATGTGACACCTTTCTTAAAATGTATATATTCATTATTTAACTGACTTCCTAGGATCTTCTAATGAGTTTCTGTTTCCCTGGGATATAAATAAGACGCGACACAGACACACATTTCTTTTAGCCACCAGGCTAGACAGGAACCCGTACTCATATTCCAAGCACATACAGTAAGGATAATAAAGGTTAAAAAAGAAAAGAAAAGAAAAGCTAACAATACCAATTGTACCAATTTAGTGTTAAGTCTGATGTCAGTATCGTTTTGGGTTCCACCAGCTAATCTTCTACCCAAGTGTAGAAGATTACCCTAACCCTAACCCTTGCTAATTTTGAGCAAACTTTTAAAATGTCACAAGAAAGAAAATGCGAATTATGGGCACTGCATCAGATAAAGAGGTGCCAAGTTGGCACGGACCAAACATCTTAGGAAAAAGGAGATAATCTTACCCTCCACCCTGGAGGTTTAGAGTTTTTCAGAGTTTCATGCCTCTGGGATGGCAAAAGCTCCTCTTTTAGTGCATCAGATCTGAAACCATGAGAACTTAATCCAACCTCCTTCTCTGAACATACTGGACCTGAATCCATCAGAAATCTTAGGGGTGAGCGTAGGATAAGGGTGGACATTCAAAGAAACATCACTCTGTGTGTTACAAGCCAATAAAATAAAAATTAAAAAAAAACCTTTAAGCTTTGTTGAAAAGGACAAATTAATGTGTCAAGCACAGAAAAACATTGCGTAAAAAGAGAGAGTTAATTTAAATCTAAAAATATTTTTTCATTTAAATTTCAATAATCTCATTTGTCAGTCACTCGTCAGTGATTAAAACAGTTCGACAGTGAGATTCTTTGACCTAAATAGTCTGTAAACAGAAATGTGTTTAGTCCTGATTAGTTTCCTGCACACATCAGGTTTCCAGGGAGTTGAAGAGAGTCGGACTAAATGTCGTCTAACTCAGAAATGCATTTTGGCCTGAGATCATTCAGTGCTTTATAAACCAACAATCAGATAACAAACAGCCATATAAATGTCCTCAAAGTAAAGGTTGGATTTTTCTGTAATTTTCAGTGTAAGATTATGTTAAAATAAAATAAAAAACACCACATTTATTCTGAGCCTTTGCCAAAGGGGGCCAGTAAATAGGCTTGTCCTTAAAGTATAGAATAACAATAGACTGAAGTATTTTGACAACGAGGGGAAAAAAAATCAATGAGGTCACAGATTTTCCTGCAGGGGGAGAAATTACCACACATTCTGCTATGAGAAGGAAAAGCTGTAAACGGAGCGAAGGAGACGTGTGTGCACACATAAACTGTTTACTTTAATTTCTGGCTTATATCCATAAGATCAGGTGGGGCTTAGCTTTTCTTGCCCCGCATGTTTAAACGAACACATCATGTAAATAAATTCTCGTGAAGAGCAAAATGCAAACGCATAAACTGAACATAAAGCATCTGGTGTGAGTCTCAGTCACTGGCTGCATTTACATATTCCATATGTGCTCTTAAACCTTTGAAAGCGCGCCTCTTGACAGCTTCTACACACGTTCGCTCTGCATTCATGCAGGAGAGAGCGACTATATCAACTGAAGTGGGTTAAGGTCGCGGCAAACAATGCATTCATAGGAAAACACGAAGCATTTCAAGTGGCGCTAGCAGAGAAACACTGTAGTATATTACCCAACATGCCTCTTTTTTCTTGCAGATATTGAAATGAACAGTCTTTGAAAGACAAATGAATCCCCTCAATATGTTTTTAACTCTGAATATGCATCCCTAAGTGAAGCTAATTTAGTCAAAGTGAACAAAATGCTCAAATTCAGCAGATTAAGATAATCTGTTCAAACCTGATTATTGTTTTGTTTTGTTAATACTCCAGATATATGCTTTTCAACTACTTCACATTTGCATAAAATATGCATAGGAGGTTATGTGTTCGGACTAGATGTCCTGCATGTGTACATCGTTGTCAAAAACACTGAGCATACAAGAACTAACAAAGGTTTTAACAGAAAAACATTAAGTTCACTGCACTGAACACACATGGAGATGCTTCACACCAGCGCTGTTAAAATTAAGTCATTATTGGCTAAACCCGAGTGTCCAGATAGCTGTTTTGGCCTAATTGCACCACGATTCATTTCAATAACACTTGAACTCAGCAGCGAGACAAAGGGTGTCATTTCTTAAATCCTCTCTGCTAAATTGCCTCCTTGCTAAGTCTTTGTTAAATCCGAAGCCTCCGGGGAAAGTGGGAAAGATCGCTAACCTCGGCCAACTTTCCCAGAGCTTGAACTTTCAGCAGCATCAGATAAACAGCCCCTTAATCTGCCCTCTTCTCAGAGGAAGGCTCTTTAAATCCATCGCCTGGTTGGTCAGACCGGGTCTACGGGTCTTTATGACAGCAGAAATGTGGCGGTAACAAAGAAGAGCAGTTGCACTTTTTCCTCAGCATTTTTATGCTTTGGATTCATTTTAGTTTCCTCCCAGAAGCAGAATAACAATCGGGGCTGTGGTTGGAAACAGCTTTATTTTGCACTACATCCTCGTGTCATCTGCACAGCTTAATGGCTTGTCTATTTGCACTGCATTTTTGTAAACACATTTAAGGAAGCTTTATGCAAGAAATTCACTTAACTCAACTCTAATAGGCAACAACTTTGTTCAAGGAAGACACATCTGTCAGTTTCTCTGCTCCGTAACACTTGGTTTTGATGCGATTTATTTTGAGGGTATTGAAGATATGGCGTAAATAAAATTGCTTTCTACTGACATATTCATTTGAACAGCCTGTTTTCGTGATGTTTTCTTCATATGAGCCATAACAAGTTTCGACAAAGCTGCTACACAACCAGGTTTTGCGTAAACTAAACATAAAAAAGTCTCGACGTGAAGATGACAGTGCAATTATCTGTGAGGAAAAAATCTATTTGTTCACTTTTTGTGCTTTCTATTGTTTCCTTGTTTTATCAAACTAATCTTTTTTCTTTT
Organism: Poeciliopsis retropinna; assembly: GCA_010277075.1. Taxonomy (NCBI): domain Eukaryota; kingdom Metazoa; phylum Chordata; class Actinopteri; order Cyprinodontiformes; family Poeciliidae; genus Poeciliopsis; species Poeciliopsis retropinna. The sequence continues at coordinate 2,696,920 of VMRM01000013.1, forward strand.
TTTTTTTTTTACTGTAGGTTGTTATTGCCTTAAACTTCCCCTTAACTTAGATTTGACCGAAGTTACAAAACAATAAGCTTCTGCTCAGAGAGAACTGCCAAGTCATAACTTCTCCAAACTGTTTATCAAACGTTATTATGATGTGAACACGAGACGGCGGCTCACGGGACGCTCATGTCAGAAAGCCGGTTTAAAGAATGTGAACCGATGTAATTACTTAAGCTAAAAAAAAACTGCTTGGTTATTTTCTCTATGCTGTTGGAAGTGGGCCTGTCAGCGATAAATCAATTAATCATGATCAATTTAAATGAGCGCGATGATTTCCATTCGGGCGACAGTCGTTAAAGAGACTCGCCCTTTAATATCGTTTAAAGCCGCTGTTTTGAGATACAAACATTTGACACCAGCAGGAAGCAGTTAGCATGCACTTCCTGCCTCTTTTGCCTGACTGTTAATGACTGTTGCTTTTTTAAATTCAATTAAATTATTGTTGTTTTATATGCTCTGTTTGTTTATTTGGGATGTTTCAAATGTTTTCCGGTTCCAGTGTTAAATGTTCCTTAGAAATTAATTATTTTTTTTCTTAATCTTTGAGTGGGTGTTCTCCCATTATTGTGTCATCTTCATATAATATTAATTGAAAAGCGTTATCAATTATTGCAATAATTCCTGAGACCATTTATTGCCCAGCAAAATGTGCTACAGCGACAGGCCTATTCTAGACTAAAATTGTTTAGTTTTAACTAATATTCAGCCACTGAACATTTATTTTCATCAAAGTCTGAACATTATAGATTTGGTCAAAATTAAAAGAGGAGTGTCTTGATAAAGGACAAGTTACCTAGATTACCTAATTTGCACAAGAAAGATGATAAACGATGATTCGCAGTTAATATAATTTATTATATTCGTCTCATTCATTTCTCACAAGACAAAGGTAAATGCACTTTAATGTTAAATTTGTCAGAAATTTCTCTTTGTCTCAGATGTGCATTCTTTACCTCTACTCTCTTGCTATTAGGATATTTATTATATAATTTTTTGTTAGGATCAGTTGTCATGAGAAAAGCTTTTTTGCTCAGTGCAAAAATATCTTCCAAATCAAAACAAAAGAAACAAACTCAATAAGGAGATTAATGTAACTTCAAACACATCATTTTGTTTTTGCCAGCGTAACAGAGAATATCTATATAGGTGTGTGTGTGTGTGTGTGTGTGTGTGTGTGTGTGTGTGTGTGTGTGTGTGTAGGTTTGCCCATCATGTACTAAAGACCTGATCCATCAGCCAATCATGTTACGGAGCCGTTTAACGAAATTATCTCCACTTTCAGGGAATCGGGGGAAGAAGGAGTCTCTCTACGGTGTCTCTTGTTTCATTTCCCCTGAAATAACTTCACTTACATGTGATTCCCTCTTTGATAGTGAACAGTGTAAAACTAGATCCACATATATGTAGGACCAAATAAATGATAGCTGGTAATAATTGCTCCGAAATAAATTTAAAAAAGTAGGTCTTTTAAATACACTGCACTAATAGCAGGGTCATTCATTGCTTTCTGTGGATCATAATATAGAAGAAGAAGACATTTTGTGATTAATGTAAATTATGTCAATAAGAAAGACCGTGATGAGTCAATATGGTTTACAGAAATGGCAATTCTGTTTATTAAATAGTCAGTTTCTGAAGCCAATCTGTTGCACAGAATTTAATTTGGGGTTATCAGAGCAAAGGGGACTGATCCTGCTTTTTAACTTTTTATCTGCTTTAACTTAACATATCAGTTTCCTTCCGCTCTACAAATGGCTAAGAGTTTGCTGCATTTTCGCTAAGACAGTCATATTGCTGCTTGAGACCTCTGTAGTTTGACTGAACTTACATCATTTCCCTCTGGGATAAACAGAGTCGTGTTTTAAACTGAATTTGAACTCCAGACATTGGAGCTCACTGAAATGTCTTTTTTATAACAATTATCCAATCTGTTACAGTGGGTTGGAAAAACCACCTGGAAAACCCCCCTTTGGGTTTCCCCCTCGGAAAATCAGAGAATCAAACGATCCAATATGGCCGCTCCTCCTGTCGACAGGAGTAAGCTGTGGTGGACATGTGTCTATTTTGAAGGAAACACTTGTAAGAGTTAAAAGTAGTGTTTGGATGCGCAAAGTCGAGTTTAAAACGAGGTCCGTAAGTCGCATAATGGCGACTCGGTGGAATCCTGATTTCTCCAGCTATGTTAAGTGGAAAACCTGTGAAGTCATTCCCAGCCCCAAGTTTAAACTTTTAAGGTAAAGGGGATAAGACATAGCTTCAGATCTTCTGAGTTTTGGAAGTGCAGGGTCAGTTCTCAAGCACTGAGAACCGGAGCAGGAACAAATATAGTTCCTCAGCAGAAGCTGTTTGCTAGCCTGTTTAATTCCTTTCAAACAATGACCCATCACTAATTAAAATGTGTCTAAGTGCTCCAGTGCTTTGGTACGTTCATTTAGAGGAGACTCGTGAATAAACGACTGGGGAAAATAAGGTTTTTGGGAAGCTTCATTACTGTGTCGGTAGTGGTTAATCTTAGCTTAAGCTTTAGCTTTTAGGGTTTTTTAGCTAGCTGTCAAACACAAAGTAGGATTTCTCTCCTGTCCAAAAGGTGTTGCATTATTAGTCGCTCTTTTTAGTCACAGGTTTGCAGCCCTTAACTGTTTCGGGCATCAGGTGACATACAGTTTTCAGCTGTGGTTGCTCATGGCAGAGCCAAGCAAGCCAGGCGAGTATCAGATTATAGCCCTGCTGAGTCATTTCAGTTCAACTACGCTCCGTCTTCCTCTCCGTATCTGTAACTAGAGCCGCCTTAGAGGATTACTTAATGCACTGGAAGCATTCTCTCAGTCACAAAGACTCATCCTCACAGTGCTGCAGCTTTGGAAAACACAGTTGAAACTAAATAGGCAGAAAAAAACTGAGCCAGGAAGTTTGCAGTTGAGATTCTGACTTCTGCAACTTGGAAAATGTAGACAGTAAAATGCAGCCTGGTTTAGTTTATTTCCCATCTTTCAAGGTTATGGGGCAGACATAAAATTTCAAACCACCGTCTCAGCAAATATCATTGTGATGGGGTATAAACTGTCCAGATAGGTTGCCGAAGCAACATTTTCCTGACCCAAACCAAGTACGGTGTCTAAACACAGTCTTACAGAAAGAGGGGAAAATGAAAAAACAATTCAGCTCAACTCTCGCGGTTAAATAAATCGATGTCGTGCTCCATCACCATCATCCTGAGAACTAGTAGATTTTTTTAAGACTCTCAAGTCCTTAAAATTAAGCAAGGCAATCCATGTTTTGACCTTGACAAATAAATCTTTGCACCTACCACAAAATGTATTTTTAAAAGGGATTTTCAGTCTACTCCGTTTTATGTTTATGCTGTTAACAATTGACACTGTCGCTATGGAAAAACGTCAAGTTTGAGCAGCTTCTTCTACTATGTGATAGACAAGTCTTTTCTTGATTTAAATGCTCAAAAAAATCTACTTTTGATAGAAGAAAAGCAGTTTTGGCTGCCAGGGAAAAAAAACAAAAAAAATCCAACTAAAACATGTTGACTAGTTTACAAAATAAACTGTAATTACAACAGTTTTAATGTGCAAAATCTACTATGGCTTGGTAAAAATACAGGGTAAGTATGCAAATTAAATTAGACATTTCTGATGAACCAGTCAATTTGTTGTTTTACAAATTCTTTTGGTGGAAACAAAATGTGCACCATTTTTGACCATAACTCTGGGTAAATTTAATTTTGGTGCACAGTGTGAATTCCACTTGAAATATACCATCCAATTACTGCATCCAGTGGTCTTTTGTAAAAGAAATATCGAACACGTAGACATTGCGATGGCAGCTGCAGTTCAACGCACAGTGCAGCTCTGTTGGGTTTAATAGAGTGCCCTACATTAGATGAAAACCATGTGAGCACAGTTGCCGTCATTTTGACATTTAAATCATTCGTTTTTAAAATAATTTGGCTGCCATGTGTTGTAGTAGCAGGAGTTAAAGTGACCTCAGCCTCAAGTTTACATGGCAACACGCTACAAATTCTGCTTTCATTACTTTTTCTGCAAAGTGGTGCAACACGAGAACCCCGAGTTCATTTAAAATCTGTAAAATGATGTTAATTAAAGGAAACATGTTTTATTTTAACTGTGACTGCAGGTGTGTGTGAATGGCTTTCTGCCTTGGCCCTGTTGTGGACTGGAGACATGAAGCTCTCTGCATCTCTCTGCATCTCCCCTGATGCATGCTGGGATATAAGCTCCAGCCTTCCATCCATCCATCAATGGATGGATGGATGGATGGATATATATATTTTTGCCATATAGGATCTGCATGAAAACCACAAATAAAAATGAGAAATGATGTTCACAAATAACATGTGAACATCAGGTTCACATGTTTTGTTTACAACATAAATGCTAGTGGAGTTTTACCTTCTCTAAAGTGTGAAGAGGAAAATGTAATTTCATACAATGTGTGAAAATGACTGATGCAACAACTGATTTCATTGTTGTTGTTTTTTTTGTCTGTTTTTGTATTACATTCCTGACAATGTTTACGAAATTCAAAATTTCAAACGTAAGTCTAAAAGTAATCTTTTAGACTTGCTTTGTGATGTACAGCTAACTTAAAAAAATTTAAAAAAGTGTGTACCTCGTTACGCGTGACAGCCGATTGCATTCCAGTTTCTGTTGGGACTCCCCAGAAGCGGACCTCGTTCTGCTTAATGAAGTACTATTGAGGTCAACACCAGAACCCAACAGCAGTGTGTAATACTGGTGGAGACTGTACTGAAACACATTCATTAATCTAGTAAATATTAAATTCTGGTCTCTTAATTAGGTCAAAAAATCTAATTTATGTTGCTTAAAAACTTAATATGAACATTTTGTGTTTTAGTCTGAAAACACAACATTGTATTATTGTTGCCAATTCAAAATTACGTGTTTTTTTCGTATTATTTAGGGTAACTAATTGGAGTCAGAATACTTAAAATATCAAATAGCAGTTGAGCTCATAAACGAACTTTGATTAAACTTGGAAATGCATTTGTTTCAACAAACATCGTACCTCCATTGCGTGTGCAGATGTGTCTATATTATTGTAGAATTAAAACTAAATCACAATTTAAACTAGAACAGCAAGCAGTTAAAATAGGTTCCTCGCCCGACCCAACAGGGACCTCTTTTAAAAAAAAATCAAGTTAACAAAAACTTTTATTTCAGATATTTGGACAAACTGGTCCAACTTTAAAGTGCTTGTCCTAAAGTAAAATCACAGAAACTGGTCATTTTGAAATGTTCAGAGCTCAATTTTGTCCTGATTCACTTTTAAATAAGCTAAAAAGAAAAAATTATCAAGCAAATATATTGCAATATTTTGCCTATATTACATATCTGACAGCAAAAACAGCGAAATATTTGAGTGCAATGAAATGAATTTAGAACGGAGAAATGCTCTGATAAGCAATGACCATTGATGCTGTGTGGATTTTAGCGAACATGCACTGACAGACTGTGAGCAGCAGATCAATAGATCCCTGGATTGATTATCTAACTGATTGGTTTGCTTCATTATCAGGCTACCTCTGCCCTCTCATAATGATTTATAGTCCAACCTTATGTTGACTCGGTCGTTTTGTCGACTAAATAAGGTCAATCTAAATTGGAAAAAAAAAAAAAAGCTTCATCCCACAGAGAATTTGTGTTGCACATCAAACTGTACGACTTTCTAAAGTTTCCCACACCCACTGGAGCCGACCCACTCACGACGACAGGCGCTGGCGCCCCTTTGCAGCAGGCGTGAGGCGCCGAACCCACCCGCTCCCTTGAAATCTGATATCTGCAGCTCGGACTTCAAACCTGCCTCCGACTCAATGCGGTTGATTTAAGGATTCACAGTTCGGCTGCGGGGCACGCACCGGCTTATGCAGAGCGAGGCGGCGGCAGCGGCGGCTGCCTCTCCTGCATCCCAATGAGACGACGGAGTGGGTGATGGGGGTGGGGGGAGAGGGAGCTACACATCAGCCCCCGCCATTCAACCGCAGCCGGCTAACTGCTGCAACCTGGAGAGCGGCGGCTCGACGGCACGCACGACTGAGCCGGACGGGAGAGATCCCTGCATTAAAACGGCCGGTGCCACTTTCCTGCTCTTTGCCTCGGAGCTAAAGCTGACAAGGTGGTTCAGTTGCAGAGCTATTATTAGGACTAATTAGAGGCAAATATTATCCAAGAGGATAGACTTTGAAGGATTTAAAGGACAAAAACTCAATCTTTTTTTTTATTTTTTATTTTTTGCTCTAATTCTCTCTTGTCTTTATCGCTTTGCTTTCAAGGACTTTGACTTTTCCTTCCACATAAGTTCCTCCGGTGCATGTGTGAGAGAGTGAGGTCTTTAGTTTGGTGCAGGACGCAAAAACAGCCTGACGTCCCACCAACAACTACCAAGCAAGCGCCGCTCGACGGCGTCCCTTTAAATCCCGAGCACTGCAGTGCTGTTAAATCAACCTCGCGTCAAGGCAGACCACTCACCTCCCAGCGCAGCTTTCATTACAAAATTCATGATGAGGCAGTTCTGCGTTCCCTTCCCTCAGTCGTCGACGTTATCAGGGACAAGACCTGGAGCCAGGGGACAAAACACAGGAGTTTTAAACGGGATGGGAATCAAAGAAAGAGAGAGAATACATATATGCATATATACCATAAGCACCGAAAACGCAGTTTTACTACTAAATTGATGTGAATGTCCACCCACAGACTTGAAATCGTGTTTACTTTAGACAAACCCGAGCTCGATCTGGAGCAGCGGTGAGTTTCGACGAGGCACCTGCGCCCTCGATTTTACAACCTCACTCCATCTAGAGAGGATTTGTGCTGACACCCCCTGACTTCAGAGTAATTCATCCTCACAAACAGACCAGAAACGAGGGAAGGAAAAGGTGAAAACAAAGGCAGGGTCGCGCTCAGCCAGACGAGGCTGCTTTCTGCATCCACTGGGCCCCGAAGGAGCGTCACTTTGCACAATAGTGGAGAAAGCTTTGCAGAAATGCTCTCATTTTCCCCCACTTCAGTGTCCCTCATCCCATCCTAACCTTGTTTTAAGATTTTTTTTTATAAAACCAAATTTTTGAATAATCTTACATACAAATGTGCATTTTTTTTTCACAATTTGGAACTTTATTCCTGTGAGACTCAAAACTCAAGTTAACTGTATGACACTTGAGTTTCACGGAGATTAAACCATCTAATTAATTCAAAGCTTGACTCCTGATTTGTATACTCTCTCTCTCTCTCCCTCTATGTATAATTCAAAGGTAATCTGTGCAGTCCTGCTGCATTCCCCCGCATACCCTTGACACTGCAGCACAGGCAGATGCGTTCACAACTTCCTGCATCAGAGTCATCGTGCAGCAGTTGGAACGTCTCCCGAAATGTTTCCCCAATTTCGTCCCACTGCACCAGGACCCTCGGTTCCTCCTCGCGCAAACCCGTCCCGGTCGTCACCAAGACCTTCTCACCCGCTCTCACTTTACCTCCTGCTACTGTCGCACACGACGGACAAAACCCCGGCGCCGGAGAAACAGAAGTTACATAAAAGAGAAGGGCACACGAGCACAAGCATCCTCTGGCGAGAGGTGCAGAGATCTGCCACCGTCCTGTCCCGTCATCCCACAATCCGCCCCCCCCCGCATCGCTTACCTGCTTTTTCGATGCTCCTCCCTTTCTTTGGTGCTCCTTGAATCGGCCGTCTTCCTCCGTCCCCTCGCCGGGAAGAAACAAAGCGAGCGGTTTACGCGTGGCCCCTCTTTGTGCGAGCAGCTCTCAGTTTGCAGTCATGCCGGCTGTGTCAGAGTCGAGGCTGCAGCGGAGGAGAAGGAGGAGGATGGGGAGAGTCTATTCCTGCAGGACGAGGGGGAGAACAAGCACAAAAAGAGGGAGGGGGAGGGGGATTTACATGGATGACATACCCTACCTCTTCAGTGTAGTTCAACTTCGACGGTGAGCACGAAACATTGAATTTGGTGCGTCCTAGTAGCTACTCTATTTTACCCATAAATGCGTGTGATTTGAACGATAAACCAGCTTAAATCTTTCTTTGTTTGTTTGTTTAGTCCTCCTCATGCAGATCTTGACTGCATCACTCTACTCTTAACTACTACCAGTTGTATTTATCTTTTTTTTCTCTATCCCCGCGAGGATTTGAGTCCAACAGACCGTTCATTGGATACAACGACGGACCATTACAAGGACTGGATCAGCCCAGTTCTTCCTTCACTTTCTTTCACCCAGCAGCCTCACTGACCTGAATAACGAGTCCACCTGCTCACCTGTCCCCAAACACACTTATCACTGCCGTGACGTCAAGGACAAACAACATATTTGTGGCCTGACCTTGATTCTGACTCTAAACGCCAAAATGAACTCATCTGGAGTTGGGGGTGCGTAAGTCGTCCCCCTCCCCGTTTCCCCTCATTTTCGTGGTGACATTTGGTTACTAGGAGAAGAAGACAAAGAAAGAGCCCAGAAGGCTGTTAAATCTCCCTGCCTCTGCATCTAGTGTTCAAGATAAAGTTTTATTAATATTAAATAAAACTGTTTTCATTTTTATTGGTCGCTAAGTGAACGTCATCCAGTGAAACACGTGACAGAGCTTAAAACGGGACAACAAAAATAACGACAACAGATCAATAGCAATGCCATTTTAAATCAGTAAAACTGGTGATTAACATCAATTTATAACTTTATCGTGTTTAAAGGCTCCATCCTACCAACCTTGAAAATTCTGGACAAATGTTTTTATTAAAGCTATTTAAAGAGTTTGTAGTCTATATGTTTCATCCAAATTTGGTCTAAACAAAAGTTGTGATAGTTATGATTGGGTTTCCCCCACACTCTTCCAAAGGGAACTCTTATTAGAACCAAAAATCCTCAGTCTGTTAAAAGTCCTTTTTTTTATGCGAATAGGGGACAGATATTATACATTTATTCATTTTCATTCATGAAAATGATATTCATATTTATTATTGAGTGAATCAAATAAAAATAAATGAAATGAAATAAAGCATTATATTACATATTTGAGATTAGCAGACTTTAGCACCGCTATTTAAGGTAAGCCGGATGTGAAATGTAACGGTCTGAACATGGAATCATTTCACCTGTCTTTGTTGCTTTTAATGATCATATTTCATGTTTTTCATTTGTTCAAAGAAGTGTAGTGTTGCTTCAGTTGTGAACAACTGCATGTAAAATGATGCTATGAGATTTTTTTATTTTTTATTTGTCTACAACAGTAAATTAATTCCTTCCCCCTCTCAGCCGGTATTTGGTTGCATGATGCCGCTGCTTCTACTCTTTTTCTTTTTCCCACCTTCGATTCTTTTCAAAGCTGTGTCCAAACACAAGTCTGTACCAAACTTGAGATTGGGGCATAATCGATAGGCTACATCCTTGTTATTTTTGTATTTCTTATATCTAATAACACTCTCTAGACATTTTTTTTAATGGGTCATTATTATGATTGGCATAGATATGATGTTTATCCACCTGACCTTCTGGTGCCCTTTTTAAATTTGGAACAATCAAAATGTAGCAAATGCATTAAAATGGCAGCATGAGAAAGATCCAGGTAACATGATGAGAATCTATTCTTCATCAGCAATTACGATGAGAGCGTTTTACTACATGCTAATCAACAAAACCATATTCAAAACATATCCCTGTCAATATCACTCTTCCGTTCCAGTAAAAAGAGAAATTTGTTCAGGTTTCAGTCACGGTAAGACGGAAACAAGTGAAAGTTGCTCTCTGTACATCATGGATTACGTCCATCTGTAAGACACGGTGTCAGACAGCCAGTCTTTACAGAGACAATCTGTGCATCTCTGATTCATTAGTCATGAAGTGCTGAGCCAGGCAGGGCTAGAGCAGCTCTCGCTACAATGCAAAGGTAGATGGGAATCAATAAAAGTCCTTAGGGGATTTATGTAATAGGACTTCTCATCAAAATGGAGGGAAAGAAACATCTATAGAGAATAACTTACCAGTCAAAAGCATAATTAGTTTGCTATGAAGAGTGTATCTCCAGAATCCGCCTTTTAACTCTAAGATCAGTCATACGCAGCGTAGCCACGAAAAGATTATTGGGTATTGATGCGCATCAATAACTGTGTGATTGTAAAGTTGATTTATTTTAGTAACTCAGATCCAAACATGACACAAAGTAATTATCTTGTTTAATTCTGCTGTTTTTGATTATTAAGGTGCTTTGCAACTAACAAAAGCCCCGAACTGAATCGCTCTCTTCTGCTGAAGGTTAAATGTTGCAAAGGACCAACAAAGAAAGATGTTTAATGCAGAAGCTCTGGCAGTTGTCCTGCAGACAGTCACTTCCACCGTCCGCAAGAAATTAATCCAAAGAAAGAAAAGGAGCCACTAAAGAAGCTGGCTAATCAAGCAGCATTATATCCAAGCATAATTTTTAAGCTTCGTTGAAGAAAAATAAAGTATGCTATATAAGTGTAGAAGAATTACTTCCATTTATTAATTTAAAAAAACAACTACTTTCTTGTGTTTTCTAAGCGCTACCACCTTTGTTACATTTCAATAATTAACTTTCTCCATCTATGCAAACTGAAGTGAAAGAAATGCTGCTGTGTGTACAAGCAGCACACATTACAAAAAACATTTTGGTGTTCTTTTTTAATTCGATGCCAAATCTCTCTCACGCGCCGCTTTATTTTGAAAATCCGAAGACGCCTATTGGGATCATTTCAGTTTGAACGTTCGCTGATGTTTACCTGCATGTAATCCAAGTGAGCTCACATTTTCCAGCTTCAGAGAGAAAACCTTTATGTCCTCTTAATCATATTTTGAGCTCATTTTCACATATTGGGTGTTTTAAATATTAATGCCGGCCGTTTCCTGCCTAATACAACCCATCATTGACTAAGTGACCACACGCAGGGCTGACTATTATTATTATTATCATTAGAAAACCCCTCGAAACCACGCTGAGAAAGTTGTAATTTTCCAGCATCATGGATTTGCTTTATCATTTGTTGTAAGTGTGGGGATGAAAAGGCTGACAGAACAGAATAAATATAGAAACTCTCGATGATCTATCCCTAATTATCCTGAAACAACAGTGCTGCTCTCACCTGATCTTCTCGCAGACCTCTTCAAATCTCTATGTAGTTAAAATCCCCAAAATAGCTCTGTGGATTCATAACACACCTCTTGTGTGCTGTGAAAGGTTCCTGTAATGATCTGCACTGTGATGAGGAGACAATTTGATTTATGTGTTTTTTTTTTTTTTTTTAGCTTCTTCTTGCGTAAAAAGACTAAAATTAACCACAGGAAAAACAAAAAGAAGTATAATCAACCTTGTTTTACTTGTATAAATCCACATGCCTCTAAAGCAGAAACCTTCATATTTTAAAGATCGGGGTTGTATTATTAACGTTTCCTCTGCAGTCTCCTTCGTGCCGGTGCCAGCATGTACTTCTGTGATGTTGTAGGTCAAATCCCTCTTTGTGAAGGGCACAGTGGCCTCCGAAGCTATTCTCTTAAGTCCGACGGGAGGGGCGGGATTTCTTTGGATATTTAGGCTGCTGTCCATCATTCGTGCTGCACTCTGAGGTCCCCGGAGACACTGAAGGAGGGAAAGGAGGAGCTGAAGGGAGGATGACGAGTGGGGGGTGGGGACGGAGGAGTTGCATGTAATTCTGTGTGCATGTCTATCAACCGCCGAAGCCCCCCAGACTTGGGGAGGTGTGCTCTGCTGCAATGCGTAAAGACACAACAGCTTCATCCAGACAGCAGACACGCTGACTGAAATGCCAAATGACTGACTGGTTGACAGAAGAGCATTACACGGCGCTTGTGAACTGACAGGACAGCTGATTGCCTTCAATTTTTTTGTTTTGTTTTGTTTTTTTTTTAAACACAAAAAGATTGCATCATTCGGAGTGTTGGTGTATATCAGACCAGTGGAAAGCGATTAGAAAGAATTTTGGGAAATGTATTTTATCGTCGTGAATAAAGTTACTGCAGTCAAAACAAACTTGAAGCGAAGTCTGTGGCGGTGGGATCTGAGAACGATGCCACATCCGAGCTCAAGGATTTTAATATTTCGACTTGGAAAATCGGGTCAAGTTTAAAGTGTAAAGTTAGCGGTCGGCTAGCAGTTACATGTTTGGTATCCAAGATGGCTGCCACTTAGAGAAAAGATTATAGAGACTGGTTTTATAAACACCTTTTCAACACAACAGATTGCATCTCATCAAACGATTGTCGAGCAAATGCCGCTCAGTAGTTATTTGCGAAAATGTTATTTCGGATTAGATGCGAGAAGTAGAGTAAAATTTATTAGCGCTGGTCAGTTAGCATTGCAACAGATTCCTCTGTTTTTCAGACTTACGTTCTAGTTGAGCAGAGCATCACTAAAAAAAATCCCATCTTAAACCTCTGTGGATGGAATCGCACCTCCTCTGACAATCAGTACTGTTTGTGATGCTAGCTGCTATTAGCAACAAAAGCGGACAGCAAGCTATTTCTCTCCGTTTTATGCATCAGAACGCTACAGGAACATACTCGTACGTGAGCGTGTGAAGCTGTCGTGTGATTGGTCAGAATTTTGTGTTTGTTTATAAGTAAAGCTGCTCCACCTCCAGGAGTCGGATTTACAGCCAGAGATCACAAAGGATCAATTCTCTGAGACCACGTTGGACTAAAACATTAAAATGAACATAAAGAAACAATTACATGCAACTCGATTTACTGTATAATCGGAACTTATTTTTACCAAAAATTTTGATCGATTTTTTTTTTTTTTAAATTAATTCCTTGCACCACATTATTTTTAGCCCGCCAAGAACTAAAGTGATAAATCCCTTTTTACAGTTTCATCGTTAAACGGCTTAAAGTGCTTTACCGTGGCAGTCTGTGTGTCTGGGCTTAACAGAAGCACCTTAATAGAAAAATAAAAATGAAACTCTCTATCAACAGAGTGATTGGGTTTCCACCCAAACATGACATCATCACAGCCATATTGTGGTGTCGAGAGGTCCTTCGCTCCCGGAGGGCCAACAGGAGGACAAAGGACTGGGGAAGGAAGCTGCTCGGTGTGTCAACTGGAAAACCTCCAGTGACACCGAAAGACAAAAACAAGTGTGAAACCGTGAGGATGTCATGTTTCCTCGGGAAGAGTTTCCTGACTTACAAGAGATGCAAAAGAAAGAGGTGCCCAAAGTGGGCCCTCGAGGGCCGGCATCCTGCAAGTTTTAGTTCTCTCCCTGGCGGTACCAACAACCTCATTATCAAGTCAATGTTCTACTTAGGCCTTCTAATGAGCCATCATTTGATCCAGGTGCGTTAAACCAGGGAGAGAACTAAAACATGCAGGATGCCGGCCCTCGAGGGCCCACTTTGGGCACCACTGTTGTAAAGTAAATGAGAGTGAGAGGACAGATGACAATGCTGTCTCTCAAAACTCCCCACCACTGTGCAGCTCCTTTTCTTGTCCTGTTGACCCCGGTCACCTGAGTCGCCCACATCCCTGAGCAGCCGGCCGAGCAAATCCTCCCGCTGCCTAGGTTCTGATTTATGCTCGTCCTCTCCGCACCTGCGTGAGAGGAGAGAAATGAAATACCGCAGGAGGCAGGGCTCCCCCTTTCCCCTCCACAACAGCGGCTGGAAAGCGTCCAGGCTGGAGTGCATCGTGCCCTAGAAAGCTAGTGCAGTGGAACTGTCACGGAGCAATGCGGAGTGGAGAGCAGGGGGAGAGTGGAGAAGTGCCGGCGGCCGGATTCACGCCCACCGCTCCGACAGCTCCGAGCTCGCGGGCCGTGGTGCAAGTAGGTGGTGAAACCGAGAGATGTGGAAAACGGTTCCCCGCATAAGCAGCTGGCACTCTCGTCATTATGCAAAAAAACGTGCACACAAAAGAACTGTTTTCTAAAGAAAAGCGCAAAACGTGGATGCTTTAAGATATTCCGAGTCATCAGGTCAAACTAACAAGAATGCATTTTAATTATCGAATGTCTCTTAGCAAAAGTATTCACACCCTTTGAACATTTTTATCACGTTACAACCTGAGATCAGCATTAAAAAAATGTGCATAATTTGCATATTTGAATGAAATTTGATTCAAATTACATTTTTCAAACATGAAAATGGGAAAACCTCAACCCTGTCGTGCCTAGTGGTGCATGGAAAGCCATCTTAAAGCCATTTTGTTGTGGGTTTTTATGTTGTAAAGGCACACAGAGCACTGAAGTGGACCATCCATAGTGCATCATACAATATACTGTCAACTACTGGCCATCCACTGCAAGTGCAAGATTTTTTTTTTTTTTTTTTTTTTGTTAAATCCAGTATGGCAGACAGATGAAAAGGCATCAAATATACCAAGAATATCCAGTCTGCCCTTCTCCTGTAGAAAACTCTTCCAGAAAAAAATATTGTGACATCAAGTAAAAGACCAATACTACTGATGTATTTTCCAAATAACAACTTTGTATTTAGAGACGATTCCAACTAATCACCTTTTGAGATTTTTTTCCCCTGCCTTTTTTATGCCTAAATAAAATCAAAAACACTTTGGAAAAAAATCCTGACATAAAGAATAATTTTTTTATGCATGAAAGGGTTAACTTTTGAAGTGTAACCAATAGATTCTCATTTAGATTTCGGTCTGGACTTTGACTATGCCACATGAATATGCTTTCATCTGTATCATCTGAATAGCTGTATTTAGGGTTGTTTTTCCCACTGATGTGTCAAATCCCTGTTTCTTCTAGTAACACTGTTATTGAACTCCATCCATATTTCATAACGGCTGCTGTGCATGAAGCCTTCACAGAGACTAAATATCACACAAGTGGACTCGGTTTGCTTATAAGGTGACTTTATGATATAGAGTCAAAGTGAATTTTATTTAGGGAAGCTGGTGAACGGAAAAAGAAGGTTTAGGTTTGCTGTCTTGTTATTCAGCCCTGCAGGAACAAAGGCTCAGAGAGCTGAATGTGCTCTATAGAAAGGCATTTCCATCTGAGGAGGCAATTTGCACTCCAGGCAGTTCCTTGCAGAGTACATCTGACTGGACGTTGATGTTTAATGGATGCTCCTTTCAAAAAAAACAAAAAAACAACAACAACAGCAACAACAAAAGAAAGTAGAGAAAATCTTTAGTTATCAGAGATTTGGATGTTTTGATCTTTCTAGGAACAAAGTGTTTTGCAGAAGAGGAAAAGCAAAAAGGCTACATGTCTTCCTGAGGTATCCTGCTTGGTGTTCTTTGAGTTAATCTCACCAGATTTCATCCCAGTGATTTAAAAAAAAAACAAGAACAGCCCCGACCCGGAGAGAACGAGGCAGGGAAATACGCGACTCGGCATCATCAACGTTGTGTTGTGCAAGGAAGGCATAGATACGGGTAGAGATGAATTTGGATGTGCAGTTTTTGTCACAGCAGGAGACGCCAATCTGTGTGCGTGTGTGGGTGTGTGTGTGTGTGTGTGTGTGTGTGTGTGTGTGTTCGCTGGCTGCTCACAGAAGTCATCCTAATTAATAGCAGAGTGTGTTTGGCTTTAAGCAACATTCCTTAAATTAGAAAGCACGATGTTGTCCAACTTGGCCAGATGAACGACACACATTAGTGCCCGTATTTCTGTGAATATTACTGATGTTGAATAAATGATCTCTGTCTGTCTAATCTGTCAACATCCACATCGTCACGTTTTTGTCATTCTTTTTGCGTAGTTCCTTTCTTCCTCCTCTGCCTTCACCACACACACACTCCATGCATCGATGCTATTGATAGCGTTGATGAGCATGATTGTGCTGACACAGCAGTAACTATGTCTAATGTCTGACAGTGAGAGTATGTTAGGGTGTAATGGCAGCTTTTTGGCCAGTGGAAATTATTAGTTATATATATATATATATATATATATATATATATATATATATATATATATATATATATATATATAACCTTTCAAGAAAAAAAATTACTTTTGAATTAATTTAATCATACGACAGTGGATTTGTTATGTGTTATTGGTCGTATATCATTAACTAATTTCACCTTCTCTTATGGATGGATTATGCAGCTCATACATAGTCTTGCATTCACACCCCCTTTTACACATTTTGCATTGTTACAACCACAAAACCTCAATGGTTTTTCTTTTAAGTTTATATACACTGCTCAAAAAAATAAAGGGAACACTCAAATAACACATCCTAGATGGACAGTTTGATTTCACAGAAGTTTGATTTACTTGGAGCTATATTGTGTTGTTTAAGTGTTCCCTTTATTTTTTTGAGTAGTGTATATAAAAAAATCAACATGAGTCGATATATATGTTTTTTTAAGTAAAGGAAATTATATATGATTTCTCTGTGTCCGTTACATTTAAAATAAACCAAAAGCCATTTCTAATAAAGTAGCGAAAGCCGTAATGAAAACAGTTGTGGGCGCAGCAGCGTCGGATTAAATGACATCTGAATCACTAATGAGGTGAATTTCGAAGAAAGTAGGTTGGTTTGGGGTTTTATTAAGAGGGATCTAAGTAAAGAGGCCTGAAAACAATAAATGTTCACCACACTTTTCAGATTTTTATTTGCCAAAAGGAAGCAAAATGTGCCCAGTTCTTTTCCACTTCGTCATCATGTGCTGCTTTGTGTTGATCCATATAACATTCTGGCTGTTACCACACAAAACATGAGGAACTTCAAGAGGTGTGAATACTTTTACAAGGAACTCTGTCCTTTACTCTAGGAAAACAGTTTAATTTCAGCCGTTTCATTTTAAAGTGTCGTTCGTGACACATGAACGCACAAAAGACCTCTCTGAATTGTGTTACTGTTTCCTTTCGGAATATTGATCGCGTCGCCCGCCTCGCTCTGGAGACAAAAACACACTAACGGCGAAGCGCTGATGGTGAGCTTTCCGGCGCTGTGGCCATCTGTGAATTCATTGCATGCACTCAGAGGGGCCCATGCATATTTGATGACTATGAAAAGGTAAGGATTTGGTAGAGTGTAGTGTTGGTAGTTTGCTTATTACTGTTTCTACCTTGTAAAACAAAAGTAAAATAAAAAATGTTTTCAGGGTTGCACAAAAAAAAGCAAAAGGTTTGCGTAAAAATTCAAATCAAGGAACGTTTGGGTCTGATTGAAAGCCCCCTTCTCCTGATGCAGTCCTGTACTTATGATCCATCCTCTCTCCTATTTAAAGCTTCACCTTTGAAAATGTGCAAGAGCAGCTTTTTAAAGGGTCCCCATGCTGTTTTCTGCTGATGTCTAGACAACACTTTAGCATTTTTCTTTTTTTTTTTTTAAATCGTCCTCCCCCTTACCGTCCACATGAATGCTGAGGCTGAAAACGCGCGCACAGCCTCTCCCTGCCTCACATGTGACTTTGCAGATATGATGGGTGTCCTTGAAAGGAACCTTGGCTTGCATTGCAGTCATGATGATGGCTATGAGAGCAGAACTTTGACTACACTGCTGCCCCCCTGTGGCCAATGAGAAGAGTTGCGACTCTGGCAGAGATTTGCCTTGTTAGCCGGAGCTATTTTAAGTCGTTTGATCAGGGAATTCCCCTGAATGACTGCAAAGACAACATCAGCAGCCTGGCCTGCAAGATAAAAAAAAAAAAAAAGAGTTTAAAACAAATCAATGAAACCTATTACAAATTTAAAATACAAGAACATTTTGTTAGAACATGGCACAAGTGCTATGAACAAACTGCTTTCGATATTTATCTCCAGATCTGCTTTTTTTGTCAAATTTTAATATGGGATAAATATGACCTGACATGACATATACGTTTCAAATGATGACTTCATTTATTTAGATGAAAAAAGCTCTGCAAACCAACTTGGCCCTGTTGAAAATGTGACTGCTGTCTCGTTCAATTATGAATTTTCTGTTAAATGCATTTATTATTTTTTTTTTCTTTTTTTTTTTAGTTTCACTATTTTACAGTTTAGTACTGATTACTGCCTCACCTGTAAAATGAATAACAACAAAAAGCATCATATGCACATTTGTAGACAGGGCCGGATTTACCAGGATGTGGGCCCCTGGACCCTTGGTGCCCTATTCATTGCGTTTACCATTAGACACTTACTGATAAGCCATTGAACATGCACAGAGTGTTCATGTGTTTAAGGTCATGTTGTTCGCATCTTACTGCTGAAACTAATCAGCAGAGCTCCTCAGTCTGCTGAATTACCATCTGATGGCAGTAAACACCAGATATTGCCGTTTAGCTGTGTTTGGTTGGTGGTGGAATGCTGTGAAAAAGTATTTGCTTCTTTGTGTAGTTCTTCTGTTTTTGGCTTGTTTGTCACACAGATGCATTGGTGGGGTTTCCAGCAAGTCTCTGCTTCAGGCAAGATCAGACGTAAAGATTTCAGAGTTTGTGTCCAGCTGCCGAAGCTAAAAATCAACTGACCCTGATCTCTGTGTAATTGTGAGAAAACCTGAAGCATTCCCTCATGGGCATAAAAGACTCACACAATCAAAGACGGTAATCCTTTTTGTATAAAAACACAGACACTGAGATGTCACCCCTTAAATTTTTATTTTAGCTAATCCTGTTGGAGCCTTTTATCACTGCAGGGATAACAACCCAGAGAAAGCAGAAGGATTCTCCTTTCCTGCTCCTGAGCAACCTCACAACAAACACGGCAGATAATCAAACCGTACCTGGAGTCACACACCGTCGGCCGCTACTGATAAGTCCTGCGACGCAGTTTTGTTAACGTGGTTGTCCGTCCAGCTGAATCAGATTATGGTTAGGAAGTGCAAGGCTGCGGTTTGTCACCCAAAAGCATGATAACATTCTCCGTCTGCTCACCAGACTGCTGGTCTGACTTTGTCACCCAGCGATCGCCATGCATGTGTTAAATAAAATAAAGTACAATAAAATACAAATGGATCAAGACAACCATTGTTTTGTTCTGCTTCAAGACAATGGTTGTTCTTCCACTTCTTTTTCAGAGAACATTAAATTGTCAAAGTGTGTTTTTTTAAGCTGTGTGAATTAGAGTCCCTCGTGTTGCTTTACACAAAAGAAAATGTGCAAAGCATGAAGTCACAAGGCCTGCACATGACCTGGATCTGTTCTGCAGCAGTTACTTTCTCACTGTGAGAAACCTTCTTGCTACCAGACCATAAACTACATATCAATCAAAGGATCCATTTAACCTGAAAACAAAAGCGTCTAACTTAACGGATCCAGTGAATCTCTTTTTCACAGGGCACCTTCGGAGTTTCGATTCAATTTCACAATTGCGCTTCAACTTTACAGATGTAACACTTACATAATAAATGCTGATCAAGACAGCAAATAACAACTCGCACTCCAAAAATGAAATGGATACAAAGGCTTTGTGGAGTATCATCTCATCTTCCACATAGCTGTGAGCTCGAAAGGTAATGGAGCATAATTAATTTATTTTTTTGGCAAAAAAATATGAACAGTAATTTACTGATGCTGTTGTTGGGGGAAAAAAACTATGGCGAAAATAGTAGCATTTTAGTCCGTAATTTTTTTTTTTTTACATTAACGGACTTATCAGAGTAACAATACATCAAAAATTTGTTTTCACGATAAAATATAAACGATACGATAAATGCCCACCCTGTAGAGTTGCGGCATTAAACAATATCCTGATGAAGGACAGTCCAATCCATCATTTGAAAAAGGAAAAGCGTATGGCACAACTGCAAACCTACCAAAAAAAATACAGGAAACTGAATAAACTTTAAAGGCTGCTCAAGAATGGGGCACAGCTTCACCCTCAAGGAGTGGGAATAGAATACTTTTGCAGGGGTGAGAGAGTTGCTGCCGGGCTGTTCGATAAGAAACGTCCACTTCCCCTGAATACTAATGCTCGTGTCAATAAGCTGAAGGAGCGAGGAGGCGCAGCCACAGAATATACTGTTAGAGGCAGCGGTCAGTCCTGCACATCAGCACTGCTGATGGAGCTGAGAGTCAGACCCAGACTGGGAAAATCCCCTCAGAATCACGACACTCACTAACAAGGAACACAGGCCCCACAGATTTATAAAAAGCAAAGCTGCATTTTTTTTGTGTGTGTGTGTGTGAAATCCATGAAAGAAGAAACAAAGCAGAGGAGCTATAGCAGAGAAATTTTCTCCCTGTGCATGTCCCACTGCGTCACACCCTCCCTCACTGTGACTCATTCTCACACCCAGCCCCCACGCCCAGCTATCGACCTGCCAGCGCTCTGGAACTGACCCTCTGTATCCTCCGTGACTTCCTGCTCCCGCTTCAGGCCCTTGATCCTGAAAACTTTTTTTTTTTTTTTTCCCCAAGCCCTTTTTTAATTTTTTATTTTATTTTAAACTTTCAGCCTTTGTCATCCCGCCCAGGCCTCCTGTTCCCGGCCTCACTCCCAGAGAACGCCCTCACCCGCAGGAAGGAGAGTTCTTATGCAACCCCAGCCTAGGTTGAGGAGGGGGAAGCAGCCCTGCAATGCAGCAGAGTAATAAAATAAACAGCAGCGTGTGAGGGCGGCAGCCCAGTCAAAGCACTGCAACCGTGACAGGTGCTGTTTGCTGTGCACTGGTTGCTGCTACGAAGCCAGCTTTAAAAGGCTTTTATTCACATAAGGTTCTTCAGGGTTTGTTTTTTATTTGTTTCTCCTCATTTTTGTCTGTACAGAAAAAAAACTTCTTCTTTTTTTTAATAAAAGCTATTCCATCACCTTGTTTGTCTTTATTAAAACACACACATGCAGGCATTTCATATCTGCTTTTACAGACTCAGGTTTTCATACGCTTCCCTGGACAGACCCCGTCTGATGCGGAAATGCATCAACGTTTATATTAGCTATGCAGATATACCACGTGACTGCATTTCCTGCAGCGCATTTGTGACAACCTTTATCTGCGCACGCCGTGTGCGCGTGCGTTCATTGCCCTGTTGCCAGGCTTCCAGACGTAGCAGAGCGCGCAAATCCAGTAGAAGTAACTTCCGGTTTTTCGTCCAAAAAAATAAAAGCTTTGAAAGCAGATTCAGGTTTTTAGCTTAGTTGTAGTGCGTGAAATGCTAAATATGTTCTTTTGTCATAAAGTATTCTTAAATAGGAATCTGGTTGATATTTATAAAAAAAAAAAAAAAAAAAACAATAATTCATTTATTTATTTCTAACAAATATACAAATGTTATTTATTTATTTATTTCAATTGTGACAGAAATGGATAAAATTGAATAATTGTAATTACGTAATTTCTCATTTTTTCCACTTAAGTGAGCAGCACTATTTTAGAAAATATGCAACAATCTAAAATATATATAGCTTTATTACTGGTTCAGACGAGTTTTTATAAAATTTTTCGAAATCTTTTCTTCTCCACATATAACAAAAATTTGTACGTTTTCACAGCACTAATTTTAACAGTAAATTCAAACCTTTTGCAATGTTATAATTCAGACTGTTTTGTATATATACTCATTATATATAATCATAGTTGATCTCTTATAGGAGGCTTTTACGGCAAAAATTTTGATGTTTTGGGATACATGGTTTTCTCAGTAGGGTGGCTGGGCTCTCCCTTAGAGATAGGGTGAGAAGCTCGGTCATCCAGGAGGGACTCAGAGTAGAGCCGCTGCACCTCCACATCGAGAGGAGCCAGTTGAGGCTCGGGCATCTGGTCAGGATGCCTCCTGGACGCTTCCCTGGTGAGGTGTTTCAGTCACATCCCACTGGGAGGAGGCCCCAGGAAAGACCCAGGGCACGCTGGAGGGACTATGTCTCCTGGCTGGCCTGGGAACGCCTTGGGATTCCTCCGGAGGAGCTGGAAGAAGTGGCTGGGGAGAGGGAAGTCTGGGCCTCCCTTCTGAAGCTGTTACCCCAGCGACCCGACCCCGGATGAGCGGAAGACGATGGATGGATGGATGGATGGATGGATGGATGGATGGATGGATGGATGGATGGATGTATGGATGGATGGATGGATGGATGGATGGATGGATGGATGGATGGATGGAGGCTTTTAAAATATAAGTACTATTTTTTCTCAAATAATATTTTTAATTTACACAATGTCTTCCTTATGCATAATAGTGTTTTTGTTTGCCTTCCTCCTCAAACAGTAGGTCATAAATGAAAGTAAATAGAACTCTTTACAGTTCACTTTATAGACTGACATGGCTGACTTTTTTCATTTAATTAATGTATGACTAATAATATATATATATATATTTCTGTTTAGGATTATTCCAAAATATTAATTACAGACTCTAATATTTTCATGTCATTTAATACAATTTATCAAAAGTTTAGTAATGTTGATAAACAAATATAAAGAGTTTAAATTGTAAAGGTTATGCACCATGCATACAAAGAGTCTCCCTTTTCATAGATTTGGCAGTCCACTCTGGTTAAGTCCTGGATTACTGTGACCTCATATAATGTGTTGGATTTGATCCAGCTGGCTGAAGATTTGAGGACAGAGCCTGGACAGAAGGCTCAGAGCCAAAGCATAATGTCTTAAATGGGAAGCATTTATGACTTTTAAAAGAGGCTTGTAATAAGCTCTTTTAGGTTTGCTTTTTTATCGGCAGACACAAAGAAAACGCCTAGTCGGGGGGCTTTTATTTTGAAAGCGCACGCCTTGAATATCCGGTTTGGCTTCGATAACTGTTCGGGAAATTAACAGAAAACCTCTCCGACCAATGTACAACTGCAGCATGTTCATGTTGGCTGCTACTATCTGAAAACTCGCCGCAGAGGACCGAGTGACCCTAACAGTCGATGACTTCAACCTGAAGTACTCACGACGCCTCTAGTTGAAGGTAAACCTCATTACATTTGAAGCTACGCCGGCGCACAGCGCCATGTATCCCAAAACATCGAAACTTCAACCAACTTATGTGGACTCTGGCTAGCATAAGCTAAAGCACAGGCCACTGCGAAACATCCAGTCAGCGAGCGAAGATGGTTTCTGGCCAACGTGTCCGTCACGGGAGGAGTGGTTGGACTGTAAAAGGTCTAATTGCCATCTTTTATTTGCTCCTCCAACATGCTAGCTGATAATAGCTTAACGCCACTGATAAGAGTATCTCCTTCATCTCAACTGCCAGAGAAAACGAGAGTTGATCTGGTCGGTAAAGTGAAATCGTTTTCAGGAAATCCTTGACTTGATTTAGTGTTCGGGTTTAGTGAAATAAGTGTGGTTTTCCAATGGAGGGACAATAGATGGCATTAGAAGTTAACAGTAGGTGTGAAGGGACAGGAACAGCAAAAAGACGTTCAGGTTTTTAACTGGATTGTTACACATTTACTTCTAAATAAAATACGTATTACCTGTGCAGTTTAAAAAACTTGAATAAGTTTGATGGTAAATTGATTTAATTGACACCTAAAGTGGCGTCATAGCATAAAATACTCTGTTTATTGGTTTGATCTGTTGAAGCAAATAACCTGATAGAGTGGCTTGATGTGGCAGAGAAATTACCTGTTCAAAGACAAAGGATTTTTATGCATCAAGTGATTCATTTAAATTAAGTTCACTGCTGATGGATGTGAGCAGGAAGGATCTCCTGTAGCAGTCTGCACTGCAGCAGTTCTGAAGAGGCCTCTGACTTGAAGAGGAATCTGTTATTTTCTTGGTTTTACAAATAGTCCTCCTTCAGAGGTTCCACTGTCATCCCCACCAGAACAGAGCCAGCCTCCTTCATCAGGTTACTTAGCCTTTTTAAGTCAGTGGTTCTGATGCTGACCCAGCAGACGACAGCAGAAAAGATTACGCTCTCTAAGGATCAAGTCATCACAATTGTCCATACAAATCCATAATGAAATTAGAGTACCCCTAATTAGTAATAAGTTTTGAAAGAACACTCTCCAGTCAAGTCCTCTTTAGGTTGTAAAAGGAGGCAGTTCATTTATTTTTTATATTGTAAAAAATAAATAAATAAATAAAACTTCCTTCTAATTAGCAGCATTTTTGTAAATAGCTACCAACAAACTCTAAACACCTTTTTTTTTCATGTAAACTGCTAAAAAAAATCATTCTTTGTTATTGAAATCCTGGTGTGTTTTTAATACAGAACAATATGTTAACATCTATTTTTTTTAAAAATCAAAAAGTAAAATGAATAAATCTTTATTTGTCTTTACAATTTCCCCATATTACACAGCACTTGTCATCTGTGTGTTTTCTCTCAAAGGGTTTGTGTTACAGTCTATACTAGGAGGTACACTTCTCTCTTGCAGTCTTCAAATATAACCTCTCATCTTGTTTCCTATACACAGCCAGACACAATCTACTGACAGACTCTCTGTTCCTTCAGGATACACAAGAAACCCTAACAGAACAATACCTGGTGTATTATGACTCAGCAGGTAGTGGTAACTTTGGACCAAGGCTGAAGTTGGGGATGTTTTGAGAACTCCCATTCTGGTCTTGGGAGAGTTGGTGATACAGAGCGTACAGCTGTAAATTGATCTTGCACGAGAGTAATTAAAATTGGACTGAAATCTGTACGATTTTTTGCTGAAATTGTATTGGGTCAATATCGGTATCGACCAGTGACGAAAACGGCAATTTCAGCATCGTATCAGAACTGGGAAAAGTTGTATCACTTCGAATTTAAAGTAATATTTCAATAGTGCCAACACATTTCCTGTTCCTGGAAATGAAATAATATTTTGGAGTCCTGATATTCAGGGTTAAGGTGAGGGTGATGGCACAGAGACCCTGAGGCCCACCTCAAATTTCTTGGTTGAAAGACCAACAATCTCACTCTGCCAGGGTTACGAAGAACTTGTACCACTTCCAAAAGTCTGTAGTGGTATGAAAAGATGTAAAGTTAAATAAAAGGAAGAATATAAAACAGCTTAGATGAGGTAGAGTGGCTGCAAGTTGAGCTGAAAAACGATTGTAGGTTTCCCAGTAATGCTGTGGAAAATGCCAGACCACTGATGGGTGCACAGTTCACGGCCCCTGGCTTTGTTTGCCTTTTTACTTCATGGAAGCAGCTTGACATGGAAGGGACTCTTTTGAGTACTTTGATATCACAGTAACTACTTTTTTCAGGGGGAGTTAGACCAGGATGTCGCTACCGTATCAACAGTTTGCTCAGCTTCGTTTGCAGAGCAGGTGGCGTTCCCTCACGTCAGACATGGAGTGACATGTCATCAGTGGTTACCTGCTGAACAAGTTCAACATGTTTGGGGAGGATATGAATCACGTCACAGTCATTTTCTTTGGGTATATTGCTAATTTAGAATCAGAATGGCATAATGTAAGATAATTACTGTGTGTGGAATTGGATTAACAACCCAAAATCTAACGGTTTAATTGAAATGAATGAAAGAGGAGGGACTGTTCTTTTCCCGTCTGCCTGGAACGCATGCTGTTGCTTCTTCTTCCTCGTGCTCGTCCAATCACGAGCCACGGCTCAAGTCGTTGCCCCGCCTTCGCCATGCGCGGCGCCTCCCCCCCTCCATCTCTGTCACCAAGCCTTTCTCCCTTTCTTTCTCCTCATGTGTTTGCTGGTTGGTGCATGCTCTCCCTTTGCTGCTTAATGTTGGGAAAAAAAAAAAAAAAGAAACGGAGGATTGAATAGAAAGAAAGAATCGTAGAGGGGATTTTTAGTTCCTAATCAGCACATGCGGAAGATGGAAAAGCAGCCCGGTGTTTTGAACAGAAATCCTCATGTGAGTCAGACAGCCTTTTTTTTTTTTTTTTTCTTTCTTTCTTTCTTTACCCGTTCATGGTTCCTTTTTTTATTATTTTTTTGATGTTGCGGTAATTTTTTAAGCTTCCTCACTCTCACTTTTGCCCATTTGCGTGTTCGTATCTGTGGTGTGTACGTCTGCTTCGTCTGCTGTGTCATCTCTTGCGTCCTGCCTGCATCCCTGCCCCCATGTCACACCGTCAGTTGCTGATGTTGTCTTGTGATGCTCGAGTGGAAGCCGCGCCGTTTCTGAATCTCATTCAGGTCGATCAGGCAACGTGTGACACCTACTCAGCCCACGTGACACAGATGTACCAACATTATTTATTTATTTAGCATTTTTAGCCATGTAACACCTAGGTTATTGGCAGAAATTGACCTGAACTGATTCAAGTGCTAAGATGCTTCAGATGCCAGTCTAAATGGTTCTGATGGGGACTGATTCTTCACTGGTTACAACAAGAAAACGCATATGGACATTTCTTTTCCACAACCAGGAAGCCACGCCGAGTTATTTTTATTTCAGCGGTGCGCCGAGTTTCTCTAAAAGAAAGTTTTCTATTAATCGCAGTGCTTGTTTTGTTAGCACAATAGAAATATTTCTTAGTAGGAATAGTAGTAAGTGTAAAATGTGTTTTATGCGACACTCGGTCAGTATTTATAGATGGCACTGCAAACTGATGTTGTTACACATAATTTCACGTGGTATTTACAAACACCAGCCGGTAGGTAATGCTTTAAAACGCTGATATTGTTTCAGAATTAGTACCAAACCACGTTCATGAATGAAAATGAAACCACGTCAGTCAGGGTCAACAAGGCGACCAGAGATATTACCATAAAGATAAGAGAACATGGCTGACTTCACATCCGCGTTGGAAGCTCACGCTTTTTTTTCCCCCCTTTTCTTTTGATCTTCAAATCTTAAACTAAATGATGCACAAAAGTAGATTTTTTTTTTTAAAGCAATAGTTTAGATCTAGCTAATGTGTGATTTTACTAAAGCAGGTGTTTTAGCAATTTGATATTTTATGCACACAGGTGAGAAGAAAAATGCACACTTGCGAGTTTGACTTGTCCGCCCAGTTGCAAACCTGTACAGCGACTTCTGAACTCTCTGAGGTTCAAGAATGAAAACGGTTTATGTTTCAAAGGAAAAAATTATGTAACCGCAATGACTTCAAACAGAGTGGCAAAAATGCCTCGAAGAAACTGCTCCGTTTCTCACAGAACGACCCGAACGAGAACGACAGCTGAAAGTGATTCAAGAATTCAGATGTTGCAATTGTTTTGTGCGCAGAAATGTCAGACATGAATAGTTTTGCCCGGGGGAGTTATTTAATTGACTTGTGGTATTGAAATTTCCTTAGGATTTTTGATGACAGAGCTGCTCCTTAAATCAAGAGGGCTTTTTTAAAAACAGATTAAAACGGGTTATTAACTGTTTTTTTTCTGACTAAAAAGGGTCATGGAACGGCTCTGAGATCTGACGGAGATTAACGCAAATGACAACAGTGGAAAAAAATCTCACACACTTGCCTTAAAAACACAAACACACAAAAGCAATGGTGATCCAAAAAATAATTTTCATTTGACATTTAGTACTGGCTTATCACTGTTTCCACATGTTGAATTCTGAAAAGACGTCTGAGTTCTAAAAAAAAAAAACTACAATTCCTTAAAGTTTGCTTAACCAGTTAAGTGGCGATGCATTATTGGATAAGTATGATACACAGGAGCATTGAAAATTAACCATGGTAAGTACTAATGTATACAACAAGTAAAACATGTTTATCTGATAGGTTTAACTTCAAATAAATTAATCACTCGATCACTGCCTGATCAGGCTTTTCCTAGCCGCGACCAATTTCTGGTTTCCTTTTGACTCTGAAGTCGGAGAAAGACATTTTGCTCTTTTTTTATTCATTTATTTATCTACCGCCAGGATTTCTCTTTAATTCTGCTGCTTGTTGAACGTTAATGTAGACGTTTGTGACTAAACTTTATTTGAGAGGGATTTAAATCCAGCAGAAAATAGAGGAATTATAAGATTATCCTCAAAGTATATGCTCATCAGCTGTATTGGATTCTTATTAAACTGTGACAAGTGTATTAATTATTTTTGGTTGACCTGCTTAAATGGCTCCTTTGTTTCCATCCATTGATTTGATTGGCCTTTTCAGCAAAAACTGGCCAATTTCCATACCTCTGGCTGATTTAATTGGTAGATTTCTAACACTGCTGCTTCTTATTGTCAGTGTAACACTGAAAAAGCTGCTTGGACACTAAAGAAAGTTGAAAATTTGAAAGTTCAAACTAGTCTCACATTTTACTCTAATAAGATGTCAGAATATCCTGGTGTTGGCCTGATGTTGGACTGTTTACACTAGCATTATGTGTAATTTTCCTTTTTTGAATAAGATCAGTCTGACACACCTGTCCAAATATATGAACTTATTCATGTGACTGAGCATGAACGTTTGCCACATTTGCATTCATGACTCGTTCAGAACATTAGCCGTTAGCACATGCTAACGGCTAATGTTAGCATGTGCTAACATTGCTAACATGTTAGCAATGTTAGCACGGCCAGTCCGCGTTCAAGATTCACAACTTCAAATCAATTTCAAGATTTGAAATTGAGAGGTGGAAAAACATACGAGCTGTAAGAAAACACTCGTATATCTCTGAAATACATAATGTGTATATATTTTTATTTAGTGAAGTTGAGGCTTGAGCAGACACTAAAGCTTCGTAGCATGATTCATGTATGTGTCAATTGCTCTTATCGTGCAATTTTGTTGTATTTTCATGCTTCAGACTCTGAATACATGGAAGGCTCAGGTGAGTATGACCTTGTGTTTGGACCTTAGAAGGTCTACAATGATTAACCTGCTTTAGCAGAACTCTTAACTTGGAGGATCATCATCTAATCTTCTGGGCTTTGTCTCCTAGGAGCTGTACTATCTGAGAATGCAAAGAACCAAAGAGAAGATGGAGCGGGAGAAGACTGACGAGAACATGTACCAGGTAGGACGCTTCTGCCTAACTGGATGAAGGGAGTTGGCCAGTTGTGGCAAATTCAGAAATACTCCTTGTATTTTCAGCATTTTTTTCACATTAAATTTAAAAAACTGTGTGTTTTAATTGGATTTTTAATAGTGATGCACCGATTTATCGACAAGCCAATTTATCTGTGCCAATTTCCTTAATTTTGGGAGATAGGTGATCGGCCGATTTTTACATATGAAGTCGATCTTATCCACCGATCTCGTATAGCTTGGCAAAGGTCTAAGAATCATCCACTTTCCTCTTTTGTTCTCTGGTGAGAAAGATTTGACTGACAGGCCGGCCCACCAAGTTATGTCTGCACGTTTACTATTAACAATAGTGACCCCAACTCAACAACCTTCTTGCTACATTCAGCAACATCTCACACAAAAAATTGGAATCGGCCAAAATCGGAAACGGCAGGTTAAGCTTTTTAAAAGATCGGTAATCAGCGATCGGCTAGAAAACTGCAACCGGTGCAGCCCTAATTTTTATTGGTAGATCAAAGCAAGATTACACAAAATGGTATGCATATGAATAATTATCATGATTTCCCACAAATAAGAATCTGAAAAGTGTGCTATGTGTTCATAGTCAGCCCTCTGACTGAGTGAACTCACACATTCACATGTTCATTTCACATCCATACTTTGACTAGGGGTTTTCTTCTGCGATTAACTAGTTCTGGACAATAAATTGGTTCTGTACATTTATCAAATTTTCTGTTTTTGAAACTTAAATTTTTGGAAAACCAGGATGTTTTTTGTCACATATGTTCTCTTTGTGACGTTATAGTTCAGACCGATATCAAGCCCACTGAAGAACTACCATTGTGTTTGTTTGAGAAGTATGTTTAGAGAAGCATGTTTAGAGATATTTTCTGTGATTTCAATCTTGTTTAGAAAAAAAAAAAAAACAGAGGGAAAAAAAATATTTTTAAGGAATATATCATCCTGACCTACAAAATCCGTTACAATGCTTGAATTAAATTTTTTTTCCCCCAAGGTTTGGTGTTTGATTTCTGTTTTGTCCTTGAAATTGACTTTTTTGTCCTTGAAACACTTTTTTTCCTCATGGTCTGAAATTAAATCAGACCAAACATTTCTTATTTACATCAGTTAGAATTACCAGACTTATTTCCATTTGCCAGAAAACCTGGAATATTTTTTGGTAACTTTCTTTGTAAATATTGTTTAATTATTAATTTGAGCAGGAAGCTTATTTACCTACAACATTTGTTTGGGTTGTTTCAATGTAATGAATAGATATTATCGATGTTGAAATAAAAGTTGGTTTATATTTTATATTATAAAAATCCTGAAATTGGGGGATTCTTTTTGTTAAATTAATGTTTAGTTCTCTGACCAGTCAGGCGTATATGCTGTGTGTGAAAGAGACATTTCAAAACATAAAATTTTGTTATGTTGTAGTTTACCTGGAATACTATTACAACACATTATTAACAGTGATAAATTATTAAAAATAGTACATTGAAGTTGTCTTTCTTTTTTTTTTTTAGTTCACTTGTATTGTTTTTATCTCCAGCATAGTGCTGGAAAAGTTTGAAAAATTGCCATGAAAATGCTTTAAAAGCTTCTTGATCTTTACTGTGTGAAAAGTGTAAGAACCCTGTAAGTAAGAAGTAATGGTGGCTCTGTTTGGCTGTCATTTTTTTCTGCAGAACAAGAGGAGACTGAAAGTGTGTGTGGCGACATGCAACAGAGCCGACTACTCCAAGTTAGCTCCCATCATGTTTGGGCTCAAATCCCACCCTGAAGAGTTTGATCTGGAAGTCGTGGTTCTTGGTTCCCACCTCATCGACGATTACGGGTGAGAACCTGGAACAGCTTTCCATCCGTTCTTCGTGGTCGTCAAGGTTTTAACGTTCTCCGGCGTCTCCCTAGAAATACGTTCCGTATGATAGAGCAGGATGACTTCGACATCGGCTCCAAACTCCACACAATCGTGCGAGGAGAAGACGAAGCGGCCATGGTGGAGAGCGTCGGGCTGGCCCTGGTGAAGCTCCCCGACGTCCTGCAGAGGCTCCGCCCCGACATCCTGGTCGTCCACGGCGACCGTTTTGACGCGCTTGCTCTGGCAACTGCTGCCGCACTGATGAATATTAGGATACTTCATTTGGAGGGAGGCGAGGTAAGAGGATGCTGTATTTTCTGATTTATCGAGTTTGTTCTGAAAATGAAAAACTATGCATTTTCTTTCAACCCCTGTGCAGGTTAGCGGCACTATCGACGACTCAATCCGACATGCGATCAGTAAGCTGGCGCATTACCATGCCTGCTGCACGCGCATGGCAGAGCAGCACCTCATCGCCATGTGTGAGGACCACTCGCGCATCCTGCTGGCCGGATGCCCCTCATACGACAAGCTGCTGTCGACTTATCACCGCGACTACATGGATATCATCAAAAGCTGGCTAGGTGTGCACAGATTAATTTGGTCCAATCAAATAATGTTTATTCAGTTTCTATATCTTTTTTTAATGTATATGCAAAATGCATATTTTTAACATGTTGAAGCCCTCTTGCCTTGCATAGATTTTTATTTTATTTTTTTTTTTTTATGAAAGGTTAGGTCAGGTTAGCATAAAGCTAGTTACAAAGGATTCTGCAGGTGTGGCCACAGTAGACAAAACACAGCAGAAATTCAAGGAGATCAAACAGTTCTACTACAATAATTAAAAAAATGCAGAATAAACGTGACGGAGCATGTTCTTTATGAGGGAATTAGTCTTCTCTTCCAAACCAGGATAAGGATCAAGAACATCCGACTACATTTGTCATACTTTAACAAGACTCTAAAGGCCTACAGCTCAAAACAAACACGCAGGCGAGCCCAGTTAAGGCCATAACTGGGCTTTAAAGTGGAGAGTTTAACTTTAAAACCAGTTAAAGTTAAACTCTTCATAATACATTTTATAGAAGGGTTATAAAGTTGAGGGTATGAGGCTAAGATTGAGATATGTCAAGGTGGGGAAAAAACCCTGTTTGTCAGATTATCTTGCAGGTTTATGTCTTCACATTAAAAAAAAATATTGTGCATGGTGAATACAGAAGAAACTTGATGTTTTCTAATGCCTTTGCAGGTGACAAAGTGAAGGAAAATGACTACATTGTGGCGCTGCAGCACCCCGTCACCACAGACATCCAGCACTCCATTAAAATCTATGGACTGATGCTGGACGCCCTGATCTCCTTCAACAAGAGGACGCTCATCCTCTTCCCTAATATCGATGCCGGTTAGTTACATATGTCTTACTATGAATTATATATTAGAATATAACCAAAAAGTTTATTTATTGTAAGCATTTAATTTGTTGAATGAAACGCACATTTTGATTGATTAATCATACAGGGATGCATATTTAAAATGTTTAGTTTTGTTAATTTAATGACTTTTTACCGTGAATAAAAATGCACGGATGGAATTTTTTGGGGGAAAATTGCAATATTGCATGAAATCAATGAAAAATTATGTTTTACTCACTTAAGAGGTATGTCAAGATGGGCTGCACTGCAAAAACATTAAATGTTACTAAGTATTTTTGGTGTAGTTTTGAGTGCAAATATCTCAATACGCTTGAAATAAGACAAAACTAACTTACAAGTAACTTTTCAGCAAGATATCCGAGTTTGTTGAACCCAAATGATGCGTTTAGATTCATCCACAAAAGCAGTTGGTTGATTGGAAACGTGTCGCTGTGACTGAAGCAAACCCGTCTCACCTAAACAGGAAGTAAGGAGATGGTGCGCGTCATGCGAAAGAAGGGCATCGAGCAGCACCCCAACTTTCGGGCAGTGAAGCACATTCCCTTTGAGCAGTTCATCCAGCTCTTGTCGCACGCCGGCTGCATGATCGGAAACAGCAGCTGCGGCGTGCGGGAGGCCGGGGCCTTCGGCACGCCGGTCATCAACCTGGGAACAAGGCAAACAGGCAGAGAAACGGGTAGGTTTCACTGGCTTTAGTTAGCTGTTGCCATGGTGACACCTTTAAGAATGCATTTGATTTACAAAAGTATATATATCTTTTTTTTTTATTTACAGAATAATTAAACAGTCAGAAGTGTTAGAGGAATATGATTTCAAGTTTTTACTTATGAAATATGTCAGAATTATTTTGCTCTTCAGCCAGAATGTCTGTAAAATCATCTTTCTTTATACAGGCAGCTTATCAATTAATATTGAAAAGAAAGGTAAAATAAGTTGTAGCATTAATATAATCATTTTGATAATATTAAATGTAATAAAAACAATATCATGTAGTAATTACTTGTCAGTAATATTTTTGAGCCAAAAACAATCTGCTAATAAATTCTGGCACATAATACCGATACTCAACTGCTGCCGTATTGTTGTTGGTGATTTTTGTGTATAGCTTTGTTTAAAAAGTTGGGGAGGAAGGGATTTTTCTTTTTTTTTTTTCCAAAACTGCTAGTCACAAAAGCCAAAAGATCCCATTTATTTCAAAATGCTTAAGTAGGTTTACTGAGAATCCACACATCTGATGAATATATTCTGCACTGGAGTATTTTTTGGAGCTTAGGAGGTTTTTAACGCCTGAATGTTTCATGAGGTCACATTAAGCAATTTAAAAAAACAAAAGTTTGATGATGGTTAAGATATGGGCAAAATAAAGGATGAAAAAGGAGCCAGACCATAGAAGAAGCATGAAGAACTATTACTTAAGAACACATTAATAGATTATGAGACAGTCTGGCTCCTTGGCAGCAGAATGTTAAAAACACAAATGCCACAAGTTTCCAACACACCCATATTTTCCACATTATGTAACACATTAGCAAATGCGTTTTCCATGTTTGTCAACCTAGCAAAGGCTTGCTGTTAACATGTAGTCATTTTTTTAAGAGAACACCTCACTCACAAAGAATCAAGTTACGTTTCCTTATTTTACTAATCAACCGCTCCATGTTTTGTCTTTTTAAGCCTGAGGTTCTCTTTAAAACTGCAACAACATTTCTGTCTTTCAGGTGAAAATGTTTTACATGTCAGAGACGCTGACACCCATAATAAGATCTACCACGCTTTGGAGCTTCAGTTTGGAAAGCGATATCCGGGGTAGGTACTTCCTGAGTTTCCCACCGGATGGATGGGCTCCACTTGAATGTATTTTGGGACGTTTCTGCACTTAAAAAAAAAAAAAAAAAATGAGCCCAGTTTTAAGTTAAAACAAAGATGTAAACATTGATTAAGTAAGCTGGAATCCAGTAAAATATTTTTCTAATTTGGATTTGACTTGATTGACATCGCAAATGCCACATCTTTTCACCATGATAGCCTTACGTTTTGCCACAGTTAAGAAAATCTAATGTGACCTTCGCTAGAGGGGGTTGAAAATTAAGTTCTTTAAATGTAAAAAATGTACCCGGTTTAGCAACTTGTAAAGAAATTTGTATTTGAAACAATCATTATAGTCCTTGTGTGTCATTTAAGAAATTACACACGTAAACATGTGCATTTATAACTACAGCTTGTAGTTAACCGAGTGATTTGATCAAAAAAAGTATGTTTTTAAGAAACGTAATGACGTTAATATTTATTTACAGCTCTAAAATCTACGGTGACGGAAATGCGGTGCCCCGGATTCTGAAGTTTCTGAGTAGCATCAACCTGGAAGAGCCGCTCCAGAAGACCTTCTGCTTTCCTCCTGTGAAAGACACCATCTCCCAGGACATCGATCACATCCTGGAAACACAGAGCGCTCTGGCTGTCGACCTGGGCGGCACCAACCTGAGGGTGGCCATCGTCTGCATGCAGGTAGGGCTAAGAGACGGCGACCAAAAGAGACCAATAACGCTCACAAACATGCTTTACTATAGCAAAGCATGTTTTTCTGGAAAGTTGCATGGAAGGAAAAACTGGTGGGAAAAGACTGCACCTGTATTATTTTCACGCAGTTGTTTCTCCAGTTTCATTAAGGTAGAGCTTGAACTTCATGGAGAGAAAAATAATTGTGAACTTAGAGCTGCGATATGGACTGAAAGTTTTGTCATGATATTTTATGGTACTACAGTGAAAACAATTAAAGTGATTGGAACTCTTTATAACATGTTTTAAGGCCTTGAACAAATGTTAAATGAAAATTTTTATTATAAGAATCTTGCAATAAATGATAAACGATTTACACAACATGTAGATGTATTACCTTTCTGAATCTTTAACTCTATATTGTGAAAATGAAACTGTCGGTTCAGTAATTCTCGTTCTTTTCCCTTTCTCTCTTTGTCCAGGGCAACATAGTAAAGAAATACACCGAGCCTAATCCGAAGACCTTCGAGGACAGGATGCATTTGATATTAAAGATGTGTAAAGATGCAATGCAAGATGCTGTGCGCCTCAACTGCAGGATCCTGGGCGTTGGTATGGAAACTAGCAGCTGCTCCCCCTGCTGGACTGAAAACGGCTGTGAAGCTGAGCTACGGGAATCTCAAACATATTTATTTTTTCTCCACACGCTAGGAATTTCTACTGGCGGCCGTGTGAACCCGCAGGAAGGCATCGTCCTTCACTCCACCAAGTTGATCCAGGAGTGGTCCTCGGTAGATCTGAGGACCCCCATCTCGGATGCCCTGGGCCTGCCTGTTTGGGTCGACAACGACGGCAACTGCGCCGCGCTGGCCGAGAGGAAGTTCGGCCACGGCAAGGGGGTGGAGAACTTTGTCACAGTCATCACAGGAACAGGTGAGAAAGCGAGTATCACATAAAATCTCACATTCATTTTTATGTCTTATTTACTACTTACCCACTGTTATGACATCAAAATTCAGAATCGTCACTAACACTACAAAAACTCAAAACTTACCGTGTAGTTTTGGTCTAGTTTCGAATGCAAATATCAGTACTGTTGAATTAAGACAAAACTGACTTACAAGTAACTTTGTAAGTCAGTTTATAACAAAATCAGCTATATTTTGTTATAGTTTTCAGCTATAACAAAATATAGCTGAAAAGTTTTGAAAATTGACTTAAAAGTTTTTAGTCAATGATTCCCTCAATGTTAATTTTTAAAAGTACAAGTTCAAATTTTTTCCATTTGAAACGGGGAAGAAAATGTCTTGCTATAAGTGAGATCATCTGCAAGTGAGACTAGTACTTTGTTTTAATCTGTATGAATGAATTATTTACTTCTAACGAGCTGCTATTTCTTGCTGAAAACTTGCTTGTAAGTTAGTTTTGTCTTATTTCAAGTTTACTAAGATATTTGCACTGCAAACTAGACAAAAATACTTGGTAAGATTTTGTGTTTTTGCTGCTAACGGAGCATAATTGACCAAAGTTGCTTTAAGAAACCTTATTAGAAATGAGGTGGATGTTTATTTCTAACAACTTAAATTTTTTCCCTAAGATTTAAAATGTAAAAAAAAAAAAAACATAATTCATTTAAAAAAACTGAAAATGCATATCATTATGTTGCATTTATAAAATCTTTTCAAGGTTTTTTTTTTTTTTTTTTTTTTTTTTTTTTTTTTTTTACCAAGTTTAACAATTAAAACCATAATTTCTAATTCATCACTAGAATTATTGTATGAGGTTCACCGATGGCTTAAAAAATGTTCATATTTTGCCTGCGTAGGTATTGGCGGAGGTATTATCCATAACTCCGAGCTGGTCCATGGCAGCACCTTCTGCGCCGCTGAGCTGGGTCACATCAAGGTTTCTCTGGACGGCCCAGAGTGTTCCTGCGGCAGCCAGGGCTGCATCGAAGCCTTCGCGTCCGGAATGGCCCTGCAGAGGGAGGCCAAGCGATTGCACGACGGTGAGCGCCGTCGTGTCTGCCATTTCATTTTTCTTTTTGACAGCACCGTACAAACGTTGTGACCTGTCGGGGCTTCTTTTCTCCAGAGGAGCTGCTGAAGATGGACGGGATGGATGTAAAGTTTGCAGAGCCGATCACCGCCGCCCACCTCATCAGCGCAGCCAAAAACGGCAACTCCAAGGCCAACGCTGTCCTGCACAAAGGTTGGCGCACAGACGCAGACACACAATCACATGTGCAGAATTTTGGTATAAAATGCAACCCATAAAAAATAAAAAGCCTATATTGACAAAAAAAAGTAGCCATCCAGACTTCAGAAATTGTTTTTAAGGGTCTTATTTTAGAGACAAAATAAGATGCTGATTATCAACACACCAGTGGCACAACAGTAATCGGAGTTGTAGCCATTGAAGTGATCAAAATGAAAGAGAAAAATGTTTTATTGTTTTATTTAATATTCCAGTTATCGAAGAACTTCAGGTTGTGAGCTACTGTGTCATTCTCATTTTTAAATACATTAAAATGATTCATTCCCTTTAACCGAGTCGTTGAAAAATGAATAAAAATCATTCACTGAAGTTCTATATTTCATAATGTAGCTAAACATATCTTATAAAATGATTACATTCAGTCACTGAAGATGTACTAGTGACTAGTGGGATTAATTTTTTTTATTTAATGTGCAAAGATTACCCCGAGCTTTCAGCTTTGAGAATGCAGAGCTTTTTCCAAGCCAGGAATTGATTGTGGATGTGCCACAACTTTCTCCACCTGAAAAACAAATTTGAAGTAATCATCTTTGGACGTAAAGAGGAACGATTCCTCACTCAGCTTCAGTTGTTAGCCAGAAACTAGTGAAAACAAAGCGATGGTCTCAGACCTGAACCTTCAGAGACACATAAACACCATCTGAAGAACATTTCCAGGATTAAAGGACTAATGTCCCACCAAGATCTAGAGAAACTCATCTATGTGTTTGTCTTGAGACATATTAATCACTGCAGCAGTGTATTCACAAGTCTGCCTTTGGTAATCTTCCCATCAGTGAGTTGAAGGTTTATTCTGGCTTTGAATTAAGAAGAAAGCTGAAAAAATTGGAAGGAAAACCCAACCGTGTTGTGTCTTCTTCTGTCGCAGCGTCCCTGGCGCTCGGCGTAGGGATCGTCAACATCCTCCACATAGTCAACCCGTCCCTGGTGATTTTGTGCGGAGTCCTGGCGTCTTACTACCAGGCCCCGGTGCAGCAGGTCATGTTGGAGAGAGCGCTGTTCTCCGCCCAGAGCATCAAGGTCGTCAAGTCGGACCTGGAAGAACCGGCCCTGCTCGGCGCTGCTAGCATGGTATTGGACTACGCTACAAGGAGGACGTACTGAGAGAACTGGAAACGCACTTGGAACATGTTTTCCCAGAATATATCAAGTAAACGTAGATAAAAGGAGGAAAGGCTTGTAGAGAAGACTTGAATCTCGTATTACAGTGAATCCTAATGCTAATTTAAACTGTATTTGGGAGAACAACCCTAGATATCGATTGCTTGTTTACAGATATTAATGACTGTAGTTTGAAACTGGGGAGGGCTGGAGAGGTGATTAACTAGTTTATTGCACAATATTCCGTTTTGGGTTTTTTTCACTAAATTATTGTCGTTTTTTTTTTTTTTATCTCGTCGTTTGCCATCTAAACTGTGACGCATTTTGCAGTTGCCTTTGTGTTTTGGTGAATTTAGGCAAACCTAATACTACATGTACCACAGAGTTTTATCAATATGTCGTCTGCTGAGCTGATTCCACTATGGAATCAAACTATTTAAAGCCATTTATTTAATTTTATTTTCAACAGATCTGTACGAGTTCTTGCCGCCGTCAGTCCAAACAAAGATGCTCCAGAACTACAGAATCTTTTTAAGTCTTGAAGCCAAATTTCTGTGTGCAATATGTCGGTGGCAGTATTACTGCACACATTAAACAGCGAATCTGTTTAATGTGTGGAAATTGGTGAAGGGGAACAACAGAGAAAAGGACATGTCTGCTCACCATTACTTAAGAGGAAGTTGTTTTCTAGAGAATGAAAATACTCAGCTTTTAATTGAGTTTTATTTTTGTTTTGTTTTTTTTACTTGACTTTTTCCCAATATGCTCAGATTTATGTTCTCTCATCACAGGATTTTGTGAGTTCTCTGAAACCTTTTCCAAACCCAAATGGTGCCCTTGAAATAATCTGCAGACGTTCCCACGTTAAAGAGCTGCAATTCCCAAAATAATCCCTCATTTTAGAGGTAGTTTGCTTCAGTTTAAAGCTAGTAGTCTTTTCTGAAAGTCCAAAGTCAGTGGATCACTTTGACCTAATTATTTTCTGGCATTAAATCTTGACTTTAGTCTTGTTTTGACAAAGTGGACCTTATTTCTTTCACTGCAGTTAAAAACAGTTTTGTTCCGATCAAATTTCTCATAATTTTAGTGTGTTTGAATGTTTCTGGTGCTATTTGGGCTGCAAAATAAAAGTACTTATATGTGTTTTGGGTAGGAGAAGGAAATGCTGGTATGTTCTAAACTGACATTCAAGTGGTGGGAAGTAGGCAAAGTCCAGTTCCTTACAGTAAAACAAAGCTTTAATGACGCTCTTAAGCTTTGGGGGTACGTTTTATTTTTTAACAAAACTCAGATGTGACCAAAGTGTTGAGACATTCTGCTGCATGTTCCAAATCCGTTAAACCGGCTTCATTTGTCTGGTTTCTATATATCATTTATTATCGCCTTGTCTTCCGGGGCTGGGGGGGATTGCCAGCTATTATTGTGCTTAATGCTCTGAATTTTATTTAGACTGCACATCACCTGAGGCTGTACTGACAGAAAACCTTCTTACAGCTGCTGCAGGCGTGTGAGATGGATGTATAGAATTACCACTGACCTTATGAAGACTTTCGGAGGATGCCTTTTGAAGATAAATAATGAGGTTTATATGTACTCCTACATGTTGTACATTATGTGCTGTATATACTTCAAAAATATATTTCTAGAAGCTTAATGATTTTGTTGGTCCAATGAATAAAACATTTTGGATATGAAAGAGTCTTTATGTGTTCAATTATGTCTCGCGTTAGAAGGCGGTGTCCCTCAAGGATCAGTTTCAGGACCACTTTTGTTCACCCTTCAAATCGTTAATAATATAAAATAAAACTTGTTTTCTGCATTGTTTGTGAAGCTTATTTGCATTTGTACACTTTCTGGCCCACCTTCATGGTTCTCACTCAGCTTGTTGTAAACTGTTGTAAAATGTTGTAAAAACCCAGCCTTTTTCCCCTCCCAGCTGCATACTTCAACAGGCAGGTGAATGTTTGCTCGTCACCTGAGATCTCAAGAGACTATTGGAGTTAATTATTAAACAGTGGGGCACAATCCTTGAGCAGGGCACAACTGTTTTGTTGCAATGCCAGCTTGAGCGCTGCGGAAGGAACAGATAAAGCTCAAAATGGATACTTTGTGATTTTGCAAAGGAAAACCTATAATTTGCGGGGGTCAGATTAAAGTAGTGTTATGTCTCTTATCCAGAAATGGGGGGGGGAAAAACGCAAAACAAAAAACTGTCAATGCAAAAGATCAAAATCTTACCAAGTATGAATGTGTTGTCTAGTTTCTAGTGCAAATATTTTGATACCCTTTAAAATAAGACAAAACTAATTTACAAGTAGCTTTCTACCAAAATATAGGAGCTTGTTTTAAGTAATTCCTTAATATTTATTTAAAAATATTAATTCTTGTAGCAGAATATTTCACTTGTCAAGACATTTTTTTCCTAAAAGTGAACTGGAACTAGTGAATTAGTACTTTTTTAATCGATGCTAAAGAAGACATATGAGGAGCAGAGAAACATACCTCTGAATCTTATTTTGTCACATTTCAACACAAAACTGATGAATTTTGCAAAGATTTTACGTGACGATTTTAAAGGGATAGAGAGCAGAAGCATGATTTTCTCCCCCCCCCCCTACAAAAAACAGTTATTTTCATTTTTACTTATCTTTTTGGGCTCAATACTTTTATCCACCATGACAGTTTTACCCTGATTACAGCAGCAGGTCTGAGATTTAGGGTACATCTTCTTCACCGTCGAGACAAACATTTGCCCATTTTTCTTTGGGGAAAAAGCTCAGGTTCTGTTAGATAAAATAAAAAAAGTCCACTCCACAGCATGACGCTTAAATTAAGAGAAGTGGAGTACTGTTCTGATAGTATTATACAAGTAGAATAAATTAAAAGAAAAGGCTGAAAGCATGCCAGATTAAATAAGAAACTCTCTCAAACCTATTGCGATGACACACCTGTAATATGTATTTCTATTCTTCTGGTCAGGAAGGCCCACACTGGTTCATATGGGATTCTGAACAAAGAAAGTTTATTATTAGAATTTACTTAATTTTTCATCAAAGCAGTGCTCACAAAGACACAGCCACTCTTTAACATTAGACACTTTAATTATGTTTCAGAGCAACATTTACGAATAAGACATTACATGACTTTTGTTACTAACGTGTTTAAAGGTTTTTTTCTTGATCCCATTTAACATTTTAAATGAAAAAAAACAAGGAAATGTTAAGAACTTAATAATATATCAACAGAGCTGCACATTAACGCTGCCTAAAGTCCCTGTGACTGCGGATTTCTTTTATTTTTTTAACAGCTTTTTCACACGTCGTTGATCATGGGACCCGTGGACAATGATTAAAGAGATGTAATTGGCCCGATTCTGATGTAATTTGACACCGATTGGCTACTATTACTGCCAATCTGCAATCCTGCCTTTTGATTGGTTGCCCCCAACAAACCCTCTTTCCGCTTCGACAGCCGTAGATTTGTCACCCCTCCCCTCGCCCTTCTTCCAGTTTAGCTGATAGCCCTTCGCGGATCACGGCACCTGCTTGTCGTTTCTCCTGTTTATCCTTCCACAGGCTCTCTCGACATGGATGATTTTGACATGCTGAACGCGCCCGCCGCTGGAAACGGCGTGGGCTCGGAGGAGGACCCGGCCGCCGCTTTCCTGGCCCAGCAGGAGAGCGAAATTGCGGGGATCGAGAACGACGAGGGCTTCAGCATCCTGGACGGCGGAGAGGTCCCTTCGTCTCTCCGAGACTCTAACGGTTCGTCCCCGCTGCGCTCCGACGGAGGAACCGTAACGCCTCCATTCGGGGTCATTTCGCTTGTCTCGCTACCGTTAACACCTGGGGATATTACGAAGATAGAAGACGTTAAATTATAAATGCTCGCGGTAACACAAACGGTAATTTGACACGGCGTTTGGTGCGCCTAGCTACGAGCTAATGCTAACG
The DNA here is from genome assembly GCA_010277075.1 of Poeciliopsis retropinna. Taxonomy (NCBI): domain Eukaryota; kingdom Metazoa; phylum Chordata; class Actinopteri; order Cyprinodontiformes; family Poeciliidae; genus Poeciliopsis; species Poeciliopsis retropinna. The sequence continues at coordinate 2,738,849 of VMRM01000013.1, forward strand.
GAGCTGTCATTTATTGGCTGTCGGGTTTATTTAAGATTTAATTTGAGTTCCCGAAGCAGTCAATAGCTTGTATTATGATTCGGGAGTGGTTTCGTAATGTGCTTTGTTTAATAAATGCGGTATTTGCCATCGTTTCATACGGGCTAACGGCTTGTGATAACATCAGCTTTTCGTGGTCGTGTCATTCATTGCTGGTGGCCATTAACACAAACGTTACTAGTAACCGCAGGAGGACGTTCATGTAACCTTTGACCATAATGTGTCATTTTAACTGTTTGTTAGAAATGCTGACATGTCATACGTAAAACTGCACATATGAAACTCCTAAAGCGTTAAAAATTATTATTCCAAAAATTTTTTCCCTTTGTGTTTTTATATGTATGGTTTTATTTTCTAACTTTTTTTTTTTTTTTTTTTTTTAATAGACGGCGCCATCAATGGAGAGTTTCACGGGGTAATACTTCCATTATTTTCTCCTATAAGTTTCTTTTTTTTCCTCACCCCAGTTTGACTGCATTTGTAGCTACTTGTGTCTTTTAACCTTTGATTAAATAAATGTATATTTTGCCTTTTCTGACTTCACAGGCCGATGCAAACTAATGTTTTAATTTGGACTTTGTCTCTTCCTGTGGTCTTGATTTTTGGGGAAAAAATAAAATTTTCTACCTCAATCTTTTTTTTTTGTACCTGGAACCCAAACCTTATTGTGCATACCTTCTTAAACTAAACTTAATGACTTTGTTTCTGATTGTTTTGAGGCTGACTAGAATCATAAAGTCACTTTTATTATTTTTTTTCAGTAGAGCATGAGGAAAATCTTGGTAAATTGTTTGTTTTTTCCAATCTACATCCAAAACTTTCTCAAAATGAGGTGGAATTGACACTTGCTTGACATGAAACTTTGCATAGTGACAAGGTTTGCACATTTTCAGGCTGAAAAATCCCCAATTGTTTTCTTTCTGTATTTATTTTGTTTTTTCTTGTGAAATGATAAGGCCAAGTCAGAGATGAATGTAGTAATGCATATGGTAGAAAATTCTCACCGACTTTCAGCTTTTACTACATCATTACTTCAGTCCAGAACCGTGTGCGTCGAGGTTCTTGTAGTTGATGACTCCGGCTTCCTTTTCCTGTGCTGTCATTGCAACATTTCGTCCTTCTGCACCGTCAGGACTTCTGGCAGAGAGAAAGAGAGAGAAGCCCACTTTCAGGAACGGATGTGGTGCCTGCAAATGAGAAATAAAGCACGAAAGATGCCAGATGCAGTGTTGGAGTTATAGTCAGGAGGAATATTTTAGTTTTTCAGAAAGCTATAGAATAACACGTATATATGTTTTTATCAGAACTTAATCGAAAAGTTAATGTTTTGTTTTGAAGGAAAGCAACGGCCCATCAGATGCCTATGCAGCCATTTCCAACGCCGACCGGCTGCAGGCTGAACCCGAAAGTCTCCGGAAGTGGAGGGAAGAACAACAAGAGAGGCTGGAGGTGCTAGGTAAGCTCAGAGAGGCGACTTGGTTCTGAAGCTGCTTGTGAACGACTTTCTGTGCTGCCACGAGTCAAAACCAGTAGTTCTTTTCTCTACATGGTGTGATCTGCACAGAGAAACTGTCACTTAATTTCTCTGATTTGCTGATTATCTCTTAAAAGCTGGAGTCCATTTGTGATTCATGTAGCCACATATCTGTCTATTATATTCACATCACGGTCATATTTATTCATAGTTGCATCGACCTCCTGCACAGAATTTGCAGCATGATTTAAATGGCGAAACAGTCAATGTTTTTCCCGTTTTCCTTTGTTGAATAAAAATGACACATCCAGGTCAGTTTCTCACTGAAATAAAGTCTGTGCTAATGCAACACTTTTGTTTTTTTAGTATCAAACTTGTCAAAAGTTAGTTGCATAGTAGAAATGCTTGAAAAGGCTTTGCTCAGGGTTTCCGTGCAGGCTGGAAAATACGCTTTGAATATTTTATGCCTGTCGCCTAAAAGTTGAACCATTCCTTATATTCTTCCTCTTTCCTTCTATCCCTTTTCTTTTTCTGCACCATTCTTTCTTACATTTTCTTCTTTCCTTCAGATTTTCCTTACGTTCGTCCTTTATTCTTTGTGTTCGTCATTCTCTTGGGTTTTCCACCTTCCAGCCTTGTTTCTTGTCTTTTCCTTCTGCTCTTCCTTATTTCCTTTAATTCATCCTTCCTCCTTTGCTCCTCATCTTCCCACCATCCCTCATTTAACTTGATCCTTCCTTGTCCTTAAAAAGAAAAACACACAATGCTGAAAAGAACTAAAAAAGACAATACAGAAATAAACAACACCGAAATTCCTTTAAATCGCAAAAACTCAGTGCAGGTGGAAGCATAAGCTGGTTATTCTTTCAGTTTTTTTTTTTATACAACAAATGATCAAAATCAAAACGGCAATATTTCTCTTCTGGAAAAAAATGTCCTCACAGACATCAACTTACAAACTCCCCAAATTTAAGCGAATCCCACATTTGCGTCAAATCGATAAATTCCATACACCGACATGTTTTCAGCCCAAGAATCCAAGTTTAATACATTTTTGTCTCGTTTTTCCTTCTGCTTCTGTCTGTTCCCTCCCGTGCCTCGCCGCGTTCCCTCTCCAGATGCCAACTCTCGCAAGCAGGAGTCCGAGTGGAAGGAGAAGGCCAAGTTGGAGCTGGAGGACTGGCATGCCAGGCAGAACGAGCAGCTGGAGAAAACTAAATCCAACAACAGGTAGCGGCTACGTGGCGGGGTTCCAAAACGGCAACCCAATACGGGTTTACGGTTGGGAGACCCTCAGCTTTTACTGCAGCCTGGAAAACACGTAGAATATCTCGCTGCTTAGATTAAACCCAATCAAGCATGTTTAGATTAAGATTTGACTCAACAGGATGTAGCCTTTTAGTTAGTTTCTCTCTCATGTTTACTGAATGTATGCTGCTCTGCTGTGTTCTTGGAAACGACAAACACAATCACCCGTGAGCCTGAGCCTCCCTTCCTCTTTGAGCTGGTGAAACTCTTCATTTTTAAGGTCAAAAAAAGTTGATGGTTGGACTTTATATCTGAGTGCTAACCGATGATAATGTCTGTTTTTTCTATCCCCTCCTCCCTGTTACTGTTTTTTCTCGCCTCTCCTGCCTTCTCGCTGCTCTGTCGTTGGGCGGATGTTTGTCCAGAGTGCTGGACGAAGACTTCTACAAGCAGCCCTTCTCTGACCTCATTGGTTATGTGTATGTTGCTCCAACTAACATCCTCCTCCTTAATACCTTTTTGTTTCCCCCTCATATCGCTCACGTTTTCTCCACGGCACACATCACATTTATCTCTTAGTCAGTTAGCCACCCTGTAGTATTGCCATGTTTCTTTTAAATCCAGTTTACATTTTTAGATTTCTTCCTTTGTACATACTACATCCAGTGATGTTTACAGACCCATTCGTCTGCATGTCATCTGAGTGGATGCCTTTCACGATTTTCTTAGAGCTATTAATATAAAATATTTGTTAAAATGCTAAACCACTCACTTGCATGTTGTTACACCAGAGGTTGACCGATTAATTTGTAAAAAGAGGATCCTGAAATGGAATCCTAACCAACTTTGTTGTCACTCCCAGCAATTGCCAGAAGGTTGATAAAACTGAAATCTTATTTAAAAATGTTTTTTTTTATTTATTTTATTTTATTTTTTCACTTTTTCTAATTTGAATTGATCGGCGTGTGAATAAAATTTGAATAAGTACAAGGGCTGCAACCGACAAAATATTTTAGCAATCGATTATTCTGACGCTCAATTGATTAGCCTGATTTGAAAAATTGCCACCTTCTGCAGGTTTTTTGTTCAACAACTTCAGACTTTATGGACAATATTGGAGATACATTAAACAATGCAAATCAGTTATGTTTTTGAATATGAAAATAAAATTCTGTTTCCTGAAGTGCAATGTGTTTAGAAGCATTTCCTTACTGTGTTCGTCTGCAGCCAAAAGAATGACAGCTAATCTGCAAATTATTATTTTCATTTATGTTCTGATTAATTGGATAACAAGAGACGCTTAATAGGAGATTTTCATTTGTAATATTTTTACAGAATCTGAACCAGGTGAAATTGAAAATGCGACTGAGAAGTTCTGGGTAAAACAGATTTACAGATTTTTTTAAAAATTCTCATCGCAAATACAAAATATATTTTATCTTTTGCACAGTTTTGGCTTAGTTACTGCCCTGACTGCAAATTCAGCAAATGGTCTCTTTTGGAGTCAGTGTACTCCAGTTACCGATTAATCTATTACTAAATTAGTTGACGGTTATTTCATTAATCGATTAATCACGATTAATTTGATTAATCATTTCAGAACATGCTTAAACTGTTCAGAGGTTGGAAAACAGAAGTCAAAGTCGGGAGTAAAGTTTTTTTTTTGACTAATTAGCCAATTGAAAGGAAAACTGCATCTAGTTTTGTTCTTGTTCTTCCTGTCACTTTAATATATCGGCCCTTTAGTTTCGGTCCACTTCAACTTTAAAACATGCTTCACAAGTCGTCAGTCACAGTCATCCAGATCGTCTCCATTCTTCCAAAACTGCTTGTTTACATTCCCTGTTCATCACTCACACCTGTGCCGTTTTCTCCTGAAGTTGCATCAGGATATAGGAAACCTTACCAACAATAATTTGCTTCTGTTTTCGTTTCAAAAATAAAATGTTTTCATGTTTTGTTTTGTTTTTTTAACGTTTTCTCTTTGACGTAAACTTACTGAGGAGTAGGGTGCTTAAGCATTCGCTTGAAGCAGTTGTGCGTTTGCATTAATCAGTCTGTGATGTTGTAGATAATCAATTTGTTCACCTTTTGGTGTATTTTTAAACTTTATTGCTCTGTGGTTCAATATAATGTAGCTTTATAATGTTTTAGGTGAAACTTCCTTCACATTCCAGATAACTTTGCTTCTGACAAACAGACAACTGCTTCAAACAAGACAGCTCTCATGCTTTATTAGAAATGTGTTTTGTAGCTGCTGACATGCTGATAGTCGAATTTTCATAGCAGATAATTGAAGCTGAAATGGGATGGCTGAAGTCGTCTTATTTCGAGATGCACCGAGAAATTGATTGGCGGCTGGATTTGATCGGTTTTCATATTGATAAGCCCGAACCGGAGAAAAGGCAGGTAGTGACTCAAAGATCCAAACGATTTCTGATCAGTGAGTTCACCCTGGTGTACACTCCTGGTGTAGAAGTTTAAGAAAGAAAAAAAAAAAAAAACTTTTTAAAACCGTGGAGACGTGTCTCAAGTTTGTGAGAGTGAGTGACACTTTGAGAAGAGTGTTGGGGTTAGGGAGCTTTTTACAGAAATGTTTTGAGCTTTTAACCGCCTGTTTATGGCTGCAACTAGTGATTTATTTTATTTATCGGTTATGTTGAAATAAATTGGCACATTCTGCAGACTTTTCATTTGGCTACTAGGCTTTTTTCCCCACGATATTAGAAATGCATTAAAAGATGCAAACATTTTTTTTTTTAGATGAGAAAATAAAAATGGTATGGCCTAAAATTCAACTTCTTTAGTGAATGCTTGATTATTTGTAGCAAAGGATACATCTGTTGCTAAAAAATGCTGCTAACTTACTTATTACATATTTGAACCAGTTGAAGCTCAAACTAGGTCACTTGAGTTGTGGGTAGAACATATTTGTAGACAAAGAAGTATTTTCGTCTTGTACGCTGTTTTTGTACAGTTTAGGATTAATTATTTCTGAGTGGGTTTTTTTTTTTTTTTTTTTTAGCAATTGGCCATTTTTAGAGTCTGGATACTCCAGTTGATTACAAAATTAGTAGATTTCAATAACAAATCAATCATGATTAATCGCTGATGACCACTCGTGGCTTTCAGTGCCGTTCTTTGACATTTTGTTTTAGTTTTGTGAAGAAAAATCAAAATGCACTAGAGTCAGCCTCAGGATGTCAAAGTCTTAGGAAAAAAAACGATTGAAAATGAGCCACTCATTTCTGATTGGTGCATCTCTAGTATTACAGGGGCTGGTTACCACTTTATGGAAGGTTTGTTTTGCACATCAAATCAGCATGTGAGGGTGCTGAGGTGGGATGCAGCCCACTTTAATACTCCTAGCTCAAAGTATCTGCTGTGAAACGGGTTGATATGCCATCGGCATGTGCAGCCTTTGGTTTGGACTTGACCTCAGAGCTCTGAGCTGGATGAGGCTGATTCACAGTCGGCGTGGTGAGAGCTAGGTAAAATGCTCCTTCTATTTGTTCTCACACAAATTTCAATTCATTGGCAAAGAGTTTTTTTGCTTACTGAACCAGAAGCTGCACAGAAATGATTTCTGTAGGAAGAATAAAGAGAACTGTCGCTTTGGCATGTGTGGCTTCCACATCTGCAATGAGCTCATTTTTGTTGTCTATTTCACTCGCCCCTCTCCTTCTCTCTCTCTCTCTCTCTCTCTCTCTCTCTTTTGAATTCTGACTGGTGAAACTGTTTCTCCCTGTTTTCTTTTCCTCCGCACCTTAAAGCACACACATTAACCATCCTTGCTACCGCCTAGACCAGTTAAGTAAACAAACGAAACCCCAGAAACTCTTTAAGTATTTGATATTTTCGAGGACGGAATCCATCTTGTGACTGTTTCTTCTTTTCTTTCTTTCTTATTTGTTGTTCAGTTTAGTTGCTTCATCTTTTAGCTCCACTGATTGCTGTAATGTCCCTTCTTTGACGTCGTTGTCCTTCTAGTCCCTTGTGTTTGGTAGATGGTTGTGATGGTGAATGTTGGTTAGTTTCCCATCCCCCATTTTACTGTTTACTTTTTTAATTATTATTATTTTGAGCTGAATTTCTGTTTACGGACAGCGTGGGAACTCCAAGTAAATCAGTGTAAATAAAGATGAACTCTGGGGGTGGTATTATGTGGGTGGGTGGTAGGACAGTTTTTTTTTTTTTTTTTTTTTTCATAGCCTGGATTGGATATCATTGGATCTTATTTTTCTATATACATATTTTTCTTATTTTTACACTTTTTGGTCTGTTTTCAGATATGTCCGTTTAGTTTTTTCACACACAAGATGAAAGGAAGCCATACCTGCTCCTTTGCCGCAGCACAGCGCATGGCTAAGTCGCAGTAGCTCGGTTAAAGAAAGGCAAAAAATGCCAAAGCTTTCTGCTATTGGTCATATATTCAATGAATGTTCTCTACTTGGGTGAGATTTTTGTCAAATGTGCCACCCACAAGGCAAGCTTTAGCGTATTTGAGTTACAAGTGTTTAACCAGCTAAAAACCCTTTTTCAGCCTTTTGTCTTGGCTAAGTTTATTTTCCTTTTTGATGTTTTTCATTTATGGGTGGTATTGACGTACCTCTGCTTGCTGTTGTGGCTTATCTGACAAGTCGGGTAACTGCGGTGTTATGTGTGAGCAAGGGCGCGGCCGTGTTGCAGACTATAAAGCTGTGGGTGTAATTAAACTTGATATTTATGATGGGACTAACCTCAGCTGAGGCAGACTCTGCAGAGCGAACAGTCCAACCCAGCCAAAAGTTGAGAAATCCTCCTGTCGGACCTAAACGTTTTGAGCTAAATGTCAAAAGCGAGGAGCTAAAGTAGAATGAAGCGCGGGTGCACCGATGAGCCAGTTGGATGATAAATCGGCCCCAATAACTTTGGGTGATTGGTGATCAGTTGATACTCGACTACCTCTGCAAATTTCTAAAAATCGGCCACTGTTCACTTTTGAACTGCTTCCAGAGACTCTAGTCTGCATGTGCATGGTTAAACAATAATCTCAATAATTAGCGACAACTTGCTATATTTGGCAACTTTTTAAAGAAGAAGAGAAAAAAAACAGTATTGGCCAAAATCAGAATTGGCAACTGAGACTTTTTAAAGATCAGCAATCAGTCAGAAAAAAAGCAGTCGGTGCACAGGCCTGTCGTGATACCAAATTGTCCCAGAAGTTATTGTGGTAACTTCGGCAACAATTGGTCTCAAAACGATATTATTGTTCATAACAATTGTCATTAATTGCATAATGATGCAGGAACACATTCTCAAAGGTCAATAAGCTTTAAATTCTAGTGAACATTTAGCACTGAAATTGGAAGACATTTTGAATATCCAGAATAAATAAAAAAAAAAAACAAGAACAACAAATAAAATTAATTATAAAGTCTCTGTTGGCAAAATTGTCCTTCAAAAGTAGGACTTGTTGTGACGAAAGTATCAGACTGAAAACTTATCTAGTTTTTGGTAGAAAAAAAGAGAAATAATAAATCATACAAATGGAAATTGAGTTTGTTTTAATTTACCAGCTGATTAATTGATTTATTGCTTATTAGGTCAGGCCAATCGGTGCACTCCTTACATGAAGGTGACCCAGCATAAACCTGTGTTGGCTCTCTGCAGAGGACTTTCTCATGTTTGTTGTTTTTATGGATTTTCTTCCTCCACTGACCGACTCGTCTTTCCCCTACCTCTTCCTCCTTCTCCTCCTCCTCATCAGGGCGGCCGAGGAAGCCATGATTTCGGATCTGGACGAGAACAACCCCGGCACAGAGTGGGAGCGGGTGGCTCGACTCTGCGACTTCAACCCCAAGTCCAGCAAGCAGGCCAAAGACGTGTCCCGCATGCGCTCCGTCCTCATCTCCCTAAAGCAGTCCCCGCTGGTCCGTTAGAGACCAGAGAGATCCGGGGAAGTCCATTCCATGTCATGTTTTTCTTTTCTTTTTGTTAGTTTTTTTTTTTTTTTTCCACCTCACACATCAACGAACCAACTACTGAATCCACATCTTTTGTCTTCTAAGGTGAAGGGGGACAGCCCAGGTTTCCATTTTCACGCAGGCCTGTAGAGATTATTCTTTCTCCCCCCCCCTTTCAAAGCTTTCCGTCTTTCCGCCTCAGACTAGTCGAGACCTCACGGTTTGTGGCCCCATGTTAAAGTCTCGTTGGATTTGACCAAAGTGTTTGGTCTCTGGTCCTTCGTAACACTGTAAGGGTGGCGAGGTGGGACACTAAAAGGGAAAGGTTGATGTTCGTATCTTTTAAGGCGCACAGCTACACTACATCCTCCGTCGCCTCCAAAACAATATCAGAATGCTGTTGTATAACCTCAACATGTCGCTCCATCGTTTGCCCTCCAACATATCACTTCCTGTTCTCCTTTTAGTGATGTATCTGTGTCCGTTTTGTATTTCTAATCTTTCTTTTTTTTGAGGACCAAACTCCAAATCCACTGTACTTTACTGTGTGTAGTGCTTCATTGTGGCATATCGTGTTCAAATTTCCGATCTATGCATTTTTTATTTTTTTTTGGAAACTTCTTTTTCCCCTCATCCAGTCAGAAGTGAAGGAAGTCCAATCATTACAAAACGTGTGACCTGTTTGTATGGGTGTTGAAACCCTAACAGTGTGTGTGTGTGTACTTTGAGTGTACCTATGTACATATACAGAAGGCTATGTATACAGTATATAAACATTTATGTCACTGAAATTAGACCGTTGTGGTTTTAAAGACTAGATACTAGCTAGTTGTTCCTTGACCATGTGTATTCATTGTCCATTTGATTTCAGTACAAGTAAAAAAGAAGGATGGGAATTTTGCTGTCCTGTCATTTTTCTGCTTATTATATGGAGATTAGAGCTCAGTTACAAATGTCTCTATTATATGTGTAGGATCCTTAATATGACAAATGCTGATGGCACAGGACTTGTCACTCTTAGACTTTTTAGACTACAAAGCGAATTCTTAAAAGTTTGTCCAGCAAAGAGATGAAACTATGACCAAGCTTCTGGATTCATCTTGAAAAATATTTTGGGCATTTTTGTTTTGTTTTTAAGTCTATAGAAGAGAGGCAGAAAATCACTTATCAAACCTGATTTGACAACTTGTTTTACTCTGAACATTTTCCAAATGTCTGACTGTTCATGTCAGATTTGACAAATCCCACACACAGAAGAAAAGAATGAAAATCCACGGTAACTTTGGACCCTATCCAAATAATGCTATTAAGAAAATGCCAAACTAAGTGGTTTTTTTTTTTTTTTAAATCAAACTTATCAATACTTCCTGTCTTCCCATAGTTGTCCATTATGTTGGGCAGGACTGTCTCATGGTCACCCACTTTCTGGACAAGAGCATCCACCCAAATATGACATGGACATATTTGGGTCTATAATCTTGGCATCAAGGAATAAAAATATGAGTAAATTGGAAAAATATACTCTTTGTTTCTACATATCAATATCGTCCTACTGAATGCGTATTTTATGTCTTCTTGCTGTCAGCTCTGGAGGACCAAAACTGACAAAAATAAAAGCAAAAATTACATATTTTTATTTTTCCTTCTCCATACATGTTTTCAACAAGAAATGTATATACTTTTTTTCTTTTCCTTAGATGCGATTTTATCAAATAATGGAGATGTTTTCTTTTTCCTGTCCTCCATAGTCATCGTGATCTGGTGTTTTTAATCCGACACAGCCACATGCACTTCTGTTCACTTGTTGATGGAATGCACAACATGCAAAAAAGACACAAACCTATAATCTAATTTATGAGAAAACAAAATTTTTTTTTTTTTTTTTTTTTTTTTGCACTAGTAGTCTTTATTACATCAGTAGCTACACAGGAATGACAGAGAAAAAAGGGGAAGGCATGGCATAAAGGAATTAAACCCTGGACAGCTGCAACTAGGAGTGTAACCTTAGTATGTGATGCAGCTGTTCTTCCACTGAGCCATGAGACATAGGAAGGACTTTTTATTAGACACCAATGTTGGGAGGAGGAAAGCAAGTCAAAAATCTAGGTTTTTTTATTTTATTTTATTTTATTTTTATTTTAAAGTCAAAACTAGAGCAGTCGAAGCACCGAGTTTCTCAAGACAATAACCCACCTGTTTAGAGTTTCCTTTGAACCCTAATAAGTCATAAATTATAAGTAGAATTTTAATTTTATCACAGTAAAACTACCGTGTAGCCAGCAAACAGCAAAAGACATGGAAATTTAATTTGTACAGTCTTTTTTTTTTTTTTTTTTTACCAACAAATTAGTAGTGTTTTAATACACAACTCAAACGTTGGTTAGTTTCTGCTAAGAACATTGAAACGACTAAAACATTAACATTGTGAAGTTTTTCATAGGTCAAGTAATCTGCAACAAAAAAAAGTGGAAACAAAGAAAAAAAATAAACATGTTTTTGTGCATTTTTGACAGTAGAATTAAGTCTACTGTCAAGTAGGTCGCTTTTGACGTAGCGACCATTCATTCATTCATTCATTCATTTATTCATTCATTCGGAGCAACAAAAATAAATAAATAATACAATTTTTCCCAATTTCTGCTTCTTTTTTTATATTTTCAATAGTTAATCGTTTCAATAATATTAATATTTGAGACAATCAGCTTTAAGTCATTGTCATTAAAGATAACATTTGTAAAAAACTGAACGCACCTTCAACGTGTATCCCGAATGGCCATGCTTTTACTTTGAAAACCCTTCCGGGTGCTACGTGGAACACGTACGCTCTGCAAAGGCGGAAGTGCTTCCCGAACGAGCAGCTCTTCCCTCGGTCCGGTTCGGCTGCGCTACCCGCTGAAAGCAAGTCCTGCTGTCCGCGTTTTTCTTTTAGAAATTTGTCCCCGTCCAGCGCCACCAAAATGCCGCTGGAGTTTGAGCTGTGTCCCGGACGAACCATCGGAGGAAAACATCCGTGTTTCATCATCGCTGAGATTGGACAGAACCACCAGGGAGACCTCGAGATCGCCAAGAAGATGATTAAGATGGCAAAGGTGAATGAATGAATGAGAGTTTGCTTCGTTTGGGGGGATGTGAGCGCAGGCAGGTGTGCGCCATTTACTGTCAGCTCTTCCACACTTCGGTTTTTAGCTGATCTAATAATCGAATCAGTGGGAAAAGTGGAGTAAAGCATTACCCATTGATCTTTATGAATGGGAGATATTTGCTAAACTGATAGAAACCAGCTGGATTTTAACTTTTGGCTCCAATAATGGACTTATTGCGCAGAGTAATCCTGCACGTTTCAAACTGCGCGTGGTCTTCCTGACGTGCTGCACCTGTAAGGAAGCTGACAGGTTGGTTCAGGTGTGGCGATCATAAAGAGCCCGTCTGAGTGTCCCACATCACTGCTGTGACCGTTCCGGTTGTCTGTCCTTCTTTTTGACCGAGCTCCATGTGGTGAAATAAATTCTGACATTAATTTATGATGGATTGGACGACATGCAAACCAATTAAAATAAGTAGCCTATTCCTAGCACTAGTAGTAGCGGTCGCAATTACAGAAATTATTGAATTGTACTTTAAAGATTGTTTCTTATACTGTACTTAATAAATAATTGAATATATATATATATATATATATATTTAAATCAATTTCATTTAATGCATACATGTTCCACTTTTTTTTTTAAATTGAAGTTAGTATTTGTTGGATAACCAGTTAAATATTTTGATAAAATATATTATTTTCATACTAGTATGAGTACCAGTATGTGTATGACACCTTCCCAACTACAACTGTTGCCCAAATACTTGTCCTCCTACAATCTATGTTCTTTAAAAAAAACAAAAAAAACAATAGAAAACTTTTTTGGTTCAAAGTTAAGATACCTGATGTATTTTCCACATCTTGGCCTCCTCAGGACTGCGGTGCTGACTGCGCCAAATTCCAGAAGAGCGAGCTGGAGTACAAGTTCAACAAACGGGCCCTGCAGCGTCCCTACACCTCCAAGAACTCCTGGGGCAAAACCTACGGCGAGCACAAGCGCCACCTGGAGTTCAGTCACGACCAGTACAGGGAGCTGCAGAAGTACGCTGCGGAGGTGGGGATCTTCTTCACGGCTTCGGGGATGGATGAGGTGAGACGGGTTTGAGTTCGGAGCTTTGCTTTCTGAGTTGAGCTGCTCGGGTTGGTTCAACTGCAGTTCTCTCCTGCGTCCTTTAGATGGCAGTAGAGTTTCTCCACGAGCTCGACGTGCCATTCTTCAAAGTTGGATCCGGAGACACCAACAACTTTCCTTACCTGGAGAAAACGGCCAAGAAAGGTGAGAGCGTCACCTGCTGCTTCAGGTTGAGGCTTCGGGTGTGATGGGAGAGAAACGTTGCTTGGGTTTCCAAGAATGTTGAAAGCAGTTGTTATTTAGCAGAGTAGTGTATACAAACAAAACCAAGCTCACAGAAGAAGAATGAAGAACTACTGTTTGCTACATCTACCAGCTTGTAATGCTTGTTTTATAAAGGAAAAAAAAATTAAAAACAAAGTTCCTAAATAGCTGAAAAAATAAAGTGTACACAGCTGAAATTTGTTAATTTTTCATTTTGTTCACTTTTTCCATAATTTTGAGGTGTACTTCAAAAACTGACGAGGATAAAATAGCCTTGATTTATTACTAATTTCTTAATATTTTGACTTTAAGAAGCATAAGAAGTTTGTGGGAAATGTTCTTGAGCCACTAAGCTCTAACCTCTTTAGTCATCAAAATACCCAGAAAGTAAACACATTTTTGCTGACTAAATTTATTTTTTTTTTTTTTAAGAAGACACAATATGTTCCTTCTCATCAATTCTCATGAAACAAGTAGCCTCTATTGTACACACAACACAGAGGAACTCTTGTTTCTTTCTTCTTCTTCTTACTTTTAATAGAAATAAAACTAACAGTTTGACATTCTTATTTATATTAAAAGGAAGCAACCACTTTTAAGATTCTGGTCGTTCGTATTGCTGCATATTTGTTTCTTGGTGAAATCAAAATCCTGGACCTAAGCAGCCTTTAGGAGCCACATAAATCATTTGCGAGGATGCTCTCCTGTCGTTTGCGTCAGGCCGTCCCATGGTGGTGTCCAGCGGGATGCAGTCGATGGAGACGATGCGTCGCGTCTACAAGACGGTGAAGCAGCACAACCAGAACTTTGCCATCCTGCAGTGCACCAGTGCCTACCCTCTGGAGGCTGAAGATGTCAACCTCAGAGTCATCACGGTAAATAAATATATATAGATATATATTATTTTTATTTTGCATATGTGTTCACTTGTGACATTTGGGTGATACAGATAATGTGAAATAAAAATGCTAAATTGTAAAAATATTGCTTGTTTTTTCTTTTTCTTTTTGGAAGTAGGAGGTTTTGCTATGCTGCACATGGTGTCGCGTTACAACCACAGACTTCAATGTGTTTGTTGTTTGTTTATTCAGAGTTTGTGTGAAGTAACACAAAGTTACTTCACACAAGTAATTGTCAAGTGCATAATTGTCAAGTAGGAGGTAAATGATTCTTTGGTTCTAAATGATTAGTTTTTACTGAAAAAACAACCTGAAAAGTGTGGTACAAAATCCATATCATATGCCTCTTTTGTTAGTTTATTATGTCAAAAGTCAGTTAAATGGATCAAAATTTGCAACCAGAAAAAAAAAAGCCTAAAGTGTTTTACATGTGGATACTTTTGCGAGGAGCTGTATAGGAGAGTCTGAAAAAAGCAACAGGCACATCAGAAGTGAAGACACAATAAATGTTATCAGTTTCTGTTCTTCACTGCAGGAATACCAGAAGGAATTTCCCGATATCCCCATCGGGTATTCCGGTCACGAGTCTGGGATCAGCATCTCGGTGGCAGCTGTGGCTCTGGGAGCGAAGGTCATCGAGCGTCACATAACCTTGGACAAGACGTGGAAGGGGAGCGACCACGAGGCCTCGCTGATCCCCTCTGAGCTGGCGGAGCTGGTCCGCTCCGTCCGTCTGGTGGAGCGGGCGCTGGGAAGCGGCGTCAAGCAGATGTTGCCCTGCGAGAAGGCGTGCCACGATAAAGTCAGTGTGACCTTCTCCTCTACGATGAGACGCGCAAACGTTTGGCAGCGGAGACCGTTTTCTTTATCTATAATAACCTTGCTCCCTGTCGCTTCTTGTCTTCCAGCTGGGCAAATCCGTGGTTGCCAAGGTGAAGATCCCCAAGGGAACGGTCCTGAAGCTGGACATGCTGGCGGTGAAAGTGGCCGAGCCCATGGGTGTCCCGGCAGAGGACATCTTCCAGCTGGTTGGGAAGACGGTGACGGAGCAGGTGGAGGAGGACGACAGCGTCCTGCCGGAGGTGGTGGACAGCTATGGCAAGAAGGCCAAGTGTTGATCAGATGGTTGAAGCTTGTTCGAAATAACAGGCACTTATTTCTTGAGGAGGTTTATTTTTGGGGTTTTTTTAAAATGGGATAATATGGATGATCACAGATTAAGTATGAAGGTAATTTTACTTCCTATATAATCGGAAATTTGCCAAATGCTTAGTGAGTGGAGAGAAATGGCTTAAATCTTTTGATGGATGATTAAAAAATATATTTTTCAGGAAGTGGTCTTAACATGAGACGTTTTCTGGCTGTTTTCATTTCTGGTCGGTGCCTTCAGAAGCTGCCCACCACCAGGTGGAGCTGTTAGAAAAAACATTCTTTGCACTGAACCTTAACCCTTGACTGCAAGAAGAAAGTCATGTTGAGCCCATGGTGAAGCTTTGATCATTTCATTCAGATTGCTGAGATCAGAGCCTGTTAGCCCAGCAGGCTCTGTACTGTCCATGCAACTTTTTAGGGTGTAACCATTAAATAAACACAGAAACACAGAGCTGATTATTGTTTTTCTTTTACACTGTTATTCTTTTTCCTTGTGTGTCTCTGGTCCTCCTGTTATAAATCTGCCTGAAAGTATAATTTCCCTTTGCAAAAACCTTTAGCCGAGGTGTTTTTGCCGTATTTGTGTCTTAAAGAAAAAACCTTCTAATAAAATCTTGGAAAACATTAGTGTTTGTTTCTCATATTGAGTATTTTGTTCATAGGTCTGGTAGTAATATAAATGCTCAATTTGGATTTTTAGCATCCAGACTCTGCATCCTCTGGGTCTCCTCCAGGTGGGACGTTCCCGGAGCACCTCACCAGGGAGGCACCCAGGAGACGCCCAACCAGGCGTCCGAGTCACCTCAACTGGCTTCTCTCGACGTGAAGGAGCAGCGGCTCTACTCTAAAGCTAAGGCCTTACCCTATCGCTAAGGGAGAGCCTGGACACCCTGCAGAGAAAAATGACTTCAGACTTGGCTGTGAACTGTTCCAGCTAAAGCTGTAGATCATGAAATGATGAAGCCAGTAGAGCTACATCATCTGCACAGAGCAGAGATGAAATCCCCTTCAACCTTGGGTACTACTCTCACTGAAAACTAGTCCCAACTTACTACATTCAATGCAGACCAAGCTCTGACACAGGTTGTCCATGGATCTAACATCCTGGATACCCCACACTCCCAGAGTAACCACCCCGGTTCGCCAATCCAGAGGAACTGTCCCCGATGTCCACGCAATATTGCAGAGTCACCTATTAGCTAGACTTGAAGGCATTGTTTAAGTCACGTGTTGTCACTGGTCAACCCCTTCATCCTGAGAATTATTTAGGTCATCGCCATCTGTGAGTCGCTTACTTACCGGAGCAACATGTGAGACGAAGCCTATCAGATGAGAGGTCAAATCTCCTCAGCAGAAGTCCCGTTGCCTTCTGCTGAGGCGTTTTCTAAGACCAGTTTCCAGGAAGTAGAACCAAGTCAGAGGTTTGTTTGGAGAGCTTGGTCACAGTCTTTCTGTCGCTGATGTTGCACCTAAACATTCTTTAGTTCACAAAATTTGTGCAAAGCGAGAACTTTAGATAAAAACCCTTGACATTAAAGACCTGTGGGTTCTTTGCAATCAGAGTCATAGTAATATCAGTGGGATGAGCTCATTTAACAGTCAGCTCTCATGAGAGGAGATAAAGACCCATTATATTGATCTATCTGATTACCTCAGCTATCCCTCCTCGCAGAAATAAGGTCCCTCCCTTTCTCCATATAACTTAACAGCTATTTAAAGCAGAAGCTTTGCTCGGTAAGCTGCTGCTGATCCCAGCTTGTTAAGGAACATCTTTCACTCTGACTTTCTCTTTCTGGGAGTCCAAATAAAACCTCGTCTGGCTCTATTGAGGTTTTTTTTTTTTACAGAACTAAACCAGAGAGTCTGACAATGGGAAACCCCAATGCACAATCACAGACTCACAGTATGATCCCATCTACCTCTTGAAACGTCAATAATTATGTATATGTGCAACAAACTGAGATCCTCTTAAAACCAGCCACTTGGGTTTGACTACTTGAGTATTTGTTGATGTAACAAAAGGATATGAGATAGATAATGGGGCTCTTGTGAAGGTTTCTCCTGCTTTAGTAACTTGAAGTTTGCCTCAGATGTACCTCGGTCATAACCAGTCTGAAGTTTAGGTCAGCTTGTTTGATTGTGTAACTAGTTTAGCCCGTTCAGAACAGTACATGGTGCTTAACATAGCAGATTACAAGCTACATTCATCATGGCTGAGGTTAAACTCTACAGTCCCCAACCAAGTGTGTCCTCAGGTCATGTCTCGTTATTTCACAGTAGCAAAAGTAAAAAAACATTAACTCCAGAGAGAGGAAGGGTAAAAGGGTGTTTTGTGGTTTTCCATCGTTGTTGTGAGAGAATCTCTCAGACTCCAGCCAGCATGAAGGAAACTTCCAACATCACAGAAATTAGAAGTTAGATAAATTTGTTGGAGAAAACTAACAGAGAGTGGTGAAGCTTTCCAGTGATGGATGACATGGAGGTGCTGTTAGCGTTGGTCCATTGCAGCAAGACAGCTCAGGGTTTTGAATCACTCCCACTGGTGGAGTTCGCATTTTCTCCCAGTGAATACATGTGTTGTGTTCAGGTGGCCAAACTATTCCAGAATATGTCTGATAAACCACCTTTAAATTGCCATTTGATGAGTGTTTGCATTCATGGTTATCAGTGTTGCCTGTTTTTGTTGTGCTGATTGGTGAACCGCTCTGGGTGCTCCTCTCACACATCGACCATTGAAGACAGACGCTAAGAAACACATTGGATTGGTGAATTATTTGGTTTTCAGAAACACTTGTGTTGAATTTTTAAAACTCTAGTCCATATTTTTCTCAGTCTGTTGATGTCAGAAAGCCATCATAGACCATTGGCTGTGCTAAAGAGATGCGCCATGAAACAAGAGGACTCAATATGGAAAACTTGGTTTTCCAAGTTCATGCAATCATTTACCAGCTTGTAAATCTTATTTACAAAGATCACATTCCTAATAGTTTACAGTCTGTATTTGTTCAAGACAATGACTAGAATGAAGTCAAGAGTGGTCAACCCTGGTAGGGGTTGCAAATCCACTTGCAAATCCGAAGAGTAATTCAAATATTTTGACTCTCTCTGGAGTCAGGCCTTTGGGGGAGTTTGTTGATGCCTTCTGGTAGTCAAACCAGGGCTCCTTGTGCTTGACCTGCCTCTGCCAAACAAAGGCCCCCTACAAAAGTTGGTCCAACAACTTGAGAAGAAGAAAAGTTGAGGCTTTGTGACGCACATGCTGGATGTCACCAGCTTGTGTGACACCCAGCTGCCACAATCAAGTTTTCTATTGCTTTTGGTCAAGACAATGCTCTGTTTATTGGCACCTTTAGTAAAAATATGTGAGAAGGGGACAAACGAGCTATCTGGCGTCTTGAGTTTTAAAGAAATGTTCTTTTGCTTGTTGTTTTAACAAGTCAGCGGGAGTTGGACACGCCTCATGTAAGCACAGTTCACAACTATTGCCATATTTTCTTGTAGCTGGACAATGATGCTGAAGTTGGTATCTGGTTGATTTGAGATTCCGACGTCTTATGCTAAAGGGCCACTTTTCTTTTCAAGAATCTGCATTAAGTTAGGCTTGTTCAATATCTTAAACACAATCACTATTATTTGGTGAATTTGTTCTGTCTTTGGAACAGTGCAACCAGTCTTTACCTTCATCAGGTTGCTAAGGATAATTGAAGTCAGTTGTCCAGTCCACACGTGTTTTGTGGATTGGACACCAAAGGCTGGCAACCCGAGGGCCTGGGAGAGGAGCATGTCTGGGTGGGAAACCCTGGGGGTCTCGTCTTTGCTTTTTGCCAATGATATGATTCCTTGGCATCTTTCAGTCCCCAAGATGAGAGTCAGCTCCCGTAAGTCCTGGGCAATGTTTCTTAACCAGGAGATGGTGGAGCAGGAGACTGATTGACAGTCCACTTTCTGGCCTCATTTGGGTTTTAGTCTCATGAGAACTTTAAAAAGTCAATGCAAAACCATCGATACTTGGTAAAAATCCAACTCTCACGCCATCTGCGACCAACCTCGCAGATGGTGAGGAAAAAATAAATGAAGTCCTGTGCTGGACTGGAGGCCTGCCCAGGGTGTTTCTCCAGCCACCAGCCGCCCTCCAACCCTGAAAGGACGGACGTGTATGGACCCTAACTGAAGCTCATAAAATCATTTTCTGACAACATGCAATAAATGAGAGAATTTACTGAGGTGCTGCTTATAAATAATATTTTTAATTAGGTTATAATAGGAAATGACGAGGCCACATGGGAGTTTAAAATATTTGCTGGCCAGATCAGAATGTGTCAGAACTGTTGTGCAGCACATCATGTTGGATTGTCTGCAGGGAGCAGGTGTTGTACTCAGAGCCAATTACAGACCAGAAGGATGTAAGAGACAGCAGGGAGGGTGATGTCACTCCCAGAAGCTTGATATTTATAGCCAACTTGTAGCACAATGAACATAAGCAAGGCTAAATTTTGATTTGTTTCAGAAAGAAATGTTTGGCTTTTGAAGTTCAAGCTCTCCAGACCCAGATGGCGTGTTTCTCAAAAGGTGTCTGTTGTTGCTTCTTTGTGTTACTTGCACCATGTCTCAACAAGACGATATGTCACAGTTCCAAAAGAATCAAAGTGTGTTCAGCAAGGCCAGTTGCTTCGCTTGGATCAAGGATAAAAAGGAGACTGATGGTGGTTACAGTCAAAGAGGAGGAACGCTGAAGGAGGGTGTGTCTTGCTCTGAGCCGCTGTCTTTGGAGCTCCACCTCTGCTCGCAGATGAAAATCCACGATGGATTAAGGGTTGGGACCTTCAGTTTGAGCACTTGACATTTGGGGTTGATCTGCTTTGGGAGTCAATTTACAGGAATATCATTTAAAACATAAAAAAAAAAAAAAACAAAAAAAAAAAACACTGGATTTGAGGGAGCAGCACCTGCTGGAGTCTTTCCTGCAGACCGGGGACAATCCGAGAGTGGTAGGTGGAATGCGGTTTTTCTTGATTTGCAATGCTTCAAATGGTTCATTTGTTGATTTAACAAAGGGTTGCTCCTGCATTAAAGTTATTCATGCATTTTTAAAAAAAAAATTTTTAAATGGCTCTGCAGTTACTAAAAAAGATCATGGCACTGTCTCTTGAAATTGTGTAGAAGTTCAATCATCCCAGATAAAGTTTAGAGTTTTCCAAATGCTGCTCCTGAAGAACTTCAAAACAATGCAAGAATGAGCTTTAGCTCTTCTTATTCTTGCACGGAGTTGATTTTATTGATGTCTGCTCTTTGACTTTGCGCATCAGCACCAGTGAGCACAGCCTCAGGCTTATCTAAGTATATCTTCTCAGGGATTAAACTGTGTCTTAATGAGCTTTAGCTAATGTGCAATCTACAGTTAAAGGACAGCTCTCCGGCGAAGGTTCTCAATGCAAGAAAGCTTTGTCACTTTACAAGAATAGTTGCTAATAACACGTGCAATTCGTAACATTCTGTGATTTGCACAATCTGAGGGTTGTGCGTATGATTTTCTTTGGTGCACCGTGACCAAGGCTGCAGACGCATCCCCCAGCTGCTGGGTAAATCGACGAGCTGTATCTCTTACGAGGCCTCCACACCCTAAACAGTAATGGCGGCTGTGTTAGTTCATAACGCCGCCACAAGGGTCGGAGGCTCCATGAGAAGAGATTTGTGCCAATTTACGCTCATGGAGTTGCTGCTGATATTGTCTCATTATGTGTAAGACGACATCAGCAGCAGTTTGTTTCTCCCCTTAGCTAGAAGACAGAGGAACTCCTCTAAGCTCCGGCAACCAGCCAGTAACGCTGCAAACTGCACTATTTTTATTTTATAAGAGTATAAATATATGTAGATAGAGATTTGCAGAACTTCCACTTAGTTTTTGCTTTTAAAAACGCAATTCTGACCATTTTTTATGCTGATGTGTTCATTTATGACAACTAAACATAAAAGACAGCACAGTTTACCTAAAGGAAGCTTCTTTTTTTTTTTTTTTTTATTCTTGCTGGGAACATTTGGGTTCATTTGGGAACCAATTACATCACAACAATTTTTAGATTTTGTTAGAAATTGAGCAGATTGTCCAATTCAAGGACAGATATAATCTTCCCTGTTGAGCTGCAAAGACTTAAACTGATGCATTTTGCAAATTAGTGGAAATTTTGAGCTGCAAATTGCACTGAAATGATATGTCAGCGACAAACTGCTGATGACCAGGCGAGTGGAAACAAATTCAGATCAGTCAGTGATCAGCCCTGCAAAGAAACGCAGAAGAAAATGAAAAGAAAACATGAATTTTATCAATATTTATTGATTTGTTTGATGTCTCCTGAGAGCAATTTTTAGATACGATTCCCTTTAGCAGGTTATGTCCTGCTTTTAAGCTGTTTTGTAATTGGTTTTGGACTTGTGTTTTAGTTTGTTTCACGTTTGTGTAACCAGATTGTTGTGTGTTGCAGATTTCTGCCCAGGTCCCTCTTAAGAAAGAGATCTAGATCTCAATGGGGGCTTTACCCGGTTAAATAAAGGAAATAATAATGGTAAATGTCTTTGTTTTGCAGGTAGTAATATGAGGAAGCCTTTGAATGTGCTTGATCCCGGAATAAGACCAGAGGACCTCCAAGGTGTTTAGACCAGGGAGCAACATGCAAACCAACCGGTGAACCGCTGCTGCCTGCCGAACCCCCTCCCTCGACCTTATCCACCAGCACCACCAGCCCAGCTTTTTCTTTTCTTTTGGTGGCGGGAATTCCAGACACCCCAGCTCTGTCTGCCAGCCTGCACCATGGATTTCATGCTACCCATAAGAAGTCAAGAGATGATAGCTTTCTCCTGCTCCGATCCTTTCCTGGATCCCCACGGCGCCAACACCCGGTTCCACCACCAGGCCGTCAAGAGGAAGCTGCGGCCTGGACGGATTCTCGGCTTCGTCGTCAGCCTGGTGGCAGTCTGCACAGTTTGTTCACTGAGTGCCTTGTCATTGGCCACAGCCGTGGCCGCTGAGCCGAGAGAGTCAGCTGCCGAGTCCCCAGCCGACGCAGCAGTGCCCCAAAGGACTCTTCTGCAGAACCAGAACGTGTCGGGCGCCCCGGAGGACACGCCGGTGGCCATGAAGTCTTCCCACCTGGACATGAACCAAGGAGACTACCCAACAGACTACTTCAGCGTGGAGGACAGGCGCCAGGGCTACGTGGTTCTTCACATGTTTGGAATGTTGTACATGTTCATAGCCTTAGCCATCGTTTGCGATGAGTTCTTCGTCCCCGGACTCACCGTCATCACAGAGAAGCTGGAGATCTCGGACGACGTGGCCGGGGCCACCTTCATGGCGGCGGGCGGCTCGGCCCCAGAGCTCTTCACCTCCGTCATAGGAGTCTTCGTCTCCCACAGCAACGTGGGCATAGGCACCATCGTGGGCTCGGCCGTGTTCAACATCCTGTTTGTGATCGGAATGTGCGCCCTTTTCTCCAAGGAGGTGCTCAACCTCACCTGGTGGCCTCTGTTCAGAGACGTCTCGTTTTACATAATCGGACTGCTCCTGCTCATCTACTTTTTCCTGGATAACCAAATCACAATGTCGGAAAGTATCAGTCTGTTGCTGTGCTACACCTGCTACGTGACATTCATGAAGTACAACTCTCAGGTAGAGAATCTAATCAAAAGCAGCCTGGGGAGCAGCCTGGGGAGCAACCAGGTGGACGAGCTGGAGGCCGCTCCAAAGGTGAGCCCTGTCCGTCCGTCCATCCATCCATCCATCTGTCCATCTATCCATCCATCCATCCATCCATCTATCCATCTGTCCATCCTTCCAGACATCCATCCATCCGTCCATCCATCCAGACATCCATCCATCCATCTATCCATCTGTCCGTCCTTCCAGACATCCATCCATCCATCCAGACATCCATCCATCCATCTATCTATCCATCCATCCATCCATCCATCCATCCATCCATCCAGACATCCATCCATCCAGACAGACAGACATCCATCCAGGGGCGTCACCAGGCCCGTTTTAGGGTGGCCGAAGCTTCCCGAAAATAAGTTCCTCTAAATAATTTGGTGGGTTTTTTGTTTTTAACAGAAACAGAAACTACCGACAAATTCAATATAATGCATCCAGGATATGACTTTCACTAAATAATCACATTTTTAACTCAAATATGGTCACTAATTTGACACTTTCTCTTTACTGTCAAATTATAATAATCTGGGTAGTAAAAATACAATATGGCAAGAATTGTTCGGAAGGTAATGAAAGCAGGAACATTTGCACAGATGTCCTTCAAAGAGCATTTAGCTGTTTTTAGGTGTAGAGTCACAGAAAATTATAATTATTTTTTGCTACAAAATAGCAATTAACTGTAAAT
Organism: Poeciliopsis retropinna; assembly: GCA_010277075.1. Classification (NCBI taxonomy): domain Eukaryota; kingdom Metazoa; phylum Chordata; class Actinopteri; order Cyprinodontiformes; family Poeciliidae; genus Poeciliopsis; species Poeciliopsis retropinna. The sequence continues at coordinate 2,762,417 of VMRM01000013.1, forward strand.
ACTCATATTTTGTATTATAAATGATTTTTATTGCCCTAAATACTATTTTAAAAGTGGAAAAGCAATATCGCGCGCTACGTTTCTCACATCTCATGCATCTCCTGGGGGCTAGGCCCCCTTTTGTCTTTAAACCTAGTGACACCCCTGCCTCCATCCATTCATACATCTATCCATCAAATTCCTGCAAAAAAAACAGCAATTTTATTCTTTTTTACATAACATTTCTTTTTGATCAACAATTCTAATGTGTCTGAGCCACACTTTATTTGTGCCAAACATCTGATGTTGACCAAAGGGTCGTATATTGAAGCCAAGGAACTAAACACCAAAATTAAATAATTAATGAATCATGAAACACGATCAATGAAAATACAAGACAGTTATTACATTGATGTGATTCACACATTATATTAAGTAGGACCACGGTGAAAGCGCAATGTGTCAGAGTTGCAACATTTCTGTTCTGGAAATCTAACGCAGTTTAAGGGAAAAGGAGCAACGGACTGGAATCTGTTTGTATTGATATTTTATTTAGAATCTGCGTGGCTGTAAATAGGCATAACAGAACAGAGCTGTGACTTTTTCATGCTGACTAAGCCTGTGCATCCAGACCTCCTCTTGGGTCTCTTCTTTTTTTGACCTTGTTCAGACCAAGAGTCCAATAAGGCTCTTAAGCAAAGGAGTGATGTAACAGTTCTGGGCCAACGTCTTCAAGTAAATCAGATTAAGATTCTGGGAACTTTTAGGCAGGAATACAAACCATGCAACGTAAAAGAGAACACGGTGTATTTTCCTGCGCCACCGTCTGTGCCTGCTGTTTGTGGCTTTTAATTTTCTACGACCATTTTCTGTGTATCGCTGCTGAAAGAGCTATGACGACCTATTAATTATATCATATGAAGATTCTGAGGCAATATTTTCAAGAACAACAACAACAAAAAAGGACTGATTAGGAAAAACCCTCGCAGTGTTTGAATCATTAGTTGATGGGAGTTGTTTTTCTAACGTCCTGCAACAAATACCTGTGCTGCTCTACTTACGCCAACTTTTACATAAAACAGCAACAACTAAGAGACAGTTTAGGTTATGAGTTAAATGAACAATGTATAATGTACTAATTATTCTTTATTAGAAAATAAACTGTAACTTTTAAAGCTGAAGCTCTCTGGAGTTTTAAAATGAGACTTTTTAACCTCTTGTGGTGGCTATCGATGCAATTGCAAAGTTTTGATCGCACAGGAACAACGAGGGGAAATGATTTTTGTTTTTATGTAAAATGAACAAGAAGTAGTTTACATATACATTTAAGCAAAGAAAATCAATATTCTACCCATGAATAATCCAACTTTGCTGCTTTAGCTCATGAGAGTTCAGATTACTTTCTAACTTCCGGCATGAGCTAACTGTGCTACGCCACTAATGCCGTTTTACGTAAACAGAATGACAAGAGACGATTGAGCTTAGGCAGTGTTTTTTATGAAAATTAATAATTTACATGTACAGCTTAAGAAAAATAAATTTAAACATAATGGTTTTGTTTTTTCTTTTAAACAATTCTTTTCCAACTTCGTGTGGTATTTAGCTGTACTGCCATGCTAACAGTAGCTTATACATAAACAGAAATAACTTGTATTTGGTTTCAGAGATGCTATTTTGCTATCTATCCTCCTCTTTCATACAGCTAAAGCAATGAAAAATAAATAGTTTTTGTTATTTTTGTTGAATATGAATATTCCTATTTTACTTGCATCAGGTCCAGTTTCAGTCCCCAGTGGGGAACTAAGGAGTTCTCCTTGACGCACTCAGAATTGGAAAAATATGCCCACTTTGGCTTTCCATTATTTGATTTTTAAGTCAAAAACATGAGCAAACATGAGGATTATTTTTCAACGCGTTACATAAATGTGTTTTTGTGTTTTAAAGAAAAAAAGAGAGGCCACATTTTTGGCGTTTTACCCAAGAAGTTACATTGAAGGCTATTGCAGAACATTCTAAAATGTTCACACTTGTTGCTAAGAAATGTATGATTTACTACAACTTGTTTAATTCAGGAGTTAAACCTTGTTATTGCATTTATTATTGGAATACTCAAGGTTATTCTGTCTTAACTTCCTGGATCTGGGTGAGATATTCAGGCTGCACATCTGGAGAGAAAATTCCTATGAAATAAAGTTCACAAAGTCCTCGACTGGTCGCTGACCCCTTCTGGAAAACAAAATGTCAACCTCGATATCTCCTCCCTTAACTGTCCCCCTGCTGAAGACGACACAGATATGTCAGAGCACAAAAACTGGTTTTTTTCCAGCTGCCACTGGCACATTAAACAAACACTAAAAATAAAATACCTCAGACTTTTCTCCCGTCACGTTATTACGCTTTTATGTTCTTTATGGTCTGAAAGTGCTATTTCAGACGTCAGCACTTAATTTTTTTAAGACCCCCATTTAGGTTTTGCAGTGGGTGTGTTTGTTGTTTTGTTGGTGTTGTGTTTCTTTTTTTTCCCGATTTTACTACATTTCGTTGTGTGACCACATTATATCACTGTGATACGACAACATTCACAAAAAACAAAACAAAACAAAAAAACAACAATAATTCAAAAATGTAAATATTGCATGAAAATTTCAAAACTTCCACTTTTATTTGTTTTCTGGATGCTGTGAAATAAGACAAATTCCTACAGAAAACCGTGGGAGGTTTGAAGCCGTTAATGAAGAACGGAGCAAATTATTTAGCTTGGAAAGTTTATGATTTACACATCGCTTATGGGCAAAACCACAGCATGTAATCCCAGGGACCTCCTAGGAGAATGCTCCACACACAAGCACAACTGGTGAATTTACTTATTTGTTTTTTTAATATATACCATCATTTTTTAAATATTGCATGTGCGAGCTTGTTTGATTATTTATTTTGGTCATCAAAGTGAAAGTGAAAGTGAACCTCATGGTCACATTAGCAATGTTCAGGTGTGTTCAGACAAAAATGCAACACTTGGTTTTCTCAGTGTAACGTTGATACAGAACACACTTAACGTTTTCTACAAAAAGAGGGATTTAACAGCCATTCGGCCTGCGTTTGAGGTAAAATAAGTTAAAGTTAATGAACGGCTTAAAGGATGTAAAATACCACCTGTGAAAGGCTGATCTTGGGTCCAGAAGGATCTGTCCGTCCCTGCTTGTGTTCAAACTAAATGAAATCAGATTTCAGGCTCAGAACACACGAGAACACGTTTGAGCTCAACATACAACAAGGGAACGCGGCCATTAAAGTCAACAAAACCTCTAAATTATTTATGTGATTGTGGTCAAATCTTCTTAAAGTGCAACATTATTGAAATACTGAAGAATAAAACCAGAATAATTTTTTTTGACTTTCTAGATGTGTGATTCAGAGCCTTTTGGGCAGCAAACTCTTTATTTCTGAACTGATGAAAAACAAACAACAAACAAACACAAAAAAAAAGCATGAGAAAAGTCTTCCCCTCTGACATTTCTGTCCTTCTGGTGATCAGCTGCGTCTCCCTTCAGCAGCTTTTCTCCTGCCGTCCCGGCACTTGATGTCCAGATGCCTTGCCCTCATGTGTCAGTAGCGGCTAAATAATCCTCCAGGTTAATTCTTCCCAATCCCATTAGAGCCACTAAGAATAGCCAGACGCTCCCTCGGGGAGCAGGAATCATCATAACCACCGAGAGAAAATGTCTGCCTGCTGCTTCTGTCCACCTCCAGGCAGCAGAGTGTGTTTCATCTCTCAGGCCTCGGCTGATGCCTGATGGGAGTTTACTGGCGTCAGCTGGGTTTGTTGCTCAAGATGACAGAGATCTGCGGGTTTGCTCTCTGAGAGAGAGTCAGCAATCCTCTTTGATCCCCTGATCAGGCGCTTACCGGCAGTGACGACAGCAGCCAGTCACCGACCGCGGCCGACGAGTCGTTCAAGAAAACATCAAATATGAGTTTCGGCTGGAGGTGGAGAGTTTGTGTTGTCTTTCATAAACCCAGTTTGGGTTTATTTAAATCAGAGTTGTTGCATTTGCTCAAATACATTTACCTGAGTAACAATGTTCTTTTAAATGTACTTGTTCACTACGTTGGAGTTTGATTAGTTGAGTAAAATGTCTGGATTTTTGACCAACTGAGTGAAATACAGACACGTTTTAACCAAAAATGCAGACACACACCTGCAGTTTTTGTTCATAAGTTTTTTTCATTTTATTGTTATTATTTTTTTTAGTGTTGTTGAAAAAAAAAAAACTGATCTGGAAAACTTTATCTTTTTCCTTATTTTGTTAATTTTTGTTACTTATATGAATTATTGTCATTTTCGTCCCTGAAGTACCAACATTTCCACTTAACCTTATATTTTAATCCGTCGGATTATGTAATTTTTAAACATTAAACGATTTATCATTTTGATCAGTTACTCAATACTTGAGTAAACTTGTCAGCAAATACTTTTTTTTTTTACTCCTATTTGAGTAATTTCTTGGACGGCTTCTTTTTACTTGAGTAAAAATATATCGAAGTGGTGCTACTCTTATTTACTGGGAACTCTACCAAACCTCTGGGTTTAGTATTTGTGGCTAATGCCACTGACCTAAGGGTTTTTTTTTTTTTACTGTAAATAATTAAAAATATATGAGTTGGCGGCGGATGAAGGTGAGTTGTGCCGGAGCCTGGTTGGTGGTTACTGATGGAGTTCACACGCAGGCTCGAAAATCAGCAATCTAAAAGTGGCGATCCCCACGGATTAATCCTGGATAAGACGCACAGCTCGACAGTCAGGTGGACGGCGAAGAAGAGACGCAGAGAGAGAGAAAGTAGATCTGATGGCGCCTCAGCGGCATGACGGCGATCAGGATTGAGATTTCTGTGAGATTTCTTCATTAATTATTAGTTATCCGTACCACGAGCATGTGAAGATTAAATTCAGATTCATTTTATTTTTGCTTAGAAAATGTTCCACGTCTTTATTTCCCTCAAATGCTGGAATCTTAAGGTTGCGTTTCAATATTTTTATCCAGAATTGAATGGAGTTTATTGGATTGTTGCAAAGATAAGTTAAAAGACAGAAGGATAAAAATACACGTTTAACAAGACACGTCAGACATATTGAATATTTGATTACATTCATGAACAAAACATAAACAAAGGCTTACCAAATTTCCAGTCGCAGCAAAGATTTGTAATAAAAACCAAACTGTGAATCCAACATGGCTGAAAAAGTAAGAGAGGAAACTTCACTGCGACTCATCCTTCGTTGTATGTCTCGGTAAAAATGTCATTTTTACGAGTTGTCTCTTGTCTTTGCTTCCATCCATCAACCAAACTGTTCCACAGATCCGCCCCACAAATGGAAACACACAAACTCTTTTAAGTTGAACGAACAAGCTTGGAAATCCTCTGAACAATTTTTAGTTGTTGCCTGGAAGTAAATTGTTTCTTGCTTTAAACATAATTGTAGCCTTTGTGAACTTGATCCAATTGACCAGTTTTCATGTTCAATGATGGATTGTTGTTTTATGTGAAGGACCAACACAAAGCCCCACATAACGGTGAAGCTTAAAGGAAATGATAAATGGAGTTGAACTTTTTATTTTTACTTCTTATCTATTAAACCCCTTTACTGTCGTACCCTAATGAAATTTATCATAATCAATTAAAAATAAACAATCCCCTAAATTCGTCCACTGGTGTTAAATCTGAGTATAAGTGAGCTGCTCTGTCTTCAGGTTTAATCTGCTGACAGGCCCGCTGTTGTTAGAAAATGTCTTGATGGGAGATAAAAGGATATAAATGTAGATAAACCTGGAAGAAAACCTGTTACAGGCTGAAAAACTGATCCAAGGTTTCCTTCCAGCAGGAAGAAAGAAGCTGTCAGAGCCTTTAATAAATATTCATGAGTTTATTGGTCTCAGATCGAGACCAGTTTCTGACTCTAAATGACAATATGTGGAAAGACTTGAACGGTGAGATTAAGTGGTGAATCTTTTAAAACACCAGATAAAAACAGAGAAACCGATAAGTGTTTGTGTTCTGAACAGGTTTTCTATTGCTTTGTTGCTTGTACAGTCGGCGTGGAGTAGCCGTCCCACTTTGGTCCTGAAAATAGGGAGACTTGATCATGTGCTTGGTGCAGGACGGTACGGTACGTCACCCCTGCCCAGAATCTGAGATCGTTTCCAACATTTTTATTGCTTGGAGAGGAACAGATGTGATTATCTGAACAGACTCTCATCTGGTCAGAGTTAAGCTGATTTGTCAAGGAGGATGTTCATATTTTACTTTGTTTGTGAAGAAATATGGGAAAGAATCTGGTGCTTCAATGCAAAGAAATGTGGCCTTTAAAAAAAAAAAAAAGTCAAAAAATGCTGCACATTGCTCTTTTAAATTTTATCTCCTGTCTTATTCTTCTTATTCTTGTGTATTTCTGGCTCCACTGTGTATTTGGAAAAGACAGACATGAATAAATTATTATTGTTATTTATTGTCATTTTGTTTGAGCAACTGGACAAACATAACATTGAATTGTTTCACAAGCTCTAAGGCCTGTGAAGGACTTCAGATGGTTCTCACTAAACTTACCTCCTTTCTGCTAATGAATTTGGATTTTATTTACTTATTATTAATTAGCATCACATTTTAGCAGCTACAGTAGATCTTTGGAGAACCAATCAGCACATTTTTATGACGCCAACTCTTTGTAAATCTGACTAGATTTACTGTACTTCTGACGATATCTGATTTTATTTATCATTCCTCCTTTAAGTATCAAAAATAAGGTTTCAGGTAACATTCAGGACTTCAGGATGACGTCCAAGACTCCAGCTCAACAGGGCTGCAAGCAGAAAAGTTGTGGAATTTGTAAATGTGACCTTCTTGGTTATCAGGACGGCAATACAAGCCAATTTGTAATTTATGATGTATGACTGATTTAAAGACACAAAACAGCTGGAAGCAGCTCGGTGGAGCAGCTATACACAGCATTTTACTGCATGTGTCTCTTTTCTTTTTGTGCCTGGCAGCCATATTGGATTTTGATGTTTGGTTTGATGGGATAAAATCTTCAGAGGTTTAACTTGAGGGATCGCAGCACAGGGTCTTTCTGAGTGAGTCTGGAGTCCAACATTAAATGTTGAAATCTTCTTTGTTAAAAGAGTTTGCTGAATTCAATTTTTCCTGAACTGACGTTCATTGTTAGTTTTGTAAATCATGTAAAAGCGAATACCAAGAGACGATTTAATAACGTGATGTTGCAGGATAATTATTCTGTCATGTTCAAACAAGAACATCACAACTTTATACATTTGTACTTTGAACGTGAAGAGATGAGTGTGATGTTTTCCTTCTACATTTAAACAAACCATTGACTTTTATCTAGTTGTTGAATAAAGTACACGTGGAAATAGCCGAAATGTTATTTTCAAAAGAATTTGAGTTTTATTTATCTATTTTTGTTTTTCAGGCTAAATAAATAAATATTTTTTCAACTTTAGTGCAGTTAACATACATTTTTCATTAAATGTGTCTTGGTGAAAGGGTATGGTTGCAGCCTAATGCATCATATATATTTTCTTTCAAATTATACTTCCACGATTTTAGAAACATGGAGTTTTGTATTGTTTTTGTTGCACATATTTCCCAGGAATGGATTCGATGTTAAATGTTGCACATATTTCTTAAAGATTTCAGCATTTTGTTCACTTTAGGTTAAAAAAACAGAAATCAAATTTCTTGATTACTCCTGTTACACCTCACCAATTTATCATCAGATTTAGAATCAGTGAAGCCCTTCAAAACATTGAACCTCATGCTTTGCAGGGCCAACCAAAACTTGTGCAGGGCCCTGGGCATTGTTTGATCTACGGGCCCCTTCACACCTATTGGCTACAAGTCACCACAGTGTCTGTGATTTGTTTGTTTTTGGGGGGGGGGTTTGTGTGTGTGTTTTTATTAGTTGTGAGATTTGTGTTACTATTGTTTTGAAATCAAATAGTGAGTCAACAATAAAGAGGTACTTCAAATATTTTAAAATGTGGTTCTACAAGGAGTTAATATGTTGCCTGCTGTACAAATAACATTTTTAAAAATTGCATTTTTTTTTTTTTAATTTAAGTTAAAGTTTTCTAGGAGGCTAAAGTTAGTTAGAATTGAATTTATATTCTACCATCTTAAACTAACTCCACTCCCAAACTCAGTTTTATGAGCTTTTAATCTTTCATAACCAGCATATTTTCAACCTCTCTTTTAAATTTTATGCCAAGTGGCAATTCTTTAGCTTTACCAGCATGTATCTTCATACTGAGGCCTTGGACTGACCCAACCAGAGTCTTGATTTGAATCTGTTAGATAATCTGTGGAGGGAGATAAAGATTAGGGTGATGGTAAGGAGGTCTTCCTACCTCAACACCTACAGCTCATCTCCAAAGACAAATATCCAAAATCCAGAACCAGGCAAAAAGACGGCCAGCAATTATAAAGAGGTTTGATTGTTGTGATGACTTTGTAAGATTTTTTTTGTGAACCATTGAGAAGGAAATGAAGATAAAATGTAAAAAAAAAAAAGAAAAAAAAAGTTATCCTTAAACTGACACTTTTTTATTTTTACATTGTTTTGTCTTTTGAAAGATTTCTGCAAAGCTGGTAATATGATTAATTTTGTCTCTAACATCCTTTATCTGAAGTTTATTCAGGGTAATATTTACAGGGTCTGCGATATCTGCAATGAAATAAATTTAATATGATGACGTTACATTTTGTCTTTATGATCATCAACAGTTTCCATTTTTTATCTAGAGCTGTGAAGAGGGGATAAGTCTTGTTTTTTTTATTCCAAGCAAACATCGGTGCTTTGTTAAAGTCTTTTCTGCTGCAAATGTTGGACTCTTTGTTGCTTCCTGATCATTGCTTTCTTTTCACTCTGTGTTTTTAAGGTAAAACTCTGTCACAACAACAAAAGAAAACAAACCGATAAATGAAAAATTGTGTTGCAAGCCTACAGTTTTAACGCAACTCAATCCATAACCTGCTATTTAACCTTTCGTCCATAAAATTATCAAATTGATTTTAAATGTCGTACAAATTGTTTCAGGTGATTTTTTTTTTGCCACCTGAGTTCACTTATGGTATAAAATAGATGATAATGTATAATCTGATGTTTAAGCATTCGTGTCTCATGTATCACGTAAATTATCTATATTTTGCTTTGTGACAAGACGACCTTGGTTCACAAAATATACTGGAGTGAAGTCTTCAAACTGAAGAAAGTCTGTGGGTTTTTTAAAAATCTTTTGTAAACTTAATGAGTTAGATTTATGAATTATTTAAATGTATTAATCCGTTCCTTTCCCCTTTTATTCTGAAGGCAAATTCATCGGGAGACGATGAGAACAAGTTGACGGTGAGTTTGTCTGAAGTGTTTTATTCATTTATTCATCTCAAAGTTGCACATTGGTTGGTGCTTTTTGTGTTCTATAAATAATATAAAAGTATGTACATTAATGATATCCTGCGTCTTGTGGTCTCACTGTGATCTCACAGGCCAAACCCCGGCTGCAGAGGGAAGGCAGCTGTGCCTCTCTGCACAACTCTCTGATGAGGAACAGCATCTTCCAGCTCATGATACACACACTCGACCCCCTCAGTAATGAAGGTGCGACTCGGAGAGAAAACACAAACTTTTTGCCTAACTCGAAGCGTGCTCCACCTGTCCTGTGTCCTAACGTTCACAGATCTGTGGTTTGTTGCAGGACGGTTCAGAGAGAAGGCTTCCATCCTCCACAAAATGGCCAAACAGAAGTGTAAAGAAGAAGGCGCCACGGCCAACGGTATCGGTGAGGAACGGCAACAAAATCATACACCAGCTAACTCATCACTTTGTCCAGACTTAAGTTGCTGGCAGAAATCAAAATGCTTTTCTCTGCATTTTGAACAAACTCTCACTATTCGTCATGTTTTGTTTTTGTTTTTGCCCTGAAAGTCGATAAAAACCTCCCAAACAGTTCAAAGGTCGCCGTCGAGGTCACGCCGCCCATGAACGGAGTTGCAGGAGGAGATCAGGTACGATTTTCTATCCACAACCTTCAGTTCACGACAATCTTGACTCAAAAATAAACAAAATCCCTGCAAAAAAAAAAAAAAATCTACATATTCCTGCTAATTAACGACATCTTAAAATAGTTTGCGGTTGCAGGTTCGACAGTACTGAAATGCTGTAGTCAGCGATATTAATGTGTCGAATATTTAACTTCTCTTCAGGAGGGGGAGGAAGAGGAAGATGAGGACCAGCCTCTGAGCCTGGCCTGGCCTGACACCCTGAGGAAACAGATCACCTACCTGCTCATCCTGCCCATCGTCTTCCCCCTTTGGCTCACACTGCCCGACGTCCGGAGAGAGGTGAGGGAAACAAGGTTTTGGTTGTTTTTTCTACACGGCGTACAATTATAACACTGTACTGTACTGAAATTATCCTCAAAGCAAATTAAGCTTGCTGGCAAAATTCTTATTTGTTCGGGTATTTGTGATAAATAAATTACAGAAGAACAATTTTTTTAAAAAAAAGTCAAATGCTATATCCGAACTCCACATTTATAAATCAGGTGTGGTTTCACCGGGTGGGAGATGGAGTATCGTATCTGCCTGGACCGAGTCAGGAGAATTGTCCAAAAAGAGATCGTTGCACAAAACAAGGAAGAAAAAAAATAAAATAAATAAAAAAACATAATAAAAACCAGAAATCCTAAATGTATCTAAAGATACAGCTAGAAACTATCATAATCCATTTTTTGTGCTTTTGGCTGTAAAAAGCACAAAAAATGGATTTGTTTCCACTTTATTTATTAATCTTTTTGTTTGTTGTGTTTTGTTTGGGATATTTGGAATATCACCCAGTATTCCTTGCAAAACTGAAGTCTAGTAGTCTGTGAGAACATTAACTGGCATTATTAAACTGTTAGCAATCTGTTACTTGAAAATGGTATCAAAACAACATCGTTTATCCCAACAGTGAATAGTGGTGACAGGCCTCCTGCTAACTTGTGCTTCTGCAATAAATGACACAATTTTCTTAAGGATTATGCACGCGTCTTGTCATTATGACAATATAAGTGGACTTTGTTGTAACCAGAAACATGTAGCAGTGGAATATTTTAATTTTATGGCCAAGCTCTGATTTTGAACAGTTTAAGTCTTCCAAGTGACAACTGTGACGTATTGAACAACGCGGCTCCTTAGTAAAAAAAAGATTAACAATAATGACGGTCAGGTGGTTTGACCACATGTTTACTGTTGAAGCGATTTAAATTAATCTATTCATAAAATAAGCACATGATGCTTATGGTACATATATGTCAACATTTGCATCGTTTATATTTGGCTATTGGTTAAAAAATGCTATGTTTTATCTTTTGTTTTTCAAAAACTCTACAAATTATCATCAATCATTCAAAGTGTCTCAAGCTAGGCTGTTACCTTGTCTGAAAAGTTGATGAAGAGCGTTAGCTGATGTTTTGTCTTTTTTCCAGACGTCTGAAAGGTTCTTTCCAGTCACGTTCATCGGCTCCATCTGCTGGATCGCGTTCTTCTCCTACCTGATGGTGTGGTGGGCTCACCAGGTACCTGACAAACATCAACATCAGACTTCATTAATCTCACACATGCATCACATTAGTTTCCTACGCTGACTTCTTACAATTTGGATAAGTGCAATAATCAGGACGGTGACAACTAATCCTAATCCATAACCCCTCTAGATCAGTTTGTGAAACTGAACTTTGAGGCGCAAATAGAACAATATTCAGTTCTACTTTCAGCAGAACTGAATATTGGGTCTGCTGAAAGTATTTACTACAGAAAATGTTGCAAATGTTTGGCATTTATGTTATTAGAAGTACAGTACTTATGTATTGTATTGGTTTGTTACACTTGCATGAAGCTAAGGTGTCTGAATGAAGCAAAATATTCTGCAGAAACGTCTCAGTTATTGAGCAGATGCGGGTGGTTTATAGGTTTAAAATGTTAATACAGCTTCTAAAGCAGAAATAAAGATATTCATAAAATGAATTCTCTCTTCAGGAACTGTCAGTCATCTGAGGAACTGTTTGTTTGGATTAAGAGTTTATTTAAATCATCTGGCGGGAGCCAAAAATATCAATATTGATACCAAGTCGGTAGTAGTAGCGGATTGATACAACCATGTTGCGGTACTTGATACTTAAGTTTCAAATTAACTCTTGAAATTGTATTTTATTTCAGTTCTATAGTTTCTCAACTTCACCTCAAAAAGATTTTGATTTGCTCTCAAGTTAAAATTTTTTGCCGTTTGTTTTTGATTTCTCTTGTTAATGTTTGCCATATCAACATTAAGGTATTTAGCAGACAAATTCTGTCCATGGTTTTGAGCAAATAACACAAAAGAAAAACAAATAAATTGAAGTTTGGCAGTATGTCAAACTTAAATAAAAAGTATCGGTATTGATATTGGTGATCTGGATCCTGCATTTACTTGTTATCGGATCAATAACAAAATATGCCGTATCGCACACATCTACTGGTTGAGTTCTCTAAACCTTTTAAAATACCACCAGTACAATGATAGCATTACTAAAAAAAGAAAAGCCGTCTAAGACAGAAATCTTGAGGAACACCTTTGAGTGATTAAACTCTTAAATCGCTGCTTTATTTAAGGTTGGAGAGACTTTCTGGATCACAGAGGAAATCATGGGTTTGACCATCCTAGCAGCGGGTACGTCCATTCCCGACCTGATCACCAGTGTGATTGTGGCGCGAAAAGGCCTGGGCGACATGGCCGTGTCCAGCTCCGTGGGCTCCAACATCTTCGACATCACCGTCGGGTAACGTCCCCCCCCTTTACGTTGACCGATAACGTCTCCGTAAGACACCTGTGAAAACCTGACCGCCTCTCTTCTTCTTCTCTCCTCCGCCAGCCTGCCGTTCCCGTGGCTCCTCTACAACATCATCAACGACTTCAAGCCCGTGGAGGTGAGCAGCAACGGCCTGTTCTGTGCCATCGTCCTCCTCTTCCTCATGCTCCTCTTCGTCATCATTTCCATCGCGGCTTGCAAGTGGAGAATGAGCAAGTTTCTTGGCTTCCTCATGTTCCTGCTTACTTTGTCTTCCTGATTGTCAGCGTCATGTTGGAGGACAAAGTCATCATGTGCCCATCACCGTCTAAAGAAATGATGATTACAAAAAAGGACATAAAGTTGAAATTTGCTCTTTAACAGTGCAAGAACAAACTGCCTGTTTTATGTCTCACACTGTACTGTACACGCACACACACACATGAATACACACACACACACACACTTACAAGCTGTTGATGCGGATCAAGCAGGAGTTGAAGGCCCGTTGTTTAGGCCGCCCAATCAGGAGACTCTCTTTGCATCATGTGACGAGACGTCACAGTGAGGACTGTCTGAGAAACGCTGAAACAAAAACACTGGAGAGGAAACGGAAACTGGAAGACGGGAGGAACTTTTCTTTTTGAACAAAGGACAAAGACTGAACGTCTCAGTTGGCAGATTCAGAGTATAAACTTGACGTGGACACACAAAGAGACATGATGATGTTGTTGTTGAGAAGCTTTGGGAGCCGTCGTGGAAAGAACGAAACAAAAGAAAAGCCAAGGTAAACTTTTAATTTCCATAGCAGCTTTGTAGGCTTCGAGATGTTAACGATGTGCGACGCTTCAGATTTTACTTTGCAATATAATAGAAAGAAGAATATTATCAATGATTTGACAGGAGTTTCAGACACAGCTCTGCATGTCCATCTCATTTATAAAATGTAAAAAGTTTAATCATAACTGGGTTCTCACGTGTGCTAACAAAAAAGTATGAACGTAATTTTCTGTTCTGGCTGCCTTTATGTGCACCGCTTTAGAAAGGGGAACATGTTAATATGCTGATTTGACTGTTTGGAAAGCACTTGGTGGCAAAGATGGGGTTTTTTGGGGGTTTTTTAATGTGCTGACTGGCCAGGGCGACATTCGGTTTAGGGGGCAGCTTGACCACAAAACTGATTGCACACTGCTGGAGGGTGAAGACGCTGAAGTTGGTATTGGAGTCATAATCCTGTAATTTGAGCTAAATTAAAGGGATCTTTCACTCTTTTTTGTCTTAATAAATGTGGATATCTCTTGTTCAACATATAAAACATTTATCAAAGCTGAGCTATGAAACACGTCATCTATTGTAAAGGGAAAAAAACGACCAAAATGATTTTTTTGTTGTTGTTGTTTTTGGCATCAGACTGAAATAAGCACGAAAACCTCGGTACATGGACCGGCCAAACCTGGACTGAAATGTTTTACTGTGGCTCCAGTAAATTTCTTTAAATTTAAAACAGTTTGAAGAAGTAAACAAACGGGTGCAGAACGAGGGGCAAAAATGGTCAGCAAGTGATGGACAAAAAGATTAGCCCCCTCTGTTGTGTCGTTCTTGTTTAACTTTTTAAATACCTTTCTTCAGCTTAGGGATTAATTTAACAAAAATTAAACGTTTCTTGCCAGCAGGTAACGCTGATTTTCACCACTGATTTTCTGATATACAACAGATTGCACGTACTGTAATTTCACTCAAATGTTGTTGATTTTCTGTAAGACCACGACTCTTATTGCCGTCCAAAAGAGGAGGTAGTGTTCTCGTGTGCACTTTGAGTCGAGAACGTCTCCACAGTCGGTCGGCTTAAAGCCTGGGATCTGGGTTCATGTGTACATGTAGAAGATCTCAGTCTTTTTCATCCTTTTTTCCTTTTCTTTTACAACGTATGCAGATTTTTAAAAGCGTTTAAAAAATTATCAGAAACTACTGCAAATATGTTAACCATGTAATGACGTTCTATAAATGGAAACATTGTTGATGTTCTACAATAAAATAATCCCGTTCTGTATTTGCATGACCTGTCATTTATTGGGATTCGTGGATGTGTTTAGCAGATTCGTGGGGTTTTCTGAAGTGCCAACAAAAGCACTGAACACGACATCACAATAAGGACACAAAAGCGCTTGATTCAAAGAATTGTTAAGCAGCGTATCCACGTAAGGCCATACGTTGTTTTGAGAAGCAAGAAAAGTTGCTTTCTGCTGTTTCTGATAGAAATGATCACCAAATCTCCACCAGGCCTGTCACAATAACTAATATCTCTGGACGATTAATCTTCCCAAAATTTATCGCGATGAACGATAATATTGTTGTTTTGACACAATTTGCTTGTAATATACTGATAATAATGGCATGATAATCCAAGAACACATTCTCAAATACTTTAAACTTTAAATTCTAATGAACATTTAACACTGGAACTGGAAGACATTTGAAATATCCAAAATAAATCAACAAAACAGCAATTGATATATTGATTATTGTGTCAGGCCTCCTCTCCACTAACTTATTTTTTGTTAATAGGCCAAAAACAACAACAAAAAAAAAACAGACAACTATGGCAATTTGAGTCTAGAAAATTCTGGACAGTGACCGAATAAGAGTGTTTCTAAAAGCAGATATCTACGTTTTTGTTTTGTTTATTTTTTTGCAGCATCTCAAACAGATTTATTTTACCCACGTTAAAATGTTCTTTATGTTTTTAAAGCTACTCAAATCCTTTTTCAGTGACGTACATGTTGGGTTTTCATTTCTCCGTGATGGAACAAGGGAAGGACTTTTGATATGCGCTTGCATTTGTCTTGCTTTTTCATTATTGAATATTTCACCATTAACATCAGAATTGTGTTTTTCTTTTAAGATATAAACAATAACACATTTTACCCAAACGTTATTTATATTTTCTCACACTTTGAAAAAAAAAGCATTTTTTTGATTTTAGGTCAACATTAGTGAAGTTGTGTTTAATATGAAAACTGAGGTACAGTTTAATTTAATAAATGTAGTTGTACCCATGACATCAGAGTTTCATTTAGCTTGCATATACAGTATCATTTGTGTTTTTTCCCACTGTTTTTATTATATTTGGTTTAGATTTTGGAAGCTACACATTGAACAAGTGCATTAAAAAATATCCTCCAAATATGCAGTTTTAGCACATTAATGGATCATCTGTTTTAAAATTTCTTAATTACTGTATGTACTACTTGAATCCTGCTGTAAAAATGTATGTATTATTTACATCTGTAAAAGACGTCATAAATAAAGAACAAAAACCTGAGACAACAATGATTTATTTTTGTTTATTGTGTGAAATTGTCTAAAATTCACAGCTGGAACCCGTGAAACCGCTAAGACTGTACTGGTAGCATAACTATTATGACAGATAATAGGGGAGCACAAATTAAGCTTCCACATGTCTCCAGTCAGATCTGCAGTGTCATCTATCAGTTTTGTGCAGAGCTTTACTTTGACACAAGCTCCTTACAGAGTTATATGTGGCTTGCCGCCATAATCAGCGCGATGGGACAGAGATTAACTGGACATCTGAGGACAGCCAGAGCGCTCACCTGTGTGCATTTTTGTCCACATGCCTGTTCAGTGACATCTAAGGACGTGTGCCGTCCTTGCCTTCCCATGGACGAGTTATTTGGATGTCAGACTTTATATTGGGCTTTCATGGAGAACAAGCAGTGCGATCAGGTCAGAAGATCAGAGGTTTGCCTTCCAAGAAGAAAACGACCCCTAAAAGCAACAATGCAGCAGTTTCAGTCAAAACACATTAATGTGTTTGACCAGCCGAGTGAAAGTTTGGACCTAAATCCAAACCAGAAACAAGGCAAGACATTGATGTTCATAGAGACTTTACTGTGACTGAGACTCAGAGTTGGCAAAACTTTTAGTTGTACATAGCTGGTAGAGACGTTCCCTACCGCAATGTATTTTTACTCAAGTAAGAGTAAATGTAACCGTAAAATAAATTACTCAAGTATGAGTGAAAGAGCATTACACAAAAAGGACAGATAAATCAAACAAGTTGTTTTGTATAGCACATTTCAGCAACAAGGCATTTAAAAGTGACATAATATTAGACAAAAATGTAAATTTAAAAACTCAAAAATTGTGTACAAATAACAGCTACAATTACAAACAAACCCTAAACTCAAACTAATACAGTAACTGATGGAAAAAACTGCAGTGCAATAGCACATCAGGCACATAGAAAACAGCAACAAACAAGAACTTTCATTTTTAATTAATTAATTTATTTATATTTCACCCATTTCTGTATCTCCTGCAATTTTTTTGTAAAAATGTATTTTTCTTAATTCATAAAAGTTACTCAGTGAGTAGAGTGTACAGAAATTTTACTCAAATAAGAGTAGCAAATACTTCATAAAAATATTACTCAAGTTCAGTAAAACTACTCGTTCAAAAAAAAAATCTCTAAAAAAAAAAACTTACTCAAGTGAATGTAGCTGAGTAAATGCAGCCATTTACTTTCATACATTGGTTTTATTTTCCCTCCTTTTGGCTCTTCTCCCTCCAATCCGACAGGTGGCAGCATTGCGCCAATTACTAAAGCGACGAGGAAAACAAAACAAAACAACGGAAGCCTTCAGCTGTCAGTTTCATAATAACAGTCCGATGCGGCGCTGAAACAAAGCCGAGCCTCTCTCTATGAGAGCATTATGGACCGGTCCGAGTCAGATGGGGCTGCTGCTGCTGCCGCTCCCCCGCCTGACCAGAGCCCCAAACCGGAGCTTTCTGCCGCTATGCGGGCGAAGATAGAGAGAAACCGTCAGCGGGCGTTGATGCTCCGCCAAGCGCGGCTGGCGAGCCGCCCGCTGTCCGCCGTGGAGGGGGCGACCTCGGCCAAAGTTTCCAAGACGATCGACTCCGGTGCTGGTTTCTTTATCGAGGAGGAGGGCGGCGAGGAAGAGCGGAAAGCTAAGAAGGTGGTGCATCAGCCAGGTGTGTTTTTTGTGGAGGCTGTGGCTACATAGTGTGTGTTCAAGCGCGTTTCCCTGACATCTCGATCTGTTGCGGTTCTGTCCTCAGCTCCGGTGATTGAACCAGACTACCTGCTGTGTGATGACTGTCAGAAACCCTTCATGGACTCCTTCCTCAGCAACAGCTTCGACTTGTCTGTGTGCGACAAATGCAGGTGCTCAACCTAATGATCTCTGCAGCTCCTACAAAGTTCCAATGAGCCTCTGCGCTGCTGCTGCTTTGATTCGTGCTCAGTTCGGCTGAATGACCGCGTCTCTGTAGGTTTGCAGTTGTGCATTACTCTACATTTCCAGGCGATGTCTTGCACAGTTGTAAGTTTAGTTTGGGATGTTATTTTATAATCAAACTTAAATTTCTCAGCATCTTCCTGCTGTTTTCCTCCATCTTCACGATGCTATATTATTCAATGTTCTCAAACATCTGGATTTATGATTAAATTAAAATAGTTAATCTGTAAAGATTTTAGCGTGTCCACTACACCTTTAAAAAAAAAAAAAAGCAGTCTTGTGTCTGAAATGAAGGTCTTAAAATGTCTTGAATTAAGTTTTAAAAAGTAAGTTAGCCTTCAATACATCATAGGTCTTGAATTTAATTCATAATGGTTTTAAGAAGTCTTGCATTTGGTTTTGGGGAAGCATGCAGAAACCGTGTATTTAATCGATACCTACTGACTGAAGTTGCACGATGCTCATAGCCAAGTGCCTCAAAATCGCTCCGACTGCTCTGAAGTCAAAATGGTGGTCCAAAAATGGTTCAAAATGACTGGAAGTCTTTGTTCTCTTCAGAGACAACGAGGAGAAGCACAAGCTGATCTCCAGAACTGAGGCCAAGCAGCGCTTCCTGCTGAAGGACATCGACCTTGACAAGAGAGAGCCCCCTCTTAGGTTCATACTGAAGAAAAACCCTCATAACCCACGCTGGGGAGACATGAAGCTCTACCTTCTGCTGCAGGTGAGATGTATTGTATTTAAAGCTTTTACTTTCATGCCCAAGAGTCTAAAACTACAGTATATAATTATGAGAAAACAAAGCCAGACAGCTGTAAAAATGTCCTCCATAGATTCACTGTTTAGGAGCCAAAAACAGTCAACTCTGGATGTTTTGACATGAAAGATGTGATGGGATGTAGAGATAAATGTCTGAAATAATCATGTGCCTCAGGTAGAAAAAAGATGTATGGAGGTTTGGGGCTCAGAGGAGGCGCTGGAAGAGGCCCGAGAGACGAGGGAGGAGAACAAAGAGGTCCAAAAACAAAAGCGCTTTAACAAGAAAGTCAGAGGTCGGTTTCCTGTTTGACGCACGAGTCCTTCGCTGGCAGAGCCGACTCGTGATGTTAAACGTGTTTGTGTGTTTCAGAGCTGCGCAGGGCGGTGAGGAGCAGCACGTGGACCAAAAACACCAGCGCCCACCAGCATGAGTACGGACCAGAGGAGGAGGTGGACCCAGAGGAGGACCTCTACAAGAAAACCTGCACCACCTGTGGCCATGAACTAACCTATGAGAAGATGTGAACACATCTACATGTGCACAGAGTGTGGCAAACTCAAATGGACCTAGATAAATGGGAGTTCTTCAGGGAACAGTGAAGCTTCTTTCAATGAATTCTTAAGCAGAAATATGGCAAATTTGTATAAGCATCAATTGGAAGAAGCATTTGAAACAAAGCTTGCAAAGGTAGAAATATTGCATGTGCATCAGAAAATTCAGTATTTTTAAGCCTCAAGACATTTAAAAGCTTCCAGCATGGGTTTGCTGGTAGTTTTAGAAGATGTCACTGACCTCTGAAGTGCCTTGCAAATGCATTCATAACCCAAAACATTTTACCCACCTAAACTTTTAACCAAGCCGTCAGGCAGAACCTGGCATGCAGCAAGCTGCTGTGGGTTGGGAATCAAACATGCACCAGCTCCTTAGCGCAAGCGCAACAAATGCAGGCTGCAGCCCTCAACCGAGTCAAGTGGTACTTCAGAAACCACATTAAATGTTAAATCATGCATCATTTAACAATGCACTCATAAAATTTGTGAAAAATCTGGTTGTATATTTTATGATACATTTGCAATTCCTTGTGACGTCTACATACATTGGACAATGTCCAAGTTTGTTGGAAAGTCTTTTTAATCAGTTGTTTTGCAATAAAAAGTTTATTAAAAAAGTTTGAATTGTTCTAAATGCAAGGATTTATTAAGTGATGGCATAAAAGGTTTGTTACACAGAGCCACTATGACTTACTCCTACACAGCTTCTAAATTAGTGGCAGAAAGGGGTGATTACAGTTAGTTTGAACATCCTCTGAAATGTACTCATTCCTAGACTCAGAAAAAAAACATCTGTACAAAGGTTAACCTTGAGTGCACTACTTGGACAACTGAATTGCCCCAGCTTGTGATCCAGTGGCGCTTTGGGCCTGTATAACATCTGGTTTGTAGTTTGGATTCCCCCCCCCTCTCTTACTGCAAAAATCTTAGAATGAAAACTGGCCAATCAGATTGCTTCTACCTTGCAGGGAAGTCACATGTATTCAATTTTAAAAATGTGCTTTTGAAATAAGGTGTTTTATAGCCATTTTTCTAAGTCTCATCATCCAGTGACGACAAGACTTGAGCACAGCCAGTCATTAAGGAAAGCAAGTTTTTGGAAATCGACTATAAATTTCCTAGAAGAAACTAGAAAAGTCGACACGTTATGAAACTATTTCTCAAGGTAAACATGCAAGGTTTCAAGTCAATTTGAATGCACCGCTTCCCTCTGATTAGCTTTATGGAAATGTGCCTTTAATTTCTAGCAGGTCTTGCACATAGCCACAATAGCAAAAGTATAAAAGACTCAGTGACCATTTGCATCATTATAGAAAATGGTCCAGGCTAACAAAATCATGATCAGAAAACTTGTCATTTTGACAGTTTCTCTTGAAATGCATTTCAGTTTTAATCTGCAGCTGTACCCTGGTTTTCCTGAACCACTTTAGTTCACAGCACATTTACTGTAGCTGATACAATTCACACCAGTGTTCAAGTAATCTAGTCGTAACACATCATCCTTATGGGCACTTACAGAATCAGAACCACCATCCAAATTGTTCACAAGTTTATTTATGATTGGCAAAAATAGTTTTAATTTAAAATTCAAAGGTTTTCTGGACATCAGGAGCCTTAAATTCAGATTCAGTCTGGGTTGTATCAACCTGGACTTCCTCATCGTTGCCCTAAAACAAAAATATTTTTTAATCATTAAAGATCAACAGAATTTCCCAGTTTAATGTGCAGAGACTCACATCACTGAAGTACTTCTCAAGGAGGTAATGTGCAGCTTCGTACACCATCTCATTTTCATGATCCTGCAGCATCTCAATCTTTTCCAGTCCTCCCAGCTCTTCAATTAACAGACTAAGCTTTTCGGTTTCTCCAAGTTTCTTTGCAGCCTGAAATTACAGTACAATCAAAGATAAAAATTTTCTCTGGAAACAAATCTTAAGCCAGTTTTAAAAAAATAAATAGTTACTTCTGTAATATAGGCGTTTCTACTTACGATGTACATGTTGTTGACTGCTTCCAGTATAATCAGGATGACTTTGGCATCCTTGACCTGCAGCAGGTTGATTATTGCTTCCAGAGCTCCACTTTGCACCAGACTCGCTACCTGCTCTACAGTGCCCCCATTGGTGAAGTTTGTCACTGCCCAAACTGCTTCCTTCTGAGTCTTGAAGTCTCCCTTCAGTTCAATTTTAGAGAAATTACAGAAGCAATCAGTCCCATTTGCAAGTTACTGTTTAGTAAAAGGGTTGGGATAAACAAAGTCTTTGAAACGATAGCCGACTTAAACAATGGTTCATTTCTACAAAGCTTTAATATGGAGTTCTGCTTAAAAATGAGGTACTGTTCACCACCTGCCATCGTTTACCAAGTATTAGTAATTTGCCAGCAGGGATCACAAAACTGAGCTCTGGAAGTATAAAACTAAAGTTTTCCAGTTGCCATTTTAAGTGTAAAAAATCTGAAGTGAATATTTCTGATCATTACAGCGATAGTTGTGTAGACTTACATTTCTGAGCAATTCTACGAGAGGCGGAAGCAATCCGCAAGTGATGAGCTGCTGGATTTGCTTGCAAGGTCCTGCAGCGATGTTTGACAGAGCCCACGCTGCCTCTTTCTGCACTGTCGGTTTTGGGTGCCTCAACAACTTTGGTAGAACACTGAGAACGCCAGCATCAATTGTTATCTGGGTATGCAGGTCAGAGCCACTCACTATGTTCCCGATGGCACGCAGAGCTGGAGTCTACAAGTCAATTGAGTACCACAGATTGCAGTCAAGCGCATTTCCAAAGTCAAGAGTCTGGGCTTAAAGCAGAATTATGACTTGCAAGTACAAACATTTATATATATAAAAGTTTCAATTTACCACAATATAAAGCTCCCTGGTGTTCATGAGCTCCACCAACTGTGGGACAATGCCAGTCTTTACAACTACATCAATGCGCTCATTACTGCCATCTGTGAGGTAAGAGATTGCCCAGCATGCATCAGACAAGATGTTCTTGTCACTGAGATGAAGCAACTGGATAAGAGAAGGAAGCATCTGCAGAAAATGCAGGTTGTTAATTCCACCCCCATTTGGAGACGCATCACAATTCCAATCCAGACTGGTTTTTAAACACACCTGCTGAACTGCAGCCAAAGAGGGACATGGCTTCTTGTTTCGGCACAAGTTGGACAAGGTCCAAGTTAGATTCCGCAAGTAGCCAACCTGCGGATATGGACAGTTTAGACCTTTAGGGTTCTCTCACTAAGTATTAACATATATAATTAACTGTGATTCACACCACAAGTCCAAGTAAGTTAACTAAAAAGTTTCTGTAACCATCCTGCTTAAGAGTGGCTCACTGGTGTGCATGGGGAAATGCGAGCCAGCAAGGCAGGGATGACATTGCACTCAATGAGGATGTCACGATAAGCTGGACCATCACCTGTAAAGTGTCAAAGTAAAAATAGTTGGACATGTTTTCTGAATTCCTTCAGGAGTCAATGAAGTAAAGCAAAAGATTCTGACCTGCAATGTTTCCTAAAGCCCACACAGCCTGCTCACTGACATGCAACATTGGTGAGGCCAGCAAGTTGATGAAAGCTGGTACAGCACCATGTTGCACCACCTGCAGAACATTTTTTGAAGCAGTTTCATAGGCCCATCATAACCAGTGGTTAGCATTTTATTAGTCCTGTGTTGCTTCATGTGCTGGCGTAGTCACCTGCTGGGTATGCCAAGAATTTCCAGAGGCGATGTTGGTGAGAGCCCACGCTGCTTCGAATTGCAGAGTCGGCTCGTCATCCACAGACAAGAAGAACACAAACCGTGACAGCAGACCAGCGTCAATGATCTCTTTGAATGGAGGATTACTGCCCTTAGAGAGCAGCTTCCTGAGGGAAGAGCAAACAAAGTTCTTGTAACTATCAAGTTGGACTTCTTAGTCCAACACAGCCCAGCGATTTTCAGATTGAAGCCAGGGGAAGTTTGGAGTAAATGAGCAATACTGCTCAAGCATGGGATACATGTAGCAGTGGCTTTAAGACTTAAAGTTTACCAGCAGAATAGCGAATCACATCGACTTCCCCAGAGTCCATCATGGGTCCATGATGCAAAGGAAAGTGACTCAAACATTACACTAACCACGTGTTGAAAATGTAATTCAGCAGACTACACCACTTTCCATTTCTTCATGGTCTAATAATCACTGGCACCAACAATAGAAAGTCAACAGCACAGGCACTCCATGTTCTGTAGCTAACCAATTCCAGACAAATTTAGATGCCATGTACTTCCAACACATGCCAGAACCAGTTATTTCAAAGCAAGTTGAAAGCTTTAACTGCCCGTGTGAGCTCTGGTTCACCATCGTTGAGATGTTTGTCCTTCAACTCTGGCAGTTCAGGGCTCAAGGGTCAGTGTCCTGCAACTTTTACATGGGTCTATGCTCAAGCACAAAACAAGTAATGCAAAGAGGACTTTAGAGCACTAGACTGCATACTGAAGAGGTGTGTCAGATATTTGACTCCAGAGCATTGGACCAGAAATACAGCTATAATCTGTAGGGCACAAGCTTTGAAGACCCATTGAGGTCAAATCTTCACAATTGCATTATTTAACCACAGACTAAACAACCATGCATGCAATCTTAAGCACACAATTGCTTGGACTTCATACTTTGTAGGCCATTATAGTTCAAGTGCCATACATCAAAGCCTGGTATAGATTCAGCCATGTGCTACAAACTCAAATTATGAGTAAGGATGGAGAGGGAATAAGGATAACACACGCAGCCTATAGTCACGGGAATACTCGTGTCATAATTGCACGTTTAATAATCTAGCCCCCAGCTCAATATATTACAGCTACCCAGTCGTTCTGCTTTAACACAGCTACAAAAGACAAATACAAACTTTCAGCTTAAGATGTTCCTTCAACCAGCAGATGCAATCATTTTACCGGTCACCGTGTTCACGTTTGGTCGATGAGTGGGAACACAATCTACGCACCTGGCTGCCTGACATCCTCTGGTCTGGGCCTCCCGGTCCTCGCTGTTGATGTTTCTGATTACATCCTCGATTGTGAAGCTCAGCTATAGAAACAACACCGTTAGAAACCATACTGCTGGTTTAAGATGCAGTTCAGGACTCCGTGCAGCCAGCTGACCGTGTCATTGTGTTCAGGTGAGAGCGCCTCCTCGTCGGGGAGAGAAGACAGTTTAATGTTCCTCCTCTTGAGGAAACTCTCGTTCTTCTGAGCTTTGCGCAGCTCCACGCACTCAGACACCCGTTTCTCTCGGAGTTTCTACAACAGGTTACAGTATGACTTATTTAAGTTGCCCCCCCCCAAACCCAGCACTTTGAGAAACCACCAATGACTTACTGCCGGGTCTTTTCCCTTGTTTTTAAACTTGGAGACTCGCTTGTTCTCGGCGGACATGTTGGCGGCTGCGGTGTTGGACCTCGGTCAGGCTACGAACTTCAACGTGTGGAGGCAAGAGGTTATAGCTAGCAGCCCGGCAGGTGAGTCCAATTAAGACTGGCTAATTATCGTTCATGCGCATCTGTAGCGTATGGTAACCCAAATGTGCCACAATTCAGCGAATACGTGATTAAAATCGAAGTATTAATATGAATAAAACTTAAGTTATGTGCTCTAAATAAATGCCATTTAAATTTTATATTAAATACTTAAAATATAAAAAACAAAAAATATTTTTCAATACAAGGAAAAGGTATATGCAGGCCTAAGTACTTCAATATGTATTTAACTGGGTTGCTTCATAGTAGTGTGTTGAAAATCATCTAATGATTTTATCTGCCAGTGGGTGGCGCTAACGCTCCTCTAAAGAAGGTGACTGGTCTGCAGGAGATTTGATGTGTAGGTTAACTTATCAGACGTTTTCTTTTTGATAAACCATGTGATTTTTCCCCCTCCCAGAGTTTAAACAATTTTTTTTTAAATGAAATAGCTGTGTGTATTTTAACAAACTATGAATTTGGGTTGAGGATTCTAAATGTACTATTTAAATAATGTATTTATTAGAGTTGTAGTATTATTACTACATGCAACAACATTTATCCAAATATCTATTCAAGCTAATCAAGCTAAACATCATGCAATTATTTATTACATGTTGTTCACAATATGAAAATGAAAACATGCTTTAGATATAGAAATTATTCCACTAGATGTAAAAATGATTCCTGTATTATTCCACTCTTGTAGCATTCAACTGTAGCATTTCAATATTTTAATTTATATCAGTGGTTCAAACTGGATAGTTCAATCATACAAGTTTCATGAAGTTGACTGGACAGCCTCAACCCGGAAATGCTTTGGTCCATCCTGACCAACAGATGGCAGCAGAGCATCAGCTTGTGTCTGAAGCTGCTCCACATTTTTGACACCAGAATAAAAGATTTAAATCAATCTTGTGAATGAAACTGATATTCCGCTCCTCTTAAATCAAGGGAAATGTGTTCAAGTGAGTTCAATTCATTCATATCTCTTAAAGGGAGAGGTAACAAGAAAAAAAATTCAAACAAAACAGCTAAAATTGTCAAATCAAAATGTGAAAAGTATTCATGCTGTATGAATTTTGTTTTTATTTTGTTATGCTTCACCCACAGAAGTTTGTAAGATAACATTAGTGAACAAAAACCATCATGAAAATCAACGACCGTGAAAACTGTGCAAAAGTACGCTCTGCAATTTGCTACAAGAGCGTCAAATCAAACATGTAATGTTACATGAGTTAGAATACTAACGCTGCACATGATCCTGAAAACACCGTCCCGTCCTCACATGATGGTGGCAGCATCATGCTGTGGGGATGCTGTTCTCCAGCAGGAAAACAAAAAAAAGACTGGAATGTCACCTTCCAGCAGGATGGCTAGCCTAAACAACCTGCAAGAGCTTCTGTTTAATAGTTTAAACACGAATTAAAGTGGCCCAGTCAAAGCCCAGATCGAAATCTAACTGTGAATATGTGGCAAGACCTGAAAATTTATGTTTAGGTGGCCTCTGTCAAATCTGACTGACTTTCAGCTATATTGGAAAAAGCCCTGGCCAGAAAAAGAAATCAGTCTCAAGATCATTTGCTTCCTTCAAGAGATTGAAAACCATAATGAATAATTTGATCAAAATGACTGAGTCAAAGTCAAAATTTAATGGAAATATGCAAGTTTTACTACATTTCTTGTGCTTTGCCTTGAGGAGACTTTTGTCATGCCAGTAATAATAATTATTAGATTTTTTAATTGCCAAACTGTGTGAATTTTATGAGACGGAAATGAGCCACTGAAGGAAGCAGGTTGATCACAGGTTCAAATTCATTTTCCTGCTCTGTGGGTCTGCTGTGTGCTGACTCTTTAAGCTGACAGAAAGAAAGTGCTCACAGTTCCTCTGGGACACACTGAAGGGTGTGAACTGCTTCTCCCGATTGGCTAAAGTGAACAATGTGGATCGGACGGAGGAAATTCCACTGTGTAGATTCACGGCTTCTCAAAAGTTCCCCACCTACGTGCAAAACCAACACGCAGGGGTTAAAAAGATCAGGGTTTCCCCCAGAAAACCTGCTAAGCTCGGTGGTCGGGGCGCCGAGGTGGTGCGTTATTTGCACTTTTGTTTAATTCGAATTAAGTCAGCAGCTCCATGAGGACCCCAGGGCTTCAGGGGCCCATCAGTGCTAATATTTTAAGCACCATTGACATGATCAATGCTGCTACATTTGATTTAATGGATTCAGCAAAAAATTTAGATTCTTTGCTGAATTTACCATTTAAATTCAGAGGTTTCAGCTGTGTGATTGGTCGGCTTTAAATGCATAAAGTATAAACATCTATAAACCTATATTTTAGGAATAAATATGCTCCGCCAGTGAAAAGCTCAGAGCAACAGAGAAGCTTGCAGTCCAAAAAAAAAAAAGAAAAATTAAGCATTTTTTAAAAAATTATTATTTTCCTAAAAACAAAACCAAGCAACGCTTAGCCTGGCGGGGTGGGGGTCTAGTAAAACATGATGGGCCACCAGGTTTATAATACACTGGTGGAAACCCTGACAGAAAACTTTTAATCTGTGCATCACTGCCCACTTAATAATAAAATATTTTTAAATAAGCTTTCTAAGAGTATATCCATCTATATAATAATTTCCTTCTCACCCACCGCGGGTGGTTCTTATCCTCTGAGCTCGGTCCTCTACCAGAGGCCTGGGAGCTTGAGGGTTCTGCGCAGTATCTTTGCTGTGCCTAGAACTGCACATTTCTGGACTGAGATGTCTGATGTTGTTCCTGGGATCTGTTGTAGCCACTGCTCCAGTTTGGGGGTGACTGCCCCGAGGGCCCCGATGACCACAGGCACCACTGTGGTCTTCACCTTCCAGGCCCTCTCCAGTTCCTCCCTGAGGCCCTGGTATTTCTCCAGCTTCTCATGCTCCTTTTTCCTGATGTTGCAGTCACTCGGTATTGCTACATCCACCACAACGGCTTTTCTCTGTTGTTTATCCACTACGACAACAAAGGTGTCGTATTGTATATATATATATAGTGACTCCACAGAAGGAGAGACAGTAACAACGAGCTAGCCGTGGAGCTAGCGATACAGTAAAGTCTAGTGCAGCGATATATTTATAGTTTTCTCCTCTTACCACAGCAATCACTTATTAATAATAGCAAAATGAACATTAAGCTTAAAACCAACAGACTGAATGTTCTGCTTTTTGTGGGAAATATTTGAGCGTTTTATTTGTTTGTTTCGTTGTAGTCGGTTGCTATGGCAACGAGCCTGCTCGTAGCTGTGCTGATACAGAGCGAGAAAGAAATGGTTTTGAATTGAACTTTAACAATTTTTTTCTTTGTTGTGGAGCACAACACGAAATTAATAATATATATATATACAAACTGTGGCAGGAAGCCGGAGTACCCGGAGAGAAACCTGCCAATTTCTTTTTTATATTTTATTTATGAAATGTAATTACAAAATGTATGACTGACATTTTGTAATTACATGTCAGAAATACATTTAATTATTTCTGAGCCTTTATTCTGAAATAAAGGCTCTAGTAAAGTGGGTTATGAAAGAGGGGATTCAAACCCAGGACTTTGTTGCTGCAAGGCAACAGTTCTCCCAACTGAGCCACTGTGCAACCGTT
Source organism: Poeciliopsis retropinna (assembly GCA_010277075.1). Classification (NCBI taxonomy): domain Eukaryota; kingdom Metazoa; phylum Chordata; class Actinopteri; order Cyprinodontiformes; family Poeciliidae; genus Poeciliopsis; species Poeciliopsis retropinna. Next base: position 2,791,000 of record VMRM01000013.1, read on the forward strand.
TTGTTCACAAAATTAATGTTTTATTAATTTTGTCTAAGGAGAATTTAGAGGCCAATTAACCAAACAGTCATGATTTTAGACTGTGGCAGGAAGCCGGAGCGCCCGGAGAGAAACCTGCAAACAGGAAACCTGTCTAATCTTTTTACCCATCAATCCCAGAAAATTTAGTCTCATTTACCTGCTGTTGGTCTTCTTCCTTTCTTTCTCGTAAATATAGAGGAAGCCCCTCCTGTTCATGTCTTCACTGCAGACAGCCGCTGCAGTGAAGACATGTTCGTCAATGGCCTTCACCATTTGTGGTCCATGAGTAAGGTAGGTGTAGAACTGGGTTCGGTCAGAACCACAGCAGATGACCGAAGACAGTTTGTATTGTTCGGCTCCATGTTCTCCAGGAACCACGATGGATTCGTTGGGGACTACTTTTTTCAAACGATTTAGTCTGGCCGACTGTGGTAGGTGGAAAGCCAACACATTATTGTTAGTGAGGCAGTGTCTATATGATAGCTTTGTTCCACAAACTGAACAAACTGATTTCAGCCCCAAGTTGACCCAGTGATTAAAAAGACCTGCAATGTCGTCTTCGGCTCTTGGAGATGGAAGTTCTATCACTGGGCCATTACTTAGGAGCTCTAATCCGTTTGACTCACAAGTTGGACAGCTGCCTTCACTAAACAGTTCTGTGTCGGTCCTTCCACCAAACGAGTCCAGCCAGACTAAAACTGAGTGAACGAACGATGTCACATCAAATTCGCCCCCTTGTCCCAGTTTTCTCTCTTCCAGTTCTTTCATTACCGGCGCGATGTCTTCTGGAGTAACATGTCTTCCTGGGCTCCGAACAGCAGATAATATTATGTTGGAAACCGCAGGGATGGGTGACGCTTCAAGAAAAACCCTTTCCTGAGCGAGACATCTCCTTGTCTCGCTCAGGTTAAGGATTGTTTGAAATGAAGCGTTCACCCAGCTGTTTGCCATCGTGTTGGAGAACTTGCAAAAGTTCTCCAACACGTCCATGTTCTCCTCGGTGGTTCCTGATGGAGCTTCTGTCCTCGTCATGCTGTGGTTTTCTGACCGAACCCGCTGCTCCGAAAGGTCAACTTCCCCATCCGGGTCAGTCAATCCTTTCGGAGCATTTGTAAAACTGTCCCCAACGACTTTGCTCTCATCCTCAGAGAGAACTACCCCAGCCGGGGTAGAGCTCTCTGAAGATGAGAGAGCTACCCCAGCCGGGGTAGCCTTGTCGTTGGGGACCCTCGCGAACTCATGGACAGAAGAATCGTTCCCAGCCGGGAACGATTCTTCACTGTCCACGGCACTCTCAGCTAAATTTGAGTCCGTTGCAGTTGTTAAATAATCGAACATCCTCTTCATGCTGGTCGTCACAACGTAGCCCAGCCCCCAGCCGAGTGGCAGAGCAAAAGGTACGAGTGCATCCGAAAAACTGAACATTGTGGAGAAATAGCAAGTAAAATCTCAAAGAGCCGTCTGGATCCTGAATGCTTCAATGTACTGAGATTCCAACAGTTAAAGGCTCAGAACGTCTTTGGTCTATTGTGATGCACATGATGTCATCTATGACCTCATCAACGAACTCACTGTAGTTCTGTGCCACGGTCTTTCTTCTGATCGTTGCTATGGAAACGATCAGATCAGTTCTGCTTGACTCAAATTATAGATGAAGTTGTGACTAAATATTGAAATAATCTTTTTATTAATTTCGCATGAAGAGATTAACAATAGATTTATATTTGACTGAATTGTTGCATTTGTGGTTTTCTGTACCTGTTGCGGCATAAATTGTCATAAGCCAATTATCCATTATTGTTTTTAAACACAATCCTTTGGAAAGCTAACTGTAGAATCGTACTTTGAGCTGAAGTCAGCAAATAAACGCTAGGTTACATGTAGTACCTCACGGATCACCAGGGTGCGCCCGCGGACCACCAGTGGTCCAGGAACCACAGTTTGAGAAAGACTAATCTAAAGCAAGTAATGGTCAATCTCACATAACGTATTGGACCTGTTCTAGTGATTACTTCTAATGAAGGCTGCATATTTTACATGGTTTGTACCATTTTAATCTCTACTGGAGCCTATGCTTTAAATATTTATACATAATCAGGGTATAGAGGGGGAGTGATAACAACTCCCTGACCAACAGGGGGCCATCCACATTTTTTTAATTTTTTTGTTCATAGAAATTTTAAAAACTGGAACCCTGTCAATTGCAAAATTTATTATATTGTGTTTTCTAAAATTGTTTTTAGCAGAAAAATTTAACGTTTTCCCTCCCAGACCAAGAACGACTGTGGATGCTGCAAAGAAAAATAATAAAGTCAGGTTTTCAAAAAATAGAGAAAGAAAAAGGTAAAAGTATCAATTTCTAACCCAGTTTTTCTCCTAGAGAGGTTGGTAGACTGTGTGATCATCAATCATTTAGCATAGTTAGCTTAGCTACAGACTGTTTGCCTCCATTTCACTAACACTGAATAAATCAAGGAAAGAAATTACCAAGATATTCATATATTTACCTTGTCCTTGTACCTTTTAACACTTAACAGCAGATGAGTCAGTCAGCAGCAGCTCTAGCCCACATCTCTCTTGACCAATCCTCTCCTGAGTGAAATTAAAGCTGCAGTATGTAATTTTTTATAACAATATGTATTTTTACATATTTGTTAAAACTGTCATTATGTTGTGCAGTATGGCATGAGAGATAATGTGTGAAAAATCTATTTCCTCTGCTTTCTCCCACTGCTATCTAGAAACAGCTAGTTAGAGACAGGAGAGTTTTAGTGCTGACAATCACAATCTCATGTGGTGCTGCTCATCCCTATGTGGCAGCTAGCATAGCCTGTTGTGAATGCTTAATCTAGTTAGCATAGCTACCAGTGATGGCAGATAATCATTTTTCCTGTAATGATGTGTTGTTTTTCCACCACTAGCACATTTAAAACTAAAACTAATAGAAAACATTTAAGCAGCCTACTTGCAAACTGTATGTGGACTGTTGGATGTAAAATTCATGAGCAGTAAATATTGTGCTAGTTATTAGTATTGGACCAAAGAAAGCAAGGCAGTTGCAAGCCTTAAAAAACCCATGCTTCTGATGGGTCAGATAGACTCAAAGACATTGTAACTGCGACTGCTCACGGGGCCCATTTCAAATTTTTGTCATGGGGCCCAAGATTCCTGGCAGCGCCCCTGTTCTTACCTCAAGTTCTGGAAAGAGACATAATTTATCACAGGGAGTTGATGTAAATATCCATACATGTCAGCCTGTGTCCAGTTTGAGTGAAAGGAGGTGTGCACGATCCCCGCTGAGGTAAACTTAAAAAATAAAGCAGTGCGTGAGGTAACGCACAGAGGCTTCAGCTGTGTGATTGGTCCGTTCTGCCAGCTTTAAATGCATAAAGTATAAACTTATCTTCCATAAACCTATATTTTAGGAATAAATCTGCTCCACCAGTGAAAAGCTCAGAGCTACAGAGAAGCTTGCAATCCAGCTTGATTTAGAAAAACAAAAAAAAACAAAAAACAAAACCAATTATGCTGGTTTTTGTTTTATTATTATCATTATTTTCCTGAAAACAAAAACAAGCTATGCTTAGCCTGGCGAGGGGGCTAGTAAGACATGGTGGGCCACCAGGCTTATAATACACTGGGGGAAACTCTGAAGATGTTTGAAATTATTTTTATTCCACTAAAAAATTCAGTAAATTAAAATGTCGCCTTAAGAGTAGAAATATTCTGTTCCTTTTGTTGTGTAATCTGCAACTTGTCTTCCCATATCTATGTTACCAGGATTTAATAAAAGATCTTTGAGATACTAAAAAAATGGCACCACCAATATCTTGTGATATGATGAAACTCACAGCAAGTGTGTGGATATTTGTTTACATCTGGAGAAAAAGGGGGAAGACTGAGAGCATCATCCCAACTGAGAAGCATGAGAGTGGCAGCATCATGTGGTGAGGTGTGTTTGGCGGCAAGAGGGACTGGTGCACTTGACAAAATAAACGGCATCATGACGAAGGAACGTTACGGAACATTGATCCAAAATTCCAGCTGATAATTGTCAGAAGCCCGCTGGAAGAAAATCCAAGATGTTAAAACCCAAAATCAAACAGGGGACTGTTGCTAAATGCTAACAATTATGTGTGCATGTAAAAACGTCCAATACATCTTTTATTATTCTGGCATTTAGCAAATAGGTTAGATAATTTTAACTGAGCTAGGAGAGTAAAGACAGAGCAGACAACTGAGAAAATAGTTTTGAATGTTTTTGTGCAATCTGCTTCCAGCTGCATGCGCCGAGGAAACAGAGTTGTGCGTTTGTAATTAAAGTTCCCACACTTTCTGCTTCATTAAAAAAAACAAAAAAAACTAACAGTAATATGGACCAGTTGCAGAATTCCTTTAGTATTTTAAATAAATATTGATTAAAAAAAAACCAAAACACAATAATTGCATAATATGAAAGTTTTTTTCCTAAGATTGGATCTTTTCAAAATACGTACCTTTGTACTGAGTCACATTTATATTTTGAATTTAGAGTCTCTACAATTGATTCACTTGAACATAGATTATTTTCCCCCTGATTTCTAACTGATCATTAAGGTATTAATAAGTGATCTATAGACAATAAATTATGCACGTCTGTCCCTCTCTTTGATCTTTTCCCTCACCACCACTTCCTCCCCCGCTGTGGTTTTCAGACCAACTTGAGGTGTCCATGGGAAATCATTAGTATAGATTATCCTGCAGTACTGCTTCCATACACACACACACACACACACATATACACAGTGATTCCTTGCCAAGAATTTGTCCTCAGTAATGCACTTTAAACAGATGGGATATTTGAAACATCCCTCTGCTTAGATTAGATGCAGAGAAGAACACACACTCTGTGTGTGTGTGTGTGTGGGGGGTGTGTGTGTGTGTGTGTCGACTAAGGAACACGGACAAACTCGCTCTGATTTTACAAGAAGAAACAAAGAAGGATGATGCAGTGTGTGGCAAAGACAAAGGTGGGCCTTGTCTGTCTGCAGGAGTCAGCAGCTCTCAGGTATCAAAGGAGAGCAGCAGAACCACAACAGGATGTGGGCCGGAGTGACAAAAAGAGAACGAGGGAGAGATTTTAATTTGCGCATCGTTTGACTTTTTACGTATCAGGGATGGTGGGAATTTCCACTTGGCATAATCATTTTTGGAAAAAGAAAAACGACATCGATATGAGACACTTCTGGGGATTCTGAAAACAGACTGTGATTCTTCTCATCCTGACCTCATACATTTCAAACATCTCTTTCTCTCTGACCTTCTGGCTACTTGTTACAGCACCATTTAGCTCCAGCTGGTTAATATTTCACGACGCCGCTCCAATACCGGCCCGTCGATAAGCGGGACAAGACTCGCCGCGGGTCCAATCCATCATGCTCAGTGGCGACGAGGCTTCACAGTTGGGTTACGTCTGTGTGTGCTGATAGATCGTTTGTTTGTGCTGACAAAGCCGTAGTGGCTTTAGACAAATGGTCTCAACAGCTGGGAGGTCGAAACAAGCCATTCATCATCTGCTCGCGCAGCCGGATGGTCAAGAGCAGAAAAATGCACAAAAAGTAGTTTACAGTGATGTGGGAAAGTGAAAAAAAAAAGTTCAGCTCCTCATGAGGAAATGTTCACTTGTTTCTTTTTGTTAGTGGCTGGAAAAGAAGATGATTTAATTATAGTAAAAAAAAAAAACCAAACAAACTTTGCTTTATTAAACAAAAAAACCCATTTTGTTTTATTCATTGGATAAAATCTATGAGACGATGGAAAGATGGAAAAAGTTAGGCGCTAAATGTTTTCATAGGTAACTGAAATAAAGGTATGAAAACGTGAGCCTGCGTGTAATTAATAATTACTGAGATAAATTAACTTTTCAACAATGTTCTAATTTCATAAATAGGTCTGCAGCACACACACACACGAACACACACAGGTGGGATTTGTTAATGGCCGTTTATCCCAGCTAAAAATAAGAATAAATTGTTGATTCTGTGTTAATCTGCAACCTCAAATTGGCAGAGAGAGATTGTTACAATGTCGTACTAAAACACAATATTTGGATTGAGGGCTTTTAGACTCAGAATGTCACAGCTTTTAGAGACATAAAAAAATCTTTAAAATACACGACTCCGTGGAAGTTTAGTCAACTCCGTTTTGGTGACTGAACCAAACATCTCAACATGTCAAATGTTAGGAGAGGGCATTAGCGGAAAGTAAACATCTGATTGTTAAAGAATCAGACATGTGTCAGCATTAAACTGTGGGCCCAAGAGCGAACAAAAATCTCCTATTAAATACGTTTCCTGAGCTCTGACGACTCCTGACGGCAACGGCGCCGACGTGTGGCTGTGACCTGGAGTCAGACTGCAGCTGTGGACGCTATAAAAGAAAACGGGAGGTTTTCCGTGCATTGTCCTTGAGCTTGTCCGGTCGGACGCTCATCAGCATGCAAACGTGAAGCCTCTTTTAATCCACCTGTGTCCCTGCAAAGCAGCGGTGCTACTTCAGCACGTGGGTGGCGCGCAGTAAAAAGAGAGAGCAGTTTAAAGACAAACCGTGGCTCCAGAACGAGCAAACTCCATTGTTTTTTACTCTCACATCTCTGGCTTTAGTAGCATTTTTAACACGTGTTGCAAAACTATTAATGCTCATCCAACCTTTTTCACATTTTGTCAAATATCAGAGGGTTTTTTGGGGGTTTTTATGTGAGAGATTGTCGAACGTACTTTATTCTAAATAAGCGGCGTGTGAAATGCAATCTGGGAGCCATTTGTGGCTCTCTGAATTGTGGTTTTCACCAAAATATTCTTAAAATACAGTTGAAAAAAAAGGCCATAAAGTATTTCCCTTTTATTAACCATGTTTTTGCTTTAATTTAAATGATGTAGTAAGTAAACCCCCAATTCCATATTTTTGTTCAAAAGCTTCTTTTAGCAAAAATTTCATTAATCAACATGATTATGTTTTGAGTCAAAAGTGATTTACAGATTGCTTTTTAAACACTATTAGTCTATGTTAGTAATTTTATTAATCTAATTTAAACAGATAAAAATATTTTAAAAAATGTCACACAAGAAAAATGAATCTGTTCTGGCTTGACGGCGCCGGCGCAGTATGATCTAGCATGATGCGTCATCTACCCAGAATGCATTGCAGCATAAACTATATGGTGTGTGACAATATCTTATTTCCACTTATGAAAACTAGAAAAACTTACAGTATTTTTACAACAGAAATAAATCTATTTAACAAACCTCTAAGGACTTCAGGTCCGCTCTGTTCACACTGACGTTTTAATACACACAGATCACCTCTGTTGTAACGATTAGGAGACTTCTGAATCAAGAAGTCACCTGTGGCAGAATGTTAGAAAGTTTAAGGGTTATGAATACTTTTGCAAGACATGAGAATGCAGAGAATTCAACTTTAAAAAGCCAAAACGAATTCCTGCTCTGCTTGGTTGACATCTGAACCTTCGGCAACTTTTAGTTGCTGAGTGTCATTATCTGACTGTGAATCAGCCAGATCCCCGAAACAAGAAAGGGAATCAAAAGTGGTGGGAGAACTGGGAGAGGGAGAGAGGGGCTGCAAAGATGCAGGGCTGGAATTTCAAAGGTGTTCAGACAAATCTGAAGCTCAGACATCAGCCAAGAGCCCACATGGACTCTTCAAAAGAGACGGAGAGAGGGTAGAGCGGAGGACACAGTCAACAAAAACATCCTTCATTCTTGACCGCGTGCAAAAAAAAAAAAAAAAAAAAAAAAAACCCGCGCCAGCTGGCAGGCAGACACGCAGAGCGGGGGGTTTTCGGGGGTCCAGACAGAACACTAGAGGGCGAGTGGATGCTGGTGTGGGGGAGCGTGAGGCAGGTATCAGGTGTATCTGAGCAGAGAGGCCCCCAACACGGGCTTCTTCTGTTCAGCCGGCTCCCTGGCCTGGACAAAGGCTGCATCTCTGGAGCTTCGCCAGCCCACAGACAGACCAGGTAATATTAGAAGGACTTAATGGCTCCAAGACAAAGGAAAGATGGTTAAAAGAAGATTGCAACATGGGAAAATGTTGGCTTAGAAACACAGTTTTCTAAGGTCCTGAGCTGTTGCCGTCGTCAACCGGGACATTTAGTTTACTAATTCTATCAATAACCAAGTAGCCAGTGTAATAAAACTGATAATTCCCCAAATATACTAATGTCAAAAAGTCACTATAAGCCCCAAGCAAGTCACATTTTTAACACTTTTATTTCTTCCAGTTATTTTCATGCTAAATATTGCAATGGTTTTTGTACAAAAAATTTTATGTTGGCAACAAACCATTCCCCCCAAATTAATCTTTGGCTTAATAAACCTATGGCTGGTTGAGAGTTACCCTATTTAATGTGATGTCAGCTCAGCCTTTGCAGGCTTAACAGCTTCAGCTCTGCTGGAAAAACAAGTTGTTGACATAAATCGGTCTGAACAGGATTGTAAAGGTTTCCCCCATTCAAAGTCAGAGCCTGATATTGTTTGTGAAAGATTTAAATGTGACCAAAAAGCAGAAACAGATTAAATGTGTGTGGAGTCAAATATATTTTTCTAAATTTGGTAAAATTGGAAAAAAAAAGAAAAAAAAGAGAAAGAAAATGTACTGATACAAGCTGTGCCAAATTGAAAAAAGTTATTTCTGTTAAAATCAATTATTATTATTATTAGTCAAACAATCAGCCTGTAGTTACACAAAGTTAAGCTGGATAATTTCAAAAAGCATCTGCTATGTTTTAAAATACATTTCAAACGCAATAGATATCCAGAAAAATTTCAAGCGCTACAGTAAGAAAAAAAATAAAAAGAGAAAAGAAAGAATATGCAGATCAGGGTTTTAGCCAATATAGCTGGCATATTTAACTCCACCGCGGCCTTGTGCAAATACTTTAAATACTCACTGATCTAAAAATATTTGGGGTGGAGAAGGGTTGAACACAGTTCAGTCGGCTACTTTTCTGAGCGCGTGTTCCTGACAGAGACGAGAGTTTGTCCATGAAACCGATCCGTGCTGCAGAGCCGCCGCGTCTGTGCACGACAACATCATTAACATCTGTGGAAGAAAAGACAATTTAGGGTGATGCAGACACAGAAACATAGAGCCGCATCCAAACAATAATTATCATACTTAAGTGACACGAGGATATGTTTGCGACTGCGTGTGCTTGCAAACTGCTGCTGTTTGCTTTACATTGCTGATTTGGCATTTTACCAAAGATGGAACATTCTACAGATGAACAGCAAAACCTTTTTGTAACCTTTTCATGCAATGCAAATTTCCAGATTTGTTTAAGTTTGGACTTGGACTGGGCCATTCTACCACGTGAATATTTAGAGTTGTACACAACCATCTTTTGAAGATTTTAACATGTTTTTTTTTCTTTCTAGAACTCTTACTTTCAACTTCATTCACCTTTCCATCAACTTTTTAGTAATTTGTTTATTTAGAAAAAATGAACACAAAATGTTTTGCTTTAGTTTGTCATGCTAATAAAGGTCCAAACAAGGACTGAGTTTGCAAATTAGCATGTGGCTAATAAACCTTCCTACAAAACAACGGCTGCTTGATTGTTTTTTTACCATGTAACATTATTCACTGTGCTGTTCTTGATTAAATACACTTAAACTGGAAATTGAAAAATGTTATCGAAGTATTTTGGACACGCCTATAAACTTTGTCCAAATCCTGTCCTAAGTTTTAAGAAATGAATTCAAAGGAAAAACTACAAAATACCTAACGGCCAGAGGATTCATGACATATCAAGTATCAATATCAGTACTGTTATTGCAGATACTGATACCGAATACTCTATATTGCTATTTATACCACATCGATGCTGAAATATAAAATGTTGCACACCAAATACAAATGCACACCACACTGTTTGTATTTTTGTTAATAAGAAATCTGTAAACCAAATATTTATGATCATCCTCCTATTTTTCAGTGATGTACTACTTCATGTTGGTGGGGTCACATGAAATCCCGATATAAACCATGGAAGGCCAACAGTTGCAGAGTCAATCAACATGTTAGCAATGCGCTTATCTTATTGGGAGTGGGCTTTAAATCAGCCGTATAAATACCTGTTTTCTAGAAATGTCTTGCTTTCAACTTCATTCACCACTGAAGTCTGGTTTCGCATCTCCGTCTTCCCCAGGATTTCAGAATATGCTCTACTTTTGCAGAGAAGAGCTTTAACACTCGTACGTGAAAAAACTAATTAGTGCATAAAGGTGTTTGCAGTAAAATGCTTCCAAGATTTCAGGCTTTAGAAAAATCTTGCAGTGGTGGCTGGTCAGCAAAATGAGCGACAAATCGGCTGTTATTTCAGAAGTAATGCATATATTATATTTGGGAACGGGGAGATGAGGAGCTATAGTAACAGGTGAGGACACAGAGCAACTCGAAAAGTCGAGACATCAAAGCGCGGTGGAAGAGAGAAACAGCTGGTCAGTGTGTGTGTGTGTGTCTGTCTGTGTACATGAACACACCTTCAAAGGGGACCCTGGATGTGCTGGACCGTCTGACTTTAAGCACCAATATGGGACACACACACACACACACTCTCTCCCTCTCTGTCTCTTGCACAAGCCCACCTGTCATTGAGTCTCGACGTGTGCCTGCATGAGTTCCTTCTGAGTGATTAAAACGTACAAAGTCGCTCAGAGATAAATCACGAACGCGCTGTGGATGCTCAGAGGGCCGAGCGTGTGCTGACTCGTCCAGGGCTCAATGCGGTAGATCAGCCGGGATTCCTGTCGTTCTGCAGGAGAAATGGGACCTTAAAAGAGGAAACCAATTATTGCCTTTCAGATACATGTTTACGCCAACTGCTCATCTGTGTACAGTCGGGGTCATTGAAAGTCTTGTTGCACGGCAATTTCCAAGAACTTGAAAATTGCCGTGCAACTCCCATAGTGTGTCACATTGTTGCAGAGAACATCATTCAAAATCTACTACTGCTACTGCTTTATCTTGTTGAGGCCGATTGGCCTTCACCTGAACCAGTTTGATCACACCAAGGCAACACCTTTTCTTTTCATCTTCAGCCATTCGGTTGAAGAGTTTCAAATCATTTTCCTATCGATCACCCCATTTACACCCATTCCATGGCCTCACATTTGACTCCTGAATACCTCTGTTTACAGAGGAGTGTCCACGTCAAGTGACTGACTACAAAACGAGCCCAGACCATCAACCCTCCACCACAAATCTTAACAGCTGATATTTGTTTTTTGTGTCAATGTGCTTTGTTTGGTATCACGGTCTCACTTGTCCAAAGGACTGTGTTCCATAATTCTGGTAGCTAATTTTGATGCGAGGTTGCAATCTTAAGGTGTGCTGCCACTTTTTTCCAGAGAGAACAGACTTTCTCCTGACAATGCTTCCAAACAAACAATGCTTGATTTGTCTCTGCAACCTTTGTTGTCATGAACGTCAAGGGTTAGCGTGCCTTTTAAAGGGCGTAAGATCAACCTTAGTTTCTTCTTTTCCTTGCAGGTATTTTGGTCTGACCTTTAGGTACGATTCCCTGGGTAGACTGACAACTGTCTTAAAACCCTTTTCAATAGTGGACGGTCTTTCTCATTGAACAATGATGGGCTTCGTTCGAACTGTTTGGAAATAGCATCATGAGTGTCTCCAGACTGACTGGCAGCTACAGTTTTTCCATCTTGACTCTGACCTTTAAGCTCCAGAAGGATGATCAAACTCCAGCTTTTAGAGGAACTCTGACTTGCTCATCAATATGTTTGGTTGCTAATATATTAAACCCCAAAGGCAACATATTTACACTGACAACATTTTTGTTTAATAAATCATATTTACTTTTTTGCACTCAAATTTAGATTTAAAACTTGTAGAATTCATTTATTGTAGAATTTAAAGGCATTGATGCCTAAACCTGACATTTTTCCTAACCCTGTTCTTCACCAAAATGTATCTCTACCCTAACTAGTAGAGTGCCACCAATGACCTTGTGTTGACAACTATTGTGAAAGTGGTCCTCTATAGTATTTGGAAGCAGGGGCAAAAAAGGGGGGGAAAGTTATGACAACTCCAAGGGCCCCTGACCAACAGGGGCCCCTCCATATTTTTTTTATTTTTTTGTTAATAGAAATAAAAAAAGGGGGGCCCTCTAAAATTGTTTTTAGCAGAAAAATTAAATGTTTTCCCTCCCAGACCAAAAAGATCACATTTGCCCTGAACCTCCCACATCTGCATGAAATGGTTCCTTCCTGCTTTTAGCTTGACGGTGACGGTGTTCAGCAGCAGACAGTAGAAAACAAGAACTGTGGATGTTACTATGCTGCAAAGAAAAATAATAAAGTCAGGTTTTCAAAAAATAGAGAGAAAAAAGTAAAAGTGTCAATTTCTAACCCAGTTTTTCTCCTAGAGAGGTTGGTAGACTGTGTGATTATCAATCATTTAGCATAGTTAGCTTAGCTACAGACTGTTTGCCTCCATTTCACTAACACTGAATAAATCAAGGAAAGAAATTACCAAGATATTCATATATTTACCTTGTCCTTGTACCTTTTAACACTTAACAGCAGATGAGTCAGTCAGCAGCAGCTCTAGCCCACATCTCTCTTGACCAATCCTCTCCTGAGTGAAATTAAAGCTGCAGTATGTAATTTTTTATAACAATATTTTTTTTAACATATTTGTTAAAACTGTCATTATGTTGTGCAGTATGGCATGAGAGATAATGTGTGAAAAATCTATTTCCTCTGCTTTCTCCCAGTGATATCTAGAAACAGCTAATTAGAGACAGGAGAGTTTTAGTGCTGACAATCACAATCTCATGTGGTGCTGCTCATCCCTATGTGGCAGCTAGCATAGCCTGTTGTGAATGCTTAATCTAGTTAGCATAGCTACCAGTGACGGCAGATAATCATTTTTCCTGTAATGACGTGTTGTTTTTCCACCACTAGCACATTTAAAACTAAAACTAATAGAAAACATTTAAGCAGCCTACTTGCAAACTGTATGTGGACTGTTGGATGTAAAATTCATGAGCAGTAAATATTGTGCTAGTTATCAGTATTGGACCAAAGAAAGCAAGGCAGTTGCAAGCCTTTAAAATTGTGACGCTTTTGATGGGTCAGATAGACTCAAAACAATTGTAACAGCAGCTGCTCAGTACTTGTGTACTGTTTACAAGTACACAAAAACACACACACAAACATACACAAGTTTGCATTTTTACCCATAAGGACTTTGCATTGACTTCCATTCATTTTAGGAACTGCATTTATGCCTAATTCAAAACCAAAACCCAGCTCACTCCTTACCTATAAGCCTAACCCACAACCCAAAAACAGCACTTCTTCTCATGGGCTTTGGGCCCCATAAGGAGCAGTTGGTTCCCACAAAACATTTGTTGGAAAAACTGTTCTTTCCCCCTCTCTATCTCTCTCTCTCTTTCACACTCACACACCTACACACACACACACACGGCAAACAGAAAAGGAAACTCCCTGGCTTAGAAATTAAATGATCTTTCGCATCCTGATCTTCTGATAACAGATTGTTCATGTCTTCTTACGTGTGTATCTTTCTTGGAAAGTTTCAGATGTTTTGCAAAGACTTAGTTGTCATCTGTATTTATAAGTTATATGCATGAGACATCTTTTGGTAGCTGTGCAGTCATTTGTTCTTCAAACACGCACACACACATTTAGGTTTCTTGCCAATCTCCTCCTGAGTTTCCCAAACACATCAATTCCCAATAGTTACATAATTGTTGCAGATGATTTGCTTTTGCTCTCAGTCTAAAGGCTTAGAATGTTTCCATATTTCTAGATAAACTTAAACAGGAGTGTGTTTAGTTATCCACAGGTTTTCAGTGCAGTTTCCCTAATCAGGACATTTGGAGCTGACTCAGATAGTTATGTCAGCAGGTCAAAGTGGAACACCATTAACAATGAGTCCCTGTTGTATTTGCTGAATGAGAAACACCTGTCCGACAGGCGTTTTCAAATGTGATCATGATTATCAGCACTTTGCCCTGACTCCTATTAACTCTGTCATTCTAATATTCTTGTACTGTTTTCTGAAATACACCGGCGAGTCAGTGGAAGAGCAAGGATTTTGTCTCCTGTGGTCGTTTCTCTTACTACTTCCCTTCTTTTAAGGCCTAACATTAGCACTTGAAGCTCATTCAATTTGTTTGCTAAAAATCTCATTCTACCCATTATGAATGCTGAAAGGAATAGTTTAAATTTCCTCCTTCTCTGTGCTCCTGCTCCACATTCATGACGCCTCCTTGTCAGAGAGGATTGTCCAGGTTTAGAGGTATTTGAAATTTTGTGATATTAAGTCTGGTTCAAACAGCACATACATACATACACATACATACATATATATGATATGTATATGTATATGTATTTTGTTTCAGACAAGAAACTTGAAGGCAGACGCGACAGCAGTCATGCAACAGTGTGGCAACACCTGTGTCACAAATAACCCACTGGTGGATCTTCCAGAAAGATATAAAACTTTGAAAGACATTAAGATTTGTAAAGATCCTGTGGAACTTGAAGCTCGAATCAGAGATTAGAGTAAATGTTCTGAGTGGTTTGAGGCAAGGACAAAAAAGCTTACAGCTTCAAATTTCCATCGAGTCATGGTCAGGAAAGCAAAGGTCACAGACAAGTTTTTAGAGACAATTTTTGACGCTCACTCGGTTTCAGCCCCTTCACTGGATTACGGGAGAAGAAACGAGCCCTTAGCGAAATCGAAATATTTACAGACTCATCAGGACCGGCACTTGCACGAGTGTGGCTTTGTGGTCAGTAATCGCTTTCCGTTCTTAGGGGCTTCACCCGACGGCAAAGTATGTGATGGCGGCCAGTCAGGTATAATAGAAATAAAGTTTCTGTATGCCGCTCCAAATTCCACCATTTTGGATGTCGGGATCAAGGTCAACTTATGATCGCAGGATGTGATTTTTGCTTTTTTATTGTTTTCACCCACATGTAGAAAGAGTGTGGCCAGACACACCATTTATGTCATCCATGTTAGAAGTTTTAGCTGCTTTCTATCAAGATCATGCTGTGCCTTATTTGCAAAACATGCAGGCAAATAAAATTGAAGGAACTGGTCATGCTCACTTGCACTGTTCATCTGTTTGCACTTCTATCCCTTTGTCTGCACCCTCTGTCCTTTTGTCTGCATCATTGCTCACCGCAGCATCGTAGGTATCCCTGTAAATAATTCACAACATTCACTGTGATCTAGATGGTATCCCTGTAAATAATTGAAGCAAAAAGTGATTCTGTTTCTATTCGTGCATCATGTGATGTAAGATGAAATTGACACTAGATGTCAGCACATTTGTGGAAAATGTTATTTGTGACACATGATAAATAATAAAATAACTTTGAATCAGAATAGGTGTTATACCTTACTTTAACACCTATAGCACCTATAGGTGTTATAGGTGCGTATGTAATTGTGTGTACTTACAAACTTGCACTGTCTGCACTAGGGTTAGGGTTAGGACTCCGTCTGCTGGTGTCGGATAAGGATGGGACGCTGTTGGCCCAACTCCCGCCGACAAAATGCTAATAAATAAATAAATTGTAATATATATTTTTCATGCAATACACATTTATCATAGATACTGAAACAGTTGGTGAAACAGTATTCCACTCAATTAAATCTACATGTTCCATTCATCAAACTACAAAATGCACAACACTACTGAAGCTGGAAAGCAGAATTTCTGATGGATGAACAATCACTCAAAATATCCCCATTCACTAAACAGAAAGAAAGCAAAGCAATAATGCTTACACCAGCACACACTCCTTCGTTCTTGTTGATCCTCGGAAGGTTGAGCTGCTCATGCGGTCGTGCACAAGCTTTGATCCAAACAAGGCATTCTGCTTCTGATTTTGGAAATCAGTGAATTTTAGTACCACAAATACCATCGGGATACCTGACATCACCAGTACAGATACCCCACTGACAATGGAGAACCATTCTGTTTCGATTGTTGATGTGAAAACTTTCTGCCGGTGTGCTAGTTCACAGCTACATTAGCTTGTGTTTACTAATGCGTGTACATTAGCTTGTGTTTGTGAGACGGCCACGCACGTGGTAGCCGCGCTACTACGTAGGAAGGGCATCAGCCAATGAAACGCTGTGTTACACTGTGGTAAGGTCCATTCAAGCACCCTGACACTTTTCCACATGTGTGTCATCTCCCCCGTGCCGTGACTCCTCAGGTATGTATCCTGTCATCACTAGAAACACCTCGGGTTCCTCCTTCAAATCTCTCTATTTAAACAGAAACACTTGGTGACACAATAAGACGCCATCAAACACGTGAAACGTGTGTGTGTGTGTGTTTTATGTTTTTCCTGTGAGGCAGCTGAATTTTTGAGAACAAAGATCACAGTCAGGTGAAAATATGTTTGCTCAGTAAACAAAAAGGCTGAAGTCTTTTTGTTTATTCCTGAACAGAAAGATTTTAGAACCAGGTTTTATTGCCATTCAATTATTCCGCGGATGGCGAGCTGATTAGGCTAATTGGAGCGTGAATGAGACAGCAAACATGGTTAACGACAGACATTTAACGGGTATTTACGGGTATTTACCAACCATATAAACAAATACACACACGTAAACCTGAAGTCTTCCAAAAAAAAAATCCCAGATGATTGCCATTAGTTTCTGACTAAGGTCAACTTCTAATTCTTGTTTTAGGAATTTTATATGTAATGTTGGCCCAAACTGTTGGCCAGCATGGCGTAAAGAGACTTTTTGTGCAGCTAGTTTAAAAAATGTAAAACTATTTTTGTGTGCAAAAAGCCTTTTTATGGAGGTACACATTATAAGAAAACACACAGTCTGAACTCCTATGATTGGGTGAAAGTGTGTGAGAAGCAATCCCTTTTCGTTTTTGTGTTAGCACAGAGCAGCAGGCTGATGGCCCGAGGACACCCGGGTCGCTGTTGTTGTGAAGTCATGTTTTGCTTTTAGAAACCTGGCAGGTTCTCAGCCTGACCGCTGTCTACACCTCTCTGAAAAGAACAGTCACACACACATCCTCATAAACACTGCCACACACATGCACATGCATTCCCACAGTTGCTTTGAGGTGAGGTTTGGTTGAAAAAAAAAAAAAAAACTTCCCTGCCTGTCTTTCATGTGTGAAGCTTAAGAGCTGTCACACTAACAGCAGGAAACCGCGCTGCTTTGATAGGACCTCTGCAGAGGGCAGAGGCTGTCAGCGGCAGGCCTGGACCTGTGGGTGCGAGCGTTTGTTGATGCATCTGGGTACGGGTCAGGTGCTGCTTTTAAAGACAGATGGATATTTTGAAGATGTAGAACACGGTGATCAAACGACGACTGAAATGTGAGTGTGAAGTTAAAGTAAAGTAAATAGCACTTGTTAGCTAATTATGTTGATAGTCACAGGTGGGTTTTAGCGTGACAGCAGCTACTGAAGTGGTCGAAGCGTCGGTATAACCCAAATAGAGATACAACACCTGCCTTCACAAGCTGCGCTTCCATTCATTACAGAATTACGTAAATTAAAATTATGAAGAAAAAATATTCACACAATGAAACCTTATTCTGTTTTAATAAAATGTTGAGATGTATTTCACAAAACTGTAGCCATTTTTGTTGCCCGGCCATTGCCTTCCTGTCCTATTCCCATCGGGAAAATTCTCACTTACCACATCCTGGGCTTTCTCCCCTTCACTCGGTTTGTCTCCAGCAAAATTTCTACAGGCCAAATCAGCGGACAGAAGGAGAAATTGTGAACGTTGACATGGACTTCCTGTGCTGTTTTAGTATTGCAGTCTGCCTGAAGCTTTAGCAGTGTCAGTGGAAGAAGTGAGCGAAGCCTTTCAGGCCATGTTGGCCACGCTTTCAAACACTGAATTAGCATTAACGGCTGCCTCGTTCGGTTCAGCACTTCTCTCTTCACGGTGGAGGTCGCTTGGCAATTTCCGGTAAGCTTCATAGTGAACTGGAACATTACATGCGTCGCGGCCAAGTGTTAGCAATTGGGTAAAATTTTAAACTTCAACAGAGTCCATGAATCCAGAACGCAATCGTTTGTCAACAGCCAGAGAGTCCAGACTGGCGTAGGACAAGAATATATTAAACATACACAACGGTGCGTAGGAGTTAATATTTGGCAGGGTTAAAGTTGTGCGTCATTTAAAAACACTGAAATACCCTTATAAAGTACTAGAAGGCTGAAACGGCTTCACAGCGCACTCACACAGCTGCAGGCAAACACGTCGACCCACTTAGAATTGATTACGCGTTTGAGATAATCAATTAATCTTCCACTGAATTCACATCAAGCAGTTGGGACTGAAGACACAGGGGAAATGCATTTCAAAGGAGCAGCGGAGGCATTCTTCTCCTCCGCCATCAATGATGCGTTTGACACACATTTGTCATGTCAAGACCTTGAGGAAAATCCACACCAATTATTCAGTGCAGAAAGGAAAAAAAAAATCCATAACTTTCTATTCCCCTTTGCCATTTGGAGAAAATCTCTGCTGTCAGTTTTTCCTCCTGTCCCTGTAGTGGGAACACCTGTGTTATTGGGTTTTTATGATGACTGTACACTCTGAACATGTGGAAGCATCTCTCCTTCAGTGAGCACACAAATGCAGTTACATTGATCCGCTAATCTACTGGGGCCGAGAAGTGCAAGACTTTCATTTGGCAAAAATCATTATCCACCGTGGCAAGAAGGAGAGAAGATGAAGGGATTTGGAAACGACGAGCTGGTAGCAAAACGTGAAAAATCAGGTTAGCAGCAAACAGGAAATCAT
This sequence comes from Poeciliopsis retropinna, assembly GCA_010277075.1. Classification (NCBI taxonomy): domain Eukaryota; kingdom Metazoa; phylum Chordata; class Actinopteri; order Cyprinodontiformes; family Poeciliidae; genus Poeciliopsis; species Poeciliopsis retropinna. The sequence goes on from VMRM01000013.1 coordinate 2,809,884, forward strand.
GAAAATAACAATAAAAATAAAAAATCAGTGATTTAGTAGTTTAAAACATCTTGAGTATCTCTCATACCTGTCCTAGCATCTGACAGAGTGCAGAGGGCTTTGCAGTGGGAGGCAGTCAATAGCGCTTGGCGAGTGATCTATCGACAGAGTGGGAAGCGCGTGAGAGATGAGTTCAATATACTTCAATTTAGCTCCACTTGCTTTAATTACTTCCACCGTGTGTGTGTTTATATGTGTGTTTCCCCAGAGACCGGTTGGCTTAACACCGATAAGGAAAGTGCTGCTCTGGCTGTTATTTAGGGGACTGCAGACCATTTCTGGAAGGAGGAGAATTGGTATTTCATAATCACGTGAAGTTTTTTTTTTTGACATCCTCTGTGGAGTTAAAAATGAAAAAAAAAAAAAAAAGTGAGTCAATTATTACAAGTTACAGAAAATAATTAGGTCACCCAATTAAAAATTCAGTTGTAGAAACGTTCAAAATATTGCTGTCTAATGTTGCTTTCTTTAACCTCCAGCTAAAGGGATTTATTTGAACTTAATTAACAAAAACATTAAGCTTGTACCTCATTCTGTACAAAGTTTGCCCCGCTTCTCACTTTTGGTCATGTTACAGAGTCCAATTTGTCTTTAACTTTATTTTATTAACGATGTCCAATTCTTATGAATTTTTTTTTTTTTTTTTTTTTTTTTTTAATAAATTTCTCCTTTTCAACCAGACATTGTGGACATGACATAAAAACAAATTCATTAAGTATTAATGTGCGCAACGCAGATATTTGAAGACATGCTTTGCTAGCAGGTGCTAGTTCTGCTCTGACGGTCCAATCAGAGGCCAGTGAACCTCTGACGACACTGTGGATGTTCTAACTGGCCCAGTGGGGCAAATCTGAAATCTGATTGGTTAAAAAAAGCAGTGCTGTATTGCTGAGTGTCACCCAATGCAGATGGAGGGCAGGAAGTAGATGCAGCCCATTTATTTATGTTGATCCAGCATCAAAACAGAAGCTAAATAAATTATTTACCATGAGATCCAAGCTCATAGAAATAACATGGGTTATTTTGTTGTTAGCGGTAGCACCATGTTATAGACTAATTACTTAAAATAGCACAACTCACCAGGCAGCCATTTAATGTTTCTTTTGATTCTAAATGCTTGACCCAACTTGAAACTAAATGATTGTATTCTCCAGGCGTTTGAAAGCTTTCTTCTGGCTCATGGTATAATATGAGGTCTGCAGCTCCAGATAGTTATGTTGATCGCCTTGACACCTGGTAAATCCTCAATATTATAAGAGAAGTCTTTTTTACAAAGACAATACGGATAATATCCTAAATATACGCACATTTTTTTGAGGTGCCTCATCTGTTCCAGCCTTTGTAGGGCATTAGCTACTGGTTGTGATCCATTTTGCTTTGTTTTGTACCGGAGAAATCCACTTCCGGACTTCCATCTGAATTTCGCGCGTCATCCGGGTCTCGTGTCTGCAATAGTTTTATTAAAATACGACCGCGTTCTTGAGTTTGACGGATTTAGCCAGCTTAGCTTGTCCCTGGTAAGGGACAAGCTAAGCTGGCTAAATCCAGTTTTCAACCAGACTGAAAACTGGTTGGATGAAACATCCCTGCAGACACAGCATACGGGAAGCGGCGCAGCCAAGAGAAACGCTACAAAAAGGAGAACAAACTATTAGGAATTAATTATTAAATTACAAACAGAAGAAGGCGGGTGAATGCAAACTGTAGAGCGACCGCCAGCACAATTCTGTCATCCGAGTTAATTAAAGTGTAAACTGCTTCCGATCGTAAACAAACGTAGGATTCCGTACACGCTGCAAATTACAGCGCTTCGCATGTGTTCAGAAAATAATTTCTCATGCACCGAGCTCATTTTGCAATTTGGGAGCTAGTAAAATGTTCCTTAAACTAACAGTAATGCTCATGACGATGAGAGACGGGACTTTTGATGTAAATGTTTTAATGTGGCTTGTGTGGATCGTTCTCCTTTATGCCCAAACCGTCTTGTTTTATGTAATTTGTGGTCTTGAGCTGAAGGTGGTGGTTAGAGTATGTGACCTGGGATGTACCTTCTGCTCAACCTCATGTTCCCTATAGCTGCTGAGCTGTTGCTGATCACAGGGCTGAAAATATGCGAGGAGTGGGAATCTTCCATCTGCAGCGTGTCAGAAATGTCAAGTAACACTCTTTCATTGAAGCGTAGAGAAAAGAACAGCAGGGCGTGGAGCTACAAGTCACAGACATTTGGTTTATTTACTCGTTTGTGATGTGGTTTGACTCAGTTGTTTGCTCCGAAACAATCTGACAGGTGCTTTCGTCACGTTATTTTCCTAGCTATAGCAGAATTAAAGCACACCTTCTTTTAAAAGCTTTAGCGAAAATGTCTGATCTCCGTCAGCTCTTTTCTTCCACTTCTGGAGCAATCTCCGGTCCACTTGGCATTCACATTGAAACCACGTTGAGCGTTCACTTCAATCAAACGGAGACCTATGATTTCAGGCACACCAGAGTTTGCCGTTTGGATCTGCATCAGAGTTTGATTGCACATTCAAAAAGCACGTGCATATTTTGTGTGTTAAATAAGTTGAGTCTAAATCTGGGTCTAAGCTGAACCGAGAACCTTTGTCAGGGTTCGACAATTGACCTTCACAGACACTTTCCATCCAATCTGACCGACCTCCAGCTAGTTTACAAAGAAGAATGTGAATTTCTTTTCTTTGTCTTTTGGTGTGTAAAGCTACTCATGTAACCCTCCAGTCTTGCACCTGTAGTTGCATCAAAAGTAGGCTCTAAAAAGTATTGATTCAGGGGGCAGTATGAATCCAAATGTAGGAAAGCAGACAAAAAGACTCCCACAAAAAAAAAAGGAAAATTCAAATCACATCATGTCATTCATGATTCTGTTTCCCTTTAATCTCACAGAAATCTGTGGAATAATCGCAGCTTTTGAAAGAATTTACTGCAATTTATTTGTAATACTTTGAAAATATTTGACAATCTCACAGGACCCTGGGAGAGACGTGATTGGTCAGTTGATTAAATCTGTTTTGGACACCAAATTTACGACCGTATTACTTATGAGTTCACAAGAAAACAACAAAAGTTTTTCTAAAAGACCATCTTCAAGTGCGATTGATCATTACGAGTGAATGCTTCTAAGTGCTTCAATGTGTTGCCCTGAAACTGCTGGACTTTAAATAATAGAAAGCTAACAAGTAAGTCTTCCAAGCCAAAAATAGGTAAAACATGTTGATATTGGGTTCCCTCTTTCTTTTTTGTTTCTAATTCACTGAAGCATTTTGTACAATGGGGTTTATAATGATGTAACTGCAGGTGGGCAGGTCATAGTTAGGGGGATTAGGTCATTCATTCAGCTGCGATGTGTCAGTGCTCTCTCATATGTCTAAGAATTTTAGGAACAACCCATCATGTTGTCTCTCTCTCTTTTTTGTCTGATAACTGCTGAGTCATTCATTGGTGCATTAATCTCACGCAAAGGGAAGTGTTAGCATACAAGAACACTTGTGTGGACTGCCACACACTCACCGTGGTGCATAGATTGAAAAGGGAGAGGCCTTCAAACAAAAAGATAAACAACAACAAAATAAAAGATACCCAAGACTCTTCTGAAAATATTCTGTGGATTGAGTTAAATAGTCAAGTAGAAGCTTTACAATGTGAGGAGTTGTAGTTGACTTAGCATGATGGTTTGACTGGTAATCCAAACTACCAGTCGAACATGGCTGTGGTAGTCGAGTGATGCTCCACATCTTCTGCTCCAAAAGTAATCAGAAGGACAACCTTTGACCTGTGGATGAAAAGGTTATGACTTTCATAACGATTAGTGCTCAAACACCCTCTCATGTGGTTTAAATAAAATAATTCTGCACAAGAAAGTGGGGTCGAGCTGGTCCACAGTGATGGACTACTCCCACAGCCACTGGCACAAATAGCTCAAGGGGAGGTATTATGTATTTTCCAGGCACATAGTGGCATTTTATAGCTCCATGTTCCCTTAAGTTGTTATAGAAGCACTGAATTTATCAAGTATGATGTAAAAGAAAGTTGGCTTCATAATTTGACGCCTTCAAATTGGGCCTCTGTCTCTTTAAGAAGCTCCTGCTCTTTTGGACAATCTGTCCATGGGAAGTTATCACAACAATGTTTCTCCACTAAACCATGCTGAGCTCAGCTGATGTACAGGTCCACCACGTGTTTTCTAATTGCTGCTGCTGCTAGTCTGAAGGAGCTGAGAGGGAGAAGCATGGGAAGGGGAAGAGGGCTGCACTAGAGACACATCTCTAAGGAGGAGCTTTGTGGAAATAGGCGGCGCTTTGTGGAAGCATTTTGTTCAGGCACCCCCAAATGGTTGCTATGGAGATTAAAGTATTTCCCAAACATGCATGAAAGAATCAAAGCAGCCCTCCAGGTGTGTTTGAATGAGGGAATAACATTAAAACATATAAAGCTCAAAAAAGTTTATTTTGCATAATTCTCCAATGTTAATAGACTTAGAGAACAATTATTTCCCCTCATAGGGTCTGGTTAGCTTCTTTCACCCAATAAATAATAACTTTTTAAATAAATTTTGTATTTACTCGTATTATATTTTTTATTATATTTTCTGTGAGGGTGCAAATACTTCTTAACAGTGTTGTCACACCAACTGGGGGGAAAAATAAGTTTTTGTTTTTGTTGAAGCATTTCCAACGTCCGAGGAATTTTCACAACTTTTGCGTAGTTTTCTTGTTTTTTATGCTGTGGTGTTTCCTCCACAGAACATTACCTGCAGGATCACACAGTTGAGATCTAACCAGTCGGTGGAAAACCCCACAGATGAGAGAACGAGTGGAGCGGGGGCGGACGTTCGGCACTATACACACACACATACAGTCGGTCCTTCACACATCAGTCAGACAGCCCTCTAGTCAGGAGAACCCCTGGCTCACCTTCACACAGATTTATAGATCACACACACACACACACACACACACACACACCTAAGTTGTGCTGACATGAATTTATGCAGTTACTTTGACTCACATAAACATGCCTCCACCTCCGTGCAAATGCACTTACGTGCACACACACACACTTCTTCACTTCAAAAGAAGGTTGTAACCTGACGGGCTGCCAAACACCAATGGCCCACATGAACTTTTTTTTAATATTTCTCTTCTTTTAGGAAACCCACCTGTTCCTTGCAAAACTTTCAACTCATACCTTTCTCTTTCCCCCCCCCCCTCTAAGCCCAGCTTTAAGATCAGTGTCCGACACACGCTCCACATGCTGGTACTCAGGCACTGCTTGTCTGCACATCCCTCTTATCCTGCACTGTCCGCCCCTATCAGAGTGGTATACACACACACCGACAGAACCAAGCCCCAACTAGACACAATGTAGCCATCTTCGTCTTCCTCCTGCCGCTGCAGTGCTCTGTAATCTTATCTGCAACACGTTGCCGAGCTGATGAGCCTGTATGCTGGCTCTGACCTGCAAATGACGAAGTCTCCTTGATGTAAAATGCAGCTGTGCAGACGAACCTCACAGGGATGTTGTTTTCGCAGCATCTGGGCAACAGGAGCCAGATGTTGGAGGTTGATGAGGCTTTGTTTTCTATCTGAGAGCACAGGTGTCACAAGAAAGGCTGCTTCGATAACACGTTTTAACACCGAGCAATCATTTCGATTGGGTGACGTGGATTGGTAGTCATACACAGTCAGACTGCAGAGTTTTTAACAGCTTCCTGACTTGTCTAAGACAACGACGTTCACTTCGGTCTCGCCTCCATTTAAGGGTGTTTTCAACCCGAGAGTCTGGAAGACTCGGTTGGATTGGGGACCAAAGAGGGAACATGTTTTACATTCTTAGCTGGTGTGGTTTGCTTTCACACTGCACTGTGTCAAACGATCCAAACCCTTTGCAAAAACCTGTTCACTTCCTCACCTGTGGGGGCGCTGGGCCAAGAATCATTGAAAGAATTGACAAAAACCTCTGAACGCAACTTCCCGATTGACAAAAGGTAAAAAAAAAAAAAAAAAAAAGGAGTAGAGTCAGAGTTACGCTGTCTTGAAGTTAGCGGTGGCCACATGCTAACTTGTGGTTTAACAGAGCCACATGCTCTGTTAAACGTGTGCAGAAAGCCTTAAAACTAATTTTTCTTTTACTGCCCAGTCATAATCTCTGCCTGCAAATGTGTACGATCAACAAAATCCCCATTGGCACAATTCATGATACGTCTTGTTTACCTTTAATTTATTGCTTTTTAAAGCTGATCAGAGTTTATAGGAATGTCGCATCATTTATCCACGACTGTTTGTTTCTCTGAGATATAAATATGACGTTTCATACTCACAATCTGCTCCTTGTTCTGCTGTTAATTTGTGTCAGAAGGAAATGTGCATGTGGAGGACCTTGGTGATCCAGATGTTAAAGTCATGAGGATTCAAACTGGATCAGCCCTGAGAGGTTCAATTAAACCGTCTCTGCTGCCCGAATCAAGAGAGAATAAAACCAAGATGATTGTTTTTCTAGGTTTCAGACGCAATCGTCACAAAATAAGTCACACTTATTTTATTTGTGTTACTGTGGCTTCTGATAAAGGGTCATCATCATGACATCAGCACACTTTCACAGTTCAGGTTTATTATTCTCTTAAAGCCTTCGGTATTGCTCACCGTTATCCAGACTAAGAGGTGAGTCACACAAGAAGTTAAGAAGAGATAGAGGTGGATGACTAAGGAAGGATGAAAGAGCAGCAGATCTCTGGTCCCGCTGCTAATTGCAGTGTCTGTCAGAGGGAGCGTGGCTCCTCTCACAAATGATTTAATGTTATTTATTACCCACCTTACTATATAGCTCTTAACCAACATTTCTAATTTTTAAAGACTGTGGTGATCTTTTGTTACATGGAAAATGTGTTAAAATGGCACTTTGACAAGGTTACGAAACAGAAAGAATTAAAATAGCACAGTGACGTAACGAGATTGGGTTTATAAAACAAGTAATGCAACAGAAGAAGACTGTCCAGCATTGAAGAAAATATTGTTTTCCTTCAAAGTTTACTCATCATTGAAACAACTTTTATGTACATTTTCAGCTTCTGATCACAAAATCGAACTCTTCCTTAACTGATGAGAAAACATGCAGCTTCCATAATTTTCAAAGTTAAGACCTGGCAGCACAAATTTAAAAGTGTTGAGGATTTTTCATTCGCTCCTACACGTTTGGAAGGGTACATACAAGTTGTGGAAGTTTCTCCAGCACAGATTTAAGACTCTTTATGACGACAGAAATTCACGGAAGAAAATCGCACATGTTGTCAGTTGCCGATAAATTTCCACATACCCACCAGAGACCTAAAAACCTTAGCTGTGACGCTAACAAAGGGTATATTAGCAGCTAGGTAGAGTTAGCCTCAACCACCATGAGTCGCAGGACGCAATGAAGACATCTGCGCGCGGCTCAAACCTTTGCGTGACAGGAGAGGTCACGCAATCTTTCTCTTCCACGGGAGAAAGATTGAAAAGTCTTGCTATGACAACATTTAAGACGTGGTTTGCATATTTATATGCTAATTAAAAAATGTTTCTATGAATTTAAGAAATGTAAAGGCCTTAATTTTAGATAGACAAATTTAAGACTTCTTAAGAGCTGTGCGTACACAACGTATAAATCCACTCTGACTGAATTTATACACAAATGATACACTTTTTGATTCTTCTGGTTGAAGGATTTAGACTTATTGGTTTCCTTGGTCACACCAAGCCTTAGTCCTCGTTCAAGTCTGTCAACCATTTTTCGACGCTATTTGGGGCGGGGATATCAGAACCAGCTTTGATGTGTGCTTAAAGGATCATTGTTCTGTTAGAACGCTCACTTTACCTTGTAGCTTTTGCTTTGAGGTGAAGTTGAAGAATTTGGAAGAAGTCCTTCATTTTTATGGATTTATTTTTGGTTTGTGTAATGCAACCTCTGACAGTAAAACAGCCCCATAGCATGATCATACCACCACTGTGCTTCACCGCATTATTAGGTTTGAAAGCCTCGCCCTGACTTCTCCAGACTGTCTTGTAGTTATTGTGACCAAATACGTCATGGAAAAGCTCCGGCTGGTCTGTTGAAACTTTGATTCATTTGGACCTTCCAGTAATATAATGATCCCAAACGCACATTTTTTTACACACATACCAGAGTTGTAAATCAGTTTAGTAGTATTTAAGCAAAAAGCATAAAAACTTCATGTAAAAAAAAAAAAAGTTTAATAGGTAAGTGTAATAAATCCAACAAAAAAAAATCTCATTCGTTTTTCAGGGTAATTTTGTTTTATTTCATCTCATACCTGTAAAAATATATTCTTGAAATAAATAAATATATGAAATAAATATAATGTGTGCCCTAAGGGAAAAAAACAACAACATATAAATAATAAAATCCATCAAAATGTTTGCCTTTTATCAGCCGGTCGCTCGATGTCGTGACTGCGGACAGTCGGGTGTACAACAGCTAAATTCCTTCACTGAACGAGTCCCTCGTGTTTCAACCAAAAAGTCCCGTCTCTCATTTCGCCATCCTTTCGAACTTTGCAGAGCAGTGGTAGTTTCTGAGCAGCAGCTGATTTCCAGAACAAGCATGGCCGCTTTCCAGTGCATGAAAACCTATTGGGTTTTTTTTTTTTTTTTTTTTTTTTTTTTTTATACAAACAAGCCATAGCAGCCTCAGTAATGTTAGACAAAAAAACAACTAAAACATCTACTGATAGCTGTGGAGCAGTGAAGTCCCAGCAGACATGGCTATGATAAGCTACCAGCAGCTGGTGGTTAATCACACAACTATCAGATCCTCTCCGTTTGAGCAGGTATTTGGATTTTATCAAATGAAAACTAATAAAAATCCAAAAAAAAGAAAAAAGAATTGATCCTCTTGGCCTCCGGGGTCTTTCCGTAGGCCACTGAGGAACATTTGAGGAACCTGCTCTGTGTCCCTTTGTTAAGAGTCCACTTGCGTTTTTCGTCTCATATCCCAGACTTTTTTTCCTTCCCTCTCCAACCCAACAGCATGGACTAGACTCGGCGCTTTCTTCGCGACCCTGTTCCGTCCAGATCCACAAGATCCTCCATCTCCAAAAAAAAAAAAAAAAAAAGGAAAGGGATGACGTTTGGCGCACTCAGTTGGCCTGTTTCGACCAGTTTTGGTTACGATGGGGCACAGGTGGCTTTTAACCCTCAGCTCTGGCCCAGTATGTCTCTGTACAGGTCTGGGACTCTCTCTGGATCGACAGGCCTCGGTAGAAAGTGCGTGAACCTCTGATGCCGTCGCGACCTTGTTCCGTCCCGCGACGTCCCGTCTTTGTTCAGCCCAACGAAGTAGAAGGCCCCTTTCTCCCCGTGCCGGTAGATATTTGAGGAGTACGTGTTGTACCAGTTTTCCTCAAACTGCTCCCTGAAAACACACTCCGCTGACAGCTTTTCCTGTGAGGAAAAAATAAGGGATGTTAGCTTTGTGATGCAAAAAAAAAACCCAAACACTTTTACATTCTAAAATGCTTGAACTTGTCTAAAACAAACTGAATTACTATCCCCTGCACAGAGATTTGCTAAAAAGACAATTTGAGATGAATACAATTATATAAAAATGCACAAGCAAAAAAGCATTTCAACGTTTCTTTAATTTAATTTTTGGCAATAGAACCACATTAGATTACTGATCTGTGTAGCTGAAGAGAGTAGTTCAGCAAAAATCAGGCACTGAGTGTATATTTACTAAATGCATGATCCTTACCGACCCATACAGCTCCCCCTTGCTGTTCATGGCGAGGTAAAGGCCGCTGTCCACCCCTCTGATGCTGACCAGACCAACTGCAAGACTGATGAACTCCAGAATGCCTGCGAGGGCAAAAGAAAATGAGAAAATTTATATCGAGGTTAACAGAAACATGGAAGCACACTGTCCATGTGTGTAAAAAATAAAAACCCATAAGACTATAATGACCTCTGACACAGACCTGTCCCAAACCTTTAGACAACTAAGAAGCTGCTTGACGCTCCCACACCAACAGGGGGCCCCAAAGAGCACCTGAACTGTTACTCAAGTTACACACAGACGTTTATGAAGTAGTCAAGTAAAACAAATTTGTTATGATTTTTAAAGCACCATGTGTACATGAGAACAGTCAGTGTGTAAAGACATTTTTACCAACATGGGTAAACGCTTTCGGACACTGGTGGTTCTAGACCAGATTGAACACGGGGGTCAGGGAGGGGACGGGTCTGTCCATATATACACTTAACTGCAACATTTTAAGATTTTAACTTTACAATTTATTGTAAAAGTAAAAATGTGAAGGCATACGTGGTCCCAGCAAGCAATCAGTTGCGGTTTCTGTTCCAATGAAAATCAAAAGAAAGTGACTCTACAGGGTCACTGGCCCCTGTTGGTTCCCCGTCTGGAACCACCCATGTTTTAGAATGAGGTTGAATGTTTTCTGCTCCATGTTTCTTTAATATATACGCAAGTAAACTGCTGAGGTAAGGATAAGACGTATTTATAGAATAAACATCCCAGTTCTCTCTTCATTTATGTATGTGTATGTGTGGTTGCATGTATAGATATTATTCATATGCTCCCGCGGTAGAATAGCGCCCTGGGCAGTGCGCCATATCGCCCATCTCAAAAGTTGCCACTGAACCCGAGACGCGCTGCGCTCTTGCATCAAACTGCGTCAAGAGGTGGAAGTGCCTGATTCGAGAACAAGAAGTCCCGCAGCACTAAGCGATCCCCCGCCAGATGAGTTCACCATGATGAGGGACGAGCTGCTGACCCGAACCTCATAAAGGGGGAGACGCAGCAAAAATGTGCAAAAACGCTGACAAATTCCAGCATCTTCCTCGTCCCGGCGAGAGGGGAAGGTTCCTCTGTGGGAACAGACGACTGGAACATGTTCGAGTGAGAGCAGCATCAGCCTTCATCAGAGGGATGAATGACGAGCAAAGGATCCCGCATGACTTCAGTGTCGGGATGTTGCGTGCTGTGATGTGAATGACGCAGTCCTGCACTACTCCTGAAATGTCCAGAAGAGCTAAAAATATATATATATTTATTTTTTGTTTAAAGTGAACCCGGTTTATTAAACACAATCATGGCAATGCACTGATTTTTTTTTTTTTTTTTTTCATTTTTATTAGTGTATTTATTGCGCTCTCCTTTTACTATTACTATTACTACTGCTTTAGTGCCAACCGCACAGGTCCCTACCGAATCTGCTGTGGTCTTTCCTGGTTCCCTCCACTGTCCCGTCCGGATGGATTTCCAGGTGGAAGCCGGTCCTGCAGTAAAGCTGCCGCCGCCTCAGGATGCCTTTCAGATGGCTCAGGTCCGCCAGGCTCCGGGAAAGCCTCTCCGCGGACACCAGGTTCTCCTGCTGCTGCTGGTGCTGGTGGTGCTGCTGCTGCTGGTGGTGGTGGTGCTGCTGCTGCTGCTGTTGGTGGTGCTGCTGGTGGTGGTGGTGCTGCTGCTGCAGCAGCGCCTGTCCTCCCAGCATCAGTCCCGTCGCAGAGTTGTAGTCCACGGCCCCCGCTGGGGTGAGAACGAAATGCGAGCCGACCGAAGCCGAAGCGGCTCCAAAGCTATCCAGAAACCCGTTGGCGAAGCTCCCGACCTCAGCCACTGCCCCCATCACAAGATTCAACCCCAACCCCAAAACCCCCCGAAGGCTGCTCGCGAGCGCAAGAGATCCGAGGTCCGAGTGATGAGCGACGATCCACTGGTTTTCTTTTCTTTTTAGTATTTACCGGCGTGGATCGACCAGGTAAAGTGACTGGAAAAGAAGAAGAAAAAGTTGTGCGTAATTTTTCTTTTTTGGCGCACCGCTAATTAGATTGTCATTGTGGACGGTGCGGATGGGAGGAGAGGAATTAAACTCCTGCGTTTTGTTGACTCGAATGAGCTGCAGCGATCCGCTTCCCTTCGTCTCCTCTTCTTTTTATCCGCTCCCTCTCCCTTCCTCACCTATGGATACTCCCCCTTTTTTTTCAAACCAGGGTTCTCGCTCTCTCTCTCTCTCTTTCTCTCTCACTCTTTCTCCTGCTGAATTCACTTAGCGATTTAAAATAAATAAATAAATAAATAAATCTTCCCCTGCTGCAGAGCACAGACTCAACTGCGCCTCGCTCCTCAGCGAATTGGCTCGTATTCACGCACTGAGTCGCCTCTTTATGCACAGTGCGCCCGGATCCCCTCCTCGCTGTGGCTCATTTGCGCCGCTCTCCTCCATCCCTCTGCTTCTCCCGGCTCTGCTGCCTCGTCTTTGATGTTTTCGTGTTTTGCGCGCTCAGGCTCCTGAACCAGGGCGCGACGGAGGCGTACAGGTGCTGCAACAGAAATGTGGATGTTAGAAAAATTGTATTTATTTCCGCCACTTGCAAATCCAAGGCCGGATGTGCAAGGACGTGGGCCCCTGGGCTGGAAAGACGTTTTGGTGCCTTTTTCACTGGAGAAAAGATATTTTGCAAAATCAATATATACTAGCCTACTGTACTAATCTTAAAAATACTGATGATATCAATATATGATAAGTTTAGTATCTCCCAGTTGCTTTATGTTATTTCCACACACACGCACTATAACTTATATATATATATATATATATATATATATATATATATATATACGTGTGTGTGTGTGTGTTCATAGCTAATCAGATATACAAATATAGACCCCCTGCATGTTATTGTTTACTAAAGGAAATTTCAGATGGGACAAAACATGGAGGGCAAAAAAATAGATGAAATCAAATGATTCATTTGATTTCATCTATCATCATCTATCAAAGACTCTAAATTCAAAATATAAATGTGATTCAGTACAAAGGTACATATTTTGAAAAGATCCAATCTAATCAAACTATTTCATATTATGTAATTATTGTGTTTTTAAAAAAATTTTTATCAATATTTGTTTCAAATACTAAAGGAATTCTGCAACTGGTCCATATTACTGTTAGTTTTTTTTGTTTTTTTTATGAAGCAGAAAGTGTGGGAACTTTAATTTACAAACGCACAACTCTGTTTCCTCGGCGCATGCAGCTGGAAGCAGATTGCACAAAAACATTCAAAACTATTTTCTCAGTTGTCTGCTCTGTCTTTACTCTCCTAGCTCAGTTAAAATTATCTAACCTATTTGCTAAATGCCAGAATAATAAAAGATGTATTGGACGTTCTTTACATGCACACATAATTGTTAGCATTTAGCAACAGTCCCCTGTTTGATTTTGGGTTTTAACATCTTGGATTTTCTTCCAGCGGGCTTCTGACAATTATCAGCTGGAATTTTGGATCAATGTTCCGTAACGTTCCTTCGTCATGATGCCGTTTATTTTGTCAAGTGCACCAGTCCCTCTTGCCGCCAAACACACCTCACCACATGATGCTGCCACTCTCATGCTTCTCAGTTGGGATGATGCTCTCAGTCTTCCCCCTTTTTCTCCAGATGTAAACAAATATCCACACACCTCAATTTTTGCTGTGAGTTTCATCATATCACAAGATATTGGTGGTGCCATTTTTTTAGTATCTCAAAGATCTTTTATTAAATCCTGGTAACATAGATATGGGAAGACAAGTTGCAGATTACACAACAAAAGGAACAGAATATTTCTACTCTTAAGGCGACATTTTAATTTACTGAATTTTTTAGTAGAATAAAAATAATTTCAAACATCTTCAGAGTTTCCCCCAGTGTATTATAAGCCTGGTGGCCCACCATGTCTTACTAGCCCCCTCGCCAGGCTAAGCATAGCTTGTTTTTGTTTTCAGGAAAATAATGATAATAATAAAACAAAAACCAGCATAATTGGTTTTGTTTTTTGTTTTTTTTTGTTTTTCTAAATCAAGCTGGATTGCAAGCTTCTCTGTAGCTCTGAGCTTTTCACTGGTGGAGCAGATTTATTCCTAAAATATAGGTTTATGGAAGATAAGTTTATACTTTATGCATTTAAAGCTGGCAGAACGGACCAATCACACAGCTGAAGCCTCTGTGCGTTACCTCACGAACTGCTTTATTTTTTAAGTTTACCTCAGCGGGGATCGTGCACACCTCCTTTCACTCAAACTGGACACAGGCTGACATGTATGGATATTTACATCAACTCCCTGTGATAAATTATGTCTCTTTCCAGAACTTGAGGTAAGAACAGGGGCGCTGCCAGGAATCTTGGGCCCCATGACAAAAATTTGAAATGGCCCCCGTGAGCAGTCGCAGTTACAATGTCTTTGAGTCTATCTGACCCATCAGAAGCATGGGTTTTTTAAGGCTTGCAACTGCCTTGCTTTCTTTGGTCCAATACTAATAACTAGAACAATATTTACTGCTCATGAATTTTACATCCAACAGTCCACATACAGTTTGCAAGTAGGCTGCTTAAATGTTTTCTATTAGTTTTAGTTTTAAATGTGCTAGTGGTGGAAAAACAACACATCATTACAGGAAAAATGATTATCTGCCATCACTGGTAGCTATGCTAACTAGATTAAGCATTCACAACAGGCTATGCTAGCTGCCACATAGGGATGAGCAGCATCACATGAGATTGTGATTGTCAGCACTAAAACTCTCCTGTCTCTAATTAGCTGTTTCTAGATAGCAGTGGGAGAAAGCAGAGGAAATAGATTTTTCACACATTATCTCTCATGCCATACTGCACAACATAATGACAGTTTTAACAAATATGTAAAAATACATATTGTTATAAAAAATTACATACTGCAGCTTTAATTTCACTCAGGAGAGGATTGGTCAAGAGAGATGTGGGCTAGAGCTGCTGCTGACTGACTCATCTGCTGTTAAGTGTTAAAAGGTACAAGGACAAGGTAAATATATGAATATCTTGGTAATTTCTTTCCTTGATTTATTCAGTGTTAGTGAAATGGAGGCAAACAGTCTGTAGCTAAGCTAACTATGCTAAATGATTGATGATCACACAGTCTACCAACCTCTCTAGGAGAAAAACTGGGTTAGAAATTGATACTTTTACCTTTTTCTTTCTCTATTTCTCTATTTTTTGAAAACCTGACTTTATTATTTTTCTTTGCAGCATCCACAGTCGTTCTTGGTCTGGGAGGGAAAACGTTAAATTTTTCTGCTAAAAACAATTTTAGAAAACACAATATAATAAATTTTGCAATTGACAGGGTTCCAGTTTTTAAAATTTCTATGAACAAAAAAATTAAAAAAATGTGGATGGCCCCCTGTTGGTCAGGGAGTTGTTATCACTCCCCCTCTATACCCTGATTATGTATAAATATTTAAAGCATAGGCTCCAGTTGAGATTAAAATGGTACAAACCATGTAAAATATGCAGCCCTCATTAGAAGTAATCACTAGAACAGGTCCAATACGTTATGTGAGATTGACCATTACTTGCTTTAGATTAGTCTTTCTCAAACTGTGGTTCCTGGACCACTGGTGGTCCGCGGGCGCACCCTGGTGGTCCGTGAGGTACTACATGTAACCTAGCGTTTATTTGCTGACTTCAGCTCAAAGTACGATTCTACAGTTAGCTTTCCAAAGGATTGTGTTTAAAAACAATAATGGATAATTGGCTTATGACAATTTATGCCGCAGCAGGTACAGAAAACCACAAATGCAACAATTCAGTCAAATATAAATCTATTGTTAATCTCTTCATGCGAAATTAATAAAAAGATTATTTCAATATTTAGTCACAACTTCATCTATAATTTGAGTCACACAGAACTGATCTGATCGTTTCCATAGCAACTATCAGAAGAAAGTCCGTGCCACAGAACTACAGTGAGTTCGTTGATGAGGTCATAGATGACATCATGTGCATCACAATAGATCAAAGACGTTCTGAGCCTTTAACTGTTGGAATCTCAGTACATTGAAGCATTCAGGATCCAGACGGCTCTTTGAGATTTTACTTGCTATTCCCACAATGTTCAGTTTTTCGGATGCACTCGTACCTTTTGCTCTGCCACTCGGCTGGGGCTGGGCTACGTTGGACGACCAGCATGAAGAGGATGTTCGATTATTTAACAGCAACGGACTCAAATTTAGCTGAGAGTGCCGTGGACAGTGAAGAATCGTCCCCGGCTGGGAACGATTCTTCTGTCCATGAGTTCGCGAGGGTCCCCAACGACAAGGCTACCCCGGCTGGGGTAGCTCTCTCATCCTCAGAGAGCTCTGCCCTGGCTGGGGTAGTTCTCTCTGAGGATGAGAGCAAAGTCGTTGGGGACAGTTTTACAAATGCTCCGAAAGGATTGACTGACCCGGACGGGGAAGTTGACCTTTCGGAGCAGCGGGTTCGGTCAGAAAACCACAGCATGACAAGGACAGAAGCTCCATCAGGAACCACCGAGGAGAACATGGACGTGTTGGAGAACTTTTGCAAGTTCTCCAACACGATGGCAAACAGCTGGGTGAACGCTTCATTTCAAACAATCCTTAACCTGAGCGAGACAAGGAGATGTCTCGCTCAGGAAAGGGTTTTTCTTGAAGCGTCACCCATCCTGCGTTTCCCACATAATATTATCTGCTGTTCGGAGCCCAGGAAGACATGTTACTCCACAAGACATCGCGCCGGTAATGAAAGAACTGGAAGAGAAGAAACTGGGAAATGGGGATGAATTTGATGTGACATCGTTCGTTCGCTCACTTTTAGTCTGGCTGGACTCGTTTGGTGGAAGGACCGACACAGAACTGTTTAGTGAAGGCAGCTGTCCAACTTGTGAGTCAAACGGATTAGAGCTCCTAAGTAATGGCCCAGTGATAGAACTTCCATCTCCAAGAGCCGAAGACGACGTTGCAGGTCTTTTTAATCACTGGGTCAACTTGGGGCTGAAATCAGTTTGTTCAGTTTGTGGAACAAAGCTATCATATAGACACTGCCTCACTAACAATAATGTGTTGGCTTTCCACCTACCACAGTCGGCCAGACTAAATCGTTTGAAAAAAGTAGTCCCCAACGAATCCATCGTGGTACCGGGAGAACATGGAGCCGAACATTACAAACTGTCCTCGGTCATCTGCTGTGGTTCTGACCGAACCCAGTACTACACCTACCTTACTCATGGACCACAAATGGTGAAGGCCATTGACGAACATGTCTTCACTGCAGCGGCTGTCTGCAGTGAAGACATGAACAGGAGGGGCTTCCTCTATATTTACGAGAAAGAAAGGAAGAAGACCAACAGCAGGTAAATGAGACTAAATTTTCTGGGATTGATGGGTAAAAAGATTAGACAGGTTTCCTGTTTGCAGGTTTCTCTCCGGGCGCTCCGGCTTCCTGCCACAGTCTAAAATCATGACTGTTTGGTTAATTGGCCTCTAAATTCTCCTTAGACAAAATTAATAAAACATTAATTTTGTGAACAAAACGGTTGCACAGTGGCTCAGTTGGGAGAACTGTTGCCTTGCAGCAACAAAGTCCTGGGTTTGAATCCCCTCTTTCATAACCCACTTTACTAGAGCCTTTATTTCAGAATAAAGGCTCAGAAATAATTACATGTATTTCTGACATGTAATTACAAAATGTCAGAAATACATTTTGTAATTAATTACATTTCATAAATAAAATATCAAAAAGAAATTGGCAGGTTTCTCTCCGGGTACTCCGGCTTCCTGTCAGTTTAAAATCATGATATAAATCTATCTATCTATCTATCTATCTATCTATATATATATATTATATATATATCTATTATTATATATATATATCTATTATTATTATCTTTTTCTGATTTCACTTTATATATATATATTATATATATATATATATATATATATATATATATATATATATATATATATATATATATATATATATATATGAAGTGCAAACTCAGAAAAAGTGTAGATGATATAGCAGCTGCCGAATTACTCGATTTGCAGTTTGTCAGCTGGCAAACTGCCCCGACCTAAACAAGAATCAGCGTTTATGATCAAACGGAAGATAAGACCAAGCAGTACAAATGATCTGTTGGTCGATTTCAAAAGTGACATGGGCTTCATTTTCACACCAGCAGACCTCTGCAGCCTTATCACCACTGCGCCGATGCAGCAATGTGCGCAAAATGAGCTCCGATCAACTATTGATCACACCCGAACATTAGCGCATTTTACTTTTTTTTTTTTTAGCTGCTTTGTAATAAAATGCAGCTTCAACGAGATTCTGGTCTACTGGGATGAACCTGCAGATTACGTCACCAGCGGAAAGAGATTAATTGTGCGCAAATTTCAGGGTCCCACGAGGGAGGAGTGCGCATTCTACTCCCACAACACCTTGGGAGTAGAATGAACGGATGGTGCGATGAGGTGTGCGTGTGTTTCTGAGAGTGACATCGCTCCCATCCTCATCGTGTTGCAGTCCCGATTTCCAAATGACTCAGGTGCAGCGGGAGACGGGAGGAAAGCCCCCGTTTGCGTAATTTTCGCACTCGGCTGCTGATTTACTGCTTCTGTTTCATGTCAGACAGCCGCACTTTTACAACACACACACACACACACACACACACCCCACACACACACACACACGCACACACCTGTGCAAACGACTACACATGACTGTCAATCCCTCATTGATCTTTCCATTATGCTTTGAACAGGGGAGAAGCCCATATATACAGCTATCTTTAATTGTGGTCTTAAAAAAAAAATCAAAGACGCAGCTTCAAAGCTTGTAAGAGGATCAACAACTCGACTATGGCTGCGTGTTTGAACTCCAAACTTGCAAAATACCCAGACACTTGACACTTGAAGGACTTGAGGGTAGAAAGAAGGCAGTACCTGTGATGCTGACTCTTTAGTAAATAAACGGATTTTTATTGGCTTATGAACGCTGGGCTCTGTCATTGAACGCTAAGCAGATGGATTACACGGACTTTGGATTTATCTAATTGTGGAATCAATTACCATTTGCGTGTTTTATGGGCCTGCCAGATTGTTTTAAACGTGCTTATGAAAAAATACCATGCTTCTAACAGACAGTACACGTGTTCCACACCAATAGAGGAGTTACAGCATTTGTTTATTTTGAAATATGGTTTTTTTTATGCAAGTGCATTTATCTAACAAACATAAGGTCTTCCGATGTAAATATGGACAATAAAACTTTACATTTGTCCGATAGATGTAAGGACAAATGTAGGGGCCACAGCATTATTTTCTGTTTGCATCGACAAAACATGTGTCTATACATTTAGAGAAATATAGCGTAGTACATAGTTTTGCAAAAGTATTAAGAATCTTTAAATCGTTTTGCATATTGTTACATTACAGCCACAATTAAATTAAATGCAGTTACTGCGTGGATCTTAGTCACATGAAACACATTTCTTTATGTGACTAAGTCTCCTAAAGGAGCATGTTATAAATAGGAATGTTTTTCAAGAGCAGTATCTGTGTTTGTGGGGCTACAATGGATGTGACACACACATATGTATGAAATCCTTGTTTGTTGTGTCATATTTACAGTTTAACATAAAGTTATTCAACTTTCTGTCCATGCTGGTTACAGAATCCTGTATGTGGGATTGATTTTGGCAGGAGCACGGGCTTGTGCACATGTGGTCCCACAGCCTCTGCTGCCGCCCCGCCTTTTCCCCTGCGTCAAATTGATAAATGAGGTTCAGACGCGGAAGTGTGCACGGCGTGGTCACTTCATGTACCCACACCTCAGGTCATGCAGCCTGACCGAAAGATATGGTAGTTCATATGTTTCACACAGCCCTACGACTGCACGCACTTTTATGTGTATGTGTGTGATGCACGATCCTCTCCCTCTTTCCCTTAATTCATTAGTATTTATGAATTTATGACCAACACAAAAGATTTCTTTTTTTTTTTCTTTCCTTAAAAGGACGCTGGATCAATTGGAATCGCCCGAGGCTGATCAGACCTATTGGATATCAACCTGGCCTCAATGAAGACGTCAACTTCACATCCCCACGCTCATTCACAGCCGAGCAGTTCCCAGGGTCACATGATTTGTTTTAAATTATAACCACCATGTTGTTGTGTTTGTTGTTGTTTTTTTCTTCAGTATTGCTGTGGCCACAGAGAGAAATGAAGCATGAAGCGACTGCAGTATGAGGATAAGGAGGAGCAGGAGGAGGATGAAGAGGTGGGTTAAAGTTATACCCCCCCCCTACTACCCTGCTCCCTCCCAATACATTTAATAACACACAAAGAGATCTGTGCCTTTAATGGAAAAGCTGGGTAATGGAATAACTGAAGGAAGTAGCCTGGAGGTTATTAATGCAAGTGATCTTCAAACTGCTGTCTGGGGAACTCCTGGGGTTCACAAAGGCACAAATTAAAAGGTCAAATTAGATGCACTCTGTATTTCTGTTGCTGTTTTATGTAAAAAAAAAAAAAATAATAAAAAAAAAAAAAACACAAAAAAACCAGTAAAACTTTATTTCATAGCTTCCAGGTTTGTACATATTTTACATATTTTGCCTTGTTACAACCACAAACATAAAGCATTTTTTTTTGTAATAGCTTTTGAATCAACGTTAGGTAAAGGCTAACTGTGAGCTGAAATATACTGCTTTTAGTGAAAATGAAACTCTGAAAAGTGTGTCATCCATCCATCCATCCATCCATCCATCCATCCATCCATCCATCCATCCATCCATCCATCCATCCATCCATCCATCCATCCATCCATCCATCAGAAACCCATTCCACCTGTGAGTGGTTTAATCCCAGTATAAATCCATCTGTTCTGCGAAGGCTTCAGATCTTTGTGAAAGAACATTAGTGAACAAACAGCATGTTAAGACCAATGAACACACCTGGATGGCCTACGTTCAATTTGTGAAGTTTAAAGTGGGTCGCAAAGCAATAACTCAAAATCAGAATTGTGACAGTTTGTTGTTCAATCCATCATTTGAAAATGGGACATGCAAAACCAACCGTCTATCTGAGCCAGCAGGAAAAGCATTCGTCAGCACAGCATCCATGGTAACTCCAGAGGAGGTGCAGACTTGAAAATCAACTTCCAAAGTCACTTTACATACAGTGACTGGACTTGATTACAGATTACAGAATTATTGACGCAAGGGGCTGAAAAAAAAAATGCATGCCACACTATTCAGATTTTTATTCATGCTTTTTTTCTTAGAACATTTTAGCATTTTTCTTCCACTTTGCGTTTAGGAACCATTTTTTGTCTATGTATGACATTATCCTTCCAGCTGTGCCACTATGCAGAACCTCTATGACATATCTCAGTAAAATACATGGGAGTTTGTGCTTAATGTTGCAAAATGTGGCAAAGTTTAAGAGGTAAGATTACTTTCGGAAGACACGGAATCGTTCTTTTCCGAGAAGTTTTCACAAACGTCACCCAACCATTTATTTTTTTAATTTGTTTATTAGACATCTTATTTCTGATCTGTAAATAATCCATGAGCAAACAAATTTGTAAAAGCAATTTTAAACAGACTATTTGACACAAGATGCAGAATTTGTTCGTATGACTCTAGTTGAAAACATAACAAGTATTACAAATAAAACTGTGAATATGTCATCACCAAGTTGATCTCCAAAGAGTCAGCAAACAACAGACGTATTGCTCAGGTGTTGTACAAGGCCAGACCTTCACAAAACCAACAGATCTATTGATCAAGACCATACAACGAGATGTGAGTGAAAAAGAATCATGTAACAGAATAAGGACTTAAACCCACAACCAACCGTCATTTTTATTTCAACCAAGACATTTTGATATTCGCTGTTTGATCTGTTTTTAGCTAAGTACCGGAGTGATCCACTGAGCTTCATGTGTGAACAGGTGACAGGCCCCTCCGTTAGACTTCCACTCTTTATTCTCACAGCATCAAAGCCTTAAGAAAAGCCCCATCAGGTGAACATCAGTCCTGCATGTGAAGACTTAAAATGAAGACTCCATCTTTGATATCCGTTTGATATCTGTTTCCCACAGGCTGCTTTGATTCTCCACTTACCCTTGAAAACCTGACACCGCGCTGACCCTCAATGAGAGGCGATGACTGACACAAGTTGATGTGATCGGTCATTCCTAATTTTCCCACTATGTAAAGTGAGACGCCTTTTATGCCCCGCTCCAGAAAGTGTTCGTACGCAACTGTTTTAAGGGTTGGAGACGTGGTGAGAGAAGCCTCGCGCTGCGGAGATGGGAAGATTAAAGGTGAATGTCACCCTTAAAAACAGCAGGAAGAATTTAGGTATTGAACTTGTGTTACATTAAAGAAATGATGAAAATATGTATTTATTTTAAAACATGGGTGCAATGAGGCAAGGAATGACAAAATGTTAAACCCACTCTTATAAATTTAAAAAGCTTAGATGAAAACATTTTAAAGAATGTCTGTAATTTTCATTTTCACAGAGAGATTAGCTATTTTATGTATTTCCTATAGAGCTGCACAGTTTGGCCATTTTACTTATGTGTTACAAATTAGTCTTTTATTTCATTTTATGTGTTTTCATTCTTTCACACAGTTCAAACCAGAAGTTTACATACACCAAGTAAAAAGAAGGATACATCTTTTTTCCCTCACTGTCTGAAGTTAAATTAAACCAAACTTTTCCTGTATTATTAGGTCAGTGAGATCTACCAAAGTTATTTCTATTTGCAAAATGCCACAATAATGAGAGAAAGAATATATCGGGAGAATAAGTCAGAAGTTCACAAAAAGTTCCTCAGTATTTGGTGGCATTGCTTTTGAACTGTAACTTGTGTCTATCAGGAGTTTTCAAGTCCCTGACATCATCATTATTCTGTATGTAAACTTCTGATTTTGAAGACATTCATAAATATATCTCTGATGTCTTTATCCTCTTGTTGTTGTGATATTTAGCAAATAAAACTGATTTTCTAACTGAACTAAAAACAGAAGCTTGATCTGATGGTTTAATTTCACACAGTGTGAAACATGGTGTGTCTCTCTTGTTAAACTTGTTCCAACTGTAATTTATTGTACTTTCACTGATGTCAGTTTTAAGGCAGTTTTGTGCTTTTCTATAAAGTCCCAGACTAACCAACAATAGTCACTTGGTCTGCATATGCGTTAATAATTTACAGTGGATTAATCACTGACTCTCACTCAGTCAAGCATCAAATCCCTGCTCGGAGTTCTTCGCTCTCGGCCTCACCAACATCTCGCGATGAGACCGGTCGACTCGCGACAGTCTTGAGCTGCCCTTAAACTTACAGTCACAGCAGCAGCAGCAGCACTGACGGCAACAATGGCGGCTTTCCGCAGAGCGGCAGCGCTGGCCGGCAAACTGAACCCTTGGTCCGCGACTAAAAGCGAGCTTCTCGGGGCTCCAAGCCTGAACGGACGACGGACTCGGAGGTGTCTGACAGCCGGACTGTGTGCCGCAGCGGGTGGTGTCCTGGCTCTGTACTTTTATAACAAAATGTGGAGCGACAGGAAGAGGATGATGAGACGCAGCATCAGTGGTCTCTCACTGCCGTCCATCCCGACCGTTGAAGCTAAAGAGAAGGTACGTGGCTACAAAAACAAGGCAGCTAGCGAGCCGGTTAGCCGTTGTGACACGTAGCGACGTAAAAATGAATCTCTGTTGACACAAGGGCCCCTCTAAAGGCGAAAAAAAGGAGCAAGAGACCCTATTAAGAGAACAAGTCAAGTGTTGTGTATTCTAGGCATGCTTCCTTCCGCGCGCAGCTCCCGCTTTGGTTTTCCTAGCACTTACCATGTTTTTTTCCTCTCTCCCTCAGCCTTTTTCTTTTTTGGGGTGTGGGTAAAGTGTGTCATTTATTTCCAACACGCACGGTGGAAACAGTTCGCTCACTGTTTGGCTGCAGAGGAAGGATTGGCGCTCTCCCTCTCAACTGGTGCTGAAACGACAACACGCGCGCTCCAACGGTCACGGTCCCACTGCGCAGCCGCGCTTGTGACACGGTTCACACACTTTGACTGATAAAAACCATCCCAACACATCTTGGTAGACAACAATAATGTTCAAAATGGAAACACCACACTTTGGAAAAATAATAAATAAAATAAAAACATGTTGTTTGTCAGGACAGTTTTATCCGAAAGAGGAAAACAATCACGGTCCTGCTGCTGAGACTGTAGGTTAAAGGGAAGCTCAAGACTGTGTGGATTAAAAATTAACCTCCCCGTCCTTTTCACGTTAAGACCTGTGAAAAGTTATACATAAATGTACTTTTAATAAATTTATAACCTGCCCTTTCCTGGCCATCAAACATAATATTATATTTCATAGAGAATATGACTTGACTTTTAGACGCTTGTCAGATTTAATCAGTGGCACACACTATATGCCACTTGAAGGGGTGCTGCACCAGAAGGGGCGCCAAACCTATGACGTAAAAATTAATTTTAGTCAGCATTTTTTGCATTTAACAGCGGTTTGTGCAAGCGTAAATTATGTGATCTGCTTAATGTGTCCATATTCACCCCAGAAACTGCAAAGTTGCGTCCCTGCACTACTCACACTAAAACTTGAATTAGACTTGTGACCTAAGACTCAACTTTTATGAACAACTCCTTCATATATTCAGGAGTAAAATCAACCTGCTACGGATTGAAGCTGATACACTGCATATCAAATCAGTTCATTTCACAAAACATTTACTTCAACAAAAATAATAACAATTTAATTGATTGAGTGAAATAAATCTTTTCATCGTCAGCTAATTCTAATACTTTAGTGTATCAAACTGCAATAGTAAGCTATGTCTATGTTTTAAAGAGCAACAAAAAAGAAGTATTCAGTGGTATCCTGGGAATGTCATAATTCACAAAATGTCAATAGCAACTGAAATGCTGTTTTTGAGGGATGCAGTTTCGAAACAGCAATCAGATGCAGACCTGTTGACGGTACTCTGGGCAATTAATCTTTCAAAAGCAGTTTCCCTGTCAGTTGTGAGGGTTGTGGACAACAAGTCGATTTTATTGATGAATTGAATTTGCTGTTTATGAAAATTACATTTTTAGAAAATCTGAATTTTTTTCCCCTCCAGTTCAGTCATTGGGCTTCTGTAGTTCAGAGTGATGTTGGCGTGCTCAGGGGGTCCTACCACCTTTTGCTCATTAAACATGTTGTGGACTTTGACTTTAGCTCAACTCCCAGAAGGAATAACTGAAATAAAAGAAAGTGTCTTTAAAATATTTTCTGTCATTTGTAATATCTTTTTATGAGAACAAGAATAGCACTAAGCATGCAGCCAGAACTAAAATTAAAGTTAAACTGCTATTTGAACTTGCAGCTTTAATTTCAGTGAAAGTATTGACTATATAAACAACATACCACACATTTCAGATTTTATAAACACCTATGATAATCCACTACGGTTTGTTGGTCTTTCACATAAAACTCCAATACAGTAAGACAAAGTTAACTGCTGTAGTGTACAAAACATCAATACTTTTCCATTGAGGTGTAGAAATAAATATGAGGTCACTCAGTTTTATAACTGGATTTACTCGGGGTAGTTTATAGAAAATACTTAGAACACGGGCTGGTTTATAAGCAATACTGAGAACGGCATAGGGAGAAAATAAAACACTGCAGCTGTGAAGGGGAGACACCCAGATGACAGAGGGGAAAACACCTGGAGCATCTGCTGTGCAGTTATGAGAAGCAGGCAACACATCAGCTGCAGTTTTAGTACATAATACATACATAATAACTAGACAAGAACAAATTGTACCATGTGAAGTCCAGTCGATGCTCCCTACTAATGAATAATTCTCTCTTTTCAGTGGAGCCTGCATACTTCTATAACATGTTGAGCGGCATGGGATGTAAAGCCTTGTTGCCTTTGGAAAACTTTAAAAACTCCATTCATTAGTGAAAGTCAAACCCATGGGTGCAGAGTCTCCTAATCTCCATCATAGTTGATACCCTACAACCAACTATTCATCTCGTACTCATGCCTCCTAGAGCTCGTTTGGTAAAGGAAGCATCAAAGCTTTATGAATGAACTAGCATGCTCATTAGCATGATCGCTGAGCTGAGCCCGAACTCAAGCAGGTTTAAATATGGAAACCTCTCTGCTAATTGCACAGCTACAGTCTCTTAGTGAAGCTATGCAGCTAATCCAGCTGAAGTCACAGGTCTGTACTGAAAGAGAGAGATGGAGACCAATCAAGTAGAAAGGAGTACCGGGTTGTGTGTGTTTGTGTTCGCCTGTATTCTCTTGTTTAGTTGTAGCAGAAGAGCCAATGCTATTCATGATCTCAGAGAGCTAAATCAACATTTGATGCCAAGAACGGATGGATATGCTCATTATTAAAGTGCAGCAGTAAGGAAGAGGCTTGGATGCTGAAGTCCATGAGACTTAGGAGGTGGGTTGACGAAACTGAACAGGAGTTTTTAGTTTGTAAAGCTGACCTTTTGGTATTCACTTGAGCTTGTCCTGGACTGCTGAAAATGTTATGATCTGTAGAAAAAGCTCTGAACATTTTTATCTGACGGTGTTTTCACACCTGGTAGTATGGGAATCAAAGTGCAGCATTTGCTACATTTTCAGCTGGTTTGGTTCACTTTCGCACTGCACAGTGTCAAATAAACTAAACCCTTTGAAGAACCTATTTCCCCCTTCGCCTGTGGTGGCGCTGCACCAAGAGCCACTAAAGTAAACGACACAAAAACCACTGAAGACACTGAGGGCAACCTTTTTCTTCATGTAATGTGAACAAAAACTGAGTAGCTTTAGATTTCAGTGTTTATAGAATTTCTCTTATCTTTGGCAAAAGAAAACAAAACATTTCTCATGCTAGCACATTTGTGTTTGTTGTATTTACCCAGAATGCCTTGTGCTATAGTTCACTTCCTGCTTCTGGAGCAGTCTCCAGCCCACTTGGCATTCACTTATGTATTCGAATTGTGCCAGAGTTCACTTCAACCAAACTGAGATTGAGGATTTTGAATTTGATTACGCATTCAGTGTATTGTAGATTATTTTATGCTTTTCACATTAGGAGTGCGCAGATGACTCTGTTCAGATCCAGATCGGATGATACTCACATTCAAATAACTTATTTCCTTGCATACTGATCAAGCTGCTGATGTAAATCTCCGCGATCTACGTAAAAATGTTGGTTTTATGTTTTGCAGACACGTCCATTTGACTTTGAGGATGGAGATGTCTACATGTCGTCCCACGAGCATCGTTTCCGGATGTTCAGCTCTGTAGAGTACGAAGGACAGCTGTACATGACTCCACAGAACTTCATCGAGTCTGTTACCATGAGCGAACCAAGAAGTAAGTATCAGACATTCACGTTTCACACTTTTGTTTCCAAAAAATATGATCGCTGTGCACATCTATAAGATCTTACCAGCTTATGTTTTGTGTGGCACATACTTTGGTTTAAATCAAAAAACAATATTTCTGAGGCTGTTGGTGGCTCTGTGTCTTGGGGTGGTTTGCTGACTCATCACCACTCTCACATAATATCCTTTCCCATTACTTCAAATTAACTAGATACATTTTTTAAAGACTTTTACCTCATTTTTAAATCAAGTGACAATCATAACTGTAAAAATATAAGTTAAATCCACTTACTTTATTTGATTAAAGTCAGCTCTTTATATCCAAAGGTTCACTGGACTTACTTTGAGTGTTAGCAAAACCTTGACCAAAATTAAATATTCAAAAACCAAAAATACAATGAATTGGTTAAAATTGATTTATTACCCTACCCTTCCTTCATCCAGTAGTGGGGTGTAAATATGTACTATGTACCTGAGCATGTTTGAATTTGAGAAAAAAACACAATCAATCCAGACTTGCTCACATGCTTCTTTTTCATAAGTCATGGAGCTTTACTTCATATTTTGTTAGCTACCTTTATTTGAACTTGACTGTAGTTTAGTTTGCAATTAGCTCAAATTCCCTGACTCGTCAGAGAATTTTATAGACCTCGCGTTACTGATCTTTGTTTTGTTTCCATCAGTGTCTGGGATTTATTTAACACGTTTATTTTGCCATGGTCTGAGGCTGTCAAAAATCCTCGGTTTATGAGCACATCTTTTCTGATTCTGTCAGCCTGCTGCTAGTTGTAACAGATTAGGTCTGAGCAGCCGGCCTCAAAGCAGATGGCTTTACATCTTTTGTTTAGTCTGAGGTTAATGTTAGTCAGACGCACGCAGACACACATTCCATTTGCTCTCATGTACGCTCCCTCTCTTAACTTGTAAATATCTAAATTGGTGGGCTACGCTTAAGTGTTCCAGGTTTGGAAATGTGATTGCACACTGATGCAATCAGAAACAATTTCTTTTCTTTTCTTTTCTTTTTTTTTTTTTTTTGCAGCAGTCGTATGATTGAATAGCGTGCAGACCCGTGCACCTGTATGTGTGTGTTTACATCTCGGCTGTCATGCGATACGGCCGCTCGTAGCCTGTCAGCAGCCGCCATCCTCTGCCCCCTTTGAAGTTGAATTAGATGAACTTTGTTGTATAAAACAGAACAAAAGTAGTATGTGCTTTTACAGGGACATTCCACATACTACAAAGGCAGGCAAGGACCACTTCAGACAGTACAAATGGGATCTGCTATGATGAGTGTATACACAGTGTGTGTGCGTGCGTGCATGTTTGTAGATGTGTGTGTTGTGACTGTACCCTGCACATTAGGACCCTTTTCTAGATCATACAGATGCTATCTGACCAAGCCCACCCAAACTCTTCTCGTCTTCTGCTCCTTTGTCTTGTTCTCTGGCAGACAAGAGGCCATGGAGGTCCCTGACCAAACAGGTGGGAAATACACTTTATATCTCTCCTATTTCCTGCTTCTCCTCACAGTCAGACATCTTTTGCATGTTACACCTGCTGTTGTTTTCTTCGCACTGCGTAGTTTTTTCAGCTAAACAAACTTGACTTGCTGCGCCAGTACATGCATTGAACAAACAAGTTGCAAAGATGTGCAGGTCCTTTGCAGTTTCCGCAAATTATTTTATGTTCTTTCCCATTTTCTGGCTGTATCTTCTTATCTTTCTTGCTTTGTTATCATGGCTCTTTTCAATCTTTAACAACATTTCAAGATACCAATAAAAATCCTTATCTCCTTACAATGCCGCACATCTCTTGGATTAACTTCTGATTCTCTACACGAGAATCATTTTTGTCAGTGGCCCACTAAATTACGTGTCATATGGATATGTTTTCCATTGCATGAGACTTTTAACTTTCCAACTCTTTGCATTATTTCTTCATAAAGTTCAAGTTATAGCATGGCACCCTGTGTCTCCACAATGTGTAGCAATTTTGATCATGCTTTTTGTGTGTTTATGTCAGGAACTGGAGAAAATCTTGTCAGATACTCCTCCCGTATGGAGAGGATCCTCCAAACTGTTCCGTAACCTGAGAGAAAGAGGTCAGCAGACACACACATGTGGATACAAACAGTTCATCATTTCTCTAAATTTATAGCTCAGATCTTCATCTCATCTCTTTTTTGACGTACAAAGTGTGCAAATTCCCAGTTGACCGTGCCATTAATGCTTTTTACTTTGTAAATCAGATGCTGCGATTTACAAATCTCTTCTCCATTTTGTAAAAATATATAAATAAGGCTGGGTGTTTTTCTATTTCTCATTCTTCATGTAATTTGTAGGGCTTAATGTAGTGTGTTTAATGACTCAATTGTTTTGTATTTCCAATTGGCTGCTCACTGATCAAGATGAAAAGTCATCACTTCCCTTCATCAGACATTTATTTTCTTGGTGCCTCTTTAGTTCATTGTTGTTCAAAAGAAAAAAAAAGAGACGATTTTTTAAATATGATTAGTGGAATATTTTACATTGCACGCAAGGTTGCATATTTTCATTCATTATTTGTTGAAATCCGTGCTGCCTGAATAAAAAAAAAAATCAAATGACCATAGGACGAGATCTTTAAAATAATCTGAGAAACCTTCAATTTTTTTTTTTG
This sequence comes from Poeciliopsis retropinna, assembly GCA_010277075.1. Classification (NCBI taxonomy): domain Eukaryota; kingdom Metazoa; phylum Chordata; class Actinopteri; order Cyprinodontiformes; family Poeciliidae; genus Poeciliopsis; species Poeciliopsis retropinna. The sequence continues at coordinate 2,839,839 of VMRM01000013.1, forward strand.
TTTTTGCTGCTTTTTAACACGGCACAGGGCTTCGTTTTCAATCTTTCATTAAATGACGTGTGTGAGTTTTTGTTGCACTGTAGGTGTCACTAATCCAGGTTGTCGTCATGCTGTTCCTCTCAGCAAAACAGCCTGCCGAGAAAAAGGGAAAAAAAAAAAAATCAACCTCCTTTTCTTTCCTCTCCTCTGGTGAAAGATGAGAAATAAGCTTGCCCTAATTAAGCATTTGCTAGAGGAGCACATAACAGAGAAAGCACAGTCAGGGACCGACTCCCCATAGTGATAATTACACTGAAACACACACATTCAGGGAGATGCTAAAAATAACATACCATGTGTGATTCACTTCTTCTCTAATGATACTAAAAATATGCTCAGGTTGTATCTTTTACAAGGGTTTGGTTTTGTCTAAAGGGACACATGTAGGAGATCTAGTTTCATTTGAAAGTGTAGAAAACAATGAAATGAGGGTAAGAAGTTAAAAGAAATCATCACAATGAAATGGGAATGTAGAGAAGCTGAGGAATGTGAAAAGCTAAAAATATAATAATAAAAATAGTAATAATAGTAATTTTACTTTAATTACTTTCAAACATTTATTTTGGTAATTTACCTTGATGTAATTCAGCTTTATTTCAGAACTTTCTGTTGTGTAAGCTAAATACGCGTGTTTATCTGTGTTTGTAATTGGCAAAAGACACTTAATGCTACATCCCGCAGATGTGGCCCGCTACATCTGCGGGCCACATCATCCCGCAGAATGATGTGGCCAATGATTTGGCCACATCATTCTGCCAAAGATGGTTTGGCAGAACACAAACCATCTTTGTGTTCTGCCATCTTTGTGATGGCAGAACACATTGAATTTTGAAAATACATTAGGATTTCTATGGCTCTGACTAATTCAGAAAAGTAGTACTGCACAGTGTTGCCTAGACTCAGCTCCATGGCTCATTATTTCAGTGTTTTTCTGTATTTATACTACACCAGGCTGCACATTTACATACAAATCTGAGTTAATGCAAATTCCTCTTGTGAGCAGTCTGAGGTCCCATTTCTTTTAACCTCAACCTTTAACAAAAGGACATTTTGCAAAAGGGGAAATATGTTGGGGCTAATGTGAAATTGGGGTACGCTCACTTTAACAGTGTACTTCAGCATAAAGGATGCAGATGACTAAATGTAAATAGTTGGAGAACTGTTAGTATCTATGGCTGTAGTTCACAGTTTTGCAATTTTCTGCAGCCTTGTCTTTTGAGGTTATTCTAAGATGCTACAGAGCACTTACGGAATTTTTTTTATCTAGAGCTTGCAAAAAAGCTTGAAACTATCTCCATTAATCATAATTTCACTGGAAAATTTGGGGAATGTAAGGAATTTCATCATCTGTAGGTATACTCAGTGAGCTTCTTTCCAACCATTAAGGTGCTTGAACTTACACTGGATTCTGTTTTTAGACTCCAGGTTTATTTCTGTCTTTTGAACAATTATTAAGGTTTACTGTGTTAAAGGAAGAGTTTGGTATATGCAGGAGCTGTACCGTCTGCACTAGTTATAGCGATGTACAGTATGGCCTGTGTTCAGTGAGTTGTGGCAGATGGCCGCTCACACTGAGCCAGATTCTATTGGAGGCTTTTTTTTTTTTCCTGTTAAAGGAGAGTTTATGTTTCTGTTGTCGCTGCTACGGTTGTCATGATATTAAAATGTCCAATTCACTATCAGTACAAAGTAAAACTGTCAGCATGTGGCACCATTTCCGACACCGCTGCGGCATTTTTTCAAAGAACAGTGTTCTTTCTTGTCAAGAGCCAGTAAACTTTAAACCAAACTACGTGAGCGATTAAGTTAGTCATGCTTAGGTGTATGTAAGTTTAATTTTTAGTCCTATGCCTTTCATTGTGATTTCATTATGATTCGCTGTATCCTTTATTTGTGAGTGTGTCGCAGTGTAAACATTCAGAATGTATGCAGAAACCCGAGCAGCATTCTGGTCTTTCCAGGTCCAGATCTGCACCGGTTTAAGCGAGTCCAGTTCCAAACCAGCTGCTCTGCACAAAGCAGTCTGGATGCAGCTAAATACAAGGCTCACACTCCGACTCCCAACCGGTGTCATGTTCACCGTCACACGCACTCGTCACGCACACGGGTGGGAGAGCGAGTCGCCCTGATCTGTCTGAGCGATCGGACACAAAAAAGTGAGAGGAAGAGATTGCAAATGTGCCTGAAGCAGAAAAATCTAACTCCTTAAGCTATGTTCCACCTGCTTATCCAAACACACACATTCACAGAGAAACAAGCGTGTCTTCCGCTGGATATGTTTGTGAACGCTGTGTGGGGCCAAATGGCTGCTGGTGGCTCGGCTAGGAGAAGATACATTTGGAGATTCTATCTCCATGGCCGGGAGGATTAAGGGTGCGCCGGTGTGTACGGCTGTGTGTGAGGCCCTGAGATCCAGGAGCTTTAAACTTCTGTAAACATAGCGCAGAAAACTCTTAACTCTCCTGTCTTGATCTCATCACTAGGAATCATCTCGTACACGGAGTATCTGTTTCTGCTCTGCATCCTGACAAGTGAGTCTGTTCAGGCCTTACACCTTCTTCTTTCACTATATTCTTCATGGTTTTTTTTTATTATCAGATATGACACTTGTTTTTTTACCCACAGTTAAGATCTTGCGGCGTGATTGACTTTTGCTATTTGAAAGGGAAATGATATACATCTAAAATTTGTAGTTTCTGCATTTTTTCTGTTGAAGTCTTTTATCAGGATGAGGCTTATAGTTGCAGCAAATATTTTAGAATTTCATTTTCAAAATATTGTTTGACCATGATTTTTTAAAAGTGTTCTTTCTTGGTTTTTGCTCAAATCTTGTATTTGTCTTTCTTAAAAAAAGGCATGACAGAGTCCGTAAACCACCAATCTCCGTATATCATATGAAGAAAAACAATCTGTTATGTTTACTGGCAAATAAAGAATCCAGTTGAATTCAATTCTTTGGTCAGATGTGAATAAGGTGGGGTTTTTGTGAGTGGTAGCTGTAAAAATAGGATTTATATTTGCTGCTTTGAATTAGTATTTTTCATGTGTTTGCTATGAAATAAACACCACGTTACTAGAGTGTTTACTTGAAAAGATTCACTTTTAGTGGCGTCCTCAAAAGGTGGGTTCGGGGTGCCATGGATCCCTCTGGAAAAATGTTGACCACCACACTGGTCCCCACAAAGAATCATGTTCAATTCATGATTGAATGTCATTTTTTGTTTTATGAGTTTATTTTTAATGTCATCAAGTTAAGTAGGAGTGTAATGATACAATCCACCTCATGAGACGAGATCGAACAATCCAAGATGAGATTTTAGCAATTGTTTTGGGTAAGCAAAAAATTTTTTTTTCAAATGACAAATCAATTAACTAAATTTCTTCATTTTAATACATTGAATATAGTATGAATATATAGTGGTTCCAATGCCAGAAAATGCATCAAAATATTAGATATTTTTTCCATGTAGAATAAAAGTTTCAGTCTTATAAAACTGTATTGTAGCATGAAATTTTTCTGCTCAGGTTTTGTTCTCTCCAAACATTTTAGATCTTGAATTAGAGCACATCAAATGCAGCACCGACTTGATAAAAGCCGTGAATAGCCCTTTAGTTTAGTCCCTATATCCCTTTAAGCAGATGAAAGCATGCACCATTAGTTGTCAGAGATTGCCTGCAAGATTATACAAGCATCCAGAGTTTTTCTCAAAGAACAGGGTACATCTCTGAGAAACTTCATTTACTGAAATGAAACCATTATTTCCTTTTGTGTAGACTGTCTGCTATGTCTTCCCTCGCTATTTCTGGCTTTAAAACTACCTTCAGGAAACGCATGCATGCACTCACACCGTGTGTGTTTTCCTATCTGTTCTCCAGAACCACATGCTGGCTTTAAGATTGCTTTCAATATGTTTGATGCAGACGGCAACCAGATGGTGGACAAGAGGGAGTTCTTGGTGGTGAGTTTCTAGCACAGAACCATCAAAGAATACATATCTATGTTATTTTGGTTATTAAATGTACTGACACCCAATGTTATGAGATTACTTTTGAATAAAATGTGAAAAAAAAGTCAAACGTTCAACAGTTTGTTTCACTGTTTTTTTTTATATTGCACAGTTGAACATTTGAAATTTACAATCCCATTTCTTTATTGTGAGAATTTATCCCAAGTGGCAGCAAATTGGGAATGAAATTGTGAAAATATGAAGAAAAATATTGTCTACATAATCAAATGTGATGAGTGTGAAACGCTCTAACATTTTTGTATGTTTACGTCTTTCTTGTAAATAGCGAATAATTTGGAGATGTGATTATTTTAATGTTTTAATCTACATTTTTGTAATGTTTAAGGCACCTGAAAATGCCTGACTATGAGAGCACCTTATTAAACAGCTTAGCAGAGTGATTGTAGCTTTTCTGGAGGGCTGCACGCGTGTTATATACACAGCAGGATGCAAGGTTTTTAACTGAAAACGCTGCAGGCGGGAAGGGATTGTAGTGAGTGTGGAGGTGGGTGGGAGTGGGGTGGTTGTACAGCAGCAGGGGGTGGTAATGGTTTAAAATCCTGTGGGAGCAGCCAGGTGCTACGCAGGGTATATTTCCCACATTGGATGTTGTGGAAATAGATGAGGATTTCTGTGCTATTTAAACATTAATAGTTGCAGAAAGAAAATCTTTAAGTCTTTTTTTTAATAGGATGGGATGATGTGACAACTGGCAATTGAGCATTCTTTCTGACTCTATCACAGTAAATAGTTTTTAGGGTGTCCAAACTTGGTCAGTTAAGGTTTGCTTTGATGAAGCACAACATGATATAATACAAGACCGCCCATGTTAATAATAATAACGGAAGTGAACATTTATTGTACTGTTTATCATTTATCATGATAAAATTGTTATCATGATAGTAACTGTAAAAGTTTTTGATGAATCTTTGATGAATGAGTTTTCCCTCATTCCAGCTCCAAGAAATCTTCCGGAAGAAGAATGAGAAGAAGGGGAGGAAAGGAGATGCGGAAAAGTCAGCTCAGTTGGTAAGAAGGTGACATTGTTAGTCATGTTTGTGGAGTAACATTCAAAGCTATTTCTTTGCAGATATTGACTATAATGATACTCCTCTAATTTAGGGGACAAATTAGAGTTGCAAAAATCTACAAATATTTAAACTGACTTTATAAATGTTGCTTTAGACAGCTTCTGTCACTTTTCAGCACTGTTGAAAGTTAAATCTGTCAAAGTTAATAAACAGATGTGCAGAATTTTGCACATCACCATTCAAGATATAAGCTCCTGTAGAAAATCAGAAATGAAAACGAATGATCCTGTGACTAGTGTGGACTGCATGCTGCCTCGTGAAAGCTGACCATGTGGCAACTGTGTTGTTACCGTGACGATTATCCCTGGTGTCTACTTGTTATATCTGAAAAATTTTCAAGCTTTGTCGTCCTCACCTCTGCTATGGTGGAAGCTCAGGAATAACAAGCAACCTTGCATTACAACACGGCCTGCATCATTCATAAGCAAATCCACGTTAAATCCTTATGACATTTAAACTGTTTAATACTCAAGCTACTTCATATCACAAAATAAGCGCAGCCTCCTTCAGTATATTTACATACACTTGATGCTCTTTGAATGTCACAAAATTAGCTCAGTGCATTAAAAAATAAACAGTTTTCAATTACTAACTGCTATGCTTTTGTCATTGTAAAGAAATGAGTCTTAAATTTTGTACGCTGTCTTAACGCTGTCAATCATTCCCATGTAAGGGCTCCTCAATGTGCTAATGGGGGAGAAATCACCTCATGCCACAGGAAAACTGTTTACCCGCCATCATGGGTGTATCCACAGCAGAAAGAGAGAGGATGTTTTCAGCATATACACAAACATGATTGACAGCGCTAAGACCCACTTCTGAGCTCTGATTGGTTGTTTCAGAGTGGGAGCTGAGCATTTCTGCAGATGAAGGTATGACCTGAGGGAGAAGACAAAGGAGCTTGATTTTTTCACAAATTATCTGTGTCATACCACACAGTGAGGATATAGTGACATTTTTAACAAATATGTAAAAAATAAATTTTAGAAACGTTTTTTAAAGGAAGCATCTGCGCTTCCTGTAGGATGGACAACAGTTAATATTGAAATAATTAATAAAGCTCCAGCTTCATTCCTATTAATTTAGCCTTAGCCATTCGTAGATAATTTAAGTAATGTTATGTAATATATTGTACTTGACAATGTGTTTACCTTGTCTTTTGAAACTCATCTTTACAAAAATGTTTGTTTCTCAAATTCTTTTAGACGTCAAAATTATTTACACTTATTTCTCACAATGGTCATATTTGTATGTATGTACCATATTTTGTACAGTTCGGCATTATGTTAAACACAACATATTTCTTTATATGAAAAGCAAAATTAGTGCTTAATATTGGAGCTTTATGCATTTCATTGCATTAATAAAAAGCACTGAACCCTGCATTTAGATTTTAACCATCGTTACACATAAAATTCACATCCTGCTGAAGCATATAACTCACAAAAAAACACTTAATAATTATTGTTCAGCCTCAAAACAATCAAAAGAATCAATCACTTTGCCTCACATGCATCAAGCTGCTCTGAGTCATGCAGTGCTTGCTGTTGTAATGTCAGGTATGAATACAAAAATTGTAATCTCAGATGTGTAGTAAATGACACATCCTCCTTCCTTGCATGTACTAACATGTATTTTACCTTTTCTCCTCCTCCTCTCTTCTGACTGCATGACCTGTCCTCTTCTGTCTCTCCCTCATGTCTCTCTCTGTGCGTTAGAGTATGCAGCTGTATGGATATCAGGTTGCCCCCATGAGCAGCGTATGTATCCCCAGTCATAATTTATTAGTCTCCTTTCGTTCTCTTGACACATGAAAAAACAGATATGATGATGATGAGGAAGGAGAGAACCGTCGGTGTCTGTGTTCATGGTTTCAACATAATCATTAGAACACAAACAGAAACTTAAGTATTCCTAAAAAGTCTTAAATTCTTCTCTTTTTTGCTTTGTTTTGTTTCTCTGGTTTGTCAGGTCAACAGGTAAGTTAGGGCTTTGGTTAACTTGCTTGGGCAGGCCATCATCTCCGTAAAGACAGTCGTATCACAATTTAATAGATGAATGATTCCATGTTTTTCATCTAGGTTTTTGTTAATCTTTGATTCCAATGACATTATTAGTTTAAATCTAGATCTAGTTTATGTGTTTGTAGAAAAATAACGATGCTCTGGCTCAATTCCAAAAACTGAACAACTCCTGAACAAGATTTCCTCGTTTAATTTCCAGCCATTCTTCTACTCTAATTTAGAAGACAGGGAAAATTCTTGTTTCTACTGTCTCCCAGTTTGGTTCTTTAATTCTCACAAGTGACATTTTCCTCTCATAAAAATAGGTCCAAATGGTTAGGTCATACATCAAATAAGATGATTACACACCTTTCTTTTGAAGAAAATTGTAGAAATCAAGAAAATATGTTGTAATTAATTTGGGGTGAACTTCACGCTAGAAATTTCCATTATATGACGTTTGAGCTTGCCGTTACTTCACTGCTTGCTCTCCAATTTCCTCTATAAACTCAATCTTGAAATCATTCTGTGCTCTGCTGATTAAAAAATACAGCAGGCTTTTAAACTTTTCTGTGTCAGTTTTGCATTTCTTTGGTGTGGAGTGCTTTAAATAGCATTTTCATTCACCTATTTACAGGCAACAAAATTACCTGTAACTTTTTTCAAATCACTGGGTGCAGCAGGTGCTTTTATAGTGATTGTAGTGATTTGATCGCAAGATTTGGCACAGAAATTGTTTTGCAAAATAAGTATTTATAAGGTTTATAGTCTAGTATTGGTCAGTTCAATTAAAGAAAATTGGCCTTATTTCTATAAGTGATGAGTATTTTTGAATCACTCTTTTAACATCTCTGTAGATGTAAACTCGTGGCCTAAAGAAGTCTTCAATCGCTCCAGTCCACCTGATCCAATGCCTCCAGTAAAATCATCTGTGTTTGAATTCTTTGATGCCTCAGTGAAAGATGCAAATTGAGGCTGTGTGTCCATCTGTCATGCCAGCTGACCGATTTGCCCTCTAATCGGGGAAGCAGTGGGGTGAATGGACATAAGAATAGCAGCAACAGAGTAATACATTTAAGAGGTCAGCTGAAATGAGCTCTTACTACAAGTGGGATGTGACTTTGATGGTCTGAAGCTCCAAAACACAATCAGTGTTTTTCCATTTTAGCCCATGTTTAGGTACGATCTGTTCTGTGTGTGTTAGTGTTTGGGGGAGGTTCTCTTTATTACAAAGAGAATGGGTGATTTCATTATTGGCGCAGGCCTCTCAGACTGCTGTTAGTGTTGTCTGAGCACATAAACAGCATTTCAATCAGAAAACGACAAAACACTAACAAGACACAATTTTCTATTTTCAGATTCTATCTTAAAGTAATTTTTTATTTTTATGATTTTTGCCAGTAAATTTATATATATTGTTTTAATAGTGGACTAAGAATAACTGTTAAATCTGACATTTAGACAATTCAGTGCAAAATAGCTTTATTATTAACTAATATCTCTCAGGAAAACATGAAAGCTGGTAATTTTCAGTTTCTTTATGAACCGTTTTCTTCAGTCTTGTTCCACCCTCTATTCTATACGTAGCTCTCTGTTTTCCACAAACACACACTACTTGTTCTGTCGGTGCTGTGATGGACAGCTCCATTGTCACTATGAAGTTGAGAGTGGCGCAGGGTCATGTTAAAATGGCCGCAGTGGCTTTTTCCCCAGAGAGAAAAGCCAAGGTGGGTGGCCATTTGCTTCACACGGCGGCTCTTTCTGTTTAACTACAAATAGTCTGCTCACATCATACTCTGCTGTTACAAGTAAACACTGCTGCATTATTGTAGTTTTACTGGAGTGGGTTTATTGTACTATCTTAAAACCCCCCAGTAAACTTAGAGGGCACAACTTTAAATAACAATCCTTTGATATGTGATCGTTTCAGAGAGAAATAGATAAAAAGTAGATTTGTAACCACTAAACATAGGTGTATTAATTGATTCTGATCCATTTTTATGTTTTGTGCGAAGATGGACATAGAAGTATTATGAATCAGCATGTGTTTATTAATGGCATTAGTAAATTCAGCTGAAATAATTTGTTTCCCAAAATTTTAGTCTCTTAAATGATAGTCTTTGCAATAAAGTGTGTTTTTTTTCATTATCACAAAAGGTTTATATTTTTAAATCCAATATATGCAAAAAAAAACTATGTCAACACTGATTGAGATAAATGTTTTGATTCGATTTTGTTTTTAATAACTCATCGAAAAGCTCCTGTTTTCCCGCATTCAGTATGTGCAAATTGATTCACAGCACATGAAAACTCACGTTCAGTGATCAATAATACAAATACAAATACATCACTTTCTGAAGAGTGTTCAGTGTCAAACAAATAGAAATAAAATTGCAATGGTTTTGTATTAATAAGAGTAGTATGTATATATTTTTATTTATTTATTTATGTTTTAGTCCTTAATTTTTAGTGCTTTATTTCATGTTTTGTGTAGTATCATGTTGGTATGTTTTTACAAAAAGTATATGAAAACTGTCTGAGCATATAGGTAATTCACAACATAAATATTTTTGTTTTATCCAATTTCGAAGTGAACTGATCCTGGACCTGCTTGACCACTCCTACAGGTGTTAAAAAAAGACAGCCAAGAGTTTGTGGCGCGGAGTTACTGGGACGTTTTGAGGCGAAGTGCCAGTCAAGTCCTCTTTTCTGACCTGGCGGAGGTACAAAGACCCTGTTGTCCATATATCTCTCCATTTGTCATTCCTTCATTTTATGTCTTAATGCATAAAATGTCTTTATATACATCCTCTTTTAACATCCCCGTTGATTGGAAGAAATTTTGCTACGCCTGATTTGACGAGAATAACCTCCGAAACATTCACCTTCAGAATAAAAGCCTCCTATTGTTTTCTTATCAATTCCTTTTTAATGAGTTCGCAATGTTTCCATCCGGTCCCTCCCTCCATACTGCTTTTCATGTTGTGTCTTTGGTTTAAAGCAAGAACAGAATTATGATCAAGTAGACTGCAGAACACATTCATTTGCCTTAATATGATAGTATAGCATGTCTGTTTTTAATTACGTGCTGGATTCACATAGGTAATGTGTGTCATTTTAAATTACAAATATGTTTATTTTCAGAAATATTAAGCAATATTTGCTACAAAAAAACTGCTAAGCTGCAGATGCTCTACTGTACTGTACAAATGAAAATGCTTAATTTATTATTTATACGAATTGTAATGAGGTCTTGTAAACTTTCATAAAACATAAAGATAAATCCTAATTTATTTTGAAAGGTTTTGACCAAAGACGGAGGGCATTTTATGTATAATTGCAGTATGCATCACATATCAATGTTGTGAAGATCTCCTTGAAGTGTTCACTTTCTAGTTCACAAGACAGATGAAAATAATTGTTTATATACCACAGAAACTATAGTTTTTCCTAGTGGAAAGTATCTGTAGAGCTGAAACTTTTAGGCACAAAAACAAAGAAAAGTAGTCACATTTGACCTTAATCTTTTAGTTTCAACTTTGACTTTGGTTTCTGAGAACAAAAGGATAAGACAAGGATGTGTAATGATTAATAAGAGCTAGCACAGTGCTAACAGGTTAGCTGACTAATGACAGACCGGTGGCTGTGGTTAGCAGCGGAAGCTGCTGTTGCGGTAATAACAGTGCTGCTCCTCGGGGCCGACCTTGTATTTATACCGAGCAGTCTTTCATCTGTCGGGATGTAAATTGGACAGGACAGACGAATCAGACGGAGGCTGAGGAGCTGTCAGCAAAACAAAGACATGTCAAGCTTCTGAATTATTAAAATCAACTTTTAATGCTCACTGGCTGAACTGTTTTCAAGGAGGGATTTCTTTTTTATCCACTTGCTAAGCCACTTAACTCTAACACTGTCAGATGTTTTGTAAGCAGTCGTGTATGGTTTTTAGGTCTGACTTACATGGTTTTCTATTTGTGCAGTTCTGTTTGAACTGCTTATATATTGGTTAATATCATTTTAAAGGATACAGCAGCTTACGTACAATAAATAAGAAATTAAAGACCAGTTTACAACTTTTGCACAACATGGCATAGAGTTACGGTAAAACATAAGTGCAATCTGTCACTTCTGCGTTTTTATCGATGCATTTTTTATTTTTATCTAACCAAAACCTTATACGGAAAACCGCGCAAACCTTAGATACGTACAAAATAAAAATGGTGTATTTATTGTTTTTATTTTTTTTCCACCAACAAATTTGAAATGTATAACAAAAGAAGGGCCAGAGTCACAACAAAAAGTGCAAAATGAAAGGGCTGCTTCAAATCCAGAGGAATCTGATCTGATAAGTGGAAAACCTGAGGGTAAAGAAAGACAGAAAGAGATCTAATCAGAGAGTCAACAAAACGAGGCGAGAGAGGCCGAAAGCAGATGACACAGGTCAGCAGACTGAACAAATGTCGAGGAACAAAGCGAGGTGAGAAGAAAAGCATTTCGGGAAGTACATTTAAGGGAAAAGAAAGAAACTAGGTTGTATTTTGAGAAAGATGTGTTTACTCAACAGATTAGTCCCTATTGTAACCTTGAGGAGTGTGTTGGGGGGGTTGGCACTGAGTGACAGACAGAGAAGGAGGGAGGTTAAGAAAAGTGCCTTGGTGTTTGTTAGATGAAGAAGACATTGACAGGTAGGATGGAGAGAAAGGAGATCAGAGTTATCAGAGCGGGCGGCAGCGGAAACGGGAAAATACGACACCTAAAAGAAGAAAAGAAACAGTAACAACATGGGTTAAAAAAAAGAAGTAAATGAGCAATACAAGAGGGGATGCGGTGCCTATAAAAATATTAAACGTTTTGTATTTTTACATTTTGTCATGCCAAAAAATGTGAACTGTTTCCACAAGTCAAACCTTAACGTATTTTTTATGTGATAAAAAAAAATTTCAACTTTTATTTTCAATGAAAACGTCGAAACTGTGCATTCGCCTTCCTTTAAGTTCAGTCCCTATTGGACATACAGCGGCTCTATGTAAATGTCCAGAAGTTAGCTTAAGAACATTAGTCAAATAAAAATTCAACTTTTTCCTCTACATGCAAACACAGCATACCCATTATTTCCAGGTTTTTATTTGTAAAATAAAACCAGATATTATTGCATTTTTTTTCCAGTTTGCAATTATAACGTAAAATCCCTTTAAAATACATCACAGCTAGTGGTGGTAAAATGACAAAATGCAAAAATTGAATACGTCGTAGCCCAAAGGTGTGAGCTGACTGATGTGAATAAAGACCAACAACGGGTCTTTCCTCACGAGCGTTACTCACAGGTCGGGAGGGTGAGAAAGAACATTTAGCGTTTACATCGGTAATTACTGTTTTTACTCTCGGCGCCCCCGATCAAAGACAGGCGAGCTCGCAAACACACACACAGGTGGACAAACAGACACATGCATTCGCCAGGTGTTGGCTCGTGCCTCATAGGCGTGGTAACCATTACGATGTCAGGAGGATGATGAGCTCACGCTGCTCCCGACACTCTTCCAGGAAAGATAAGCTTGTTATGATCAGAAGAGAAAAAAAACCTTTTAAATCTGTGCAGTGAAAAAAATGTTTTTGTGATACATTATCACTTAATTCCTTCTAGAAATTTTTTCCTGCATCATTTATTGAACTGGTGGCCCCATTTGCCGTCACTTTTCTGTCTTTCAATTTGAAAAAAAAACAAAAAAAAAAAACATGCTGCCATTGTGGGTAGAAATCCACTTATCAAGCTAAATTCCATGTTTGGATTTTACTTCTGACAACGGCTTGGTCGTTTTAAGAGAAAAACAACACGACTGTGAGGAAGAGGGGATTACAGTTAACGGGGAAGAGAGGCAGAGACACACACCATCTGGATGCTGTCTCGTTGTCTGCACGGCTTGTGTGTCATAAAGACTTTGGTAATGTGTCAGTTTAAAGATAAAAGAGCAAAAGTATTGTTATGCTGTTTGTCAGTAATAAAAGGCTTAGTGACAAGAACATCCAATAAAGGGACACAAGAAAGACAAGACAATGAAATCATCTTAAGTTTAGCTCATGTTTACATGAAGGCGGTCCTCCCAAAGAGACAAAAGTGAAAGAGGACGTTCGATAAAGTCATCCAGTTCTCTCTTCTCAGCGGCGATCGGCACATCACAGGAGGTTGGTTAGTGTGTCAGCTTGTCTGGAGTTCGAATTATTTCCAAATGTTTTCCACCTTTATTGATAACCTGTAAAATTGAACTGAAAAACAAACTGAAATATTCTCCCAGGAGAGGCGGGAGGCATCTTTAAGCAGCAACCATATGGTATCAGTCTGTAGAGGGGCATGAAATAATTTCCAAGCTGTTATATTTGCCATGGATCAAGGTGAAGACAGCCATTGTTAAGAAAAGAAAAGATGGATGTCTGTTCAAAATTGATGAACAAATAAGAAGAAAATTGGTCTCTGCTGTGAAATGCCAATATGGAATTCTTTTCTAATAAAGGAAAACATCCAAGTCCTGCTAAATTTAGCAAAAACACATTTGAAGTTTCTTCAAAGCATGTAGGAAAATGTAGGATGAAATCTAGGATGGACTGAAAGCATACTTCCAAATCAACAAGGAATAGCTTCACCACAGGAAGATTTCAATTTCCGAATAGCGAGAAGCAGCTCAAACCTGGATCTGGTGTCAAATCTAAAGAGAGTTGTGCTCAGGAGATGCTCTAACAATCTGACGAACGCTGATTGGTAGAGTTTTTGCTAAAACACATTCACAGACAAGGTTTTATTTAACATATCTTAAATGCAAACAGTATATACTTTTGTTCAGTTTTAAGCCTAGACATTACGGCTCTAAATATGTTGGGGTTTTTTCATCAAACTGATATGCATTTAAAAATATGCGTGCTCCAGTTAACAATTAATTGATTACTAAATTAACTGATGATTATTTAATCTAATTAATGATACCAGCCCAACATAATTCAACTTCCAAAAGAGACAAATAGATCTATGTGAATAATTCTGACCATATCTTAATTTAGTCACTGATATTTTCTTGTTGCAGGGTAAAAAAAACAAACAGCAACAACAAAAACTGTTTGCTTCCTGTCTCATGTAAACCTTGTCATCTTGTTTGACTTGTCCTTCTTGTCCCATGTTGGACTTTAGGATTTTACCCTTGAGGTAGAACCACGAATGGCATCGTGGTGATGATATTTATGATGATGATGATGATGATGATGATGATGATGGAAATGGCATAAGCGCTCCTCTTAATTCGAATGAAATGAGATTTTCATTCAATCTGACGTGTGCGTTCTCCTCAGCATGGCTGTGGGTGTGACTCACGGGTTGGCTGGGTGGGGGCATGGTGGGCGGTGAGATAGAAGATGGGCTCTCTTTTTTCCCCTGATGCTTAAAATCATCGTCACCTTTTACTAAGAGCTATTCATTCCATTCTTCATTTTCAAAAGGATTAGGAATTGTGCCTAGTTAAAGTTAAAAGGGATTAAAGCTTAAAGAGTTCATCAACAGGTAACAGAGAAAACACAGAGAAGTTACGCCTTAAAAATCCATTGAATGGGTTTCAAATGACCAGGATCACTTAGGGAATATTCACTTCAAACACTCTGGGGGAGGAAGGAAGACCAAACACAAAAAAACAAGGTAGTAACACCATTTGAGTTTGAAAGGTGACGGACCGGACGGCCATCAGTTAAGGGAAAAAGGTGGAATCTGCTGAAATGTTTTATGCATCTGTGCTTACGTTGGGTTTGTGTGGCGCTTCTGTTTGGGATGTGTTGTCCTGTTCACATGTTCCTGTGTGACATTCGTTGAGAAATGCATGAACTGTGGTGTCCTCCATGTGTTCTGTGTGTGTGCCATGATGTGTTTTTGGGTTACTTTTGAGTTGTTTGTTCAGTAGTGTGTTCAACATGATCTACCTGTTCAATGTGCTGACGGCCAGTCCATCCCTACTCTTCTTCTGACCCTTGGCTTGACTCGTTTAGTCATTGTGTTTTGTGCTGTGTGTGCTTGTTTTATGTTCATCGTTATTAGTTTGTATTTGAAACTACCACAGCAAACCTCCTGACCAGCCTGGACTGCACAAATCTGGATATGATGATCCTGTTGTAATTTAAAAAAAAAACATACACACAATGAGGATTATTTTAATTTATCAGAAAAACAGATGGAACATTTTCTTGGCTTTACATTGGGGTTTGGAGTACCCTATCTGCTTTTTTTTTTCTAAATATAAAGTTCTTGCAAAATTATTCATACTTTTACTTAAGACAGACTTCAATACATTTCATTTGGATTTCATGTGATAGACCAACACAAGGTAATGGCACAACCGCAAAACCTAACTTGACATGACCGTCAACCTAAACTCATACAGATTAAGAGCCTTTATCAGAAAAGCACCCAAGAGGTCCTTTGCAGGGATGAACTGATAAATTGGTCGTGATTTCCTTAATAATTTTGGGTAACTGGTGAGCAGCCGACATGTTCACGAGATATCAGTCTGATCCAGTTATACACTGCTCAAAAAAATAAAGGGAACACTTAAACAACACAATATAACTCCAAGTAAATCAAACTTCTGTGAAATCAAACTGTCCATCTAGGATGTGTTATTTGAGTGTTCCCTTTATTTTTTTGAGCAGTATATTATCTGCCTCCGTAAACGTCTGAAAATTAGCCAGCGTCCCCTTTTACTCTGTTATGAGAGAGGGTTGATTGCCCTTCAGATGATGTGAGACTAGGACGGAAGTTCACTTTACAGCAGGACAACAGTCTGAAGCAGCCAGTGCTACAGTGGTAGCTGTAGATTAAAGTATATTCATGTGTTACAATAGTCCAGTCAAAGTCCAAACCTAAATCCATCTGCGATTCTGCGAAGACTTGACATTGACATTCACAGTCTCTGTGTCCAATCTGACTGAAATTGAGGTATTTTGCAAAGAAGAGTGGGCAAAGGTTTTAATCTGAAACATGTGTGCCACATTTTTCTTTTTTTGTGAAATGCATGAGAACATTTAAGAAAAAATCATTTTCTTTCCAATTTAACAACTGCACACATCCGTGTTCTGATCTATCACACAAAATCTCAATGAAGTATTTTGAAGTTTTTGCTTGTATCACAGCAAAATGTGGAAAAAACTCGGCGCAAAGCAGTGTGTTTTGCAGCCTAGACCGGTTTGTTTGATATCTTCGATGGCTGTTAATAATTTCAGCCGATATCTGAGGTGAAGCTGTGTTTATGTTCATCCGATGCATGCCGTGCATTTGTGCAGCAACATTCTGGCTCCTGCTCGTCTGCCTAAGCCGTACCCAGCCTGGATCCTTGAAGGACTCGCCCCCTTTCCTCTGCTTTTTTTTTTTCTCCTCCAAACCAGCATCCTGTTTGATCCGTCTCTCTTCCTCTGTCTCTGATAGCGCTCGGATGAGAGCATCACCATTGACACCACCATACTGGTCCATTTCTTTGGAAAGAAGGGAAAAGCAGAGCTCACCTTTGATGACTTCTACAGGTACCTGGTCATGCTGGCCACATGGTAAATGTCTCTTCTCTCCCCCGCACCTCCTCTTCTTTACCATCTATTCCTTTCTGCATGGCAGATTTATGGATAACCTCCAGACTGAGGTGTTGGAAATTGAGTTTCTGACCTATTCCAAAGGAATGACCACAATTAGCGAGGAAGACTTCGCCAAAATCCTGCTGCGCTTCACCAACGTCGAGAACATCAGCGCGTACATGGAGAACGTCCGCCAGTGTATTCCGGACGAAAAGGTGCAACGCACACGTAAACGAAGAATACCTTGAGCGCACTGAACGTTGTTCCTTTCCGCATATCATTAGATACGTTTCTTTTTTCCTTCTGTACTGGCAATTCACACAGCCAGTATTTTCCCAGTGCGGTGTCCGCCTCGGGCTGTTGATGCTCTCAACACTTCAGCGCTTCTTCCCTTCACTTGACCTCACACAAAGACCCACACAAACACACTTTCAATAGCACTTTCAGTCACACGTGATTGTTTGCCTGTCTGTGTATCTGTCCGTCAAGCGAAGGCTAGCTATGCTTTGGCTCATCTTCCTTGTGTCGATCTGCAACCCAACTCTATTTCTGTCCCTCCTCTGTTTCATGCTGTGGAAGAAGCAGGAGGTTTGTTTCTGCCTCATAAAAAAAACGCAACCTGCAGCCACAATCTGTCACTTGTTTCCTTGATACATTTTAGTTATTTTACCGCTGTCTTGTGTTTGTCTTCATTTGATTGCTATTTGGTTGTGTTTTGTTTTTTTTATTTCAAATTTATTTTATTAGGTTAAATGAATAATCCTGTTCACAATTTTGCATTTAATAAGCAGCACAAGGCATGTTATGCAGCCTTTGTGAACTTTCTTTTTTTTACGACATTTATTTGATGAAATTCCTTGTCCTTGTTTGGAAATAAATGTCCCTTTTTGTGTGTTCAAAGTAAGAGCAGTGTGTAAATTTCAAAACTGTTATCACCAGCTTTTATTTCCAAACATGATTGCACCTTGTTAACACTGCAAGTTCTTTTCCGAATATCAAAACATGGAATGAAGAAAAACATAATGGTTTTGTTACTTTCTACCGGAAGTGAAGAAAATTGATTATTAAATTAGTTTTCTTCTTGAGACACACTTCAACAGCATTTCCTCCTCCAGATTCAGCGGCATTGGTCTTCTCAAGTAAAACGGTGTTATGTTAGGTCGAAGATCCCTGTTATCTGATAATTAGACACCATATGTTACCCGAGCCACGATGTGTCAGAGAGAACTCTGGTTTGAGTTCAGGATTCAAAACGCTGCCATGTTACTCCTCAGTCAGTCGGTGTGCTGTTGTTTTTCAACAATGGTACTTTCTAGGTGTTTCGTACTGGCAGTTATGGCTTTACATGTGAATGTTCTCATTTGTTCAGTACTCGCAGGAAATTGTATTTTTCCTTTGGTCACCAGGGGAGACACTCATTGGCCACACGGTCAAAATCGGCTGTCATTGATGCGGTGATGAATCGTCCCAACTACACCTTCTCTTCTTTTACGATAACATGGCAAATAAAATGAGCTGTTGCAGTTCGTCAATCATTGTTTCCTCTTCCTCCAACCTGGTAATAATCGAGCCTCTCTGCCATTATTGCTGTGTTTGCTAAGCTATTGTAAACCACATGTAACACAAACGTGAAGTTCGTGTGCAAAAATAAACGCCCTGAAACCGAATGACTGCGCATCAACTGCTCGGTTTTGGCCCAACTATCTTTGCCATCTGGATATTCTTCTACCAATTTAAACTGTAGTTTCTCTGTTTCCATTTTAAGCGTTTTGTGATCAGTTTAGCTGAGCAGCTTTCTTTCCCCCTTTCCACTCAACCTTTTTTTAATAACATGACAGTTCGTCTCAAACTCGTCTGGAGTGACACATCTCAGAGAAAAATGCATCATGATCAGCATTTGCAACATTTGCTGTCACCAGTATGGCACATGTTTTGTACTAATTTAATGCCACACTGCTGTTATTTTAAACATATTAATTAAAGATTCGGTTACGTCCAATCAGTACCATGCATGTCCCGACTGTTGGGTCTGAGTGGTGATGTTGTGTTGCTATAATTTTGAATGCGACTTTATCTCTAACATTCATAGCGCATCTCAGTTTTTCTCATGTATGGAATAATATAAAAATGCAGTAATATATGTTTTTGATTTCATTTCAATATGAGACGAGTGGATGCATGATAAGGAATGCTATGTTCACACACGACCCATTTAGCATGGTGTACATCAATCGAAGCTGCTCATTATTTCCCCCAATTTGAAGTTCGTTGCTCAGTAAGTCTTCATTACTTCCCCACTTTATCTGGCAGATTCTCACCTAATTTCTCTGTTTCAGGGCATCACCTTCGATGAGTTCAGGTCATTCTTCCAGTTCCTCAACAACCTTGAAGACTTCGCCATTGCCATGCAGATGTACAACTTCGCTTCACGTTCCATCGGACAAGGTAGTGAGAACCCGATCAGGCTTGAAGCTGCAGGTGCTAATTGTTGCTGCTCCATTTCCTGGTTTTTTGTGTGAATGCCAGACGTCTCAGTATTTTCCCACTAGATGAGTTTGCCAGGGCAGTGTACGTGGCCACGGGACTCAAGCTGACACGTCACCTGGTGAACACCATCTTTAAGATCTTTGATGTTGACCACGATGACCAGCTGTCCTACAAGGAGTTCATCGGCATCATGAAGGACAGGCTTCACCGGGGAGCCAGGGTGAGGAGCGTGCAACTTCCTCAGGAAATACACTTAATTACTGAAAGTACAAATGTCTTTGTTAACGTGTTAGCACCAACATAAATAATGAAAAGATGACGGATGTCTTCCTTTTAGAAATATATACCTTTATTTACAAATAGAGTTTGGGATTAGTATTCATTGTCTTTACAAGAGCATTCTACACTGATCTGAGATTTTTAATTACGCGAAAACAGTCCTGGGATACCTGAACCTGATACCTGATACCTCATATTATCTCTGGTGTTATACTGCCACCAAGTGGCAATTTGTAAAAACTACAATAGCTCAAAGTCATGCTAAGGAGTTATTCAGATCTTAGCTGTTGAAAAGAACTGCTTTTTGTGCTTTCTTCACAGTCTTGGGTCTTTTTTTTTTTAAAACATGAACTTCCTGCGTATGTTATTCTCCTTATTTCCAGCTGCTGTCTATGAATGCTAGATTTTCTTGACTCAGATGTAATTTCATTGGTCTTGTCCGTGTTTTTTTAACAAAAGTTATTTCTTTCCTTTTCCCTGCCTTCCTCGTTTCTCATGATGGCCTCTGCTGGCATCTCAGGGGTATAAATCGGTGGAGAGAGCCTCCTCTTTTAGGTCATGTCTGAAGAAAGAGCTAGCAAGCAGATAAGTACCACAAACAACTACAACAATAATTAAGACATTTATTGAATATGGATTGTTTGTTTGATTGTCTGTATTTCCACTTTGAGGAGTGGAGAAATATAAAAGAAACAAATCCTAATGTGTTGAATTGAATGTCTTCTCATTGCTTTGTGTGCACCAGGTGAAGGGCCAGCACTACACCTCCTTCCCCAGCTGCGTTTGCTCTGAGGCCCGGAGACAAGTACACCAGCTACGGAGGATGTCTGAGAGGCCTTAAAGGAAGGAATAACTCTAAATGAACTCAGACTTTTGATTTATTAGGAACCTGATTGAGCAGCTTTCTCGTTTCAAATACAGATCTCTAATCCAGCTTCCAATAATCACAAGCATGACTGCATTGACTGGAAAATGAACAATGAAGATTCTCTTGTTTTTTTTGTTTTTTTTTTACTTATGCCAATTTTATGTCACACAGAATGTAACAACAAATATGATATGCATTAGGGTTGACTATTTTCACTGTTTTTACATTAAAATTATGTTTTCTAATCTCAATGCTTAACTGTAATAAAATTGCAACTTGTTTATATCCTAAATCAACATCACAGTTTATTTTTAATAATATTTGACTGATTTTGGTTAATTCCTGTACAACTGGTTATTAACTTAAAGAGCACAAGAATGAATAAATACAATATATAATGTATGTAAAATGTCACAAGCATGTTGAATTTAACTTTTGAAATGAAGATTTCAAACACGCGCAGGACTAACAATGAAGAATTAAATAGATGTGTGTTTTAATTGTTTTTGTTATAACAATCATGTCTTATAATTATTTGATCTTTTCACTACCTTATGAAGTTTTAAGGTAGTGAAAAGTATACTGGAAAGTTCCTCACTGTCAATTTGTTACAACTGAATTTGTTGTATATTTGATCTGGATTTGATAATATTTGAGTTTTGACAGATGCCTTCTGAACATTCCCCTTTGCATCTGAAAATATCCTTTAAAACAGAAGAAAAAGGCAAACTTATGGAGAGGTTATTTCGCCATTGTAATGTTTGTTTTTCCTTTTTGTTTTATATATTTCTTGCAAAGCTATAATAAAAAATTAATTAAGAGAACGATGATAATTCTCACACCGTAATAGCCGTGTATTTTGTCCGTGTATTTTGTCGGATTCATGTAGTTTAGTGAATGAATTTTCACGCATGAATAATTGTTTACTGGGCATGCGCAGAGAAAAGCGCCTCATTGGGTACCCTGCAACGGCCGGATTTATTTATTTTTTTAATAAATAACTTTACATGTTCCAAAAAGAAAAAGGGAACTACGGAGGAGGACCGCGTAGGTAAGTGTACGGCTCTAAATAAAATGAAAGACCTTAAGCAGAGGAATTCATGCAGTATTTGGAAATGACTATGTTAATTAAGCTAGCAATGGCGTTAGCTTGTCTTATCTACCGCTAGCAAGTTTTAACTTGATATATAATTAAATACATAACTGGCATTGCTTTATATGATTTGTCATGTCGTGTTTGTCGTGATAGGGTCAGTTTGTGTGTGCTCACAATTTTTTTTTCAAATCACAAATTGTTTAATAAAACTGGTTATATTTGTAACATAATCATTCTCAGTTAAACGTCTAGAGCTTGGCTGCAAAGTGTGAAATGCTGCCCCCGTGTGCAATAATAGCCTCACTGCGGGTAAATGTACAAGACTTATGACAAATTTAATATTGAGTCAAAACAAAGGCTTTTAATTGGAATTTGATTATTTTCTTTTGTGACATATATCTCTTATCGGTAGGAGTCAGTAAACTATGCAATATGGCCAAGTGTTCTTAGATATTTGATTATTGTAGTGAGCGGAACGCTTTTTATTGTACCGTGTTGTGTCCGGAATATTAAAGGTCGTACCGCACCGTGTTTATTCAACTTACGGAAGTATGTCGACACTCGATAATACAGTTGTTTATTTGTCGTATTGAGCCCTCCACGAGTCTATGTCACCGCAGTGATTCGTCTATATGTTAAATTGCTATTTAGGAAATAAACCGGCTCATGTACACGAAGGCCACCATGATGGACACGTCAGAACACCCTCAATGCATTCTGGGTATTTAGAAATCACAATATAAGTATAAAAAAAAAACCTTTTTTAGAAACATTTTTTAAACGTCGGCGATCTGCTGTTTCATCAGAGTAAACGCATTACTATTTACTCGCCGTGTTGTTTGTCATAATGTCATTGCACCGTTACTGAGAGTGGAGGTACCGGAACTCATATACTGTGTTGTTCCTGTTGTTCGTTAAGACTATACTTTCAGGGATCATTTCTATAGTTCTTGACTTGAGAAATGTGATTCTAAACTGTATGGTCTCGCTAACCACGATGATGAGTCGTGATATTCCTTTCTGAGCGTGAAGCGGATAGAGAATAATGATTTATTTCATACGTTCTCTATCATTGATGATCGTTCTTTACTTCCTTGTGGAGTAATGAGGAAGGGAATATGGTCAGAGTGGTTAACAATGTTGTTCAAAGAAAATAAACTTATAGAACACTTGAAGTTTTGGAAGACCTTTTGTGTTTTTCATAAAAATTTAAGACTGATGCCATGTATGAAAACTTTTTTTTTTTTACCTGTCAAGGATAGCATAATTTTTGCTTGTTTTAGTTATGAGAATAAAGTCATATACAAGAGTTGCAATAATACTAGAATGAAGTATCAATTAAAGTCGCGAAGTTTAGCATTTTTAAGCAATTTGCCTAATTTTGCCCACTTGTGCACAGTTGAGAAATTCTCATATTAAGACTGACTGCTTTTCGTGTTTAATAGATACTGGTGGTCATTTGTGAATTATGATGTAATATTCCAATTTCAAATGTCATGTTTTTATGATGATGATTTGTTGTATTCCTTTCTGAGTGTGAAGTGGATAGAGAATAATGATTCAAGTCATACGTTTTCTATCTTTGATGATTGTTCTTTACTTCCTTGTGGGGTAATGAGGAAGGGAATATGGTCAGAGTGGTTTTTATTTTTATTAAAAGGAGAATAAATAAATCCAGTCCCAATATTACAAATTCTTACTGTTGAAATTTAAACGCAGCATTCTCAAATACCCCATTATGTATAACAATAAGGTAATATTTGCCTGGTCAAAAAAGTCACTGCCTAAATTTAAGTGAGTCATCATCAAACAGCTACCAATGAATAGTTACCAGATCAGCAGGTTCTGCTCAGATCCTCAGACTGCACAGCTGCCAGGTCAGATGCTTCAACACTTAGGGAGGTGCTGCTGAAAATAACTGCCTAGAACAGGGGTGCCAAACTCATTTTCGTTCTGGGCCAAATCAAGATCATGAACGCTCTTAAAGGGCCGGTTGTGCCAGAATGTATTGATAAAACCTGTTCACAAACTGTTACAATGAAATATTATTGAACATGTTTCTAGTCCCTCCAGAATGTCCTAATTCTTTTTTGTGACTTTTTGCAATAAAAATCAAAGTGTTAAAATCAAGGTGTAAAAATCAAAGTGTTTGTGATACTAATTTGGAAATATTTGTGCTTATTTATGGCAGTAAATGAACGTGAAGCGGATAGAGAATAATGATTCATTTCATACGTTCTCCATCACTGATGATCGTTCTTTACTTCCTTGTGGAGTGATGAGGAAGGGAATATGGTCAGAGTGGTTCACAGTGTTGTGATCATCAACCAACATTTTGTGGAACTACTTTTATTTATTAATAATTTTTAAAGTTGAAAGTTCTTATAAAAATAAATGTGATTTTTCTAGGATAAAATATTGTGTGCAATATCAATCCGTTTACAAAGATAGTTCAAGAAAATCTAGCAAGTTCTCCAATTTCTAATAGAATAAAAAATCTTGTGGTGACGGTAGTAATAATGTGAAGCATTAAACTGATCTAATTTTCAAATATTTTAATTAGTTCTTTCCAAAATTCCAATGACAATTAACCCTAAACATTTGACAATTAAAGCAAGGATTACAAATACACAATATTACCTAATACACAAAGGTTCATATAAGAATGTCATACAAATTCTGTTCATACTAACACTTCTGTTATTTTCAAATATTCTGAAATTCTTAAGGTATTTTCCACATTAACATTTTGCTTTTTTTTCCATAAAGGATTTTCCAAATATAAAAATTAACTTGTGTTCCCACGCTTTTTGTTCTTGTTGTTTCTGGGCACTTCATGTTTTTCACACAAAAAAACAAAAAACAAAACAAACAAAACACAAAACAACAACTATCCACCACTAATTTTCAAGAAATCTGCCATTTTGTTCTGTATAAAAAGACGTTAACAGTTGGTAGTAGCTGCTACATGTCCAGTATCCTAGAAAGACACGTGTTTGGATAAAATGGTGCTTTAAAGAAAGTAACTGTCAGGATAAACATGTTTCCTGAACTAAGCTGGAAAGAGGACAGGATTAACCGCGGGTTTATCACTAGATAGAAGAAGAATAAAACCCTAGGAAGGCTTGAAGAATGTCCTGTACCGAATTAAGTTCCCGTCCCAGCCAATGACCTTTGAGTGATTGAGAAGGACACTCTAAATAGTCTTTAGAGGTCTCACCTCTTCTGACTTTTACTTATTTTTATTACAGTTTTTTTTCTTTCTTCCATTTGCTATTTTATGGAAGTTGGTAAAATGGTGAGAAACTTCTGTCATCTTGTAGTGTTTTTAAATGGGCTATATAAGCAAATCTGATGATGACGTTTACAGTTGGGTGAACATAAAGTCACAATGAATAAATTAGAACGTTGTGGCGGATATAATGTATATATTTCACACCCGGATGTATGCTTTTATTATGAAGGGGAGAAGGTAAGGTTGGAAGACACCAATGGTTGTACTTCATTCTATTTGTGGTTTTGGATTGGAAGACAATGAGAATATGAAACAAAACTCAAATTATATTTTTGTCTTTTTCTGCTGACTTCCACAATATAATTGAAAAGGTAATTTGTTAGTAACTCTATTCACTCAGAGTAGCACATTATACAGATTAATTCCACACAGACTGATGTCTTCAAGCCTTTATTTGGTTAAACAACATTCTAAGTTGAAAGTTTTAATATTTAAATCTTTCAACTTGGAAAGATTTAAATTATTACATCAAACTAATAAAAAAATACATTTAAAACAGAAATGTGGGCTTAATGAAAAGGATGTTAAACACCTGCCTAAATGTTATTTTCAAAATATACTTTTAATCTAACAAATGACCCTCATAATATGTACACTAATGAAAGCAGTTGTGTTTTTGTACATATTTATAACTGTGCTTTTGAGCTTTCTCATAATTTGTCATGTTCGGATCAAACTTTAATGTATTTTATTGTGATTGTATTTAACACACCAACGAAGATGAATGTGAGTTGGGCAAAAGTTTATCTGTTGTTTCCAACATCAAGTCAATGAATAGAACAAGCTTGAATGAACAACAGGTGTGCGTTATTTACATCGAAGTGTGACGTTTTAATGTGACAAAATGTGAAAAAGCTTAAACGCTAATGCAAGCCACTTTAAAATATTTCACTGCATTTGTATTATGTAAATTTATTTGAAGTATTTATTTTTAAATCTTGGCTTTCAGAGTATTTTGTGAGGGTGGTGTTATTTATTTATTTTTGGTATGTTTTGTTTTAAATCCACACTATTATTTTGGAATATGATCGAAACAGGAAGTTGCGTTTTACGCAGATTACGTATCGTCATAGGTAAATAAGTTGGCCAAGCTGTTATTAGTTGGGCTGTTTTCTCCATATTTTCTGTCAGTTATATTAATGACAGGTCGAAAACAGCGCACGAGCCTTCGAAAACAGAAAGAGACCGACATTTTTAATATTCTGTAGCACAATATATGACTTTGTAACGTCAATGCAAATTCTATTTTGTGAAGAGAGGAAACGGGAGTGTTTGGTTAGCCAGCTAACAGGGGATAGCAACACAAATCTCCACGCCGTGTGCCCCTAATGCCCACTCTCCCCTTCATCGATTAATTCGTCGGCCTTTTACAGTTTGTCACGAGGTTCGGTCGGTTGTTTCTCCCGGGGAGAATGAGCTGGTTTTTCACGTCGAAAGGCTCCGGACCTATCCCTCCTCTCAACAGCCTACAACAACAGAGACAGCGGCAGATCGAGTCGCTGAAAGCCGCTCACCCCAGGTAACATCACCCATATTCGATCCCCCGGAACCCAGCTTCTTAATAACAATGTTTAAGTAGAAAATATTTCTCACTGTAACAAGAACCCCTTTGCCAAAGTGGGTCATTTTATACGACACTCAAACTGTTTGCGTTAGCCTAGCTAGCCTTCTGACTATGTTATACCAGAAGTACATACTATAAACAGAACCCCTTCTGCTTAAAATGCTTCATATTTAAAGCTACTGCTTGGACAGTTTGTTGAACGGTGTCACAGTAATTTACTATTCCCAATTATTAAGGAACTTCACCACGAGCGTAGTTACAGAGAAGCTAGTCCTAAAGTAGGAAGCTGTCATTCACCGTGTTAGCTGTGATGCTAATGTAATCTACCCGTGACAGTTCCAGCGTCTTATTTCGGTCAGGTTGTGCAAGTTGTGGCCGACTGGCCATGTCCTGTGATCACTCCCGAGACTGTCACGCATGTAGTTTCAGGATGAGCTTGTTACTGCTGGAGATTAAAGTATTAGCTTTTGTTTACTAGGAGTTGTAGCACGGCTGTGACAGATTTATTTATTTCTTCAGGTAGTATAAACCTGTTAATATACTTGCAAAGGACAATTTACCATCTTGATCTGATTGATTATAGTTTCCCAAATGTGTAATGTCATAAATGAGATTACACACATTTTTTTTAAACCAAGTATTTAAAGTATAGTTTAGTGTGATTGAACTCTCTCATTTGGCTTTTATTTGCAAACTAATAACATGTTTTTTTTTTAGGATGGACACTAACTACTCCCCCCCCACCCCCCCAGTTTTTATTCCACATTATGTTTTTGATTAATCAGTTACTGCCATGACAGAGAGTAAAATTATATTTTTTATTGAAATGTTCAAGACACTATAAATATGTTCTGAAAAATTCTGGACTCTGTACATATTAAGATGCGTATAAAGTGGTTTAGCTCTTATACAGAGCCTATATATAGTCTTTGATGTGATCCTGGGTTAGATACTAAACATTTAGTATCTAACACCACTGTCAGTCTAAATATACACTAAACCAATGTCATGTATTGTGATGCTCTCAAGAGATGTTTCAATTCATAAGTGTTTTATAATTTCTTTATTTTCTATGGAATCCAAAACTACCATCCATCTGAGCACATTTTCTCTTTTATGTAGCCATTCAAACATTTTAATTAAGTTTGGCAGGTTAGATTATGTTTTTAGTAAACTTGTCATTCTCAATGATTCTCTGCTTTGATTTTAGCACACTTTTAGTACAACTTTTCCTCCTCCTCCTTACAGCCTTGCAGAAATCCAGAAAGATGTCGAGTACAGAATACCATTTACAGTCAACAACTCCACCATTACTGTTAACATGTGAGTATGTCTTTTGTTTAGGATATTTACCCACTTATTTAGTCTTTTCTGTAACTGGCAACTTTCCACTTTGTATGTCAACAATGATTTCTTAACAAGGTACTAGAAAA
Source organism: Poeciliopsis retropinna (assembly GCA_010277075.1). Classification (NCBI taxonomy): domain Eukaryota; kingdom Metazoa; phylum Chordata; class Actinopteri; order Cyprinodontiformes; family Poeciliidae; genus Poeciliopsis; species Poeciliopsis retropinna. The sequence continues at coordinate 2,867,589 of VMRM01000013.1, forward strand.
GATGTCGATGATATAAACGGTTTTATGATTTTTAGCCTCTTCCAAAAAGAATTGTTCCGATTTGAAACTTACTGAACCAGCTTCATGTAAACATAACTAGGTTATTCTTCCTGGTTATTCCTTTCTTTTTTCTCTTTGAAATGCACGATAAACAATATTTCAAATATTACTTGTGCCTGCAATACCAACTCTGCTTGCCGTTTTTCCCTCAGTTTGTTGCCTCCTCAGTTCCCTCAGGAGAAGCCGGTGGTTAGCGTCTTCCCCCCTGTTGGTCATCATTTAATAGATAGCAATAATGGCACTATGATCACCAGCCCCCTCATCACTAACGTAAGTAGCTGCCTCTCAGTATGTTACCTCGCATCAGCAAAATAAACCATCTTTTCAGTACGGGTTCAAGCATTCCTGATGCTGTATTCAAAAAGGGATTGTGAGTCTTTGTTAAAAGCCAGACTACAAGTTAAACTGACCAATCCTAACAATGACTATTATTCTGAAAGTATGGATTTAAAACATTATTATGGGCCAAAGTTGTTATAGTTAACTGAAATGAACAAAATAACAAAAACTGAAATTGAAAACTGAAATTCAGTTTTTAACTGAAACTGAAAGAAAGAAATTATAAAATTAACCAAAGTATGAAAAAAACTAAAAAATACTACTATAATTAATACAAACTAAACTGAACGTAAACAATGTTTAACTAATAATAACTCTTAAAAACTTGCAAACCCACTTGAAAAACTAATAAAAACCGCATTAGAAAAACACAAAGTCACAACAAAATTGAAGTAAACTGTATTGAAAATCCCCAAACTATTATAATCCTGTCATGAACTCAGTAAGTACATAGTGGAAGCTTTGCTGTAGCAATGCTATCACACTACTCACTGTAGCCACCGCAATATAGTCTGACTAAAACTGAAACTGACATGAGAGTTTAAAGGAAGGTGGTTTCCACCAATTACCACTCAGTGTGACAGAGAGGATGACTGTTTTCTTTACCCTCATTCAACCTTTTCACCACTCCAGTCACATCCAAAGTCATTTTGGAATATGGATTAAACCGTTTTCTATCTTAATTTATATTAACACTTTTATCTGTTTCTTGGATTATAGGCTCCAATGAGAGTTTTTTTCCTTTCTTTTTTTGATTGTTGTAGAACTCTGACTTCATTTTTGTCTTGTTACGTATGTTACAGTTCGGTATGCACTCAGATCTGGGTAAAGTCATCCAGAGTCTACTCGACGAGTTCTGGAAAAGTCCACCTGTCTTAATGTCTGCAGGTCCTGCAGGCTTCCCATAGTGAGTGTCACGTTGTCTTGGATTTCTTTGCATTTCCACAAAGTACTCTCCATCCTGATTTTAGCCAAGAAATGAGTGGAGCAGCTCTGATATTAGTTTGGTATTAGCGTAGAGCGTCAGTAACCTTTCTTTTGACGTCTCGAGGTGTATTTACTTGTGTTCTTCCTCATGTCTTGCTGCAGTATGTACAAGCCATCGGGCATCGCTCCTTACCCCACCCAGGCTTTCCATTACGGCCCCCGTCACGTGGGCCCCAGCCAGACACCGCCGCCTGGTTCTGGTGCGGCTTCATCTCAGGCCCCCATGCCTCATTCGACGGTTGACATCGCTCACGGCCTTCCTCGAGCTCCAGCCCCGTACGGACTAATAACAGAGCTGCCGCTGCCCGTACCCACTGGAGACTCACAGGTACACTGATTATGAAGCTTGGAGTGCTTTAAAGTGGAAGTAAGTTATTTGAACGGGTGATGCTTTAGCAGCACATCCATGGAGAAGCTACACAATTTTTATTGTTTCCTCGCTTTAGGCAAATTAGATGCAGCTCTGACTCTGGATTTTCTGGTTGGTCTCCATAGCACCAGCCGGACACATAAGCAGTATTATGGCTATTTGTGGTGAAACACTTTTCAGGGTTTTATTTGTAGATTGAGATTGTTTTCTGCCATTTCACAATGATTACAGTTACTTTGTGTTTGTCTATTGCTTACACTCCCAGTACAACTTTAAAAGTTTGTGTTTTTTATGCAACAGTAGTCACACAAAAATAATGTTAAAGCAAAAGACAAATAGGAGTAAAATAAGAAAGTAAGGCAGCTAAACTGCTTCTTTCTCTTCCAGGCGGGACTGAATGGACACATTTACAAGATGCCTGAGATTCCTGAGTCTTTTCCTGAACTCTGTGACAAAACGTAAAGTATCCTAGAATGTCAAATTTACCATTTACATTTTTTTTTTTATTTTATGTATGCAATTCAAGCCATTGTGAGCTTAAATTTTCTTCCCTCCCTTCCCAAAAGTCTGACTCAGTTGTCAGACATGTCTGAAAACGAGGACGTCCTGTTGGAGTTCTTTGTGAGTTTGCCGCAACTCAAACAAGTCACGGGTGATAAAGAGGATCTGGTCAACAGCATAGTGGAGATGGCCAGTGAGTTCCTCTTCTGTCATTCTTTGCAAAGAGATTGTTGCAGAGTTGAGTTTTCTACTAAATGCAAAACCTGTAAATCTTGTTTCTTGCAGAAAAGAATCTCCACATGGAGCCACAGCTGGAGGGAAAAAGACAAGAGATGCTTTACAAGGTCAGCCTCCGGGTGCCGCTTCCTTTCACGCTTGTCGTTGTCCAGCTGCTCACGTTGTGCTTTCTGCCCGTTGTTTTTCACACAGTATGAACAGCTGACTCAGATGAAGTTAGCCTTTGAAACAAAGATGCAGAGACAGCATGAACTCAGTGAGGTAAATCGCTTCACTCGTCACGCCAGGCTTTTATTTCAAAGAAACACCAGGCATTTGTGTTGAGTCCTGCGATAATTTGTTTTTCGTTGCACGTCCAATTCTATCACACAAAAACGGTTTAGAAAATGCTCAAAACAATCAATACAAAGTGTCACATCTCAGGAATATTATTTTGACTGTGATAAATTATGAACTGACAAAACATTTAGAGAGTATCCTGTTTAATTTCCTATGTTTTCCCCTCACCAGAGTTGCAGTTTGAGCACTCTACAGGCTCGGCTAAAAGTCGCAGCCCACCAGGCAGAGGAGGAATCGGAGGAGACGGCTGAAAACTTTCTAGAGGGACGCATTGATATCGATGAATTCTTAACTAGTTTCATGGAGAAGAGAACGGTGAGAGAAGAAACATGGTGGCTTATCATGTTTGGCATTAAATATTTTTCTCTCAAGTTTTCCTATAGCGTGTTAGCTGTTCCTTTCAGTTCTACATATTAATAATGGAAAAATGAAGTGGTGGCCACTGCTAGCTAAAAGGTTACCTGCACTAACACCAAAGCACAAATCATAAATGTTAGTTCTGCTAATGTGCAATCCCAGCAAGGCATTTACTTTAAGCTAATGCTAAAGTGCTAAATTAAACCAGGTTGATACCCACCACAGGTTGCAACATAGCATAGCATACCATGTTCAACAAGGTCAAATTTGTTATTGCTCACCTGTCAGAACAGTTGTGTTTCAGGACGCGTGTCTTTGTAACAGGCCTTCCACTCATTGTTTCAGTTTTACAGTTGTTCATCGTTGCTAACTCTGTTGCTAATTTTGCCTAGCTGACCACTGTACTTGAAGAAATCTTAACAGTCGATAACCAAAACTTCAACGCAGACATTTAACTGTATTGAATTCAAAGTTTACAAAATACCCCCCCTCCCCCCAAAATATTAGTTGGCGCTTAAGAATTTATCTGGAAAAATTAATTTATATTAAAACCAAACCTTTGAAAAATGTGATAAACATTTCAAAGTTAGCATTAAGAGCTAAATGAAAAAAATTTATTCGCTATTAGCCCATTAGCAGATGAACGCAAGAGTGCCCACCAGATATTCAGTTTATTAGCAATTGGTACACTAGAGAGCATTGGGGTTGAAATTCTTGCTTTTAAATAAAAGTTTTTGTACCATGGTGATATAAAAAAAAAAAAACAGACATGACAGTAAAGAAGTTTGGAAAGTCAAGTGTGATCATTTTGAAATGCAAAAGTAATATTTCACATAAAGAAAGGAAAATAATGCTTGATGTTTTTCTGTCTTTAGCTTTGCCACAGCAGAAGGGCCAAGGAGGAGAAGTTGCAACAGTCTATAAACACACATGGTCATTTCCCTCCCAGTCACTAAAACACAAGGTACAACATCAGTCACATGTTTTCTGGTGAAGTGAAGCTTCGTAGTTCTCAGTTGACAGTTTTGCAACAAGCAAAAAAAAACCTTTGATTTTCGGTTGTTTTTGTTGTTTTTTTTTTACAATGTTCTCATTCAGCTCCTGACATTATATTTTTTGGTCTTCCAGGACTGGTGTTTTTGTTTATTTATTTTTCTTCTCAGCCGACTGCTGCCAACAGAAAACAAACGCATCAAAAACTCTACAGGGGCTGAAAGCACACCGAGTCACTGACGGACAACTAGCAAGACGTTGGTGACGACGAAACTTTGGAGGATGAGCGTCACTCGCGTGGAAAATGGGCTGATGCCACGGAAATGCCCGAACATGTCGTGGATAGTTTTGTTTGAGCTTTCCAGTTGTTTGACAGTGATGAAATATAGTTTCGTTCTGGGATTTGTTTCACTTTTATTTCTCAGCAGGGGACAGCCGCAGAGTATCAGATTGTTTGGTGTGAACATTTTTTGAAGAAAGTGCAAAGGCTTGGCACATTTATCAACAAAAGTAAAATTTTTAAAGTAACATCACTAGGAAAATATTGAGCAAACCAAACATCAGTATTTATTCTCTGATTATATGGTTATGTCCTCAATGGTTTCACTTCCTCTTTCACAGAGACTCTGTGCTGACCGCTGCACAGTAATTGTCCAAAAATGTTTACAACTCCTGGTTGCTGAGTTAACTAGGCTAAATTCTGATTATTTTTTTGTTTGTTTAAAAAAGCAGGCTTGACATTTGACTCCTGCTTTTTTATATGAAAACTGTAAAACTAGAATTGCATCGTGAAAGGATTTTATTTTATTTTGAAAGTGAACCCTAATATCGTCGGTGTGTTTGCATTGACATGGATTATTCAATATTGAGTAACAGAAGAACCCAGAAATCAGATAAAATACTGTACACCATCTGTGTGTATTAAATACCTGCAAAGATTTCTCATTTTTGAGCATTAGTATACTTTACGTCAGATTACTTGTTGTCATGTGAATAATTTAGCCACAATATTACTTCAGCACTACCTTAGCTGAGGCGGCTCTTTCACTGCAAACACACTGATGTTCTATTTTTTTTCTTTCTCTCTTACTTGCACAGTAAGTAGGTGTCAGCTTAGTAATGACACCTAAGCTGTTTCCTGACATATTTTGAACTTGAATGCTACATGGAAAAATCTGAAAAAGAAGTGGGAGAATTTTGGGGGAACATTAGGGGGAAAAAAATATGTTGCGGAAAAAAAAGCTTAATGGCATCGAATACTGTATTTAAATGTTAATAATAGGCTATATAATAACCAGAGACTCAGACACCTTGTATCATATGTTCTTATTTAATTTGTTAGAGTAATAAAGCCTTTAGAATAAGTCTGGTTTGTGCTGTTTTATTGTAATATTTGGAATATTTTTGGAATGGAGAAATTTCCTGTATTTTTGCTGAAGAACACAAAAACGTGTTCTGCAGCGACGTGACGCCCCCCAACCAGCAGGCGGCGCTAATTGTTCATAACGTCTCCAAATCTCCCGGAAGATAACACGGAAGGCGCACTGTACTCGACGGGAAGCAGGTGAAGTTTTTATTTTAATTTTAAATTAGGGGGGGTAAAAAGAAAATATACAGTTTGAACAGGCGGCGCAGCATTTAGCTAGCAACGCAAACAACCTAGTTTCAATATGGCGCTGAGGGTGAAAGTAAACGTTTGTAACGGTCGTTCTTATTGTTACTTAACGGAGTCGGTGAAAATGGATCAAATGTAACGTTTTTTTCTTCTTAGTATTGTTTACTGCTAATAAGTCGTGGGTCGACTTATGGTCAGTCTTCTGTGATTCAGTAATACTTCCGAAAGTACATTTACAAAGATTTTGCCCACACGTCGTAATTTACAGTAGTTTAGTGATCCTTTCGTCACAAGTACAAAACCTCTAAACAGAATTTCCGAGTTGGTCGAGGTTTTAAACCTTTTCCACATTTTTTAATGCCAGAAGGACACTTATAAGTGGATATCGTAGCTAATGTATCACCTAAACTGATACGAAGTAAATGCGATTCACTACAATTACACATACACGTCTGTTGGGGTATGTCACTTCCAGATTTACACACCCAAATGAAGATTTCTTCCTTTATGTCACTTAACTCTGTAAAACAGTTAAAGCTCTGGCAGCTTGACTGATGAGTGTCTCTGAACATTAAGTCCTCCAAATTCAAGTCCTTCCACAGATTAACAATTAAATTTTGTCTTACTTTGTACTTGGTCGTTCTAACACATGAATTTGGTTCAAACTAGGGGTGTCAAAAGTGCAGCACTTTTGCTGCCCGACATTTCCACTGACGATTTTAAAATGGAAATTGTTGGTACAGTGTATTAAATCCAAATGACTATTAGTGTTAATTGTTTAGATGCAATATTTGGTAGGCTATGATATCCTCCTGACTACCAGGAAAAAAAATATTGTCCAATCACCATTTTTTTAAAACTCCACAATCTTTGTAAGGTAATTAGAATACTGAAAACATTTTTTTTTGGAAAAAATATTTTTATTTTTGCAATATCATGTGTCCACTACAGTGGACATCAGAACGCTATGCATTTAAAATTGAACCTAGATGGCAACCAGTTTGTCCCAAAGAAAATATCCAAATGAATGAATTTCACATTGACAAAACTGTCCATCATCACTAACATAAATATTAGTGTGAGTATCATAGCAATTCCTGTGCTACTGGACTGAGATGTGGACTGTCTTGCTTCATCCGACTCTGCATCTGCTTGCCCTGAGACATCAGGCAGGAGCCTGACGTTTCACCTTCTTCATCAGACAACTCAGTATCTGAGTCTCCATCAATAATACACCCATCCATCCATTTTCTTACACCCTTGTCCCTAATGGGGTCAGGAGGTGCTGGTGCCTATCTTCAGTTAGCATTCCGGGCGAGAGGCAGGGTCACCCTGGACAGGTCGCCAATCTGTCGCAGGGCAACACAGAGATAAACACTCACACTTAGGGATAATTTAGAAAGGCCAATTAACCTGACAGTCATGTTTTTGGACTGTGGGAGGAAGCTGGAGTACCTGGAGAGAACCCACGCATGCACAGGGAGAACATACAAACTGTGCAGAAAGACTCTGGGTCTACAAATTTAACTACACATGTTCACTACAGAGGACAATTTTTCAACTTTCAAATACTAAGATAAAATACAATCCAAATACTTCATAGCATGTTTTAATATGGTTCTAAGAGACTTATTTAGAATATGCCAACAAAATTTTAAACCAAAATTTGCACAATAAAAAGTATTATGCACTTACTTTTTCTCTTCCCATAAAATGTGCTAATACTGATGGACGCCATTTTTCTGAATGAGAAAAAGGTAGGTTCAAAAGCCCCACCCCTTCACATTTGGTATCATTGAAAAGCCCTAAATGTCCTCTGTAGATACCAAAAGGAATTAATTCAGTAGCATGCAGTAGGTGGGAGATTTTCAAGTTTACAAATGTCCTCCACAGAGGACAACTTTGAACTACTGGTAGTCAGGAGGATAATTATGCTTTAAAATTCAGCTTGCAACAATACACTTGGATGTAAAAACGGAGCATGTGCATCTTCCATAATCACGGCGTCTCTGTTTGTCAGGAAACATGTCAAGACAGCTGGGAGACAGCCACCGGAGGTTTCTACAGACCCTGATGGCCGTTGGCATCACTGATGAGCAAGAAGCAAGGACGCTTTTTCAGCACTGCTGTGACACTCACAAGAGTCAGTAACATTTCTACTTCTGTAAAAAAGAAAAGTATGGACAAGTGCTGGTCCATAAGTAACAAGAAGCGTCGTTTTCAACCATAGGTGCAAATGTTCATATCCAGAGGATTCTGTGTTGTTGTAATTTCACCCCATAATCGGAAAATATTAAATGAGACGCAGAAGAAAAATTTATACTATGTATGTTTTTTAGATGATGTGATGAAAAGAAGTTAAAATGTAACATCTAACACTAGCTGATCTGATTTTTGGCATCTGATATCCAACATTAAACAGTTAAGTCTCAAAAAAAACTAGTATTCACGTCATCTTTTTAAACTTTTTTTTTTTTTGCAGTGCAGTGTACTCCTGACAAACTGGATGAGTTTATTGAAGCCATCAACTCCAGGCTGCAGCCCATGTTCATGCAGATCAGAAAAGGCATGTCTGAGGAAAATGGTCACCAGTACTATGCCTTGGTCAGTACTTTTTTGCTTCAGAAACACGTGTGCAGTTAAAAGGCCACTGTTTTGATTTGTTGTATCAGATTGAAAATGTCATAACCTCTGTGATCCTCGGCAGGTCAACATGGCGGAAACCGATATCACCAGGATGACGTCAGATTACGCTGACAACGAACTGGAGCTGTTCAGGAAAACGGTGAGAGAGGTCTACTCACGTTTACCTCCCAAGTTTAAAATAAAGGGACTAAATGTAAATGGAATATAATTTGTGCTGAAAGTATTCTTAAACAGTATCCGCTTACTGGGTGGGTGAGAATTGAGCTTATTCAGGGGTTTTTGTTTAAACCCAGAAATGTATTGTGCATCTCCTCTAATACAGCTGGACCTAATTGTTAGCTCTGAGAACGGGAAGGCCTCCTCCACAGACGTCCTGAACAGCACCGACACCATGACCTCTAAAAAACTGAAGAAGAGTGAAACGGAGCACCTTCTGACTCGACTGGTGCAGGACAAGTGGCTTTGCGAGGTAAAACACTCCCGTCTTTCTGCTTTGGTTGGTTTTTTTAAAGAATTTAGCAACAACAGGGTGTTGGAATGTCTTAAATTCATTGGAACAAATGTAAGTTTGCTTGAAATAAACTAATGACAGGTCATAAGTTTTGTTGTAGCAAGATTATTCACTCTTGTATGTAGTTTTTTTTTTTTTTCCTTATGGGATTTTTTTTGTCAAGGTTTTGAGTCGTGCAGACATTGCATTTTGACTAGATGCTATTGATAACTAGCTGCTAGCTAACTAGCTAGCTGGATTATTGCATCCATCATGGTAAGAGCAAATGAATGACCTGTTGGCTGAATGACATTTGCTTTTGCCACTTGCTCATGTCTTCTGGCAGTCCACTTCAGCAGATTTCCCCAATCATTATAGTTTATTTTTTCTGTCTTAAATGTCATTCAAGCTGGCATTAAAAAGTCTTAGCCATGACTTGCTAAAATATGCAGATTCCCTGTATGCACTACCGACCACGTGCAAGTTTTAATTGTTTCAGTCAGCTGAAGCTTTGGCCTGAAACTTATTTCATTCTGCTACAGGATGCATGTTTTTTATTTTAAATTTTTTCTTATCATTCTTCTTTGCAAAATAACTTGAAATCTGTCAGATTGGATGGAGATCTTATGTAAAGCAGCCAAACCGTCATTTTATGTTGATGGGCTCATGTCTTGGTGGCTTTCCAGTTCAAGATGTTGACTTGATCGGCTGTTTGAGATCGTCTCCTAATCTAAGCTGCTTTTCCATAATATGTATGGTTTCTTCATGATGCTGTTTGTTCATTAACGTTCCATAAAGTACAATGACATTTCGGACTGTTCGGTCCTGTGAGCCTGCTTTCACCTGTGGCTGATTTCTGAACCTAGAGACGTGGGGAGTACACGCTGTCCACTCGGTGTATGATAGAGATGGAGCCATATATTCGCACAATGTATCAAGACCAGGTCAAAGTGTGTCACATCTGTCACAACATTGCCTTTCAGGTAATTGTCTTTATTTTTTGACATTGTACAACTTCACTGCCTGCCCAAAAAGAGTCAAATTCTGATATTTTGTTGAAAATTTCAAAACAGAAATACAATGTACTCTGTTGGGACAGTTTCTCTTTACCGATCTGGTATGGCGCCGCCATCTTTATTCCAGCATCAACTGCTCCTTAAGCGCCGCACTTAAAGCAAATAAAGCATTGATCGACAATTAATCAAAGTTAAAGCCTTTTTTTCCCCCTGTTAACGTCACTGATTAGTGTTTTTCTGAAAGCTACACAGCATTTTAGTCTCAATATCTTCAATTTCTTTCACATTATGCTTATGGAAATACTTAGACTCTTTCACTATTGAAGATTTTGGGGGATATTTTTATTTTTTGGACAGACCATGTATAATTAATAAACTCTCTATAATTGCCTAATTCAGTTTAGTTCTTAGTTTTATTCAATTCATTCCATTAAGTAAAAACACATACCAAATAAATCACAAGCTTCCATTTAAATAAAAGCTTTAAAACTAATTCAAACAGATACAGGGTGTAATGCTTTGCTGTTCTTTTCTCTTTAACCAAAGTGCCAGATTTGTGAGAATCCCTCGTGTGGAATAAAAATCCACAACCCGTGTGTTGCCAGATACTTCAAAGGAAGAGTGGAGCCACGCTGTCCAGCTTGTGACGACTTTTGGCCGCATGAAATCCCTGGTACATATTAAACATCATGATATCAAAATCATATACTGTATTTATTGAGGCGTTTTGCTTCATATTTAGGAAACAGCACCTACCTTTTATTTTGCTGATTTTTCAGAAAACGTTTTGATTAGAGCATAATAGTAAGCACTCCTTATTATCAGTGTTTTCCTTAAGCTTCATATTCTTTACTCTCTCCTTTTGCAGAAGTGAGAGGGCTCCGTTCTCAGTCCAAGAGATGAGTTCAACGTTGTTGTTTTTGTCTTTAACAAAATGTTGTTAGAACCTCTGTATTTAAACATACTGTATATTTCCTCTTGTTTATGCAAATAAATTAGATGTTGTTTTATTATTGTGTTTTGTTGTTTACACACGTTGAAAATAAAATGATTTGTAATGTTTCGCAAACTTTTTAAATGTCTTTTATACTATCTTTATTAGCTTGATTCAGGTCATTTGAACTATTGTCAGTTCCCATTTTCTTATAATCCTGCTCAAATTCCTTTAAAAAAGGCTATTTTTATAATACATGTAAAGGTATAAATTCGCAATATTTAAGATTTTGTGAAAGAAGTCAGTAATAAATCATATAAGCAAAAATACAAGATACAATAATATTAATACATGATAATGTGCTTTTTTTTGAGTGGAGGGGTTGACTTTCTCTACTTTGCTATTTTATCCTTTTAAGAATCTCATGGAGATTAGAATATTTACAAGGCTGTTTGGAAAAAAAAAAAAAAAATAGATCAGCAATATCAATGTGGAAGAAAGTCACACCGACCCAGTAAACTCTTTGTCTTGTTCCTTTAAAATTGACTTTTAGTTTTGCCACGGCAACCGACTCTGACAATTTTAGGTCGTTTTGTGAATTATTCAGAGATGTAGATGTTTTCTTCTGACTTTCCAGCTGCGTTCAGAGAGAGCGTATCGCCAAACAAAGACAAAAAGCTGCAGAAAACAGCTGCTTCCTCGCCTGGAGCGAGAAATGAGACCTGGTTCTGAAAAGAGAATATTTCAGTTTGATAAAGAAACCCAATTCAGTTCTTACATTCAACAAATTTTCTGTATTTGTAAGCTATCATTAGTTATGAATGTTTATCTACATTTGTTCTTTTATGTTTTTATTGAAACAGATGCTGTCTTAGAAATCACATTGTAAATTTTCAGAACAGTTTCAAACTCATTAATCAGAACCGTTTCTTGTCATATTACATTATTGTGAAACGTTCATTATTTAATTTTAAGAAGTACTCACTGAATGCAGAAGCAGGTATTTCATGTTTTTTAATAGTTTCTGCCATTCTGAAGACATTCACTACCTTGATATGGCACAAAATGAGACGTCTCTGCTCTGTTTAACGTGAACAAAATATTGTGTTAACTTTGCTTTCCATATCTATCTACCTGCAGATAACTTCCTTTCTTATTCATCAGCTGGACAGTGCTAGGTGGAATGCATTCTCTTAAGTTAGTCACATAACTGCATCTTCAGTCGGAAGCTTCTTCATATTCGCTGTAACACGGACTGCTACAGGAGATGTGTCCACCCCACAGTTTATACAACAACTCTGAAGAACTTTGAAGAATTTGAAACATTTAACTTCCCTTTGGGATCAGGAAATTATTTTATTTTTGAACTGAGTTGAACATCTTCGGGTCTTGTCAAAGCATGTTTGTCTGAGAGCAATCATCTTTTAGGATCTTCAAAGTCACAATTAAAGAAATACTTTTTCTGAACCAGGGATAGAAAAAGGCGTATACGAGCGGATTCAAGCAGGAATTAAAATACACCATCCAGGACACGATGGCCCAAGACGAGGCATTGTTAGAGATGTCTTGACCTGCGAGAGACGGGTAGTAATACGGACAGAAAGTCAACAAAAACATAAATATAATAATGCCAAGAGTCCTGGCGGCTTTCCGCTCGGATTTCGTCGCCGTGACCCTGACCGTGACGGCTGTAACGCGAGAGCGCGTGGCCCGGGCCTGCGACACCGCCTCCACAAACACTCTCATGTACAGCAAGACAATAGCCGAGCAGGGCGCGATGAAGGTAAAGACTAGGTCTATGGTTCCGGAGACGTAGCTGATGACCACCAGGCACTCCCCGTGGCAGGAGTTGTACCTGTCCGGCTGCCTGAGGTGGTCTTTTAAGATGAGGCCGTTATAGAGGAGAGAGCAGGCCCAGCACAGGCTCACAGACACCTCCGCTCTGCCTCGAGTGATTTTACTGGGGTACTGCAGGGGGAAACATATGGCCACGTAGCGGTCTATCGATATGAGCACCATGTTGCCCACGGAGGCCGAGGTGAGCGTGAAGCCGATGATGTAAGACAGGGCGCACACGACGTCGCCCAGCAGCCAGCAGGGCTCGATGATCCGCACCGCTTCCACCGGCATCACCAGCAGCCCCACCAGGAGGTCCGAGGTGGCCAGGGAGAGCACGAGCGTGTTGGTCGGGGTCTGCAGCTGCCGGAAGTAGGAGATGGAGACGATGACCAGCAGGTTCAGAGCGACGGTGACCACGGTGACGGAGGAGAGCAGCGTGTACAGCAGGGCGGCCTCGGAGCGAGGTCGCTTCAGACCGCTGCAGGAGCCGTTTAGGAGCTGGGGGTAGCAGAGTTCAACTCTGTCCGGGACGTCCATCTGTCAGGACGGAGCTCACAACACTCTTTAAACCTTAAAGACCTCGCTCAATCTGATTCTTTTTATGCCTTACTAAGCTCCCTATTCTCAGCTGCATCTCTCTGCTACACTCCCTCCTTTACGTTTCTCTACCTCCTATTTCCCTTTTCCCTCCTCACTTTTCCTCCTCCCTTTGCTCTCCTCTTTCATCATCATCATCATCATCATTGTATGATGCAAGATTCTGTGTTTCTTGTAATCACTAAACATCTTAGTTGTGATGTCCAGCACTGATGTCTAAACCGCATTACACACAAAGAAGCTTATATGCCCCTGTTAACATGACAGGCTTTTATGAGTGTTTTCTTTTGTGTGGCAGCTGGTATATGTAACTTGTTCACTTGTTTTTTCTGTCTGCTTGTTTTTGTGTTAAAAATGCAAAAATAAAGGAAATACTAATAAAATTTGCGTGTCTTTATAGGGGTTTGTCACATCCTTTTGATGAAGTCATAATTTGCAAAGATTGTAAAAAAAATATTAAAATAAGCAAATTTTTCAAAATGACCACTCAAGAGACGAGCGCCAAAAAACGCTACAGGTGAACACAGTTACGTGAAGAAAATAAGGACATATGTGTTTGATATCAGGCTGTCTGTGCATCCTTAAAAAAAATTATGGCCTTAAAAGTTCAAAATAACTTTTAAAAGTAAGTTGGCCTTTAATATGTTAATCACAGGTCTCATTTTGTCTTGGCAGGACTGTTTAATCTCGTGAATACTACATATTATCTTTTTTCTCACTGGACTTTTCTGTCAGGCAAAAGTTTGAGCCGCACTCGAGACATCTTCCCATTCTGTGATCCTACACGGTTAACTCCCAAAGTAGCAGCTAGGTATTTTGCATCAACTAAAGGAGGTAAAACTTAACAATTATAAGCCAGTGTGTACTAGCTTATTCTAATCTTACAAAGTGTATTTTTGTTAAATGTATAACCATATTTTAGGTTAAATGCAAATAAACCATTTTTTATTCATTTAAGGGTGTCCATATTTCCCCCTCCCTTGTCTTGTTAGTGGTTTGCTCAGACGTAGTTCAGCGGTGCTTTCAACCCGTCATGTAGATCTGTGTGAATCCATTTTGCAGCACTGCAAAAGAAGGTGGACGCACATAAAATGCAATGTGAATTCCCCTTATGTGAGTTTCAGGGTTGTGTTGCTTTTCCTGCATTCGATCACCACATCCTTCTCCATCGCTGAGAGCACCATGCACGGTTTACTCGCACTGGTTTGGAGTGATTCTGATCATATTTGACAAACGGATCTGAGTTTGCCTCCATTAGCCATGTTAGTTCATTGACCTGCTCTATTTCCTGTGGTGTGCCCCAAGGATCAGTTGTGGGACCCCTTCTTTTTAATTTGTACTTGGTGCCATTTGGTGCATTATCAGCAGCTGTGGAGCATCATTTCATTGCTACGTTGATTACACTCATCTGTACTTTTATTTATAAAATAGCTTTATAAATAAAATTGATTCTATTAAAAATAAAATTACTGGCATCTCTCATAATGTGATTAGTTGCCCCTCAGCAATAGAGGCATTATTCTGTCTCACGTCGTGGAAAGCCAACTAAAGAAAGAGACTAAAATGTGGTTAGAGCTTTTTAGGTTTGATCGAACTTATCTAAAATTTTGCTATATTTGGCTAGTCTGGGATGAAAAAGTCCAGTTTTCAGTCTGCATTTCTAGGTGAATTCCAGTACTTCACTAAAGTATTCAACTTTCCACTATTTATCACATTTTTCCCAAAAACTGAAGTGTATTTTGTTGGAATTGTATCTGATAGAAAGGCCAAAATTGCTATTTCATGTGTTGAAAGGCTAACACTGCATCAACCTTCAAACAACACCTATATAGTAAAACATAGTACCCATACAAAATAATTGTATCGGTACAATTATTTTGCAAAACACTGTAAAGATAATAACTGATTGACATAAATTAGCCGTAAGAGGAACAGTGGTTGTTAAAGTTTTCAAAACAGTAGCTAGCATGCATAGTTTGCCGTCTTCGGTTTCATTTAAAAGTTTACAACAATCTTACAAAATGAATAATTTTAGCAGTAAAGTTTCACTTTAATATGCAGCATGCAGCATGGTCCAGGTTTATGCCGACCAGAAGTTTCAGGCTGAAATGCCCTTGGTTCAAGTTCGGACTTAAATCAAAATTCTCGATGTTTAAACAGAATAATAACCAAAAAAAACACACCAGTTAATGTATTATTTCATTTTAAATCTTTAACCCTTGGCTGATTTTCATCAGATATTTTCCATTAACCATGTGGAATCAGGTTGCATCACTTGTTGTTGTGAAAGTGTATTCATTAACACCTCAGACAGCAGATCACCAGTGGATTGATGTGTTAGCAGGCATAATTACAAAAATCGCATCCCTCTGGTACGTCGAGTGACAACTTCATGCTTTGTTTTCCTGTATCATTTCCGGAACTGTCAGGTTTGTGTGCTTGTTAATTAGCAGGTTAGTGTTAAAGATTTTAAAATAAATACATTTCTGAAGTCCTAATGTTGAAGTTTTCTAGGAATGTAAACTTAAATATTCAGCTCAGTTATTGGAAGAATAAAAGAGGACTTTCAATTGTTTTGTTTTTTCTTTACTGTTTAAAATATTAATTTACCAACTTCTCTGGGACTCTAAGAGATTTGCTGGCTTTTACAGTGGAAACTGTTGTCTTACTTTTATTACGTGCATATAATTTATGCGGCCTACTGCTTGCACCAGAGGCGGCGGAAAAATCTGCCGATATTCGATCATCGAACAAACCGACGCATTTAAATGGAGGAAATAAAAATCTCTCCTTGGTAGGTTTTGGTGACTCATATACTGTTATTTAAAAAAAAAAAAAAAAAAAAAAAACTCAAACCATTTCACATTTATGTTTTTATTGTGACTTTAAGGCTCACATTAAAACCAAAGAACATTATTAACACATCATGCATTTTTGTTACTCACTAACAAAAATGGGGATATTAAAAATATCACAAAAACTTCTGATCTGAGTTGTTTTTAATATTAAACTTCCACTCTCTATTTGTTTTATATTATTACTGTATTCCCTGTCCTAAAATATGTATTTCCCTTTAGTTCTCTTAAATGTATCCTCTGATTTCCTCGCAACACATGCTTTGTATTTTATATTGTGTTTTGCTTTTGAGGTGCATTGCGCTCCATTTTGTTCACCTTATTTGCTTGTTTTTTATTGGTTCAATAAAGTTGTTTTTTTTATTATGTTAAAGTTACATACTTTGGACTCAAAAGTTAACATCATGATACCCTTCAAAGATCGACGATGATGTCAAAGGCCGTGCAAGGCCAACAAGTTTCACTGTTTTCAGAACATGTTTTTTCAGCGTATGGTTCACATATTTCAGCTCTTATCCAGAAACAACAGTAATCACAAATACTGTTAAAAGTGATTAATATTAATTTTCAACTCATGGTTAGAAAACATCCAGAGTCCTTAGTGTGCTCTGAGAGTAATTTCCGATGGTCCAAAAGTCCCTATTGAAACATTTCGGTTCAGCAAAAAAAAAACACATAAAAAATCCCCCAAGAAATCTGTAAGTGGGCAATAATATTTAATGGCACTATACGCCACTCTCTCATGTGCTCTTTCTATAAAACTTAGAAGACCTTAAATGTTCGGGAGTTATTTTTAATAACCTTGCTTTTAATAGCTTCAATCTAGCTTTAGAGTCCTACAAGATACAGAAACCACACTTGTTAAATGGACCAGTGAGCAACCCTTAATTGCCAACAGAAACATAGTTCAAGTTAGTTGTTTTAGACTCAGCTGCAACACTGAGAACTTTTAGTTACAACATCCTCATCATCCAGAGTCCTGGATCACAATTAAAGACTTTGCTCTCAATATTACATCCATATGCCTCAGTTAGGCTGTCCACTGGACTATTTTTGTCCTGGTGCTAATGCTAGCACCTAGCTAGCATTGAGATTTAGCTAACACAAAGTCGCGTCATTTGGTCTCTGCAAACGTTTCATTCAGTAAATGATACATCCTTATGTTTTATTGAGAATGGAAAAAGACGAAGACTTCAGGATTTATGTCAGTATCCCCACAAGCATGGGATACTGACATTTAACTTAGTAACTTTGTTTCAAACAGCACCCGGTTTTCATTTGTAATTCACAATCAGAGCTAGCGGACCTCTGTCTGACATGCTGCAAAAACAGATTTAGCTTGTGGAGTGAGATTTATAAACTCAGGGATGCTGAATCTTACCTGCTGACTGTGTGGATTCAGCAGCCAGTATCACGCATGCACAGCAATAAACAGTCCAATTACTTCATGTCAGGTGATATAGAATAATAGCTGGAAGATTGGAGAAAGTTTTTTAATGTTTATCTGAGTGTTTATTCTCGATGCTTAGGAAGTCTAAGGATCGGACGTACAACAATTTGACTGCTTGTTGGTCTCCATGAACCCAAAATCATTATATCCGTACCGGAGTCGATATTTCCAGTGATGAAAACACAAAGAACTCGAGTTAAAAAAGCGCTAGCACCCGTTTAGCGCTGGAAGTGACTTGGTGAAAAAACTCTTTGTAATTATTCATCCTCCATAACTCATCTATGAGGTGATGTACCTCAAGAATCATTCTCTCACCACTTTCTGCTCTTTATTTATATATTTCCTTATAAATATATTATTTAGATACATTATGTTAGCCCTACTTCTATACATAGGACAGCATATTCTACTTGCCAAAAAGTCTCATACTATTGCATGAGATGAGTGACGACTGTTTCACAAAAGTCAACCTTTGAAAAATTCCTGAAATTCAGTCAGGAGAAGTCAGATGCCATTCTGTCTGTTCAAACACTGTTTAGTTTTATCTTCACATTATGCTTTTTTTTTTTTTTTTGCCCTGGATGATCTTTAGAAATCTGAACTATTCATTTGATCATACTATCAGTGTTTTTGTCAAATTTCACCTTGTTTAGTTCCTCTATGTACTCTTTTTCGACCCTATTCATGTCTAGTTATAGTTTAGAGTTTCTCTTTAATAAAACAGCTAAAAGACTTACTGCTGCCATTAACATTATGATTTTCTTTGACATAGAAAGTTTTCCTGAATCAGTGTCTCTGTGTTTTTGTCCTTAAACGCTCCAGTTGATAGTGGCAGACTTGCCCAGGTCCTGCTGGAGGTTTGTTCCTGTTAATGAGGAGTTTTTTCTCTCCACTGTCGCTACATGCATGCCTAGTATTCAGGATCGCTGCAGGGTCAACAACACAATGTAAGCGATTTTCTACTGTTGCTATGAGCTCAACCAGAACGAGTGCATGCTGCTGTCAGAATTTAAAACAATCTGCTTGGTTTTCTTACATAGAAAACATTTTAGTATTTGACTTCAGATCTGTCTGAATGAGTGGATTGATTTGACAACAAAAGAAAATAAGGCTAAAGTTGGAATTTTCTCAGATTCCTTTTTCTTTCATTTCTTTTTTAAGACATAGACATGATAGTAATAATAATTGCTATTATTATTTACTGCCTTCGTGTGTTTTGGTAAGAAAATAGTGCTGTCAAATTAAATCCCTCTTCTTCTTAAGTTGTTGTGTTAGTAATCGGACGCTAGACGGCGCTGTTGCTAAAGCTCTGAGTTCTGACTTGACGAGTCACCTAACTAAAAAAAAGACTTTACATCTCAAAACTTTATTTTCAACACACATTAATTTATGTAATTATTTTGCAATGAGAGGACAACTTTGTTTTTTAAACGAATCCTACTGATTTATCCACATTAGTTTACAGCATGTTTGATGAGCTTACAGTTAATATTCACATTATATTCATAATATTCACAACAGGATAATAAATTCATCACAAGCATTGTAAACACTGTGTTCTAAAAACAATTTCAATGTATTTTTAAATATTTAATTGCTGCTAAATATTGAAATTTAACAACAAAATGTGTCATCATGTCTATTTGTAGATCAAAATGGGTTTTAAAAAACTTGTTTATTGCTACTAACAGAGGCCACGTGCATTACATATTAAAATATTTAACCGATCTTAATATGTTTGCATCAACAGTCAGCCAAGCTAAAGAAAGAGATGACTGATCTTCCATCTAACTCGAGAAATATACAGTCAGAGGATGCAGAGACACGGGTGAGAGCTGATCCAACAACTGCTTCACACGGACTTTATTGCTGGTTAAATAGACCAGATGTCAACCAGCTCAGAGGTCAAAGGTCTGAAAGCTGCAGCTTAATGCACTGATTTACATCTCTTACATCTTTCCATTACGCCTTTCTATTGTTTTTCAGCTCCGTTAAAAAAGAGAAATTAATTGCTGTTGTAGAGCATATCATCCAAGTATCTTCAAAGAGTCGTTGTGGATGGCTCTCCAGTAGCAGTCAGTCCCACAACGTATCTGAAGAAGCCACTGGTTGATGACTGCTTCTTTATGATAATTTCAGGAAGAGATGGTTTGAACTTCTCTCTCTGCTGTTTGGTTCTGCGCTGCATCCATGAAGCCCAATTATTTATATTTATTTATTTTTACTCCGCTGGGATTTGGGGTCGTAGTTCAGGTATTATTTGAGCTATTGAGATGCTAATCGGCTGCTCCTGGTTGTAAAAACAATACATGTTGCCATGGTTATACATCATAGCTACTGTCCAAAAGGGGGGAAAAAAAGTCCAAAAATCCTTCCAGCTGGATAGCATCCAAAACTGAAGGGATAAATTGTTCAAACATGCAACCAGCTTTTAAGTGTCCAATTAGTTTAATATGTTTAAGTGTGAAGAGAAAATTTGGATTTTTGGTAAAAGCAAAAGCCTCTTCAAGATAAACCTCATAAATCTCTCATGTCATCAGACACACACGCACACACACACAAGTTTGTTTTTCTACTCATATTAGGACTTTCCATATATTGACTTCCATTCATTTAGAAACTGCATTTATGCCTAACCCAGACATTTTCCTTGACCATAACCATTACTAGTATATTTTCAACACTAACTTTAACCAAAACCTAATTAATACCATATCTCTAAACCTAAACCCTGACCCTAAATAATGGATCCCTGTAATGGTAAATATGCTAGAAATGGTCCTAAATATAATAGTTAAACAAGTTCATACTCACATAGCATGTCTTTCTGTCTGCACAAGGACTTTGCATCGACTTCTATTCATTTTTTATCATTTCTGTAGCCTAACCAAAACCCTAAAACTAACTAGTACTAGTTTCTAATCATAAACGTAACCTAAACTCAATTAACAGTTTAGTCCTAGACCAAACCCCTAACCTAAAATCAACTCTTCTTCTTATGGGAGCAGGTGGTCCCCACAATGCTGTATGTGTTGTATGGTCCTTATAATGTATCAACCACAAGGCTACACACACACACACACACGGTATTTTCCCTCCAACAAACAGCGGTCTAATTGATTCTCACTTTAATTACATTCAGTCAGACACGACTTTTTTCTTCACAGGCAACAACACCGTCGGAGGCTGGCAGGCTTCCTCTCACACTGTGAGCGTTACACCTCCATCTTCTTACAGAAGAGCAAGTCGAAAATCCACTTTGATGTCAAACCAAAGGTCAGGATAATAAATGTTGGCTCAATTGATGGGTTGGGGGTGGGGTTCCAGCGTTGGTATTTGGACGAGTGATCCCCAGAAGACTTGATGAACTCTTACAGTCAGTCACGGCCCTACAGGAAATCAGCAGGAGTTCTCTTTGCATGAAAAGCTTGATCCAAATCTGCTGACCAGACTGGTTTGCGCTTTTGCTTTGCTTTTTCTTTTTTTTTTTCCTTTTTCTTTTTCTCTCTTACATGTGCAGAGTCCTCCGTTATCATTGGCACCGCTTGTGAAGACATGTTCAGGAATGCTTTAAGTGACCCCATGAAGCCAAATAGTGATTTTACTTTGACCCCCCTTATCATCCTGCTCACCTGAACACCTTGAAAACATAAACTTGGGTTCTCTTTCCACCTTTGTTTGCCACATTTTCAGCTGTTTCAGACTTTTTAACACTATGACTATAGATGTCTTTGCTGCATGTCTTCCCCCTTCTCCCTCTGCCCACATCTTGTCTAATCTACATTGAGTGGAGGCCACTAAAGCCAGGAAAACCAAGACACGCAAAGTCCTAAACAATTTATCCAAACGAACAGCAACACACAAAATAAAACAATATGTAAAATGTAATAGAAGGAAGAAAATCACCATTAAAATTTATAAAATGAGAGTCATAAAAACAATGTAGGGACTCAAAACAAAAGTCACAGAAATGATGAATTTTAACAAATGATTTAGATGAATTTATAGCCTGAGCAGTGTTGATGTTTAGTGGTGGATAAATATTGGATAAATATTATGAAGATAAACACACATCTGCTGCAGTCAGTTTGTTTTCCTGTCTTTCCCATTTTGAACAGTAGCCCTCCCTGACCCCCAAGTTTTATGTCACTTTCTCAACCCAGGAAAACAATAAAGCACTGGATTAATAGTTAGGATTTCCTAGATGATTTTTTTTTTAAATAAAGTGGAAAGTAGCCAGTTACATTTTTCTTCATAGATATTCTCATCCATGTGATTTTCCTAAATCATCGTCATCATAATATTTAGATTTATGTCTTCCTGTGGTATTTTTTCCCCCCACATTGAATAAATGCACTCAAATTAAGGGTTGGATTTTTCCACATTTCTCAGGATGTTTTTATTTTATGCTACTGTAATAAAACTCGGGGATGGCCTGGCAACGAATGGCAGCAATAAACGATATTTGTAAAATAAAAACCCACGATACGGTTAAAAATGAAATATGTCTGTGTCTTATCAACAGTCATGTAAAAACACCTGTGCCTTCAAATGCACTTTTTTCTAGAGGTTTTTCTCTATGTTTAGATAAAGTTCAAAAGAAAATTGAAGGGAAATTACATTTAAAAAATAAACAGGAAACAGTCCAAGCATGAGCGTAAAACACACTCTTTGGTAAAACGATGGGAGGAATGGTTCCATAAAAAAAATAGGAGTTATGAAATTATTATGGACAATTTCACATTTAAAGGAGCTTTGGTCGACTTGCGCCAGAAAAAAACAAAACAAGGAGCAAACTCATCACTTTAATGCTAATTTTTACAATTAAGTAAACACAAACAATGCTCAGTTTTACTTTTGATTTATTCTTATTCCCTGATAGATATTGACAATTTTGACAGTCATGACTTCTTTTGTTGTCAGTTGAATTAATTATTGTTATTCTGCGCCGTCTGTCTCTCTCCCTGCAGTGTAATAATTCACATTTACTCTAAATATACCAAACAAACCAAACTGAAAATTGTTGAGAACTTTAACCTTATTAAAGCAACTCCACCTGTACAGGACTCTGTGATCTGACCTCAACTCCTGACCCCATGTGATGGGATTTTGCTTCAGCTGCAGCTGTAATGTACCTCCTATAAAAAGCTGCGATAAAACGCAGCAACATGTAGAAAACTTTCAGTTTGGCATCCAAACATTTGCGGTTTTAGGTGTTTCCTATTGCAGCGGAGATACATCGAGGCATTTTTTTTTTTTACTCATTGAACATTTTACTGAGAGGAAAATAATTGTTTGTCTGATAAGGAATGCTTGAAAATTATAAATTGTAAACATCAAGAAGAGAAAATACCTTAGTGATTCAATAAAATCTTAAGTTTGTTAAGTTTTTTATTGTCAGAGAAGCTTTTTTTTTAGTTGTTCCAACATTTTTTATTTTGTTTGAATCTTAAAGACTCCAGGGAACGTCGCAAGGTTGCAAGTTTTTGTAAAAAAAAAACCCAACAATTTATTTTTGCTTTTAACAGCATCAGTCATCGTTGCATTGAATGTGTGTTTAATTTTCTGATCAGAGGAACGGTTAACTCGATTGTTATTTCTATGATTTTAAAACATATTTTAAGGAATATTTTAACATAACTTAGAGTATTTGAAATAAAATAAATAAAAAATATAAAATAAATATATATTTTATTGCAGAGATGCATAAAAATAAATAAAGTTGCAGATATAAAATTTTCAGTCTTTCTTTTCCTAACAGCAGTAAGATTTTTACATTGTAATTTAGATGGCAAGACAGAGTAATTAATGACAGGAAAAATATAAGACAATAGTATAGTAACTGTATATTTAATTTAAAGACCACTGATTCTTAACTTTAAAAAATAAAGTACAATGTTGTATTGATCCAACCTAAAAATCTGCATAAGTTATAAAATCAACTCAACCAAATAAATAAATAAATAAACGGATCTTTTCAGCTCCACAGGAAGCAGTTGTGTTCAAAACAAAGAGTTCAAAACTCTTTGTTTTGAACTCTTTGTTCAAAACAGTTGAGTTTTGAACTTGACTGTTATACAGGTTCATCTCAGTGAATACACACTCTTATTGAAATGTTAGTTTATTTTATTCATTTTGTTTTTATAAGTTAAACTTATATCTATTATATAGTGACTTACAGCTCAGAAAACATCCATTCAGTGTAAAGACAAAAAATAACTTTAATAGCAAATAATACCAGGTTTTTTTTTTTTAAAGGGATTTTACTGTAAAAAGATTGTGTTTGAATTTTACACAATTATCGGTGAGACTGCTGACTTGACAGTTTTCCAGCAGAGAGACTCCACAGGGACAGTAAAACACCAAAGGTGATTGCTGAAGAAGCTGCTGTACCCAAGTGTATGCTCAGAAAGTTGAGTGGGAGGATAACGTGTGGTGGAAAAGCAATGAAAAGCTGTTTTAATGCCCATGTCGTCACTGTGACTAATTGGCCAGAAAACAAACATAAACCTCACTGAGGAGCTAAGGAGTACAATGAGACACACCAAAACCAACATGAAGGACGCCATCACAGCAACCTGAAGGTTCCTTTAGACCTCAGCAGAACCGCAGGCCGATCGTCTCCGCGTCACGCTGCACCGATGCAAAAATTCACGTAAAAAAGGAGCCGCCTGCTTTTCAACAGGTGGGATTTTCTGATTTCACATTCTCAGCCTGATGGATGAGACGTTGCTGTGTGTGGTGGCTGCCGACTCCCGCTGCAGTCCACACATCTGGAGCTTCCTCCAAACTCATGAAGGGGCTGCGCATCACGACGCTGCAGTGATCCCTGTTGTTTGAACGCCTTTTTTGTTCTACCACATGTTTTCTTTCCACTTAATTTCCCACTGATTCGCTTTTATGCAAGATGTGTGTGAACAGCCAGATTCTTTAACAAGGACGTTTGTGGCTCAGTCTCCTAGTGGAGGTTGTCCATCACTGACTGCTGGACGACTGCAGTGTTTGTGTAGGCCATGGGATCAGTAGTGCTTATATAGTATTAGGTACTTTTATTTGTTTATTTTTTAACCTAATTTCTAATATGTTTTTCAAAAGTAAAAAAAAAAAAAAGACTCCTTGATTCTTCAAATATTATTACATTTTGTGCATAAATTGCAAAATATTAAATTTTTAGTTAAAAAGCAACAATTAGAATAAAAAATACACAATGTTTTCAAAGAGAATGACTAAATTGTGTTCAATGGAACAGTTTGTGTTTAAAAAAATGAGGAAAAATATATTTAGTTTGTGAAAAAAATTACAAAAACAATCATAAAACTGAAAAAAAAAAAAAAAGAACTGTGGTTGTGAACCTGAACGTGAAAACAAGCAATAAATCTGTTAAGATGAACCTTTTTGAAACTTATAGAATTAAAGTAGCTCCAGTCCTGTATTAAAATCTGATCACAATTATTAGATGGATCATGTGGCTCCAGAGCTGCGTGTTTCAGAACCCTAGTGTACTTCACACGACCACAAATTTACATTTACTCATTAGACCCAGAACCAAACAAGGAGAAGCAGCTTTCAGCATCTATGCACCAAAAATTTGGAACAAACTTCCAGAAAACTATAAAACAGCTGAAACACTGACTTCCTTTAAATCTCGACTAAAAATCCCCATGTTTAGAACTGTATTTGAAACGTAATCAATTACAAATTTAATGATGGAACTTGACTTAGTGTCATGTTTTAATTGTTGATTCTATGTTGCATGGCTTTGTGTTTTTGTGTATGTTATGTGAAGCACTTTGAAATGCCTTGTTGCTGAAATGTGCTATACAAACAAAATGTGATTGATTGATTGATAGACATCATTTTCTGAACTGTGCTGAATTATGTAATTAGGCCACATGAATGGCACTTTCTTTAACCGATCATTAAAGCTTTAACCGATCATTAAAATACCTCATGGTATTTTTTAATGACCTAAAAAATACCATTAAATGAATTTAGAACTGATTCAGAGCGACATTTACACAGTTACACTGCACTTTAAATTTGTACAGATGTTTGTTAAATTTGTACAATCATTGTTCCAAATATTTTTCATAAATTATTATTGATTGTAAAAGTTTATTTTCTTGAACCTCTGACGTGCCAAATTTACTCCTCACTAAGTCCAATAAATAAAAAAGTAAAACAAAACCCGGCTTATTAATTAAATGTTCGGCTGTATTTCGTGGTCCGGTCAGGTGAGACCACCACGGACCTTTCATCGGGGGCGGCAAACACTAATCAATAAACCCGCGAGCCGGTCACGTTCTGACGGAGCCACGGTCTCGTCCACGGAGAGTCGCGCGCGCACATTCGCAGTCCGTTTCTCCGCGCGAGGACGGACGGGAGCCGCTCGGCTCATCTTTTATTACATGCGCAGTCCCCGTTCCCGAATCACTCGTCACCACGGCAACCCGCGTTCACGTCCAGCATCTCCGCCACAGACACGGAAACCATCCGCTCCACGGGTGACGAGGCAGGAGATCCCCGCGAAGACACGGTAAGTTTTTCTCTCCCCTTTCTTTTTTTTTTCTTTTTTCTTTTTAAACATGCGGCACTGCGGTTGCTTGTTTGCGGAACCGAACGGGCTGGACCCGGGAGCCGAGGCGAGCCGCCACTGTGCAATAAGTTGCTGAAATGGAGCTTTTTTTTATTATTTCGACTGACGGATTCGCTTTGGTAAAATATCCTCTATTCGCGTTTCAGAAAAGCATCAAATCTCTGCGTCTCTGTTGCTCTTATGGTCCCACAGGCTAAAAACTGATTTATTTCAACTCGTAGACGTTTCACTGCTGCGACTCGGTGTAATTATACAGATTATATATAGATATATAGACTGTAAAAAGTCACACCGAGACCAATAAATGTGTTTTATCAGACCGCCCCCCAACCCCAACCACCCCTCTTTTTTTCTTTTTTTTTTTTTTTTTGTGTCTTTGCTGCATGTCTTGTTGCAGCACCCTTCAATGCACCAAGTTCAGATATGCATGAGCAGCGAACCGTGAAGAACTTGACAGAAGGTGCCAAAGACACTCACCTATTCATAGCACCGAATGTGTTCTTCCTCAGACAGCTTTCCTGCCATTTTCTTGTTCGGCACTAGTGACCTTTATTGAACAGTAAATTGACAGGAGGAGAAAGCGAGGCAGAGCCAGCTCAAGGTATTTGAGCTTCTTAGACCCTCCACGCCACCAGGGGGCCCCCAAGAGCACCACTGAGAATGACAAAATGTATTTTTTTTAATAACGTTGAATAATGCAAACTAAATGCCACTATACATGCAGAAAGGAATTCTATATTAATCTAATAGCTCTATCTATCGGTCATTTATTGGTTGCTGCCACTGTTGGGCGACTGTAATTACACTTCCTAACATGTTTACTGTAAAGTTAGTGTTTGTCAGCTATTGTTACTTAAATCAAAATACAAGTTTTTTTTATTTAGTTTGTTCCTCCTCTTGGGTCAAAATCGTCAACAGTAATAACACCGATAAGCTAATTAAAAATAACATTACGGTGCAGCAGCTTATGAATGAAAAGGTATCTGATGTTGACGTGTTAGCATGAAAATATGATTAGTGTCCCCAAAATGATTTGTGCTGTCCCTGAGGGGAAGACCCAGGACAGCACCGTAGCCCCTTCCACACCTTGTAATGCCGCCCCTGTGAGACTTACGGACTGATCTAACTTAAAATGTTTTTTGTTTTTTTTAATTCTTAAGAAAGATGACAAGTGAGAAGAAGATGTGATTCACAGCTCTCGCAGAACTTGTTTGCAGCAGCAGAGTGTGGGAACATTGAGTGTTTGACAGCAGCACAGCTCATTTGTTAATCACAGATCCAGGATGATTCACCGTTCCCACATTTCACTCCAACTGTGGGGAGAAGGAAAATGGCGGTCAGCACCAGATGACCGCGCTAACCGCCTACTCGTCCACAACTATCTGCTCGTAACTTAATATCCTGAAATTATTGTTTCGCTGGACAGAAACGTCTCCTTTTGGCTTCAATGATTTGAAAGCGTTCGAAATAACAACGTGCAAAGTTTGCTAGACGATATATTCCTGCATTTGAGCCTTTTCACATTTTGTCACGTTAAAGCTGCAGCCTTTGGTGTGTGTTACTGGGATTAATTGGAGAAAAAATGATTGATGGTTTTCAAATTGGAGTTTTGAAAAGGAAAGCCTTGAGGTGTGCATTTTGTATTCATCATGTAGACCCGTGAACTCAGCAGAGAAAGTAGGGGAGAAGGTTAAAATAAAGTTAGTTTCTGAAACAGTGGAACTCTGTCCAGTCCGTCATCCAAATGTTTAGAGTTTGGCTCAAGTGTTTATCTTCACCACCATGCAGTTGGAGTTTAAGACGCCGTCACACACCTGCTTCAGCAAACCCACTGTCATCTGGTCAAACTGTTTGATTTCTCCAGTGCATTTAAAACCATTCAGCCTGATCTGTTCTGCGAGGAACCCCAGAAGACACAGGTGGAGTTCTCCAAGACTGGATCCATACAGATCCATGACTACCTCACAACCAGAGCAGAGTTTGTGAGACTGAAGGACAGTGTGTCCAACCAGGTGGTCAGCAACACAGGTTCACCACTGGGGACTTTACTCCCACCATTCCTTTTCACCCTCCACACTTCAGGCTTCCAGCATAAGTCTGACTAAGATGACTCTGTAGTTGTCAGGTGTATCACAGATGGACAAGAGGCTGAGTACCGAGAGCTGGTGGACCGATTTGTGTCATCTTAAATGTGGAAAAAAAAAAAGTGGATTTCAGGTGAAACAGGGTTCGAGCAAACCATCACGGGAGGAGAAGTGGAGGTGGTTGAGAAATATAAATGCCTCTAGATGTGTTCATCTGGGCAACAGACTGGACTGGTGAGGCCGTCTATAAGAATTCAGAGCAGACTGGATTTCTTGAGGAAGATCCTTCAAAATTTTGGTCTTCTATAAGTCTGTTGTTGAGAGAGTCATCTCATCTGTTGGGCCAGCAGAACCAAGAACCTAAAAAGGCTCAACAAGTTGATAAAGTAGTCAGGCTCTGTTCTGGAGACGGCGATGCAAAGAGGGATTCTTCATAAGATCAAAAAAATCACAGACAACCCTGATCCAGTCCATGAGACTGTCATTGATAAGCTATTTCTGCGCTGCCTGCCCTCAGCCATCACCATCTTCAATAATTATTTGAAGAACCTTGGATCTAATTTCCCTTTGGGATTAATATTGTATTTTTGAATTTTAATTAAATTGAATTACTTAGAGATTTTTATCTAACCTAATTCATTTCACTCCATGTGACGATTAATGGGGCTGCATGAATGAATGGATGCATGCTGCAGTTTTTCAGATTTGCATTGGTAAAAAGCTGTGAAAACCACAAGTAGTCTTCTTTCCGCTTCACAACAGTGCAGTACATTGTGTTGGTCTGTCACCTCTATTAAACACTCTGATGCTTGCGATTGTAACGTGACAAAGAGGAACGAACATTCACGTGGTATCATAATAATAAGGGACTGTATGTCTCCCACATGGTGACAACAAGCACCATGTTCAGCGTCATGGCGACTTGAAGCTCCAGTCTGGTCCTGCGTCATTAAAAGCACATTTCCTGCCCTTGGTGGACGGTGGCTCTCTTCCTCCTGCTTTGTGTATCATGGCTGTGAGTCACTGGCGTCATCGGGCCGGTGGGGTCCTTGGCTGGGGGAAGGTGTTGTGTTGCACTGTGTGAATGAGACAAGTGGCTCATCTCCTCTCTCCGCTGTTAGATGATTATTTGATGAAAAACACAGAAATCACTATCAGAGACGGAAAGAGAGAGCAACCTTAAATACATTGAGGATAAGAGATTGTAGAAAAAGATGTGGCGTAAGAGCATGAATCACTCGCTAGTTATGAAACATGTTTACTACAGGTGGTTTGAGAAGACAGGAAGAGCAGGCAGTGCCGTCTGATAGTGTTTGTCTCCAGGCTGTATGATTTTGATAATCATCACCTCACTGACTTATTAAACATGCAGTTGTTGGAACGATGGCTTCATATTCCAGAGAGTTCTGCTATATGGACGATTTTGCCAAAATCCCAAGTCCAACGGTTCATCAAGTTCTTCATTACATCATTATATAATGGTATCTTTGTATTTGCACTAAATTCTCAGATTTAGTGCAAATCTAAGACAAGTGAGTTGTGTCTTATTTTTCTTTTGAAATAAGACAGAACTGACATAGAAGTCACTTTTCAGCACAATATAAGAGTTTGTTTTAAGTCAGTCATTTCTTAATATTGATGAAAAAGTGCTAGCTATAAGTGAAACAATCTGCAAGTGGAACAAGACATTTCTCCCACATCACCACTTTCCTAAAATAATGGCCATAATTAATTTTTGCCAAAAGTGATATATATATATATATATATATATATATATATATATATATATATATATATATATATATATATATATATATTTGGCGAAGTTAGGCCATTATTCTAGGAAGGTGACAATGTTATAAGTTACATGAAAAAAATGTCTTGCTCCACTGAAAGATTATTTCACCTATAACTGGTACTTTTCACTGTTATGATGTTTTACCCCTTCTTGTTTGGACTTGTTGGTTTCTGTTATTTCCTAGCATTGATGTTTTATTTGTACTTTCCCTTGCCCTAGTTTATTCCCTCTGTTAGTTAAATTATTATTCTGGTTCTTGGATTTGTTCTCTTGTATTTAGTATTGTCTTCCAGATCTAGTTTATTTGTTTTTGGTTTGCTCAGTCTGTTTCAATTCATTTTACTGCTTCCCTTGTTTGTTCTCCCTCACCCCACAGTGCCATTCTCTCTTCCTCCTCATCTCTCAGCTGCAGCCTGTTGCCAATCAGCCACCGGTTCTCCATCCAGTGATCAAACTCGCCAGTATTGAAGCTCCATTTAGTCAGTTTCATTCTATTGTTGTCTCTCTTGTGGTCTGGTCTTTGAAACTCTCGCCTTTATTAAACCTTCCTTCATTTGACTGGGTGTCTGTATTTAGGTCTTCATCTTGTCATCATCTTGTCTTTGTCTTTGGAGAGTCTTTCTCCACACGTTTGCTGTGTGTTTTTGGCTAACAAGTTTGTATTTTTTATGACTTATTTTCAACAATGACTTTCCTCTGAGATCTGAAGCTCCTCCAGAGTTACTATGGACCTATTTGTTACTCTGATTAATTATCCCCTAAAAGTGTTTTTTTTTCTCTTCCCATTTCACATTGTCTTAGTCTGTCACATAAAATCCCCTTAAAATAAATTGAGTTTATTTTAAGCCCAATTTAAAATTGGGTACAGATTTAACATTCTGTACCGTGACAGAATGTGGCAAAGTTTAGGGAGTACGAATGCTTTTGCAAGGCTTTAACACGTGTCAACAAAGGTCAGACAGATGGCAGCTGAGGGAATATTCAAAAAACTTCATATTTGTGAGCTGAGGCTGAGGATTCTGCTTTTAGTTGTAAATTATTTCCGTTGTCGATTAAGTTCAACGGCAAAACTGACAGGAACGGAGCCAAAATGTCCACAGCAACCTGTGTGGACGTAATGCAGCTTTTTAAAAGGAGTATTTCACAAGATTGCTTGATATTCACTAAACAACCTGAGAACTCTAGCAATCAGGCTCAACTCTGATTGCTATGTGAAAATAACCTACAAATCAACATGTTTCCAAATGTTCCCACCAGCAGCAGACCTTTTATAAAGCTTTCGCCTGAGAAAGACAGAAAACTCCCTGTTCTGTCCATTTCCTCTGGAAGATGTAAGAACTCTTGTCTGTGTGCCTGGAATTTACATCAGGATTAAAGCTTTGGCACAAAACTGCTGCATTTCTTCTCAACTGTGATGAACAAAAATGGCTGCTTTCCCTTTGTTCATGACGCATAGGAAGCTGCCTTCGCCTGCTGGCGAGAGGAAACGGTGATAGTTAGTCAACATGCCATCGACATTGGAGTTACTTAGAAACACTAAATTAATTTAGGCTCAATTCAGTTATTTTATATGGTGTCACTTTATAATAAAAGTAATTTCCGTTTAACCCAATAAATTACAACACAGCGTTTTTGAAATTCTCTCCACCACAGTTGGATTTGTTTTGCTCAGTTTTAACTGAATCATCCATCAACCACACTTTCATTCTTATTTTATTCTACCAACAATAAATGGTTTATATTATCTGCTTAAATCCTGTGGTTTTTGCGACAGACCAAGCCTTTATATTTTGCTTCCAAGGCTGTCTTTTAAATGACAGGCTTCCTCAAGGTCTTTGACTGCTTTTCCCTTTAAAAAAAACTTTAGAAGATCCCATAAATCTCAGTAGAATATGAAAATATATATATATATTTTTAATGTAAAACCTCTGAATTGTTAAAAATGTATACCTGTTATCTGTAAGTGGACATTATTGTGACATACTTACCATTATTGTTTAAGACTTCTGTCGGTTTTTTCCTGACAGTAGCTTATCGTTAGCCTTAGCATGCTGCTGAAACACAAAGTTCACTAATGCAGATATTATATCACCAACTTGTATCAATTTATCATTTATTTCGAATAATATGAATCCAAACAAGGAGCTCTGCTCGTCAATAAACTTACATCTTGCTCCTGCTGACAATGTTTTTACATAAAGAAATTTGCTAACGTGAAAGTTGTTTATAATACAATACAATATTTATTAATGATCAGAACGAGTCTAAATTTTGTCTTGTATTGTGAAACAATTGTTTACATACAGATAGCGACAGAATCAATAGTAAACATGGTGCGATGAGCAGATGATTATGTTCAGCATTAGGATATACTGATGTACAGAAGATTTTCTCAGTTTAACCTTATAAACTGTGGAGCCCTATATCTGTGGCTTGATGGTTAGAGGAATGTTAAAAGCTAATCTTAGCATTTTATGATTGTAGGAAGGGTCATGAAGTTTTTCAACTGGTTGGTCGAAAATCTTTTGTGTGCGATTTGTTTTAATATGACTTGTTGATCATTTGTTTGTGATAGTGTACAGTGGTTCCAGTTAAGTGCTTGTAGAAAAGTATAAAAAAAATCATAAAGTTAGCACACTATTTTTAACAACATAATCTTTAATGAATATTGTTTCAGCTGTTATATCTGAGGGTAGAGAAGGTGATATGACACAGATTGTTGGGGAAAACACTGATATGCTAGTTTAGCATCATATTCTCCATGGCTGTTGATATAGTTTTTCAAGCCATATGCAGTGGCCTACCGAGATGCTACACTATATCGCTGGACAATAAAAGGTCCGAGAAGTTATTATCGTTTATCATTGTGATAAACGATAATATTGTTGTTTGGAGACCATTTTCAAGTGTTTAATGATAATAAACTTCCAGTTCTAATGGAAATTTAACACTTTAACTGGAAGACATTTGAAAAATTCAAAATAGATAAACAGAATAGAAACAATAAATAAAATAGACACTGACATCTCTGTAAACAAAATTGTCCTTCAAAATAGGGTTAGTTTAGACCAAACCACCAGACTGAAGACTTTTGCCATCCAGTTTTAGTAGAAAGACGGAAAAGAGAAAATAATAAATCACGCAAATAGAAATTAAATTTGCTTTAATTCATCATGCGATTAATTGATTTATTGCTAATTGTGACATGCGTACATCTGTGTGAAAATATCTGCAGAGCAGCTGACAAAATCACAGAAAGTACACCAGCAACTGGTGTTGAACTTCATCTCTGAATCTGATCTGATTCTGTTTTCTGACTTGCATATTACCATATTACACTA
This sequence comes from Poeciliopsis retropinna, assembly GCA_010277075.1. Lineage (NCBI taxonomy): Eukaryota > Metazoa > Chordata > Actinopteri > Cyprinodontiformes > Poeciliidae > Poeciliopsis > Poeciliopsis retropinna. Next base: position 2,901,033 of record VMRM01000013.1, read on the forward strand.
CTTTCTTGTGTTTTTTTGTGCGTTTGTTCTGCATTTGGATAAAAAGCTTGCAAACCGAATCAGGCTGACCTGAGCTGTCCGTCCCTGTCGGTTAGATCTGTTTAGGCCGTTCCAGGCAGCGGAGCAGCCATGGTGAAGCTGGGTACTAATCTCTCTGATAAGCTGGAGAAGCAGCCATCTGCAGATGACGGCTTTGATAACATCCCCCTCATCACGCCGCTGGAGGTCGGCCAGCTCCAGCAGCCACTGGCTGACAAGGTAGGTCTGATCCACTTAGCGACGGGTTCCTGTCCATCTCCGTGTTTCTGTTTTCCCACAACTGTCATAGTTTTGATTTGGCTTCTTTTTAAAAAAAAAAAAAAAAAAATCTCATTTTTCTACAAAAGAAAATATATTAGCACTCGATACAGAAATTCTGGGACAAATATGAATATATTTTCTTGTAGTATACTCACCGTCCCTTCATAAGGCCGCTATACGCTGAGCTGGCTGTGTTTACTGCTCCTTTCTCTTCGTCCCAGCTGAAAACCTTGGCATCAGCCCACGCAACATAAACACTGCTGTGAATGCATAATGAAAGCAGAAAGCCTTCAGTTTGTAGTTGGATGATGCATTTAGTTCTGCAAAATGTTCCACTGATGTGGAAGCTGGTCGGGAAACATCATGAAAACACTCTACAGTCCCCAAATATCCTCTTAAGGGGCTGCAGTAAAACTGATTGCTTTTGCAAATGTGCACTGTTTGTTTTACAAGTTGGAAAACAGAGATTCAGATTGCTGGTGGATGCATCATAGTAACTGTAGAGCTGAAAGAAAGAGGGAAACTCACCCTTGGAGATGAACGGAGGTTGTGGTCATTTTGCTCAGTTTGCTCCCTCATCTCGTTTCCAGGTCATCGTGAAGACAAAAACACAGTTTCAGCTGAAGCAGCAACAGAGGAATAGGCTGTACGTTCCCAACATCAAGAAGCTGAACATCAACTTCTACAACGACGTCTCGGATAAAGTTAAGGTACAACATCTTGTGTCAGGAAGTAGAAATCTGATTATACGAGTGTCTGGATGTTTACTCTTTATGTTTAAACCTCTGAATAAAAAAAACGGATTGAGGTTTTCTAAATCATGTGTAGCTTATACCTGCACTCTGTTTCTGCGATGCCCAGATCACAGGTCTGATCCTCATCACACTGGCGTTTTTGACCAGCCTGCTCCTCCTTCTCATGTACAAAGCCATGTGGTACGACCAGCTCTCCTGCCCAGAGGGGTTTGTCTGAAGGTGGGCTCAACAACTACATTAAATTATTTACTGACAAAACTGTACAATCGAAACCCGTTACGCCGAGAAAAAAAACAACCTTGCAACCTTTGTTCAAAGTTATTATCCCTCTGAACCAGTATATGTAATATATGCTTTATGTTTTCTAGCTGCAGCAGAGTTATTTCATAAACATCCAACACAACTATCAGTCTATTGACTGAATGGGGACAGAGAGGACACAGAAACACTGAGTCAGGGGTACTTTCTGCTGAAAAAACACAGAGTAGTTAATGACCTCCATCAATGGTTTCGTCCAGGAAAGAGATAGATGGATGAAGTGACTCAGTTGATCTGTGTCTCATCCTTGACTTTAAAAACGTGTATTAAAAAGCAGAGAGTTGTGGAATTACTCATCTGGAGGAAAAAAGGACAGTCGCTGCATTTCCATTACAAATGTACGTACAATTTTGTCTTCATCTTTCTAATGTAAAAAAAACTCACAATTTCGCAGTTGCGGTGTTTCCCTTAAATAAGAAATGCTATTAAGTACTTGCGTGAATAAGCTTGTTCATGCAATATGTCATTACAATTCAATCTTTGTGACAGCTGTAAACAGTTACTTGAGATAATTCATAATCTATCAGCCAATCAGAGGAGACGCTGGTGTCTTATTCAGGTGTTGGAGCAACAGGAACAGGCTTTTTAGATGTATCCAGCATTTGAGGAAATTGTGGTTGGTGAATTACAGAAGAGCTGTGGGTCCAACACATTCGAAAACAGCTTTGCTGTCATCCTCTTACTACTTCCTGTCTTCTTTGTCGATTTTGCCAGTAGTAACATCTGTCTGTTGATCATCTGATTTACAGGATATGAAAAACATCTTTCCACTACAGTTCTGCAAAGTCCATCTATTTCATTACGGCCGAAAAACCACCTCATCTTAGTGAAAAAACTTTTCAAAATAATGTGAGATTTTTTGAAATTGCTTTGTTTCCATTAAGTAGATTTATCTTCATAATATTTATGTTTAATTGGAACGCAGCTACTGATAAAAGTGTAACTTGAAGAGGCAATCACACGACATGATTTTTTTTTCAGAAAAGTTTGATGCTACTTGATTTTTGTAAAAGGTGTTTATTTGTGAGCCTAAGATCTTTATAGGTTTATCAAGCAGTGCCCTAAGTAGAAATGCTTTCCTATGTCACATTCTTGTAATCTAACAAAAATGGTGTCAGATGTTTGTGCCTGGTTTGTTCTGGTTTGTGAAGCAAAAACATTTGTTGGCCACCTTAGTTTTTAAAGTCTGAATGGTTGTTCAAAGGTTACCGTCTCCATGGTGATAACAAACGTCATTATTGCTAGCGATCGCCAATGCTGATTTCTGTGGGAAAAATAATGATAATTATAAAAGCTTAAGTGTAGGTCAACCAGGCAACATCTCAGCACCCACTTCAGTGGTTTGTACTGAAAATAATTTTGTTTTGCCACCGTAATCTTAAACATGTCAAAGCATAAAGTTCCTCCAAATGTCACAAAGACAAAGCACATCACCGTTATTTCCTTTTATACTTTATCTCTGAAATTATGTTGGCACAAGCAAAATTTTCTCCCAAACACTTCCCAGGTAAAGTTAAAGGTTTGATTATAATTTGACACACCATTAAACTTAAATTAATATCTTAAGGATAGCAGGACAGACCTAATGTTTTTCTACAAAAAGCAATGTTATGTCAGATTGGAAAAATATTGTATAAGTGGGGGCGGTTTTGGTAAAAGTGGCTTTTTTCTCGCCACACCTTCAAAACCGTCACTTCAGAGAGATTTCTTGAAAACTGGGGCTGGGAATCTAAACTCATTATCTCCCAGCGACACCTTGGAGGCATCATGCACCGCCATGCCATGCATATTAAGCTAAAGAGCCTGTCACGCAGAAGCAAACCACAGGGTGGGATAGACGGAGACAGAGGGGGAAGGGAGCGATGGATCCTACTTTCTGGTCAGGCACAGATTGGGATGCCTCCTGTGAATCAGAGGGGTCTTTAATTAGGACTCAGCATGACTAAACTGTGATTAAAGGCTTAACAGTGGGTGGGGGGTGAAGGGGGTAGGCGCGAGGAAGAGGAGAGGAGGGGGGAAGGAGGAGAGGACCTTTGGCAATGCTTTTGAAGTTTACAAGTTTGGCTTTTTTCCCGTTAATGCATTGTCTGAGACATTAAGAGGCATATGTTTTAGTGTGCTTTGGAGGTCAATAAATCCATCATTTCACACACTTTTCTGAGCAAGTCTTACATTTAGCTGGATAGGTTGTTGTTGGGCTTATGAGACAGTCACAAACACAAGGTTTATTTGTTGTTTTGCACATCGAATAACTTGACAGGAAATAATGTAGAGTATGCAGGCCTGTGAATTCTTTGTCTCACTGTTTTGGAGTGTTACATTATATTCAATAAGGGCTTCCAAACATACTAGTTGCTTGATTAGATTACATGATGATCTTCATGGAAAAGCAGGAGACATAAATAGTAAAAGCGTTGTGAATAAATAGCCTCCCCACCACAGAATTTCTTTATTTCTGCTTTTTATCAAATGTAAATGTTCACCAAAGCAGATAACGTGAGTAAAAAATGATTTAATTTATGAGAGGAAAGAGAAAGATAGCTAAATGTGTCATGATGTGGCATGATAGCATTTATACCATAAATGCTATCATTTACATTTATAATGCCACTTTGGTCTCTTCTGTCCACTCTATATCCTCCCAAACGTCTTGATGTCAAAATGTTTATCAAATGTTAGATGGATCTTTGCATTTTTGCATGGTCAGCAGTACTTTAGTCCTTGGATCTCTCCCATTAATTTTATTTTGAAAAGCTTAAAAAATGAGTTTTTATTCCCTCCTGACAAATGTCATCAGCTTCGTTTCCCATCTGTTCTTGAACTTTCTCAGATTGGGATTGTTGCCGTTTGAGCTCTTTTAGCCTACTTCATGTTGTCAGTCGGATTCTTTTGAAGTGATTTCTCATTTCTTCAGCCCTGATAGTACAGCTTGAAAAATGTGGTGATCACAAACATTTAGGATTTACTAAAGAGGGACAATAACTTTTCACAAGTATTCACCTTCACTATCTTGGTTTAATAACATAAAAGCAAGAGCAGAGCTTGCTTTTATGGCATTGTAAGTGTTTCATTGTAACTGAAGTTTTTGTGATTTAAAGAACTTTACAGATGTGTATTTACACACAATGTTTTTTTATTGATGTTATTTACTGGGTATGACCGTATTAGGGCCATGCTAAGAAAATAATAATAAAAAAAATACAATACCGAGAATAATGTAATAAAAGGTACTAGAATATTGTGAAAATAAAGTCAAAATCATTTGGGCATAAAGTCATAAAATTACTAGAATAAAGTCAAAATAGCACAAGAATATTCCAACTTTATTCTCGTAATATTATGACTTTATTCTAGTAATTTTATTTTAAATATTTTCTTTGTATGATCAGTTAGGACTCCATCATAACTGGGTCCTGAAGCAAACAGAAGTGTTTCTTTTTTTCCGCTACAACAGCAGAAGCATTGCACCCCTGCAGCTCTGGAAATGTACTACACTGAGCAGCAGCAGGATGGGGAGGAAACGGGCACCCATGACGGTGCCGGTACCGGGCTCGACGCAGCTCTCAGCCGCCTCAACCAGGTCAAGAGGACTGGGCCTGGGTTGATGTCGCAGTGGTTACCAGTAATTAGGCAGGAGGCTGAGGAAGCCAAAGAAAACAGTGAGCCTCTTAAAGAAGACATGGAGGGAGAGGATTGAAGGATAAAATTGAGAAATATAGCCTAACCAGCTGGAAATGATGGCGTGAAGATGTGTGTGCATGTATGTATACTTGTTTTCTGCAGGTATTGGGGACCATAACCTGACTACCAACTTATGAGGACCTGTTTTTATAAGAGCAAATAGCTGAGGGAAAAGGAGATTTCTTTGGGAAATCTGATTTGATTACCGGTATGATTGTTTATTTTAAAATAGCATTAGGTCTGTATTTGTGTTTTTGTGTGAATTATCCAAATCATTAAAACCACACAGTCTATTAAAACCTGAAACTTCGGGTCAAATTGTTGTTTAGAGACAGGAATGGGGTTCACGTTTAGAGCGCGACTCAGTAGGGATTTAAACAAAGTTTGCCATTTTGCATTCTATATTTGCATGCGCTCATGTAAATACTCCAAAAGCCATTATTGCCTACAGGCAGATATGCAGTGTATGCGTATTTGCATTCATAGTTTCATGTGTACATACCTACACTACATAATGTGCACTTATGTGTGAGAAAGTAGAAGGTGAAAGCTCTGCCCAGTTTTACTGTTTTGATATTTTAATTTCATGCTAGATTAGGAATAAATCACATTTTTATACCGTTTGAATTGGAGGAATTTTTAAAATATTATCCTGGATTTCTGTTGGAAACCACATCTACTTTCTTTTTAAAAGTTAATTGAAGGGGATCTGATGATTCCAGGGCCATAAATCAACTTAATTTGAACAATCTTATGTTATGCATTGATATAAGCTTCTTAACATATTGTGAATGTAGCTATTATTGTGTTACTGCAGAGAAAAATTACATCTCTATAACACTTTATCTTTATGTGTGTTGGCTAGATGTAAACACAATGCAGGGAAGTGACATTGCTGTTTTTGCTTCTTTTAGTCTTTACATTTTCCATTAATTTTCTCTTTTTCTCAGAATATTACCATTGTTTTCATTAATGCTTAGAATAATACCCACAGTGTTAAATCAAATGAAAAATAGCACTTTTTATCTTATAAACAAATGTTATTCGTGGGTATTATGCTTGCACTGAAAGATTCACTTGATTAAATTATCACAAACTAATGTTTTCTCTCTTGAAAAATATGTTTTTGTAAATAGACCTTAGCTTAAAGGACATCATTCAAAGTCAATCTTAATATTGTTCTTCAAGAAATAAACAGCACTTGATTGACAAAATTGCGTTGTTTGGTATTGCTTTATTTGCCACAGATTTTTCCCATTAAGTCTGCCCTGTTACAAACCAAATAGAAATAAAGTGTTACGTTATTTTTGTCATAAGCTAACACTAGTTCATTTGTTACAGCGCCATCCATCCAATGACAAACGGCACTAGAAAAGCTTCTTTGAGATCGACATGCTGATTTTATGCTTTGATTTTTTTTTATCTTGGCTTGAATAGAATATGTTCCTTCTGTGACAGGTGACTTTATAGACATTGTGCAACTTTTTTACCCCCTCCCCCCAAAATACTGACATGAAAGTCAACTGGTCCATGAGGACACATGGGCAGACTGGCCATCAGGAGCACTGGGATGTTTCCCACTGGCCTGGCCCACTCAGTGACCGCTGAGAGTCAGGACCAAAGGCTCAGTTCGGATTCTACGTAATAAAAAACAATCTATTCCATTCAAAATTTGGATGTCCTGTTGCAGGAACAAGCATTGCTCAAAACACCTAATGAGAAAACGGACTTAAATATGAAAGACAAGACAACTTTTTAAAATAGGTCAGTCACATCAAAATGTTCCATATCTATGAACATCCTGAAAAAGTGATTTATTTTTGCTGATGAATAAAAAAATGATGGTTTTAACACCTTTATCTAAACATGTTTGAGTCAAATGTCTAAAGTCGGTGTGTGATGGAGTTCTCTGCTCCGTGGTCAGATTTCTCACGTTTTCTACCAACAACACAAACACTTCGGCATTCTGTGACATCATATCGCTGGAATGGGTGCAGTTTAAAACAGAATAGCATTTATATCCACTGCTGACTGTAAAGTGCACAGTTTAATTTAAAATGTAACTATTTCCTGGTGGTTTGCGTTAATTCAGTGGTGGTGGCCTGGGATGGTATCAAATTCCTGATTTGTGTTTTTGCCCCAGTTTGCCCCTCCTGGTATACTCATGACAGATAAGGAGTTTTAAAGAGGCAGAAACAGCCAATGCACCTCATGGACAGCTAACCGGTCAGTGTGGATCAAAAATCTTGCTGGTTGGAAGGATATCAGATTCTCATTTGACTCAAAGGCAATCTTGATTTAATGTTCCTTTTATTATTTTTACTTCAGATCAAATTAAACATTCATACCCAGATCAGCGGGAACTTGAGGTAAAGGGCTTTTATGCAGTGACACACAGACACGCAGCAGATGAAACTGGAACCAGACGTATGACTTTTTGAATGTTTCTATTGAGCCACTGCCATTCGGTACACTGGTAGAACTAAGCCCAGTTTAAAAACACTAACCAAAAGAACAAAAAGCAACAAAAGAGAAGAAAAATGTTGCAATAGTTAATTAAAACACAAAGAAGCCAATTGAATTATTTAGTTTGTGTTTTCACATTTTGACTTTCTCAACTCGCATATGCCACCCATAGTAGGCATAAAATATTGTAGTGTTTTAGTGGAGCATTTCCTGTACAGACCATTGTCTTAAAGCTGGAGGAAAATGTGCAGATCCTTTACACTCCGTTGCTCAGGGATGCTCAGTATGCACAGAATTCAAAATATGGCTCCTTCCTTCTCCTCAAACTGTAGTTTAGCAATTCAAAGCCAAGCCACATCCTCTGGTTCCCTCACTTTTTCTGGGTTCACTGGTGTGAGCCAGTCTGCATCTCATTTACAGTCACATTTTTTCACACCATTGCTTTAAACCCGGAGATGTTGGGTCTGAAGTGTGTGTGTGTGCGTGTGTCATTAATCACTATGAAATCATTAACCTAAACTATGTGTTATAAACTTTACATGTCTTGTGTGTCTCTAAGTGTGTGTGCGTGTGTGACAGAGAGAGTACATGTTTGGCCTATTAATTAAATCTACATTACACATAGTTTAGCGTGTAGGACGTACTTTAGATGCTGTTGGCCCAGGGCGTGGAATTAAATGAAGTACTAAAAAATATTTACTAGGGCATTTACGGATCCCAGGTTTCATCAAAACAGAGCAAGTGGAGCCAGAAAGGCTTAGAGTCGGGGCCGGAGGAAAATCATGTAAAATCAGCCGAACAGTCACTTAGACTTTGTTGCACCAACAGACCCGAACAGTAAAATAGCAGGTTAGCTTTTAATTTGTCCTGACTGTTCTGGAGCCTCTCCCACCTCGTTTTGTTTTAATTATATTCTGTTTTTTTTTACTTCTTCTGAACATTTTATCACCTAGCAAGAGTTATTTGGTTGTTAGCATCCCAAACCTCACATTCCTGTGAGACCTGGTTCACCTGAATCTGAAGCAGAGAAGAAGGGCTTCAGGGTGACTAAGCCTAAGTGCTCCCATCTTTCTGTTTTTCCATGTGTATCTCATCCCACAGTGTTTGGCTTTTAGCTTAAATGAAATGTACTGTGAAATAATACAAGTAGTTACATGGACTTATCAAACAGGTGCAGCTGAATTCTTGGATGCAATTTAAAAGATAGAAACACTTTTATTAAAAACTAAAAGGAGAAACGGAAAAGCATCGCTTAGTAACAAAAGCTAATTACTGCTACTAAAACTGATGTATTTCTTTTGTCCTGTCACTACTTGCGACATTCAAGGCAGCCATATTGGATTGTGAGGGGAATGCTGGTAAGTAACCTTTGAACTTCCCGTCTGGACCTCTCTCTGATTTTTTTCTTAATTTCAATTATGAAAATCTTAATTTTTGTGAGAAAATATCTGTATTTCAAGCAGCATCGATAGATGGTAAACTCCCCCAAAATGTTTTGTTCTAATGTTTTAAAGTGCCTGTCTTGATGCTGATAATTGGAAAAATGTAATATTTACTGAAGTGGTGATAAAAATCTCTAAATCATTTTATTGTAGCTCAGGCTGCATGCTTAGCATTGCTGTCCTGTTGGAAGTTGGGCCTATGCCCTCAGTTGGTTGCACTGGACTTCATTTAGAGGCATCAGAGTGAAAGGAGGCCAAAAATATCTGCGTATTTTGGCTACACATGCCCTCCACATGTGTGGTTGTTGCTGGTTCGATTCCTGACCTGATTCCTTGCCGCATGTCTTCCCTCTTCTTTAAAAAAAAAAAAATTAATTAATTAACAGTGAGGATCATTATTTTCCTGAACTGAACTGACATTGATGTTCGATGTCTGTACTTTAACATCTTTGTCTTTGTTTTTGTGCTTGAAGCTGCAGTATGTAACTTTTTAAAAACCTTTTTTTATATATATATTTGCTGAAACTGTTTCTATGGTTTGACAGCATGGTATGAGATAGTGCCAAAAAATTCAGCTCCTCTGCTTTCACCCAGTGCTGCTAGAAGCAACCAATCAGTGCCTGGAGGCGGGTCTTAGCACTGTCAATCACAATCTCCTTCCCCCTCCAGCTCTCTTCTTGCTCTATGCTATCGCTACAGCTCCCCCCCATCAGCAGATCCTGTTGTAAATGCTCAGGATCATTAACATGACTACCAGTAATGGCAGATAAACAGGTTTTCTGTAACGATAAATTGTTTCTCTGCCAGTAGCACATTTAGCGGAGAGTACAAGAGGTTGAGTGGCAGGGTTAAGACCCTCCTCCTTGCTCTGATTGGTTATTTTTGGTTGGGAGCGGTGGATTCCTTCAGAGGCAACAGCAGCACAGATTATCTGTCTCATAACAAACTGTCACGACATGGTGACAGCTTTAACAAATACGTAAATGAAATACTGTTTATAAAAGTTACACACTGCAACTTTAAGCATAATTTTCTTACAGTCTTGGCTTTGGTCTCCTGTAAAACACGTTGGATTTCCTTGTGACTAATACTAGTAAATAACTTGCCTTGCCTTGGCTACCAGCACCTGTTTTTCTATAACCCACAGACATCCAGTGATAGTCCTGACTATTGTTACTGGTTGGGGGCATTGTTTCACTGAGTCAGGCTCAGTAAAATACTGAGCCTGACTCAGCAATTATCAGCAACGAATCAAAATTTGTTGCTGGTAATCAATCTCTTGTTTGTCAAAAACAAATCCGGAGCAGTAAAGAAAATGTTCCTCATCAACAATAAACTGATGTGCTCTCTCCTTTTTCTTTTAGTTATTTAAAGTTAAAAATCTAAAGGACACAACAACAAGTCTCACTCGTTGAGAGCGGCGAGTGGTCTCAATCAACTCTGCCACAAACATGTTGCTTGGAGCATGGCAGTATGGATTCTGGTGAGAACCCAGCTGCTCTGCTGCATATGGAGGGACATAAAAGGGCTTTATTGGAAGCTAAATTAGAGTACGTGATTTCGTTTTTTATTGTTTTTTCCAGGAAATGGCAATCTCCAACATACCATGAAGAATACCTCTGAAACCACATCCATATATCGAGCAACTGTGCAAACCGTAGCGAGACGGTTCCTGATAGGCTCTTCCTACATGGCAGAGCTCGTTAAAGGTTACTGTTAATTGAAGTCTCTTGAAAAATGTTTCACTGATTGCTCTAATTCAGCAGCAAAAAACCCCAAAATTGGCTCCTTACGGTTCCTTTGAACGCAGTTCTAGGCATTTAACGAAAACTCAAAAGGGTAAAGAGTTAATGGAGCTAAGGAAGGACAGAAATGTACAAAAAATAAGAGGTAAAGATGGGAGCAGTAACCATCCCTGGGAACTGAAGGTGGTGATGGTGAGGAGGGGGGATTTGAGCAAAGGAGGAGGAGGAGGAGGAAGAGGGTGGATCCAAGCTGACCCCCGTGTCTGTGTGTGTTGTTGTGTGTCTCAGTGGGTTTCCTCTGCCCTGGCGCCAGCTGGAAATGCCTCCACTAAGCACAGGGAGCACACACATCATCCTCCATTCACCGCCGTTCAGTCCCCCTTTGATGAGGGTAACACTATACAAGCCCAGCAAGCCCCACGGATCACAACAGGCCGCTGTTTAAAGGCTGCGTGGAGGAGCCGGGCCAGCTGACCATAACTTACAGAAAAGCTGTGCTTCACGCAAGTTTTATTTTCCTAAAAATAATAACAATAATAAAATAATAATATAAACTGAGTACAAATGAGACGGTGTTCTGTGTCTGCAGAGATAAATCCGAGTGAAGTTTTCATGAGATGCATTGCCACCTGCAGGGCGCTCCTGGTTACAGCAAAAGAGGGGCCTCTACTTTGAGCGAGTGGTGCTAAAAAAAAAGCCCTTTTTAATCTCGATGTGATTGTTTCCCCAGTAAATTTTTACCTCATTGGTCCAAACGAGAATTCCCTGCCATCAGATGAACCCCAGGTGCTGTTTAAAGTTGACCTTCCTTATTAGTTCCATTTGTAAAATGACTCAATATCCATGAAATTAGTCATTACTCTGTTACCCTGCAGTGATGTTACCCTCACGCAACAAAAAAACGTTGCCAGTAAATAATTATCCGACCGGCATGGCCCCAAAGCTGCAGCCCAGACGCTCAGCAGGAAAAAACAAGCATCTTTACTTTGCTTGGATTCAGACTCGCTTTGTTCTGGCGATTACAGAGCTGAAATATTGTCATTACTCACAGACCGAGTCACTTTACGACATCCTGCAATTAAACTTTAGAGGAATAGGTTAATGAGACAAATTAAATTTGAACACAGAAAGTCGGTTTCTTTTAGTGACAGCGATGCAGGGAGGAGTAGGATAGTGCACTCTCTCACACACACACACACGCAAACAGAGAACAGACTGGTTTGATTTGGGTTTTTGCGGTTCCCTCCCAGTGCAGCTTCAGACAACTAGAGGGGACCAGAGAGAAAGAGCAGTGAACTCCAGTTCAGCCCAGTCCTTGGCTGTCTCTGCTCAGCTTCAAGTCCAAACCTCTCAAATTGGGTTTAATCTGTGTTTTGCTGTGCCACTTATCGACCCGCAGAGCTGCGTGGCAAACGGGAATGAGTGATGCCGTCGACGGGCCTGGTTAAGAGGAAGGTCGCGCTGTGATTTATGGCGATCCGCTGTTTGCTGAATCCGCGGCAAAAAAAAAAAAAAAAAAAAGAAGTTAAAAAGTAAGATGGGTCGAGTCGTCTGCGCAAATGAACATCTGCAGGACAAACGCAGATCGCTGAAATGTAGCAGGAAACCAAATATACAACAAAATGAATTGTTGGGATAACCAAAGTGGTCGCGCAAACACATTTGTTTTTCAGCAAACTTGGTTTGTAAATGTCTCCAGACAGGAGATCTGGTTTCTGTCTCCTGTTATGTTGGAGCTGCGGTGGGAGCAGTTTAATGAAGATGAACTTGCTGTTTGGTAGCCTAATGTTCATTATAATCACTGGCAATTATTGTCAGAAAACCATGGAGCATATGATAGATTAATCTGGGATGATTCACGTTTTGCTGCTGGCTACAGCTTTAAAATATTGTTCGGTATAGCGCTTTACCAAGTTCAGAGGTTGAATTTGATTTATTTAAAGAAAAGCCATTGGTGTGGAATTTGCCAGAGCAAGCTGCAAATGTACATGTTCAACTCCCACCTGATTTCCAATTATAACACTACCCATCTGTCTGCAAACTATGTATATAATATTCTCTCTACCTCTGCTTTTGCGCAACTTCTGTTGCCCTGCGTGCAATATTGTAGATCATGTTCATCTGTTCATGTGGGTGTTCTCATCTGTCTCTTCTGGTGTCACACAAAGCATATTTGGGATTCCATAATTTAATTATAGGATCACAATGTTCGCAGCAAATTACTCATTACACTCCACAGCAACAGAGCTCTGACATTTTAATCTTCATTCTCATCCTCTGTTTGAAGTACACATATTGTTTTATTACAGAGTCCTGTCCATAAAATCCAACATGGAGCTCTTGTAAAACGAGAGTAAATCCTAGCCCATTGAGTTCAAGGTAGTTTAAACATTGTTGTCACTTATATTAATGATGTCTCAATGATAAACGATATAGATTTTATTTTGGGTATTTCATTTAACATGAATGCGCCCAATATCATGTGTTTTTTACATGCCTTGCAACAATAAGTTTAGCTTGGACACGCTACGCTAAACTAAGCTAAGCTACATTAAACTACCTGAGCGTAAATAATATAAGCAAAGCTAAACGGAACTTAGTTAATATAAGGAGATTTTCTACAATAAGATAAGCGAAATAAAATTGAGCTAACATATGCTAGGTTAGCTAAAGTAAACTAAGCTGAGACCAACAAAACTTAGCTAGGCTTAGTTAAGCTATGCTGAGCTAAACTAAGCACTCTTTAGCACTGGATAACGAGCACTTTCTGATGTAAAAGTTAAACCAGAACAGGTCCTGAGCTAAGACATACCATGCCCAGCTAAAACAAACTAAGCTAAGCTAACTTAAACTCAGCTACTGTTCACATTGGGTGATGGTTGGTGCCTATTTTTTGCAGTCACATGGATACTGGACTCCATGGCAACATGGACACCTACAGCGACTGGTGCTGAGTGCTAATGAGTTTTCAACCACAAAATAGAAACTATTTTGTTTACTTGAGATGGAAGGAGGAAGAACAAAGTTCAAACAACAAAACAGAACTGTATCTCATTGTTTTTCCATCAACACAATGTCAAAAATTATTTAAGGTTTTACCTATGGACGCTATTTTGACGTTAATGCTAACAGCAGCAACAAGACAAATAAAAATAAATAAAATAAAAAAATTTTAAAATCCCCAGAGCTCTACCAACATCTTTCAGTCCCCCAACAGGATTCAGACTCTGATTTTCCAGAGTTAGCAGTCCGGCATGTGGGCTTCCCATAAAGGGTGTTGAAAATCCAAACCCAAAACCCAAATTTAATCATTTAACATTTTTCACTGGTGACAATGGAACAGCCAGCAAGTAGCATCTCTTTTCTTAGAAATGCAAAATATTTAAAAAACTTTGTGGGGAGAAGATATATCTGAGTTTTAGCGAGTAATAATTCATTTCATCCCTGTTCACATTTAACATGCGCTGTGGTGTACTAATTCCTATCTGGTAATGGGCTTCTTCTCCACATGTCTTCCTGTTTGTCTTTTTTTTTTTTTTTGTCTTGTTCAATAAATTCCTACATCCTTTGAAATTTAATCTAGCAAATATAAAAGCCTATAATTGGTCTTTGCTGCCTCTAATCATGTCATCTTTACGCTAAAAGTCGTAATGATAATTTCCAAGTTTTATTAAAAAAAAGAAGAAAATTCAAAACGAGACCCCTTGATAATCTCGAGTTATATGTCTGCATCTAATCTGCTGTATGTGCAACATTCTTTAAAATTGCTAAATACTTTAGGTATCTCGTGATATAATTGGTCTCAAAGCCGTGTCGTGAGTAGTTGTTTTGTGTTTGAGAGACCTCCTGCTGCTCCTTACATTTTGTTTGGATTCTGGGATGAATCCTAAGATATAGAATGAAGCTGAACATATTCAGTAACCTGGGAGAGAATGGAGTAAGGAGAGAAGAAAGTGTACCTAAAATGTAAGATTTTATTTGCAAATACAACAGCAAGCAGCAAACCTCTTGTGTGTGAAACACGCTGCAAGGTCATGAATGTAAATCCAACAAATTAAGGATCCAAAAGACATCTGTGGAAAAACAAATCAAAACAGGACTGAGGTTTGGGAATGTTCTGAACAACAACAATTAATTTTGTCATTTTCCTTTTGTATCCCAACTGGGCCAATATTTATATTTAAATGAGTGGAATATTGCTTAAGCATGTGCTTTTCTTCAGTGTTACAATATAACAGCATTACAGCTTTCAGTCGGTTTTTAAGACAATTTTGGATCCTATGGCCTCTCTGGTGACGTCATCGTGTTCTGGTAGCACAAATTGTGTACTTGGTACTGATCCGACTCATGCAGAATTAGGTTTTTGTACTGAGTCTTCCTCTGATACGTTATTGTAATCTTTGCTTTGTGTATGCTAATATTTTGTCCTAAACAAAGTTTCTGATGGACTTCCTTAACCGATTGCAGACTGTTTTTTTTTTGTGATATTTCCTTAAGCCTAATGATAAATTGATGGCTGCAGACTCTGGTCAGCGAACTGCATTAGTTTTATTGGATCTGTCATCAACGTTTGACACAGCAGACCACAAAACTCTGCTACATCCACTGCAGAATAGATGGGAATTTCTTCCAGAAGCTTTTTTTTTTTTTTTACATGTTTGAATGTAAGATGGAAAAAAAGTCCCTCCTTCGTAGCATGGTGTTCCTCAGGGTTCAGTCCAAGGTCCCATTATGTTCCTTTTATACATCAGATCATCAGAAACTAATAAGACGATGGAACGAGTGTGTGTTTTTTTTTTTTTTTTTTATTAGTTCTGCCACCTTTGACACGTTCTTCTTGTTATTGTGCCACACACACCCATGCTCCGGTTGCCTTTTAGCTGAGTGGATCTTATTTCTGAAAATAAAGAGAGAAAAAACCCCAAAAACAATGCAAAGCGTGGAAAGTAAAACTGATGCGTCTCTTGGTTAAATTTCCAAAACTGTATGTCGTCATGTCTTTCACGTCCGCACACTGACGCAAACCAATTAATGAGACCGTTTTTATTTTATTTATGTAGAGATGTACCGAACACCGACAAATGCTTTAACCGATGATTCATGTGAAACACGCGCAGACGTCACACATTAGGATTTTGAGCTGACGTTAAAGTTGCAGGCCTTGTCCTCGGTTAGTCCTTTAACACAACTGCTAATCACAAGATCTCACATTTATTACATCAAACTGTAAAAAAAGACAAATGCCCTGAATTCAACAGCAAAGTTAAGACTTTACAAACATTTCAGTTCACTGAATATAACAAAACAAAGAACACAAATGCAAAACAGGCGAGCAAGCTGAGCAGATCAAAACAAATGATAGTTTTTGAAATGTTTTTTTTTTTTTTCATGTGTTGCCGCTCGTTTAAAAGTCTATTCCTGCTTTTGATCGCAAAATCTGTGAGTGATAATAAATGACTTCGTTTCTGGTATCAAATATTTATTAATTGCAGTATTATTGACAAGTTTCAGTCCAGCCATCACTAATGGAAACACATCATGTAGATGATTTACACTCAGACTGCTGTGGTTGTTGGGTTTTTGTGGTTTTTGTTATTTATGGTTCATAGTTTTTACATTATTAGTCCTGTCTGTTTTCATTCTTCTGTTTCCCTGTTGCTTCTGTTGCTGAGTTAGTCTATTCTGGTTTAAATCTTTTTATATTCTGTCCGTTTCTTTCTTTTTCTTCATCGCCAGGTTTTGCCAGTTCATTTCTACATTTATAGTTTATTCTTAATTTCTCTAATGTTCTTGAATCGGTGTAGTGGTTTTCATCCGTCCTCATTAGTTTCATTTGTGCCGGTCAGGTTTGATGTTCATTTTCTGCTCTGTTGTGTTTTTCGTTACACTTCTTGTGTATTTATTTATTTTTCTTAGATTATTGTCAGGCCTGTTTCTCCTTTGGGTTCCTCGGTTTAGCTACTTTGTCCCTGTAATCAGGCCCGTTGAAACCCATCTGTGTTTCCTCGTCTTAGTCATGCCGCTCATCTGTTTCACCGGCTATTTAAGTTTCTGGCTTTCCTTTGTTCACTGCAGGGATTGTCAGTTCTGTTTCGCCAAGTCCAGGTCTGTTTCCCCTTGTTCGTGCCCAGCCTGTTTAAGTTTTCGCTTTGTTTTGAGAAAGTAACTCAGCCTAATGCCACACTCCAATGGTTGTGATTTGGCTCCTCCAGACCCTCCATAATCTAGACTGATGAGTTCAAGCCTCTTTTATTCCTGGTGTTTAGGACTTACAGCTGATGGAAACACAACCTTTAAGATTAGAATATTATATCAGACCAATTAAAGAAAACATTTATAGAAAATATATTTTTGGACATATTTGTTGGAGCTACAACCAATCAGGGTAAGGAGGCGGGCCTTAGCGCTGCCAATCTTTCCCACTTGCTCTCTGCAGCTAGCACGGCTGTAATGAATGCTAACGCTAGTTAGCGTAGCCACCAACGACAGCAGATAAGTTGTTTCTCCGCCATTGGAACATTGAGCATCGAGTACATGAGTTTGAGTGACAGCGGTAAGACCCTCCCCCTGGCTCTGATTGGTTGTTTTCGGTCGGGACGTTGCTCAAGCAGGAAGGGAAGGAGATTGATCTTTCACAGATTGTCTGCCTTATATCATACTGTCACGACATGACAACTATGTAAGAAAAAACATTTATAAATGCTACATGATGCAGGTTTAATACAGAAATGTGGGGTTGGAAAAAAAATATGCGTCAAGGTTATTTCTAAAACAAACGAGCCTCATCAGAACGCACACTTTTCATAGCTGAATATAACTAGATATTGTTTTCAGGTTTTCAGCTTCAGTCATCTCTTACTTCCTTGTGAACCCTGAACCCTGTGGCGCAGCTTGCTTCAGGTGGGTCCAATGCTAAACGCCACATCGGCACCTCCGGGGCCGCATTCCCCGATCTGTCATTTTGGAGCTAAGAGGCAGCTGCGGTTGATTTTTTTTCAAGATTAATTTTGCATGCAGCCACTGATGACTTGATTGCCTGAAGCCCCGCTGAGAGGGGTCACTCACACAGAGAGTGGGCCTGTCAGCAAATCCCACCGCTCAACGCAGGACAACACGACCCTTCGTCATTTGGAGGGTCTCTGTACATGCTCCGTCCTCGTCATCCTTCACGGAGGAAATTAAAACGTCTCTGTCAATTTCAGACACTTTCTTCAGTCCGCTGGCTCTCGTTGCAAGCCAGACGTGAGGACAATAAACGTTTGTGGAGGTTTTATTGATGCTGATATTTGTTGGTTTGGGTATTCGGGAGGAATCTGCCGGGGAGAATCCCTCCAAACACGTCACGTCCTGTGGGGTAACTTGTCATCTCTCCAGCCCTCACCTCGGGCCAGGAAGCCGCGGCCAGAAGAGGAGAAAACAAACAAAAATACTTTCACGGGAGGAAAAAAAAAAAAAAAAAAAAAACACGCAATAAATCTGGTGAGTATGATGAGCAACTGTCAACAAATAATGACAGTCGCTATTAAAAAACCCCGAAGCGTCCCACTCGCCACAAGCCTCCCCGGAGGGGATCGAGAGGGGGGGGGCGAAGGAAGCCAAGAATAAATTGCCTGTCTGTAGTCATTTGAATGCAACATTTAGCTGTGATTTATGTCAAGGCAGAGAAGCATTATGAGAAAAGCATTTTCCAAGTGCAACAGCTTGCAGCAATTTACATTATATGGGGGGAAAACCACTGAAACAAATATTTGACCGGACTCCCATAATGAAATGGATATATTTATACACGCTGAATTGAGTCAAAGGCTGAGTAACGAAGGCACGGCCTTACCAAAGAACTAATCTGCGTTCTTGTTGTAAACATTTTACTGACGCTTCGGGGGCCTCAAATGAAAGTTATTAGAGCCGTAATTCTTCCAGCGGCCCGAGAGAGGCAAAGATATTCCACATTTAGAGAGAGGCAAAGATATTCCACATTTAGAGAGAGGGAGACTGAAGCTAGCCGCTAGCAGGAGGTAGCTGCAGTGAAGGAAATGCGTTCAGATTTACACATTTTAATCCTTATTACGCTTGAATTGACTTCATTTTTTCTTTATGATTAGGTTGTTGTGATTTGATGCCCGCCTTTTATCTGTTTCTTTCCCCCAAAAAAAGTCAATGTATTTTTTAAATAAACATTTTAAAATGTGATTACGTTTGATAAATGGGTCATTCGAGAATCGGGGAACAATTTAATAATTTCACAGAATAATCCCTTTGATTTATACTGTTTTGTTTTTTTTTAATGTAAATTATCAAATAATTTGAATAATTCCACAGAACTGTCAAAAAGGAACAGTTTATCTTATTAATATTTAAAACTTTTTAAAAAAAAGTATATTGAAATTGTATTTTTTTCTTTTCCTCCAATCACCATATTGGATCAAGGCTTTCAAATTATTAAAAAGACCACAAGCCAAGCCCTCATGAGCTCAGCAAACATGAAAATTAATTTAATAAAAATGATGTAACTCGGTTAAAATTAGAGTAACAGGGATGATTGGGTTATTATTACACATATTATCATAACAGCAGCAGGTTTGGAAAAATTTTGGGGGTAAATAGCTGCTGGCTGTTGGATGAAATATTACTGCAAAGGTCAAAGGTCAAACCTGGTTATATAAATAAATAAAGCATTGGAGTTAATTCATATTAGTCTGATAATTTGGGTAAAATGATTGGTTGGTTAGCGCATTTAGCGAAGGCTGAAACATATCCACAAAATAAAAGATGGCTGACCTGTTTGGTCCACTCTTAACCTCAGCTTAAGGTTTGATGATGTCATTTCCTCCGTGTCATGTGACTTCACCTAAGCAGGGTTTGGCTGCAGGTTTGAATGCATGTCATGTGACACAGCATTTATTATATTATATTTGATATTTAATTATATTTGATCTAATTTATATTATTTGGTATGGAAGTTTGTAGGATACATTTTTTTCTACAACTAAATTATAATTTTTTATACTTTGTCTACGGATTAGAATAATGTACACCAGTGCTTGTGTCTGTGTTTATCTATGAATAATTGTGCATTTAAATGGATGGGATGGAAAAATGTCCATCCGCTCAGCAAAAAAACCCAAAAACTGTTTTTACAGATTTTACTGAACCTACGGAGGAGAAAAAAAAAAGATTAATAAACAAATAAATAACTGCGCTCAGTTGTCCCTCTTCCAGCTTGTCCTTTTTCCTGTCAAGATTAAGTCGGTTTTATCAGGTTACCCTTAAAATCCCTGCAGAAAAATCTCTGAAAATCAAAAGTATTTTTTTTTCTCCCCCTTTCTATGAGAAAATAAAACAGGAGAGTAAAAAAAACAGCAGAACCATCAGTCATGCTCGTTCGCTCTCAAACATCACTGTGGAAAAATGTGGGTAATTTGTCACAGGGATGGTCACTGTGTGTAATTTGTATTCCTGAATATTCTCTCTGGCGGAGTCCAAATGTTTTAGCGTGCAATCAGAAATCAGAGACAGGGGAGCATTATGTCATCTCTGACCGGTTCAGAGTAAAGATGTCTGTCTCGCTTTAAGGGCTGAAGGGTACACTAATGTTCTGTTGTGACGTTACAACAAAAGAACATCAAAATATTATTCATGTACTTTGCAGAAGAAATGAGTCGTTTTACCAATGGAGTACTTTTTCTGTTTCATCTGGTTTGTCTGTTATGACGTGTTTTGTAACAGCGCACGTTAATTTATAACCACCTTATGGATTTATTTTGTGATGTGATTTAAAGTCGTTTTCTATAAAACCTACTGATACTGTAGGGAAATGTGGTCATGTAACTCCAATAACATGGGGTCAAAATCATATCTCCTTTTTTTGTTTAGGCATCGATCTAAAAAAAAAAAAAAAAACCAATGAGAGTAAAAATAGTGGAACACAAATTCAGTAATAAAAATAAAACCCAATAAAATGAAATTATATGTGAGATTTTAAAATAAGTAGTTTTGAGTTTTTATTTTTCATAATTCAGCAATGCAGTTTTATACCAGCGCTATAAAACAAACGAAATGGCAACATCTTAGTGCAAAAAACAAAGAAATCCGGTTGACTTGTGTTCACACAAAACATTTTCTAGATGGGAGAAGCAATTTTAACAACTTTCAGTGTAATATCCATTCAGTGTGCTGAACTTGTTCACTCTTATTCATCGGAGCTGATCGGTTTGTATTACATAACTAAACTGAGGTGTGCCGACCAAAGCTGAGTCTCTGCCCTCTTCCACCACTCCTCCATTCAGCTCCTTCAGACTAGCGGCAGCAGCAATGAGCAGACGCCTGGTGCTCATCATACAAGCTGCTTCTCATGGCAACACTCCTAAAAATGGAGAAATGTTAATGTGATGATGTGGAAAGAGACAGAGGCCCAATTTCAAGGCGTTAGCTTGTGAAGTCAAATTTCAGCTGAAGCTGACATAGTTACTTGATTGTGCTATAAAATGACATATATGAGCCTGGAAAATAAAAAATGCCACCCCTTTTAAACTTAATTAAGTCCTATTTTCTTGTACACGCAACTCAGAGTCAGTATCCTGCAGCATTAAAAAAAAAAGCTTCAACGTTTGTGTAAATTCAACACTCAACCAACCAAAACTCACATCGCTGCTGCTGCGTCTGACGAGGCCCAGCTGAAAACACGCAGTTCGAAACGAATAAAGTCGGCTCACGTCACCACCGTGGATAAACGTTCGGCAGCACACTTGTCAAAGAAGCTCTGTAAAGGAGTACCATCTGCCGTGTCGCGCTCAGAACATTTTATGCTCCATAAAAACATCAGCTGATACTTTCAAGGGCGCAGAAGCCCGATGATGTGTATCTCATTCCTGTTCAGTCGTATTATCTCACAGCTAATATACGACGGACAGTCGTTTATTAGTGCTGCTTTCGAATGCGGCTGCACCTCCTCAAATACAGCTTCAGCAACCTTCAAAAGTCGCTGCAGGTCGATGATTAACAAACCCTTAAAAAAACAAGCCCAAGATGCTGCTGTCTTGTCCCGCTCTCAGATCGACACATACCGACGCCGCGAGCAGTCGTTTGTTATCACGCACTTCATGAGCAGGCGGGAAGACGAACAGAGCTCTGTAATTAATATGTCACAGAGAAAATATTTTAATGGCTTACAAATGGGGGTGACTGTACGCTGCCCAGTGCCATTTCCACGCGCTGAGGCTGAGACTTCCTGGCATGAGGCAACACATACAGCAAATTCTTAGACATCTAAATTACAGGGGACCCGGAGTGTCGCGGCTTCGGATACATGTGTGTTACCCCTGTGGTCCTCAAGTACCCCCACACCTCCCTGCTTCCAATTTGCGTCTTCCCTAATCAGTGCCAAATGCTGCTCATTTTCCTATCCGTCTTGCAGGATGCACGGAGTGGAAGGAAGCGTCTTCCATTTTTGTTTTTCTCCCCGCTTCCCCTCCCTCCGCAACCTTTCGCGTAAGGAGCCCTCACAATTGCCAGCGCTTTTATGTGTCACAGTCAGCGGTTGGTGGGAGAAGAAGGGCCAATTGGTTATAATTAAGAGGTATTTGTTTGGAAGCTGTGGGGTGTGAAATTCTTCATGCGTAAGGGCTCGTTTTCTGTCATTTTTTTATCGGCGTTCACTTGTAATGTGTGTGGGGGAAAAAAAACAGCCCGAATTAAGATAGGACCTTTTTTTTTTTTTTTTTTACATGTGAGAGGGACAGATCTTTGCTAATTTACGGCGAAACATGCAGTCAGAGGGCCTGAGTTGCAACAGTTGGTGCACTTCTAATCTCATTTGCACCTAATGCCACAGTAAAAGAATTCCACTCTGCACCCAGCATATGC
Source organism: Poeciliopsis retropinna (assembly GCA_010277075.1). Classification (NCBI taxonomy): domain Eukaryota; kingdom Metazoa; phylum Chordata; class Actinopteri; order Cyprinodontiformes; family Poeciliidae; genus Poeciliopsis; species Poeciliopsis retropinna. The sequence goes on from VMRM01000013.1 coordinate 2,923,602, forward strand.
AAGCCATTATTAATGAAGTGGGTTTTTTTTTTTCTGCTTGCATTTTTAATGAGAGGGAAAGCCCATAAAAATACTCTCCCTCATACCCAAGGCAAATGCCTCGCAATTAAACTTTACTATGTGTTTGTTTTTCGATAGATTTTTAATGTCCGGCTGATGCAACAGCTTGGCAGACGTACACACGAACGAGTTAAAGTTCCTAATGCGAAGCAAACCGAGCAGCAGCGAGAGCGGAGAGGAAAGAAAAGGTTTCTTTCTTCTCTTTCTTTGAAGGGAGATAAAGGTTGTGTGTTTCCTTGTATTTCTTTTTTGTTTTTTGCCTATTATTGTGGTTTTCCTTGTCTTTTTATTGCTGTTTTAATTTGGTTGGATGGGATGTCAGCTGTTTGCCCGTTTCGAAATTTGCTGTCAGATATGTTAGTGGCTCAAATCGTAAAGGTTTGTACCTTTTTATGGTTTCACTCGTTGACCTTGATGTGTTTTTATTACAAGACGAATTGTGTATTTAAAGGCATTTGATCGAGATGTATTTTCAGAAATGGCAGATGACTTAATATTCTACTTAAAACAGCAGTTTCAACTTTTTTGAATAAGGTTCTGTTAAAATATTCAAATTCAAAAATACTATATTGATCCCGAAAGGAAATTAAATGTTTCTGCAACTCGTATTCTTCAAGATTCTTCAAAGAGCGATTGCAAACAGGCAGGAAAGAGCTCCTGTAGCAGTCTGTGTTGCAGTGAATTTGACGAAGCCTCTGAAGACTGTTTTTCTATGACAATCTCATGAAGAGGATCTTCAGGGTTGTCCAAAATGTTCTTAATTTTATGTAAAGTCTTTCATTAAATTTCACATTCATTAAATGACTCGCAACATTCTTGGCATTTTTATTTTGTGTAAATCCAGATTAGTTGGTTCCAAAACACTAAAGTGTTTTAAACGGTTGGTGAGAGAGAGGAAAAGACCAAAATGGACTTCTGTTACCATAAAACTATGATCTCAGAAACATCACAGCTGTTTCTGTGGACATCATTTTATTAATTGTCATGCTTGTTATTCCTGTTTCGACAGGAAGTGGTCGTTGGAGTCTTTGCATCACCAGTGATCCTCCTGCGTGAAACAAATACTGACAACAACTTTCAACAAAAATCAGTAACTATCTGATATAAAAGCAAAGGAGCTAAAATTAAAAATTGCAGCAATAAAAGTGAATACAACTGATTTATTTATTTTTTTGCACTCCTTGATCAGGTATTTAATGTGCTGCGTTTCACACAGGAAGATTTATGGTGGTGCACCGACTCATCCTTCCGTTTTCTGTGTAAACAATCATCGACTTGTGTGTAATTACCCATCCAATGCATACATGGCAACAGTAAAAAGTCCACAAGAAGAAGTTCAGAAAGTGGAAACCCTGCAGGACGACCATTAAAGGTCAAAGGTCAAACGCCTGTTTCCGCGCCAGTTTCTCATGGTCTGTTTTTCAACTGGTAAACAAAACTAGTAATTTTTACTCTGGTCAGTAAAAATCTGATGAAGTGCAGCAGAGAAACCTCTTCATGGCTGCAGGCCTCAAACTGACGACAGGTGAAATGAAGCAGGTGTCGGCTGCAGCATCTCAAGCAAAACCCAACTCTTTCGTTTTCCTCTCAATCAGCATGTAGGTGACCGTAAGGATGACGTATGACACTCTACAATTTTAAAGTGCATTATACATTTACAAAAAGCTTTGATTACAGCGAATTTATAGAAACTCCAATGATTTTATTGAAAATAAATAATCCTTAGTGGAGGGATTTTATTCCCCTCATAGAAGAAATTGTTCAGTTTGTTGCTGCAGGAAATGATGAATATGTTTTAAGTTGTTTGACACTGATTAAACTAAGTTTGTATCAAACTCTGTCCCGTTTCAATCTAACAATTCCAAGAATAAAACAACAATTATTAGCTCTTTTTCCTCCTTTTTTTTGTAGCTCTACGTGTTTCTGTTTCCGACTCATTTCCATTTACCTTGTTGGCGGCGTTCCCTCAGCAAACACACGAGCTTTTGTTGCTGCCGTCGTCTCTTCCTGATGGCGCAAACAACAGGCTCGCTTCTTCTCTCATCTCCAGGGGAAGTCACTCAGATCAACAGAGGAGGATCTCTGCAGCGATGCTCTGCTCGGTGCAGTATTTGTGTGTCAGAGCGGGGGGTGATTACTGCCACGGCGTCATTTTGGTCCCGCTGACACGGCAGAAAAGCGTCTGGGTCACAGAGTCAGCTGGCACCAGAGCTAATGGGTCTCTGTGTGCATATGGGTGTGTGTGTGTGTGTGTGTGTGTGCATGTGTGACTGTGGACACATGAGGGTCTTTTCTGTGTGCGTTTGACAGAGAGGCCCTCCCCGGACCCGTCTTTTGCTCCTGACTTCATGCACAATGAGCTGCGTTCTGAAACATGGAGCCACGCGATGACAGGCCGATCGGCGGGAGACAATGTGCTGTAATTTGTGCGGGGCCCTGCAGCAGGAGGAATGATGGGTAATTAAGAGGAAGACACTGAGAGAGGCTGCAGGGGGGCTCGGTTACAGGCAACAGGCGATTGGCTGTGTGTAGCGACAAGCCAACAAACCCTCCTCTGGTTCTCCGGTAACACGCCGCTCCGTTTCACACTCAGATGCGAACGCGGCACTCGGGCTCTTCTCCGCTTTTCCCACAAACATGACTGTGAACTTTTACGATGTTTTTAGAGCAAAGTTCTAAATAGAAATACCATAAACGTAAGGGGTTTTTCTGCAAAAACAATGTTTATTTTCACAATATTAGTTTTTGTGTTTAATGTTGACCATCTGGAAGTTTCCTTAAAATATTAAAACTTTTGCGCCAGAGAAAAGTGAAAGTGCTCTGGGCCCACTGCAGTTTCTTTCTAAATACATAATGCATTGCTGAAAACTATGTTTCACAGTGAGGAAGTTGTTACCGGTCACAAATGAGTAGTTGACAGTCATTTTTTGATTAAGCTGGAAACATTTTAAAACTAAAAGTACTTTGACTGCTTTAGCTTTTCCTTTTATATGAATGCATAGAAGTTTGACAGTAAAATGTTTGTTATATTCATTAAAACGCAAAAGTTACCTCAAATGTTTTAAATGTAGACTGTTTTTTTCTTCAGAGTGCTGGCTGCAGCAATCAGCTACTTGGTGTTGATATTATCAATATTTTTGATTGATCCACCCATCTCTAGTGGACAAATAACTCTATAACAGACTTCCAGAAAACTGCAGAACAACCGAAACGCTCACTTTCTTTAAATGACAGCTTAAAATTTCCTTTCAATCACAATTAATGGAATATTGATCAACATATTATGATGATGATTGTCACTGATGATTCTGTTGACGGCATTTGACAAAATGTAAGATGCATCGCTTGTTTCATCAGTGGTTCCTTTATGACGTCCCGTTGCTGAAACGTGCCACACGAATAAACGTGACTTGACTTGATGAAGTTCATAAAACCTGGTTTGAATGAAATGCACTGACCTTTGTGAGTGGAGATGCTTTAACAGAGCCCTGCTTCAATTTGGTGTTCGCACTAAACTTCATCTCTTTCATCAAAGGAGAGCCATTATGTTCAGAATATGAACGGGTCTAAATCTCCTTACGGGATCGCACTCTACAACCGTATGTTCAGGTTAGTAATATGGAGCTAAACGCAGTTACTTCAGAACTCGGTGAGGCTAATCTGTGTTGCAGTTCATGTTATTGACCAGAAATTCACAGAGTAAGTAACAATGTTGTCACATGTCTGCTTGAAAAATGTTTTATTTGTCCACTAGATGTGGGCAAATCAATCCAAAATATCGATAATATCGACAACAAGTATCACTCTCCTGATATGATCGATACTTAAGTTTTCGATTCGATCTTGAAGTTGTATTTTTTTCCCCTCAACTCTACCTCAAAAAGATTTTGTTGTGATTTGCTCTCCAATTAAATTTTATTTTATTTTTTAATGTTTTGCAGACAGCTATAAACTTTTCCAAATTATTTCACAGGTTTGAAGAAAACAATTCAGGAAAAAATACACACACACACACACACAAATAAGGGTCAGAAGTTTGATATCAAACTTAAATAAAAAGTATTGCCGATACTGGTCCTGTATTTACTTGGCATCGGACGGACCCCAAAAATATTCACTATTTTGAAATCGTTTTAGTTTTTTCCTCAAAACAAAAAGCAGCAGAGAGCAATATTCTCCATTAATTGGTTAATATGACAGTCTAATCTGAATCACTTCACCACACCAGGAGGTTGCTCTCGTTTCGATTTGAATGCTTACGTGCTGCTCTGAGACCTTCAAAGCTTTTCTATGGCACATAAAAACCTTTAGCATGTAGAAAAAACCCCCCAAAAAACTGTGGCTGAAACCAAACACTTACGAAAAAAGTCCAGAAAATCTCAGACATTCTCGTCTCCCGTTGCCCTTTTTTCTCTTCCTCTGCAAACCTTTTCATCTTAGCGGATGACTACAGAGACCTTAGACCACAAGACCCGAGCCTCAAGGTGCACAGAGCATCGGCTCGCTTCCCACACACACCCACAAAATCAAAAAAACACACACACACACGTCGGGCATGTCAGAACATCCCTCCCTCACATCTACCTTACAGCCTGTAAATCAGCAAAGCTCTCTTTTGGCCCCATTAAATAAATGTGCTGGAGTCACTGACTAATTGATGGCGTTACAATGTGAACTGCTTCGTAGCAGCTTTAAATTAGAAACACCCGGGGAGGAAGACAGGGGCGCGTCGGTAGTGGAGGGGAGAGAGAGCCCGGTGGAAATGTGTGGAGGAGAAAGAAGACGAGTGGAAATGAAGGTAGTGGACACAGGAAAAAGAGGAGAAATGATTACTGCTAGAGGTTTACCTGCACCAAATAAAAATAATCTTTTTTCCCCCTCACTGATAAATCAGATCAAACTTCTCTCTTGTTTAGGGTCAGTTAAAATTACCAAAATTATTTCTATCTGCTAAACTCCACAATAATGAGAGAATATGTCAGATTTATTTATTAATGTTTTTAATAAATAAATGATGACATCATCCTAGGTGATGATGTCATCACTTTGGAAACTTCTGATAGGCTGACTGGTCCATTTGAGCTAATTGAAGGCCCACCTGTGTTTGTGTTTCAGGGCAGAAAATTGAGGATGACTTGCTCTGTTTCCCGCTCCTACTGTCTGAGGCAAAAGGTTTAAAAACAACAAGAACTAAACCAACTGAGGACAAGAATCCCGATCAGTTATCTGGACCCGATCACCCAGACAGGAGGACGAAAAGAGGTGAGTAACAGACCTTATTTTGTCCATTTACAAGCTCATCTCATTATTCAATTAATCAATTAATCGCATGATAAATTAAAATGAGCTCTGTAACTTCCATTGTGATGATTAATATTTATTTAAAGCCTTTTTTTTTTTTTTTTACAGGCACGCCACAATCCATTTTATTGTGGTTTTGGTTGTAAGTTGTTTTTATTTGTAGTGTTTTTGGTTGTTGTATTTTAAAACAGCTTACAGTTCCAGTATGAAGTTCTCTTTACAGACGGTTTGTCAAACTCATTTTTGTTTTGGGCCAAATCAAGATCATAAAAGCCCTTAAAGGGCCAGAATGTATTGATAAAACCTTTTCACAAACTGTTAAAATATTAATGAATCCTTAAAATTAAATGATATTGTTTAACATCTTTTCAGTTCCTCCAGGATTTTGTGATACTTTTTGTAGTTTTTTTTTTTAAATAATAAATTTCAAAGTGTTTGTGGTACTAATTTGGAAATATTTGCTATATTTATGCTTATTTATGATGGTAAATGTGACTTTTTATATAGATCATGGACTGACATTAAGACTGAAGCAACTCATTAGTACAAGTCAGAAAGTTTTTGGTAATTTTTGAGAAAAATCCCAATTAGTGTTTAGTCTAGAATCTACAGGGCCACAGATTTGGCCCATGAGCCTTGAGTTTGACAATGTGCTTTATGGGATTAAAGTTGATTGGTTGTCAAAAGTCAACAAGAATATTAGTGTTTATTGTGATATTTACCGGGGCAATTTATCATCATCCAGCATAGTTTTTCATCGCATTAATGATCCTTGAAATCGCGACGGATCATTGCTGCACACGGAGCTCGATGGCAACAGATGCTATCTGAAAGTAAAACGTGGATTTGTAGATCCGATCTTGACCCTTCGAGAAAACAGGAGCAACGAAACGCCAACATTTATAAATCCTGCTGATTTCTGCCCAAAATGTTTCTGTGTTGGTCTGGCGGAAGATTTAGTCAGACGGAGAGCAGCAGAGACAGAAAGCTGAATGAGGAGAGGAACGAGGAGGAGGAGGAGGATGAGGAAGAGGAGGGGGACGCCGTCTTTGATCTCTCTGCATGTCTGCCATGCTGCTTTCCTTCAAGGCTTCCTGGTAAGTTTCAGTAGACACCAGCGGGTCCGGTCTCAGCGACTGGACGCTAATGGATCAGTTAAAGGGGCCTATTCTTTATGGAGGGGCTAAGCGTTATCATCTGGGGGTTAAAGACACTGACCATGGGGCAAACTCCTGCCGGATAGCCCCTCCTCTGGGGACTACAGTAGGCCCAAACGCAGAGAGCCCAATGACAGAAACGCCGATTCTTTTCCTCTATCTTATTTGAATCTCCCATTCTTCATCTAATTTACCACCTTTCCCCCCAGACCCCTTAACATCTCTTCCCTCCTCGCTTTTCTTTCTTCACACACACACACACAGACACATGCCAGGGAATACCTCTCTAAAGCCCCCCGAATGCTGTTTGAAACCATTTGTCAGCTGCTCGAGACAGAAAGCTGACGATGGATTCCAGAGGTCGAGGCGACCCCTTTCATACGCCCGTTTATCCGTGGGGCCTGTCAGGGCCGACCAGGCTCAATACGACGCAGGCAGGGCCCGCCAGATAACCATCACAGAGACGGCGACAAGCCTCCTGAAGAGACCGCTCCCGGCCCGCGTTTTTGTTTATCAAGCAGGCGAAGGGCTGCGCCGGCAGTTCACAGACTGCCTCTAATTGAATGTGATGGCTCGAGTCATTTAGTTAATTGGCAGCTGGTTTTGATCACGACCTGTCACACTCGCTCAAACGCTTTACGGCATTATTTCTGCAACTATGCGAGGTCCCATGTCTCACAAACGTCGGCCTCGACGGGGAAAGCCTGACTTTTCACTCGGGTTCTTTTGTCGTCTCGACTCGTCGGCGGACGTCGCTTCGCCCGTTGCTTTCCGGTCCTCCGCCAAACAGGAAGAGAGAGTTTTGCTGAATTTATCTATGTGCAACCAGCAAAGATTTTGACAGCGAAGTGGTGATTTACAAAACCTGAAGCAAATAGATATTTAGTGTATCTGTTGCGATAAAGTGAGATTCTTTTTTTTTTTTTTAAAGAAACAGTGACATAGTAGCGGCGGCTTGCTTCAAGCGTGCCCACTATCGATTTCTGCACTGCAAACCACAAGAACACTGGAGCCGATTTTATGGGCTTCTCCACATCAGTCTCACCTTATCTCAACTCTGTTTTCAGTAAACTTCAAAGGCGTACTTAAAAAAAAAAAAAAAAAAAAAAAAAAGGAAAAAGGTAAAGACTGAGAGGAAATGGCAACCGGTGAGAAAAAAAAAACACAAATCTGGGAGATTCTTTACTCCAGCGATTGTTTTAGCCATTAGAGCTAAGTATGAGTTTTTCACACCATAATAACCTTGAGTTAAAAAAAAAAACTAAACTATTTAAACAAGAAAATGCATGCATAATCTACATGCTTGTATTTATTAGAGAAAAACAACATTCATTTGCACCAGTAGCATTACAGATGCTTAGAACTCTGATTTTTCTCATTTTCAGATGCAAACTCTGATCCCACGTCGAAATTTCAAGGCCATTCTAAGAAAAAACTACAAATTTTAAAAGTAAAATGATAAGAACAAAGTAATAAAATTATAAGAATAAAGTCATCTTTTTATGAAAACAAATTTATAATGCTATGATTTTATTCTATGACTTTATACTTCCAAACTTTTTACGTTTCTCGTAATTTCGGGTTTTTTTATTTTTCTGAGCATGGGCCCAATACTCCGTCATACGAACCAGACTATTGAAAAAGTCTTCAGCATGCCATAAAATTAACTTAAAATATTCTGTTTCATAAACTTCACAAAGTAATTATTTTTTCTGCTGTTAATTGCGAGGCCGAAGAAATCACTGATCGACAAAGAGACACAGAATCATTGAAAAAGTTGCGCCTTTGCCAAATTGTAACGCTCGACTTGATCAGCCTAAGAATTTGGTTGCACAGTTTGAATTGACTGAGGTTTGTTCACTGTTCTACCTTCTGGGAAGCCCTGTTGTTTTGCATTCATGCACCTGCCACAGAAACGTCCAACGAGATAACAGCTGTTTTATCTAGAACTCACTTCTGTTCTCGACGGTTCAAGCTGACAGAACTAGTGGAACTGAGTTCGTTTTACAGACCGCCTCGCTCAGACGCGACTTTTCAGATCTACTCACAACTTCTCCGTTGCACTGAGGTCTGGGCTTTGTGATGGCCACACCAAAACATCGGCTTTGTTGCCCTTAAGCCACTTTGTGACCTGATTGGCTGTATGCTGAGGGCCACAGTCCACTTGGACCAGAACTTCCTGGTTGTTGTCTTTAGAAGTTGCTTCAATATTTCCACGTCATGTTCTTTCCTCATGATGGCATTTATGTAATGAGGTGTACCAGTTCCTCCTGCAGCAAAACAGCCCCACTAAATGATGCTGCCACTCCCATGCTTTACAGTGGTGTTGATGTTCCCAGATTCATCAGACCACGAGACATGACTCCAAAAATGAACATCTTTGTCCCAGTGTGCATTTGCAACCTGCAATTAAACTAAAATTTCTTTTGGATTACTGAAAACATCTCATTGTGGGTAATCACACTGTCTTACCAACTTTGTTCAGCTTTGACAACGTCTTTGCCGTTTTTCGAGGATCGATTCGCACATTTCGACTCTTGTGTGTCTGGGACACAGAACCCGACTCCCTCCTGAGCGTTACGGTGGTTGGAAATTCCCATCATCCCAACATGTGTATCGCCGTTTGAACAGGCGGCACCTTCAAGCATCTGGAAATTGTTCCCACGGATGAACCGGATTTGAGCAGCTGCAGTTCTCTTCCTGATATCTCGACTTATTTTCTTTCGACTTTACAGGTGTGTCAAACCAAAAAACACAACGTGTCTCCAATCAACTCAAATGTGTCTTCTAACTTGTCAGAAGTCTCAAGTCATGACATCATCCTCCTCATCATCATCATCTGGGCTTTCTCTCATTGTTTAAAGTGATGGTAATCATTCTGTATGCAAACTCCTGGTTTTGAAGCCACTAATAAATAAATCTCTATTGAGTTAATGGTCTTTTTCTTGTGACATTTAGCAAGCAGAAATACAATTGGTGATTCTAATTGATCTTAAGAGAAGTTTGGAATAATTTAACTTCAGACAAACAAAGCGTATGTGTTTTATTCAGCGTACGTACTGACCAAAAAATAAATAAATGAGAAATAGAAGCTGATAAGGCATGGACTCCGTTGAAGTAGTTGGAGCTGCTGACGTTTGGCGTTGACGTATGTAGCGCGCTAGCTTGATCGTGAATTAAGCTGCAACTTGAAGCTTACTGGACTGACAATGCGGACTGAATGATTTCATTCATTTCCCCCATTGCTCAAATACAAAACAATAACTCACGAACAGCGCAGAAATCTGTGTCATTGTTTACAATTTCTCCTTCCGTTTGCTGAAATTAATCCTGGGAAATCAAGCTCAATGGGAGAAAGCCGAGACAAATCACTGAAGGGAGATGAGAATCAAGCAGAAGACGATGGCTGAGAAATGCATCATTAAACCAGATATTAAAAGTAATATACTGGCCTAAAGACTACCTCTGAACACCTGTTAAACTGCTGAAATCTTTTTTGATTTCAGCAGTTTAACAGGTGGACAAACAGGAGATTCTGACATAAACAAGACAAAGGAACTTCAGTAGTTACACTTAGTGATCAGACTGGAACATTCGACAGTACGTCCTGTATGATGGAGCTTCTTCTCGCCACTATTCTTGAGGTGTTCGACTTTTGAAGCCTTTGTCGTCTCCCATAACATCTCGACCTGGAACAGAACAGACGTCGAATTCATTACTGAGAAATCACAACTAAACCGTAAGAAGGATGGAGTCAATTCCTCACAACATCTCCAGAGAATCTTCCAGCGTTAAACTCCTCAAAGCACTTTGAAAATGTGGAAATCATTATTGTAATTGTATCAAAAAAGTTAAATTTGGGGCTCTTTCAAAGCAGTTCTTCCAAATGTTTCTGTTCAGCTGTCCTCTGTGTGGAAATCTGTCTATAGATTATTTACACTGAGGAGGTTTCTGAGGCTTAGCATTACTGAAGATTTTGCAATTCTGACTCCAGAGTTATGAAAGAAATATTGCACAAAGGAACAAAAAACTCAGACATATTAAAATTAATACTATTTTATTATGTTCTGAAAACAATTTCTTTATCTCCTCAGACCTGCGGCTTCCAAGCTCCTGAGCTTCTGCCGCACAGCGCAGACCTCCCTGTGATCCCCCCACTCAGCTCCTTCAGACTAGCCAGCAGCAATTAGCAAACGCCTGCTGAGCTCATTACAGGAGCAACTTCTCAGTGCAACGGTGATAAAAATATTATCTAAATTCAAATGGGCTGACTTCTGAAGATGGCAATTTTTTATTTAGGGGGAACAGATTAGTGGTAGCTGAAAGAAACGCACACCTTTACATTTTTTCATTTGTTAATATAACCATGTACTCATCTCGCTTTATGAGCTGTTTTGAGTAGGTCACCTAAAATCCCAATCAAATACATTTAAATTTGCAGTGGCAATGTCACAAAATGTTTAAGTGTTATGAATACTTTTCCGTCAGCCTGTATTCCTGTCGCGTGTCCAGCTGAAAGGTGATGTTTTATGAATCGAACAAGCTTAAATCAAGAGAAATTGATGAACTATGATACAAAAACCAGCAACCTGTGCTTTGAACTGGCCGTGGGTCATGGACCGGTTTAGAAAACTGTCTGATTATCGACCTATGTCAATAAAGCACCAGGGAATTGTGGGTCAATTAGTTTGCCGGGGCAGAAACTCCCGCAGACGGCCAATTAAAGCTGCTGGCCTGCAGTCATGCAGCTCTTCTTGTTGACGGATCACGCGGCTATCCGGAGCCTCTGGCGGCTCCTGCCAGAGTAAAACTTTTTATTTACTTATTATTTTTACATCCAGACCTATTATGAGAGCGCTTTAGGAAATCTCCATGGTTAGTTGGATTTGCTTTGGGAGACAAAAAAAAACAAAAAAAAACAAACAGTTAAGAGTTTGTGTTTGAAGATTGTACAACGCACTGATTAAGTTCCGTTTTTTTTTAAAGTCGCTGGAAAGTTGTTTACGCTCAAACGTAAACACACATAAACATATGAGGCAATAAGTGAAATCAAAAGAACAAAAAGGTACTCGAAGCAAAAATGGGTTGATTGGAGTGAAGGCTAAAGTGGTGCAAAAGATGACAGGAGATGATTGCAGGGAATCAAGTTTTCCATTCTCCGCGCTCCTCCGTCTGTCACACGGCAAAACCTATCGTCTACAATTTCCAGGATGAACTTTTCAAACTTTCTTTGTCCCCCCCTCCCTCTTTCTCTCTCTCTCTCTCTTGTTGCTTTGGAGTGCCACAAGCTGTTATTACGGAGCCCTTTGTTCACATGCGGGGCTGAGAAATACAATGTTTGTGCCGCTCTGCAAACGGAGCATAAGAGTAAACACTGTTCCGCGGTGAGACGCCCGTAAGGCTCGCTGAGCAGTCAGTCGCTTTAAAAAAAATGGCTGAGAGCTGAATTGTTCGGCTGGGCTTGTTTCCCCATCTTTTGTGTTAAAGAAGATAACGTATCGTATCGTATCGATCTGCATCTAAAATCTCAATATAAGCAGCAGATGTCATCATTCTGCGTCAGCATGCAGAAAGTAAGAAGAAGGAAAAACACAGAAAAAGTTTAGAGCAAAGAAAAGCCAGAGCGCAAAACTTCAAAGATGAAGCATATAATTGAATCAGGTTTGGTCAGATGTCAGTCAGAGCGTCTGTCTGTCTGTGTGCCGGGGGGGGGGCTTGAAATGAAAGAGAGGGGACTCTGGTTCCCCGGATCGCTGTCATCCCCGCAGCTATACGGCTACATGCCTACCCACTTAGGATGATCGCCCGGAAGGAGTCGACAGACGCGGCGGGCGTCAGCTGATCCGCGCCCGACGGCCACAGAAAGTAACTAACCCCTTTAAAACCCAATTATTACAAAAAGGCCGACAGGACAAGATTCCTCCCATCCACCCTGCCACGATAAGGGACACATGGGTTCCATCACTCTTAATTGAAGCAGGGTTTCCTGAAGAAGAAACAACCCTGCAGCAGAGTCGCAAAACAAACAGCTTTAAGAACAGAACCGCTGCAGTTGTGACACAAATATTTGTCATAGTTCATGGGAGTTGTTTTTTTATTTGGGGGGGCTTTCGTCTTCAAAACGTCTCACGGTGAAGCAGCACAAAATGTGTGAGAGTCTTTTCTTTTCTTCCCTTTACTGGACATCGTTCTGTCTTGGAGAGCGCGCCGTGGCGAGAGGCGTCCAAACCTTCCCAAATTTAATCACAGGTCTGCCAAAGCCTCTAACAATGCAGTGGCGAGTACCACGATTACAGTCGCGAGCCAAAGATTCGTCCCTGTCTTGCTTTTCTTTCTCTCTCTTTCTCTCGTTCTCATGACCTGAACCTGAAGACATACAAGTCTGATCTTTTTTTTTCTTCTTTCTTTAAACTGGAAACACGTGGAACAAATTTACAGTAAAGGCAAAAAAGAGAAAAAACAGTTAAGAGGCTGATTTATGTGCACACTCAGCAGAAGAAGACAGACGTTTGAGTGCAATTTCAAGAAAATCCAAGAAGCAATTTGTTTCATTTTGTTTTACGAATAACAGCGTGTAGAAAATAATTTCTTACCCTATTTTTGAAATGGTGTGGAAATCTTTATTGGCGTTGTAACAATCGCACTGTAACAATTGCTGACCAGCTTTTTGCTGGATTCTTTTACCTTCGGTGACGAGCTTCATGGTTCAGAGCTGAAACCTGTTGCAAAAGACTTGAGATTGGAGAAGAGGTTTGCTTTCCAGCACGGCGATCTATGTTAGAATGGCCTAGTTAAAGTCACAATTTGAACTTAATTGTAAATCTGCAGCAAGACTTCAAACTCTAACTGCTGATTTGCAGTAAAATAGTTTAGGCTCTTTCGGCGGTTTTACAAAACTGGTAGAAATACATTCCAAGAAGTTTGCTTCTTGCAGGAAGAAAAAATAATCCATTAAATAATGCCATAAAATGAATTAATTGCCAATGCTGTAACAAATTTGTCATTTTAAATTTTATAAAACCATTAATACATTAAATGGTAAAAAAACGGCTTCAAGTCAGCGGAGTGACGTTCTGAAGTGGGCGTGTCTGAAAGAGTAGGAGGTTCTTAAAGAGACAGAGGTCTCTTTAAGAACCTCTGTCTTTCATGGCATCAGATACAGATACGATGTGGACTCACATGTCTTACATATTGTGCTATAGGAAAATAACATAACACCTCTCCCTTAAAATCATTTCAGAACATTTACAAATATAAGCTTTTCTTGTCATTTTTTTAGTTTGTTGATTAATTCATGTTGCAGTGGATATTCACTCATCTAGAATACGGACGAGGCACTTCATCTCAGTGATTCAATTCTGTTAGGTGAATTTAACAGATAACTGAATGTGCGATAATTCAGGAAAAGAACAGAGGTCATGTGACTGATGCGTCAATGTTAACCAGCCAATAGCATAACACATTAGTTACATTATTGGTAAAATGTCCTGTCATTGGCTGGAAAAACTTGAATGCATCACTGGAAGTTATTACATGATTTACTTTATTATATTTAAAATGAGGACTGTCCTGGTCTGATATTGATATTGGAAGTTGGTCTGATGTATCATATCGTATTGCATCGACCTGCATCTAAAATCTCAATATAAGCAGCAGATGGCTTCACTCTGCATCAGTATTTAGTCAATAATTTTTGTCCAGCAGGTTGTATTCCACAATAAGACCCACTGGTTTATAAAAACTAATGGGTCAGTTGTTCTATTGTTCTCTGTAATATGACTTGATCAAGCCTTCTCTAATGTCCCACACTACAAAATAAGTCATAAAATTATGCTTGATTGGCGCTGACATCGTATCGGGTCAATATCGGTATCGGTCAATACTCAAAGCTGCAATATCTGTATTGTATCGGAAGTTATAAAGTTGTTTCGGGACACTTCTAAACATTATTTGTTGCACACACCTGTTTGCGTCAATAAGTTATGACACAAAAAGTACAAAGTTATGACCCAGAGATGTCACATAAAGTGGTTTGTAAAATAAAAAGAAACTGAAATCCATGTAAACTTTTCTGTCCCCTTCACAATTAACCTAAAATTCCCACAAAACACTTTTAAAGCTTGTAACATAACAAAAGAAAAACCTCCAAGAGTTATCAATACCTCTGTGAGGCTCGGTATTTATGTAGCCCTGAATAAAGCCGAAGGCCAGCCTGAAGTACAGTAGTTCTCTTCGTCTGGGCTCATACTGCCCCTGCCTATCTTTTTCATTTTACAATTCCTCATTTATGGGGGTATCATTACCTCCCCGGCTCCGACCTCGCGTCTTCCCAACTGCGCCGCTTTAATGTTAAGTCGTGTGGACGTTAAAGTCTTTCCCTTGACTTACAAGACATGACATCCCTGGAAACCTACAACCCGGGTCAAAGATGGAGCTCATTAAAGGATTGCACACAACCACAAATTTACAAGAGAAACGGGCGGGGTGGGGGGGGATAAATGTTTAGCTAAGTGAGCCTGATCCACCGGGGTGCGGTGGGATCGGCCACGGAGGATGAGAGACGAAAACGGTGCCGTACAGCCCGCTCAGTGGGGCTCCCCTGTCTTAGTCACTTAACAACAGGCCGGTTGTGTTTGATATCAACAACGGCTTTTAATAAGCAATAAGAGGATATGACTAGGAGGAGGAAAAAGCTCAAAACGACGCACGTTCTACTCTTCCTCCTCTGATGTTTAAATTAAAAGCACATTCCTCTTAAAAGGTCATTTATGATTAGAAGCTGGTGCAGCTGTTTGTACACAAACGGATTTCCTCTTTGCCTCAACGGCACCAAGCTGATGCAACATTTTCCAGCATTTGCTTCTGGCACATAAAAGAAAAAAAAAACAAAACGAAAACATAATCCTTCAAGGAATTTATCAAGCAAATCTCCAATAGAGTTGTTTGGTCTTTGCCGCAGCTACAGCCATGGGCCAAGCAGGCAGAACTATTTGTCTCATTAACTGCAGTTTGTAACTCATTAAATCAAGCCAGGGAAAGACTTAATGACCCCCACTGACTTGCAAATTACAGAGTCACCATTGCAAACTTTAATTAGAGTTTACTAACTGCCATCAGATTTGGCGAGTTATTTTAAAAGTCTCTTTTTTTTTTCCAACGGAAATCCCACAGAAAAAAACGCCAGAAAACGCATGCAACTTTACACGTTCCCCATAACCGGTCAATAATGCCAGTTGCTTCATTTAGCAAGAAGCTTTTACTCCCACTCCCCTTCTCCCCCCCACCCCCCCTCCCTGTGCTAAATTACCCAACATCATGATGCAATTTGGGTTTTTTAATCACCATTTTAGCAGTTACAGCTCGGCTGTCCGATTTCCTGCAACAAGAGAGTGTTGAGCCATTAGCGCAAGTAATTCCACACAGCAGGCATCCAGTTGTGGATGTGATGGCAGCAGGAGGAAAACAACAAGCTTCACCATGGAAAACCTGAGCTAATGTCCTCAATCAGCCGACCTTGTTGTGGTTCTCTCTCTTTTATTGGGGCAGTTGCATTCCGAAAGCATTATGAGTGTGAAAGATCTGCAGATGACGGCCAATCCTCTGCCTCCCGTGCTGTTCTGTGCTGAGGCGTCCTGCGCGCGATGGCCCGCCGCTTTTTCACATTTTGTCATCTTACGAGCTAGCAGACGATCGTCAAAGGGCGGGGCTTCAGCAGGTTTCACGCACTCAAATTCAAGACTTTTTAGTACATTTTAAGGCCATTATGAATAAAATTTAAGTCCTGAATTATATATATTGCATATCTCATACATGTACAACTATATTGCCACAGAAATGTACAAACTTCATCCAGCCAACCGCTAATAAACTCTTACTTACCCAGGATAGACACAAGTAAAGCTAGCTAGCTAGCGAGGCTACATTAGCAGCTATTTACTGATAGCCTCAACGGTCTTGAGCCACATACAGCAGTGAGGATGTTTGACACTGCTTGACAGCTTGACAGAAAAAAAACAGAATAGTACTGCAATGACCAAATTTAACGCCTGTGAATTAAATTTAAATTTAAGACGTTTTATGGACTTGATTTTAGACACGTGGATTCAAGACTTTTTAAGGATGTGTGGATACCCTGAAGGGGGAAGGAAATCGCGCATGGATAGCAAAACGTTTTCACAGGTAAGAATCTGAAGATCAAGATGTACATTTTTATTTAACCCCTTTTTATACCTTAATACCGCTAAAACAAATGAATAGAAACCATCTGTTAGTCTGATTCAGTCGAACTGCAGCTTGTTTCCTAGAAAGTCCAGTTCGTTTGGGGAGGCGTGAATACGCAATCGAACTCCAATCCAGACACCGCTCCAAAAGCAGGAAGTGAGCTAGAGCAGAGGGTATTCTGGGTAAATACAACAACAACAAAAACAGAACATGAGTCTATTGCTAGGGGGTGAAATGGCTCAAGGTTTATTTGTACCAACGACAAAAGAGAAATCCAAAAACTTCTGAAATTTGATGCTACTCTATTTTTGTTTACATTTTGTGAAAAAAGAAGTTGCGCTCTTGTCTTCTTTGGGAAGTTTGGGTGCCGTTTCCTTCAGTGTTTTTTGGTGCAGCGCCCCCCACAGGCGAGGGAGTAAACAGGTTTTTCTAAGGGTTTGGCTCATTTCACAAAGTGCAGTGTGAAACCAAACCACGCCAGCTGAAAATGTAACAAATGTTGCAGCTTTGGTCCCGAATCAAACCAAGTCTACCCAGGAGTGAAACCACTCCATCAGTTTGTTCAGACATCTTTAGATATTTTAGAATAATTTGTTTTATTTCCTTACTACATGGTGTAGGCCTGTCACTTAAAACCCCACTGCGCTCCTCTGAAGTGTGTTGTTGCAGTGGAGGGAAACGTGAAAAAGTTCAAGGAGCACGAAAACTTTTATTCCGCTGTGTGTTCAGGTGTGTTTACACTGTGTCATGTGGAATATAGAAATCCATTTCCCTAAAGATTTTCTAAATGGGTCTGGAGGAGTCCTGGAACATTACAGCAAGGTCAGCGGTGAGTCATGGCGCTGATGGCGGGTCGCAGGGGAGTGTGGTTCGCCGCTGGGATACTTTGCTACCGTGTCACTGTTGCACCAAGAGATGTCAGGGTCAGACTTTGTCAGCACTTCCACAAAGAATCCCCTTTTCTTTTTGTTTTTCCTTCGCTCTGGTCAGCAGACGTTATTATGCAGAAAACTCCCAAAGGTTGAGAGTATTTTTACATCCATGTGTCTCATCACAGCGACGTTCTCCTCCACTCCAGAACGACGCAGAAGTCAAACAAGCAGAGCTCCTCAGCGGGGCAGGTACTGAACATGGTGTGCGCTTCTATGTTTTTCCAAAAAAAAAAAAAAAAAAAGCAAAACAGAGAGCCGTCTTGTCCCGCTTAAACATTTTCTTACATAAACCCAGCCGTGGCTGGGGTGATATCTGATAAAACAGATCAAAATTACATTATTGGCTTTTATAGCCCACTGAAAACATAGCCCAAAGGTATGCTATTTGGCAGAGAGCGGCTCGTAATATGTCGAAGAATTGTTACCATCTGGCTCGACTGCGGGGAAGGCTTCTCTCTTAAAAACCTCAAAGTCAAAATGATACAAGTAAAATGCAGCATTCATAACCAGGTTGGCTTTTTATGGATGCCTGTCCACATTGATTTGGCTCCATGGTGTCTTGAGACTCAACTCGTGCACTTTAGGGATAATCATTTTTGCCCCAAAAAGCAGGTCTTTGATGCCGCAGCATCCGAGTACAGTAAAATATTTCAGGCATGACAGATACTCTTTGTTTAACTTTGTTACTCTTTTTGTTTTTTCTCTTAAAAAGTGACTTCCAGTAATCTCTTTAGGCAGCAGCATTCCAGATGGATAAGGAGGAATCCAGCGGCCGACTGTTATCGGTTTGTCTGCATCAACACAACCTCCCAAATACAAAAACGGTAAAAAAAAAAAAAAAAAGAAAACCGTCAAACGCAATCCTTCCAGTCTGACATTTTAACCCGTTTTTGCCGAGCTACACCCTTCTAATCGCACTTCTGTACTCGGTTTCAACCCCCCATTACCTCATTATGAGATTACAATGTCAGTGTGGTCAGAATTGTGACAATTACAATAAGTGCTGGAGTAATTTTCGGCGTTAAATGGACTCTTTGTGCTCCACGTTGCTGTGTGTTTCCGCGACCCGTCACAGGTTGAAAGAAGGCGAGTCCAGTACTTTCTCATGTGCTCAATGAAGGAAGGAAAACAGATGCGTGTTTGTGTGTCCACATTGTGTTTCTTTCATCTCCACAGTCACAAATGTCATATTTTATTTGGATTTCATGTGATGGATCGACACAAAGTTGACCGAAATTGTGAAGTGGGGGGGACAACTTCACAGGTTTTCTTTTTATCTTTGCATAACGACTAGACAGTTGCTGCAACTCAAACCCATTGTGTCGGACCAGCCTCCCTGATCTGAGCAGACCTCAAACTTCAATCCCCAGCATCTGCTTTGATGCAGTATTTGGCGTGTAACACCTTTTTAGGTGCCATGTATTCAAATTCTGCACCCTAACAATGCATTTGGTTTGTCAGATGGATTTTCATTGCCTTTTGTGTCTGCATGCAGTCTGGATCCTCAGAAATGCTCCCTTTTAATTTTCATCCCAAAGTTATTGTAACTCGTATCATGCAAGAGTCTGAAAAGAGTCGCTGTAGATGGTGATGATGTGGGCAGAAAAGATGCAGTAGCAGTCAGTCTTGCAGCGAATCTGAACAGGCCTCTGGCTGAAGACAGTCTCGTCATGACACGCCAACCCGGTCACAGTCCACAGCAACACGACCTGGACAACACCATCAATCGTCATCAAGCACTGCTAATCCCCCCCCCTTTGCTTTTTGCTGCTCCTCTCTGTCTGGTCTCAAGATTATGATGATGAAAAGAAAGAGAAGAGTCAGGAAAATGCTGATTGCCATCAATATTGTCACCGCAGTACTGAACAATACTTCCATGTTTTCCTACCATCATGCAGCAATAGCTTGCATTCGTTCTGCACATTTTGTATTTTGGGATAAGGAACAGAATAAGCGCTCCTTATTTTCTACCCCAACCTCGCTTTAACTACACATCGCAGTATCTTAACCTCTGACCTGTCTGCTACAGTCACATTCATCAGTCGCACTCATAAACGTATAAACTTTTATATTCCTATACACAAGCTGCCTTTCCATTGACCATAGAAAATATGGTCAATGGAAAGGTCATGAAGCAAAACTGGCATGTTTGCTTCATGAAAACATGCCAATTTAAAAAAAAAAAAAGCTCATGTTTTTCACTGAAACACTTTTTCACTAGGATGAGGTGGATTTCTATGGCTCCATCAAAATTAGAGTATTTTGCATCAGAGACCCTTTTTTTGTTCGCATCACTAAATATCAGCACAACAACGGGATGTTACAGGCAGAAAAGACAACAGGAAGTGGTAGGAGGCATGTTTCTTAATGACTTACCAAACTTGTTCATATGTGATTTTAATCACATAAAATCACAATTTGCAACTGCAAATTTGTGGGGGAGGAGTTCTCAACATTAGCAGAATATTGACAAATATTTGCACAAATTTGAAGCTTGAAGGCCTCAACTGTAATGTTCGCATGAAGCCTTTGGCTGCATGGACCAAGACTCTGGGTGGAGCGACGCGCCCTGTTGGAGGGGACAGTTTTCTCAATACCGCCTGGACCTGCTGCTATTGATGATGTGTGTGAGAATCCAGCAGACATCTACAGAAAGGCAACCCCCTCC
This sequence comes from Poeciliopsis retropinna, assembly GCA_010277075.1. Taxonomy (NCBI): domain Eukaryota; kingdom Metazoa; phylum Chordata; class Actinopteri; order Cyprinodontiformes; family Poeciliidae; genus Poeciliopsis; species Poeciliopsis retropinna. The sequence continues at coordinate 2,943,941 of VMRM01000013.1, forward strand.
AACTAACACCACCACCCTTCCTATATCCTCTCGCCCCACCCTTCCCTTCCTCCTCCATCTCCTACTCCTCCCCTGGCGCCCTGGTATGAGAGAGAAAGCTGTTGTTAATAAAAAGTTTTCAAATAATGGGATGAAAAGGGAGGTGAAATTGAGCGGCCCTAGCGGTATTATTTCTTCTCCGTATGGGAGCTGGCCTCTCGCGGTCTCTCCGACGCTCCCTGACCGGGAGGGGGTCGCTATAGGCACGGTGACCATTCCTGCCCCGGGGCTAGGGCAAATGATTTGCCTCTCTGAGGCTTCAAAGGGGAGCAATTACACTTAAGTAACCAAATGACTAGATAGCCCAGCTTGGCAACAGTTTGGTGGGGTTGAGGGTGTGTGTGTGTGTGTGTGTTGGGGGGGACAGTGGAGGCCTTTGAGGGAAGAGGCACCACACCTCATGGGTAATGTGGAACAGCTCGCATCCCTGAGAGCACAGAAGAAAAGAAACAAGCCGATGGTCTGCCTCTGAATTCAGAAAAAAATAAAAAAATAAAAAAAGGTGCTGAAACGTTCCAAAACCAAAACAACAACATCACTGAGGATGGTTCACCAATGCAGCCGATAGCTTTTAAGGTAATTATTGCCTGACAGAAATAGAGCGTCTACCGCTGGCCTCTGTGGCTGCACAATATCACATAAACTTATATTGTGTGGAGCGTCCCATAATGGCAAACTTGGAAGAAATTAGACATCTTCTCCTGCTCCTCTGATGAGTCTGTGCTGCGTTTTCCCCTCCGCAGGTTTGTTTTTCTAAGCTAATCATCGAAGCCAATCATGATCCCTCTGTTTGTTTACAGTGTAATCAATGCCTGAGCAGACTTCAAAAACTCTCAAACAAGACGTGAATCATTCTGCAGGCGAGTCAAACTGAACCAACAGGCACTGCAAGCCCTGAGAACATTGAGTCTGTGTGAGTGGCACACATAAAGTCAGCCTCTGCCCGGCCGATAAAAGGGCTTGGTGGGGCCCTATTGAGTAAAAGTGGAGACTGGGAGTTGGGCAGGGGAGCTCACCTGTGGAGAGAAGTCTATAGCTGCATAGAATGCCCAACAGCTGCCAGGGTTGTAAGTCTAGGCACCTAGCGGAGCCACAGAATGGGAAATGCAAGGGACTCTTTGAATGCACTGCCACTTAGTAACAGAAGGCATGTGCCAAACTTGCAGAATGAGAATGAAAACTCCCCCTTTGGAGTTCACTAAATATCAGCAGCAACTCTCTTTTCATCCAGCCCCCCCTCCTCCAACCCCGTCCTCTTTCTTCCTCTTTTGGTCTATTATAATTCCTCCATAAAAGAACAATGGCTGACTGAAAGACCCCCAAACCACAGAGATATACCAACAATCGGCGGGGAAAGTGGAGGGCTTGCGGGGCGGGGGGCGTACTCGGCTGAAGTGTGGAAGCCATCAATTACGGAGGGCCTAAAGTTAACATCCCAGCAGGGTAGGTGCATTAGAATGCAGATATGGACAGGCCATGGGCAGCAGATGCCAAGCGGAGCGGTCAAAAGAGCAACTCATGACTCCTGACAGGACATATGCAGTGTGGGAGACTCCCGCCTCTGCTGTTGTCACCGCCGCCGCTGGTGCTGCTGCTGCTGCTGCCTCGGCCTGGAATCCGCAGAAGAATGGAAAATTAAATTGAATGATGATTGTAGCGGTGGCTCAAAAGAACCATTGTGCGAAACTAACCAGAATTACGGGTTCGAGAAGTGACAAACAACCGACATCTTGCAAAATGGTCGCCAGCGCGCGCGGCCGCAGTGCGAGTCTCAATAAATCTCACACATCAGCAGCTGAGACTGATGTGCGAGACTGCAACAAGTGTCCCTTCGAGTCCAAAACATGCCAAGATCCCCCTGCTACTTGATTCCCTCACCCCCTCCCCACACCCTTTCTCTCTCTCTCTCCATTCTGATGGGCTCAGCAAGACTCTGCCCTACAGGCTTCCTCACTCCGCTAATTTACATTAGCCTGCAGGCTATCTTCACAGTCAGGACAGTGCAGTTGTATTTTCAGGCTCATTAAGCAATAGCACAAAAAAAAAGAAAGAGGGGGATCTTTAAAACCTGCCTACCTTCCCCAACCCCTCGCTAACTTTCCCGTCCGAGGTTCACAGGAGACATAAATAATGCCTTAAAGAACAGCAGGAAAGCTCTAAATTATGGTTGTTTGTGTTTACTACATCAAATAGTTTGGTTTCCGAGGAAGAGGAGGAGAAGAAGGCGGAGAGGCCACGGGGTCTCGGCTCCTGAGAACCAATCCGGCTGCTCCGTAGCGGCTCCATTCAGGGTCGACTCATGCCTGTTTATTTGAAAGAAGCCCCGCTTTTCTAACTTCCCACCCTCTCCATTGTTCGGCCGCTCATGGGGAGGACTTTGAAATTGTAATCTCGAGATATTCAAACACGCACATTTGTTTGGACCTTTGGTGCCTGCAATAACATTATTACTGCCAGACAAGCATTGTCAGCCGGGGCCTACAGTGCGTTAAGCCGCCGCCTGGCTTAACGCCGTCCGCCCTTCGGCGTTTTATTGGCTTGCGAGCCTTTATGTGATGAGTGAGTTTACATGGCGGGGCTAATTAGAAGAAAAAAAAAAATAATTATAGCACTTCATTTTGTAAAACTTTGTTAAACTATTTATTAATGTTGCACCAAATCATAACAAATGTCTTCTTAAGCCACTTCAGGAATAAAATATGCCAGTAATGTAATGATTTTTCTTTTTTTGTCCTTCTTCTTTTTTATATAAATATTTGTAAACCTTTTGCTAGTAGATATTATTGTATTTGATGTTTTAGGGTTATATGTAATTTCTGTGTTTTTCTTGTTTTATGATTTGCCTGTTTTTGTTTTGTTTTGTTTGTGTTTTTTTTTAATGAAGCTTCTGTCGAATGTGGTTGTGGTTTCTGGTTTTATTGTGTTTTCCTTGTTTTGCGAATGTTGCCGATACCGTTTCATACTTGAACGGTTCCGGTCTTTTCAGACCCAACTTTTCCAGGCCTGTTTCACTTAGTACCCGCTTTGGAGATATTTTGTTGTGCTATTAAAGTCTATCATTTTTTATATTTTTTCAGTTTTACATATTGCCACGTGGAAGGAAGGTTGTTACGAGGTCCAAATCAATGTCTTACAAAAGTATTTATAGTCTTTTAACGTTTTAAAACTTTCACTGGGATTTATTATTTTATGCAACTGACTGACAAAAAAAAATTACAGAGGTCAAAAAACAAATTTTGCTGCAATCATAGCTGCAAAATTTGCAGCTATGATTGGGTGGTTGACATTTTTGTGACGCGAACATCTAACAGACTTCCCCCTCCACCTGAGCTGTGGATCTCTGCAGCTTCTCCAGAGCTACCATCAGCCTCTTGGCTGTGTCTGCAATTAATGCTCAGTTTATTCAACCTGTCAGTTTTGCTGGATGAAGATGTCTAGGAGTCAGGGACGTTCACAGATTGACACCAGGAGGTGCTAAAGCACTTGCCCTTTTTCCTCTGAACAAAAAAGTGCCCTTCTGAAATCTTTCACTTTTTCTTACTGTCTATTGTGTGTGGCCCAAGACAGAGAATAACTATCAAATTGACATATATATATGGCCACAAAAAAAATCGATGTGTCACTACAAACAGCTGAATTGAATTTCCATCCTGTCAATTTGGATCAATCCATTAGAAACCTCACAGGCAGTCAAATATAGCATTTTATCTGCTGTTAGGAACGATGCAGAATAACCAGAAAGAAAACTGACCTGTGTTTTAATTTTTGCAGGACTCTCACACCGTGTGTGTGTGTGAATGAAGAATTTACCTTGGCTCCCAAAAATATTCATTTGCTCATTTAAAATATGAAGTTATTTGAGTTTTTTTAAGGACATGCTTTTAAGTATTCTTGAAGTCCAGTAGAAAAACTGCTATACTGTAAAACTTTAAGTAGAGTAGTTTTTATTGCACACGGTTTGACAACAATGTGGCACAAAAATAAGAAAACGACTCGAGTTTTACTTCATAAAGTCTTAATGTATATATTTTTATTAAGGATAAGGTGGAGTAAGCACCAAATTGCAGTAATTTACACAATAGTTGCTGGTTTTTGGTTTCAACCGTGCGGTAAAAAGGGAGAAAATTTACGCTGCTGCCTCTCAGTTGTGCTCCATCGCATCTTTGGCTGCAGGGAGCGTCTGAAGTTGTGGTGACATTCTTGAGTTTTGCGAATGAGACCACGAAGTAGCCGCACAGAGTTCCTCGTCCCAAGCGCTCTGCCTAACTCGCCCACTCGCATTGTCTCTAGACTTTCCTCAAGAATGTGGATTTCTATGGCCGACGGCAGGCCAGATGGAGCTGCCAACTGCATTGTCACCTCTCACGGTTTTTCTCCATAACGATCTCCGCCGGCAGCAAAGGAACGGCTCAATCAATAGCAGCAGAAGAAAAAAAAAAAAAGAAAAGAGAAAAGGAAAGAAAAAAAGAAGTCTCTCTTGAGCGTCAGCATGTGAGCAAACATTAGTTTAAGCTCGAGGTCAAAATGTAGATTCCAACACCGCTAACTAATGGAACCCACCCAGTTGTACGCCCGGTTTGACTCAAAAAAAAAAAAAAAGAGCAATTGTAAAACCACAGGACACTCCATCCCCTGATTGCTTTTTTACAGTCCAAAAAAGAAGCCGTGATGGAGGCAATTTGCTTCCCCTGCTTTCGCACGGCACGAATCTTTCCCTCATTACCCGGCGCTCAAACACAGGGCACTGGGATGCCACAAGAGGAAGTGGCTTTGGCAGAAAATGTCAAACCGGCGTTTAAGTGCAGGAGCCGAGCCAGTCTGATGTGGACGGAATCAACTTGTTAAGTCAAATGAAAGGTCAAAGATATTTCCCACAGCGCTAAAAAACATAAATAACTGTAATTTGAGCTGCTGGTAAAGAAAAATAAAAAATCAGGCGCTCCACGCTGGTCACCTAATGTGATGAAGGCGAAGAAATGAAAGCGTTCAGAGATGAAGAAAATGGAGATAGAAGACGTAGATAGAGCAGAGTGTTGCTTTGCCACAATTTCTCCGCCGCAGTTTAGGGGAGGGAGAAAGAAAGTAAAGTAAAAAGAAAGTACATTGTGTCTTTTTTTTTTTTACAAACAAACAAAAAAGAAAAAAAATGTGGAGTACCTTAAAAATAAGCATAAACAGGCAACCGGCTTGGTAAATACAGTCCACATCTCTTATTACAAAGTCAGTCAGGCAGGAAAACTTGACAAAAGCTGCCAAAGACTTGAGGTAGGAAGGAGGTTTCACCTCCCAGCCAACCGTAATGTTAGAATGACCTAGTCAAAGTCCAGACCTAAATTCATACGAGAATCTATAGCAAGACTTAAACAGATCCCAGTTCTGACTGAGTTTGAGCTACGTAGCAAACACATACTGGCAAAAACGTGAGCAAATATTGAAATAACCTGCAGTTGTAACACCAGCAGGAGGTGATTATAAAACATTTTTAACTATTGGAGGTAAATACAGCAAGATTTTTAAAAAATTGTAAAATATTTTGAAAGCCATCTATCCACTTTTTTGTCTTCCTCTCTTTCATATCGGACTATTGCATAAAGACCCAAAGAAGTTGAAGTTTAAGAGTGAGGAGGGTAAAGGTTTACGGCCTATGAATGCTGTTGTAATGTATTGCGGAGGGATTTGGTTCCAAAGTTTGTTCTTTAAATAATGTTTATTTTTTTTCTGCAGCAGAGTAAAAAATAAGCCCATGCACCATAAGTGAACATTGGCACACCTTTAAACGCACAACCTAAAGCAACAGAAATGCACTATTTGCAGATGGTTTTGATCAAGTGGCTGCTTTTGTTTGTGTTGGGAGGCTTGAAGAGAGAGAAGAGAAGAAGAAGAAGAAGAAGAAGACAGCAAGAGAATCACATGAAAAGTGTGTAGCCTAAATCTGTTTTCTCACACCACGCTACCACTTGGCCCTTGAACTTTACGGAGCAGATAAATGGTTTCACAGGAGCTCCTCTGCTGCGGAGAACGGCTCATGCAGAACCAAAACGTTTAAAAAAAAAAATTTTTTTTAAAGTTTCATTTTTGGAGCCAGCTGAGGGGGGGGATGTGCTTCCCATCGAGCCCGCATCGACCTTGAGGAGCAGATCTGCTTTCAAACTCCCTAACACCTTCTGACACAACTCACTCGCCTGCATGCTGTTATAGAAAATGTCTTTTTGGGGCACTGGAGGGAGGGAGGGAATAGAGGAAGAGGGGGCGAAGCTAAACACCGCTATCTTTGAGCGTACCTGTATCGGATGGATCTCCACGGACTCCCATCCCACGGTCTCTGTGCGTGTCGGGACACACTTGCCTGGCATTTAAACACAAACCAGCTGGGTGACGAGAAGCAGCGGGGAGACAGAGGGCTGGTTTCGTCTGATAGGAAATGAAAGGAGCAGACTCGACATCAGGACTCACTCAGGCCTGAATCATTGACCAAAAAAGCTGCGCCTCTCACCTGACGAAGGCTAAACTGTTTTCTGCACCTGAGGGCTTTCCAGAGGTCGGCCATCCGTGACCCCTGAGCATGAATTCTGTCAGTCAAAGGATGGCTTGTTCTTTGTCTCGCTGTGGGAAAATGGCCGTCTCACGTCGTGAGTCAGACGTTTTCCTTTCTACGGTCCTTCCATTCGTGAAGAGCGACCATAAAGTGGACAAATGAAGCTATTAAAGTGGCGAGGGAGCATCGAGACATTAAAAGGGCCGATGTTTTCCCTTCGCATCCCGGTTCGCTTGGGAAGTGTGTTAGCAGTGTTGACGGCTGCTAATGTGCCGTGGAATCTCGTGTTGGTTTGGTGGCCGCAGTGCACTGCTGCTGACACGCTTAATGAGACGTCAGCTTGGATGTGCTGAAAGACAAGAATTCAGATAATTAACAAAGTGTGTTCATGTGTTATTGCGTGTTTCCTCTTTTGGAAAATGTGAGCAATTTTTATTTTTTTTGAAACAAAATGTCTATTATAACACCTCGTCCTAAACTGCTGGAGGAATGAAACCTTGTTTGTGAAGGCTTGGGAAAGTGAGGGGAAAAGTCTACCTGTACGCTGAAAATCTATTGGTTCGATGCTACTTTGCATGCTATTGACTGCTGTTTGCAAAACAGCCAATCCTGTGAAGCCATTTATTTTCCATGATACTGATTGGTTGCATACACGAGAGCTGAGGTAAGACAGTAGATATTAGCTAAGAGCTAAGGCGGTTTCCATTGTGTGTATTAATGCGCATTAACATATATTTTGTGTTTGAACAATTAAAATGGGCAGTTTATGTTTTTACATGCCTTCTCAAGTATTTGTGAATTTTAACAAATACCTCCAGTACCCAACGGCAACAAGATGGAAATGAGAGTTGATTGTTAATGCCGGGCCAGTTTTATTGATCGGACCAATACCGATATGTTAAAAAACTGACAAATATCAGCCAATACCGATGTTAGTGCTAATATATTGAGCGTCGCTCCCCGACTGTGGACGTCTTTCAGACTTACAAACATGGAGCATTACAAAGGGTTGCAGCCAACAAGCCCGTTGTACCTCTGAAGGAGCTGCAAATATCAGCCAGCTCAGGTGTGAGTATATCCAGACAGGACAAGTGGAATAATGTGATTTGGGGAGAAGTGCAACAAAACATGCACTTTGCACTTTTTCATACTTTTATCCAACAAAGTAATTTGGAAAACCTGCGGGGTTTTTTTTTGTTTGTTTGTTTTTCTTTTTGTATTCACTTCCCATTTCAGTGCTACATGAACATGTCATTGTAAGGTGACAAAATATGAAAAAGATTTAAGGGGTCAGAATACTTTTACAGCGTCTGTTTGGACTGTTGACATTGTTTGCACAAGTTCAAATACGCAATATGTGTCATTTTAGTTTGTAAAGCTGATGAGTCGTGTAACTGAAAAGTAGAAGTTCTGCAGAACAGGTGTTTGGTGTTAATTGGGGGGCCCAGAAGAACTGGGCTTGCCCGGGGCAGCATTCACACAAGAACCGCCACAGACCGAAAGAGGAACCCAAAAATAATAATAATAAAAATAATTTTAAAAAACTCTCCTTGAACTGGTCTAATTCTGCACTGGCGCGTTATAGCTGCTACTCAGATATTTATTGCGGGAGCTCATCACAACAAACTTCATTAAAGCATTCCCACACACACACACACACACACACACTCACAACACCTTCCTGCTGTTTCATCTCCTGCTTTAGTTTTTTAAAAAAACGCATGAAGCTCTCCAGCATGAACCGCACCAGCCTGGCCTTCTTCTTCCTCCTCTTCCTCCCTGCTCCACGCTCCGGACTATGAAATATTCTGAGGACAATTGGTTAAGTGGAGTTACCCAGTTGCCTTTTTCTTTCTTTCTTTCTTTTTTCTCCCCGAGGTATCTTCCGGTTTTGTTTTTTTTTTTTTTTTTATCCTGCCGAGCCTGGCGCCTCGCAAAACGCAACTTTGTCTGGCTTATTAAATAGTTTGACCTGGAGAAAGAAAAACGCCTGTTGCTTCTCAGCCGAGGCCATTGTGAGGGAGAGGAGCTGCTGACAGGCCTTAAATTGCTGTAATGCTGTGTGACCAACAGTCATACCTAATCGATTTCTATTCGAAGTGTGGACGGATGTTGCTTCTTCTTCTTCTCCTTCTTCTTCTTCTTTGGACAATTAATTTTTCTCCGCGCTTTAATTCGTTTGATGTTTTATGGATTCGATTTTAGACTTTCTTTTCTTTCGCCTCACCTTTCTCTGACATTATCAGTTTTCCTGATCATATTTACATTGAAAAGAAAAAAAAAAAAAACACTTAACTCGGTACGGTTGGAAGCGCGCTGTTAATGGATGTAAAAATGCGCAGGGAAGTCCTCCCCACTGCTTAATTGCGCTGAAATTGGTCAAAGCTACTTTGTGAGAGGCATCAATAAGCCCCCCGCTCTCTGCAGGGAGTCTATATGATTAAAGTCCCCCTCGCTTTCTCTCAGGCCTCTTGATTTGCTCTACCCCCCCCCCACCTCTCGCGTCTCCTCCTCCTCCTCACCCCCAAAACAATGGCGAGTGGGCCAATCGAAACCGCACGCAGAGACGTCACGAAGGCAGCACGAGAAGCTGATTGGATGGCGCGGGGCGACGGGAACAGCCCCCGTCCTTTTATAGGCGACCCCCGTCCCACTTTTGCGTTAAAAAAAAAAACGCTACTGGGCATCGCTGACAGGCGCGCAAGCTCTCACAGTGGAGACCTCACGCTCGAGCCGCTGCGTTTCACCACACGGGCCACGCCGACGTGCATGGCCCCCGGCCTCCTTTGTCGTACGATGAATCCTGCGCAGCCTGGGTCACCGTCTCAAGACGCCAAACTGCAGCTTCACCAAATGGAGGAGAGCGCGAAGGGCGCGGAGAGCGACGAGCTCCAGCCGAAAGACATGACCACGGATAAAGGATACAAACTGCAGCGGAGCAGCCTGCCCTTCAGCGTCGAGTCGCTGATTTCTAAGAAGAGCACCTGTCGGACTTCTTACCCGGCCTTCGACTCGGCGCCGACGCCCGGGGCGGGTCAGGGCGCGCAGTTCTCTCCGAGGACTTTTTACGCGGAGAGGAAGCTTTCCGGAGAGAGCTCGCAGGGAGTTGCCAAGAGCTCCGGGGAGGACTGCGCGCAGTTTTGCGAGAAAGAGCAGAGCACTTGGTTCCAGACGTCCTCCTTCTCGACACCTCCCCGTAAGTCCGTCCCATGCGTGTTTATAAGAAGCGCAGCGACGCGTCGTTTACTGTTTCCTCAGAAATCCCCGAGTAGCTAAATCTGTAACGAGTCCAACTGAGTTGTCAGGAAAGTTCCACTTTGTAGTCCCTCGTTCCTCCAGCCGCATGTGCGCACGTCATCTCTGCGGCAGATTTTCTTTTCTTTTACTCCTAATCGCAAAAAAAAAAAAAAAAAAAAAACTGTTCCAGAAAAGGACGTTTTTGTTATTTGCTGTTGCTCCAAACTCCACTCCAAACGCGCAATTTGCAGGCCTGTGATGAGTTTTGAGGCACAAGTTAAATTCACTCGATTAGCATCAATCAATGACAAAATAGTCAGTCCAGCTTTAAAGTACAAACGGATCGATCGCGTTAATCAATACGAGCCGTTTAATTCAGTTGCACGCAGTTTAATTTGACGATCATATACAGTTTAATTATTTTATCAAACGGTTCAAAAAGTAAAATATGAAAGGAATTCAACTGGTTGCATCCTCATGAGCACCTTACTCGATTTATCAATAAACCGTGTGTTGATTATTGCGCACTGTTTTGCGCATTTTGTGTCTCTGATCAGCTGGTCAAACTAACCTCATGTATTTTCCTGGTTTTTTTTTTTTTTGTTTGTTTTGTTTTGTTTTTATTTCTGCATCAGGGAGCTCTAGTCCGACTCAGTGTACCCTAAGGAAGCACAAAAACAACAGGAAACCTCGCACCCCGTTCACTACCTCCCAGCTGCTGGCGCTGGAGCGCAAGTTCCGCCAGAAGCAGTACCTCTCCATCGCCGAGAGAGCCGAGTTCTCCAACTCTCTCAACCTGACGGAGACTCAGGTCAAGATCTGGTTCCAGAACCGCCGAGCCAAAGCCAAGAGACTGCAGGAGGCCGAGCTGGAGAAGTTCAAGTTGGCCTCCAAGCCCGTCTTGCCCGCGTTCGCGCTGCCTTTCCCCCTCGGAGCGCACATGAGCTCGCCGTCGTGGGGCCCCTCCAACGTCTTCCCGAGGCCCAGTCTGCCGGTCCCGGGACTGTTCAGCGGACCCGTCACCTATGGGATGTACTATTTGTCTTAGGATCTCCGGGAAGACCGCGCGAGGGGATGAGGAAAAAAAATAATTTGTATTATTATTAAAAAAAAAACTCAAAGTGCAGTTGGGATTTTTTTTTCAAACATGCGCGGATTTCTGGGACTAAAATGACCTAAATTTACGTCCACTTCAGTTTCCCCAGAAAAAAAAAGAATACAATAAAATCCTTGAAATGCCTTGCTTCCAGGTGATCCACTGTGGTTCCGCAATAATAATAAAAGTGGACGCTTAAATTAGTAAAAGGGGGAAATGAAACAGCAAAGTACTTATTGTTCGGTTTCTGTGCCTTATGAAAGCCTCTTTATTGTCACTTGAAGTATTTTTTTACCCAAAATTACCTGAGTGGTTCTGCTGCTGAAAGGCTTGATATTTTTAACAGCAGCTCCTGTCAACTTTTATATTTTGTAATTAAAAATGATAATTAAAAAAAAAAACATAAAAGGGACCAAATTATATTTTAGCAAATGGTATTAGTTTTTTAAACCTTCACAATGTGGCCTTAATGGGTACTATAGTTTGTTTTTTTCTTCTTCTTTTTTGCTGTAATTGTAAATAAAACGTGTAGCGTTCAAGAAAAAAACAAAAAAAGAAGAAGCATCGCAGCGTCGTTGGAAGCGCAGGGAAAGTGGTATTTATTGAATGTCTTTGTATCTGTACTGTGTACATTTCTTTGTAAAGAAAACTGACTTTAGTAAATAAACATTTAAAGACTTGAAAGTAACTGCGTGAACTATTTTTTTAACTGTGACAATTGATTAGAGTCGCGGGGTTTTGCGTTTGCTTTTGCACGTCACACCATAACAATAACTTTTGTTTTGTTTTGGGGTTTTTTCTCTTTTTTTGTGTGTTTTTTTTCTCCTTTTTTTTCTTTTGGAGGTGGTGTGGTGGGGGCTGTCTTTCTTTTCAGTGGATGTTTTTTTTTTTCTTCCCACAGAGACACACAAGACATAAAGGTTTGCCAAACCTCGACTCCTGATTGCTGCTGTCAACTTTGAGGAATGCTAAACAATTGCTTTTTTTTCCCGTAGTGCTAGTTTTTTTTTTTTTTTTTTACTAATTTGTTTTCTGAAACGTGTGTATTAGGATCAGATGTCCTCGTTCTGATGCATAAATTTCAATCCTAAATGTTGAAATCAGTTTTCTTCATGTGTCTTTCAGCACTTTAAAAAAAACAAAAACAAAACAGGAATACAACAAGACCGCCTTGTTTTCTCGCGTCTTTTTCCACGTAAAATGTACTTTCGAAGCAATTAACGTTTCCATTCAGCGTTAAAATGTATTTTTAATGCGACATATTTGTTTGAATATGTCAAAATCACAAATTTATTTGAAGATCCACCGAAGTGAAAACACAAATATTAAGAAAACAAAACCTGTAACAAAAAATAATGCACATGTTGGCAACGTTTAAACCCACAAAGTTTCCCGTTTAAAGACGTTAGAAAATTTGTATAACGTTTTTCTAAACGTCTAAGAATTACGTGGGATTTAAACGATATTGGGTTTTTACAGCTGTACTGTCAGGGCATGCATTACGGAGGACTAATGGTGCCATAATCCAACACATACAAATATGTGACAACTGAAAGATAGAAAGGCAACTGAGAGAAAGAAATACAGCAACTTAAATGTGTCAGCAACTTTTTGGTCTACGGAGAGCAAAAGCTGACACTTCCCTAACAAACAACAACAAAAACAATAATTTGATGAATTACTACCTACATAAATATTAATGGAAGCCAAAAAAGTAAATATATATTTTTAAATGAGTGATTCAGTGTTCTAAAACCACTACAATTTGTTAAATTAAAAGAAAAGTTAAATTAGTGTCTGCGATAAATAAATGCATTGTATAGTTATAATTTGTCAATACTTAATGGCATTGACAAATAACTATTTACAAATAAATAAATTAGTATTTAAAATGTGGATTTCTTATATTTTACAAGTTATACGATCACTTCAGCATAGTGTGATTACTATGATTCTCGAACTATTATGAAATATTTCAAGTTGTCACTTTGAAGCTGAACTCAGACTTTGAGAGAAGAGCAGCAGCACAAGACTGAAAAAAGTGGTCTAATAATTATGAATATTTAATTATATTTGGAGATATTTTTGTGTCCAGTTTTAATTTTCTTACTCTGCTTAATAAATATTGGCACATTTACAGAACAACATATAAGCATATATCCATTTTACTTTTATGTGTGTTTCCAATTTTATTTAAATGACATCTAAAAATGACTTCTTTATTTATTCAGCTGTGCTACGTTTAGTCTCTGATACCTGACATGATATCCGGGATTAAACTAGAATCTTTAGGAAGATTCCAATGATACGAAATTCAGGCTTATTATTCAAATTCTCAGCAAATGCTGAACTTTAATTCCAGGAATGTTGAAAACAAACATATACTATCTCTTAAGAATGAGTTTGATTCTCATTCTTGTGCCTACTTAAATCAAGCCTTCAAATCTCTGTAAACAGATATTTTATCTGTGGTCACCTTGTAGCTGACCCCTTCCAAGACTTTCTGGGAGAACCAAGTCAGTGTTGAATCAACTGTAAGTGCTCAGTCGGTCCCCTAGGGGGCAGCAGTGGTTATCCGCGTCTACACTCACTACTTCTCATGAAAAAGAACTTCCGTTGCTCTGACCCGTCACAGTTATCTGCAGCGAGGTGAGTACACAAATGCATTACGGATTGAAGGATTGACATGGAATAATTTTGTAGAAACGGTCGTGTTTTTTCCACGGCTGTATCTTTATACAGAAAACAGTCGGGTGAACATATGTGCGGCTTGCTGTTTTGAGATACGGCTCTCGTTTTAAATGGAAACGTCTGACCTTGGCTAGCAGGCTAACGGAACGAGCTAACGTTAGCCTGTGTTAATGTTAGAAAATGTCAAGGATAGCGACTTTCCTGCGAGTGTAGTTTTGCATTTGAGCTTTTTAAAAAGTTTAGTTTTAATTTATTAATAGACGCTACTTTGGGTAGTTTAATTTTAGGTTGTGGTTAAACGGTTAAGATTGTTGCTTTTCGACCACCTAGGTTATAAAAATAGATTTTCTTTTGCGAAAAAGCTAGTTAAAAGGTCCTAGCACATTTTATTCTTACTGACTTTATAGTTCCAAGTAGCTGACAGGAACACACGCTTGATGGTGTAGAATAAGTGTATGCATTATTCTTCAGCCTGTTCGCACAAATAAGCATAATTATGACAGGCGCACTGTATTCCAATAAAGTCGTGCCATTTAGGAATCAGAATTCCTATTTATTTGAGCATAGGTATTTAGATTAATGTCGTTTTCTCTGCACTGTACATTATTTTTAACTGTTATATTTTGAATTTTTCACGAAGGTCGTGGGGTGCTTTTATTGGATTATCACTTTGCTGCTGTTCAATTGCATTTTTTAATAACTGGAGATACAATATGTTGGTGGCCAGACCAGTAGGTTTCCAAACAAGATATCCCACAAATTTAAAACTATAGTCACAATTAATGATTTAGTCTCAAAGAGCCTTAAAGCACTTGCAGAGGAAAGTGAGATTCTTTCCATAGATCTGAAAATAAAACCAAACATTTTAAGAGATGACATTCTTCAAAGATTTGTTTCCGAATCCATGTAAAAAAATAAATAGTCTCAATAAAATCAGTCAAAAGAAGTAGTTCAGACAGCGTTTTGCTTTTAATCAAAAGACATCTTATTTTTATATATTTAAGGTTGGAAATTCAGACTAAAACTATTTCAAATATTTTGGTTCCGATCTGGACCTTGTGCGGATTAAGTAATTGTGTCAGACCTGGTGATTGGTTTATTTTAGTATGTTGACCTGAAAATATTAACAAGCATATTGTTTGCTTTTTCTAACATTATTTACGTATCTTCGTAACCACAATTCAACAAATCAACCCTGTGAATGTTGCAAACGAAAAGCAACTGCAAATGGCTAAAATGTCTTTTCCAAGTGGAATCAGGATATTCTTCAGTCTAAAGAGAATTTCATCTTCCACTAAGTTCAGTATGAGGCATACAAGTCTTATGTCAAAAAATAATTTACCGTGAGTTTTCTATAGTTATGTCTTCTCAACTTAGTCAATTTTTCCTAAGTAAAAGTATAAACTCTAGGATAAGAAAAAGCTTCAAAAGCTCCTAGAGACAGAATTTAATCAATTTGTGGAAGATGTGTGCAGAACAGCTGACCTATCATAAATACAGCAACATTTTAGAGACTTTAAGTCACCTCAGGTTTAACTGGGTAGTATAACTAAGGAACATTTCAATATAAAGGGAAGATAATGGCAACCACATGTGTGCGACTAAACAATCGTTTTTTTCAGAGAGTCAAGATGGCAGGCCGCCGTGCAGCCCTGAAGGCCATTGACTGGTTGGCGTTTGCTGAGCGGGTTCCTCCCAGCCAGCGGGGCATGTTTAACGCTCTGAAGACTCGCACCGATGCCATCTCTGCTAAGTATGTTGCCGCAGTGGTTGATGTAATTATAACTGTGACTTACATTTCAGAATGGGGTCTACGAAAAGTTGTTTTTTCCGTGGCACGACTAAACGCGTAGTGCACGAAGAAGATACTTTGTGAAAAGCAAAGCAATGAATTGAGTTATTCAGTCAATCACATGATAACCCATATTACTACATCAATCCTCAATATTCTTGACTTTCTAATAAATAAAGCCAACATTCTTCCAAATAAAACTATTTTGCGTTCTATGTCTTAACGCAACTTGCGTTACAGGTCAGACTGTAGCGCAAACGCCACGTTTTAGGAGCAAACGCCACGTTTTAGTTTCATAATTTTTTTTTTTGTTACACCTCGGTTTGCGTACATTATAACTATTCTTTTTCTTTTTGTTCCCCCATCAGTTTCCATGCCTTTAATTGTTTACAGTTGTGTCTGCTTACCGTTCCTTCCTTTTTAACCTGTTGAAACTGATTCTCGTGTTTGTTCCAGACTAGCCTCCCTGCCTGAGACTCCTGCAGCCATCGACTGGAGCTACTACAGGAGCACAGTGGCTAAAGCAGGCATGGTCGATGAGTTTGAGAAGAAGGTAATTTTTCTTACTAAAAGCACAATACCATTGTTACCACGAAATGACTCGTTCCAAATATTAAAGACAAAAAGTGTGTACTTTCTGGTAAAATCCATCTAGAAGGATTTTTTTTTTTTTAGACCTTCTATTTAAGGCATTATACATTTAAAATGAGATAGACGGCTTATTTTATTTGGCTATGTTACCATCTGGTTGAAGTTTAATTTTAAGAATAATCCGAACCAGTTTGTGGACTACGTAGTTAAGACATTAATTATTTTATTTTTGCAGTTCAAAGCACTGCAGATCCCTGAGCCCGTCGACACGCAGACGAGCAACATCAACGCACAGGAGGCTGAAGCTGTAAGTGGTGACTTCAGAGATCTCAGTTTGGTTGTACATAAACATTTGTATGTATCTAGCATTTCAAACACAGGAATTAAAAGCCAGGACTTTTTTGCAGTATTGCTAAATATGTATTTTTCATTTTGTAAAGCGTGATCTGCAGTTAATTTTCAGACCTGTTCTTTCACTTTCTGCGAACAGAACAAGAGTGCAGTGGCTTACATTGAAGCATCAAAGGTGCGCATTGCTACGTATGAACAAGAGGTGAGATGCTCGTTGATATAGGGACTTGATACAAAAGGAATGTCGCCAGGAATGTTTCTAATAAAGTTTTTCTCTGCTTCTTTTTTTTTTTTTTCAGCTGGAGAAATTTAAGAACATGATTCCCTTCGATCAGATGACCATCGAAGACCTGAACGACGCCTTCCCTGAGACCAAGTTAGACAAGGTCAAATATCCTTACTGGCCTCACAAGCCCATTGCAAATCTGTAATCCCCATTACCTGGCACTCATGTCCCAATAAAGTTTATGTATTTTAAGGTGAATCATTTATTGCCTCTGTTATTTCACAACATTTAGAACACTGCATTGTTTGAGGAGATCCAAATTATGATTACTCAAGTACACGTGTAGTGGACAATTTGTATGTTTTCGTCTTTGTTTTGAATGTAGTCTAATGAATATAGTTGGAAAAACTCAGTAATTGTGCAAACATGAAGAAAGTTAAACTTTTGCAGCTTTGCAAGCCGTTGTTAAAATGAGGTGAATTTGTGATGGAACAACATTAAAAAGTGGCTTTTCAGGTGAAGCTCAAGGCCTCTGTTTCTCTGCAAAGATAAATAACTCCTGTTAAAAAAAGAAACAAATAAAGCACTTGTTTTTAATGGTAAAACCTTTTATTTTACACATTTTTGTGCATGTAACCAGTGCTATTGAATGATTCTTATTGGTCACATTTGAGCTGCTTACACTCCGAGGTAGTGCTTTCAGAACTTGTGATTCAGTTAGGCTTCATTTTATTACATCTAGTGTTGGAGAAAAATAAAGATATGCAGCTTAACAAAGTACGATTGACCAAAACTTAGTTTTGACTTCTTTCGTATATCTGGGTGCTGGTAATGAATATCCTGCATTTTTTATTTTGATATTTACCAATGTCATTCCAAGCTCCAGAAAAAAAGTTAGCCACTCTCCTTACACAATGTTTATTCATTTTATTTTTGAAGTTTATAACCAATAGATTATCGCATGTAAGGTAAGTTTTTAATATTATTCATGCACAGTATCAATTGTTAAAGTGACAAAATACAGAAACAGATTTACATCAGAAACAACGGATTACATCTAAAGAATGAATTGAATTTAAACAGTCCTAATTTAAAGGAGTCAACAGTTTCTTCTCATTCAGGTTTTGGGCAGTTTGAGACCTGAAAGCTACCAACTTTGTAGCTTTTTGGTTAGTCAAGTGGTGGCACATAAATATAAACTTGTCATCATTTTAGATATTAGGCAGGTCATTTAGACGTTGAAGAGAAAAAAAAATGGCCTGAAATTAAAGCCTTAAGGAACTCTACATGTGATCTTTGTTTGCTTTGTGGGAAATGACGTGTTAGTCCCGGTCTGCTAAATAAGATCTGATTGAGTCGAGAGCAGCACCAGGAAATCCCTCCTTTATTTCCAATATGTTCAGTGTATCAAAGGCAGCACAGACATCCATTAAAACCAAGACAGAGGTTTTCCATACATCACCTCCAAGATGGCCATTATTCAAAAAGCTTACCAAAATTCTCAGTGCTTTGGCGTTGCCTCACCTGACTGGAAAACATTTAAACACACTTTTTGTAATCAAAAACGATTAAATTACGAAAGTCAATGAAGTGCCCACAAGGGGGTGCAATAACTTTAGTAATAACTTTTTGCAGTAGAGTTGCTTTTTTCCCCCCCACCACGATTCAATTTATCTTTAATTTTTCAATGATAACTACAACACATTTCTCTCAATAAACGTGCTTCTTTGGTCTCACACCGTTTAAGGTACCGAATAGTTTATTGAATCAGACCACTGTTTTTAAGAAAAAACCTAAAAAGAATACAATATAATACAAATATAAAAGTTATAAAGACACTGTTCGACTTTTTCCTCTTTTAGGTATTGTCTGGTGGTTAAATATCAATTACAGGTAAGCGCAATGTCAATAATTTCCACCGCCGTCCAATCAACGCCTGAGCTGTTTGTTTCTCTTTAAGCTCATTGGACACGTCGTCTATCTGTAACATACATGGGCGGGACGTTACTGCAGTGTCCCTTTCCGTAGTTCCGATTGGTTCGGCGTCCATCTAGCCGGTTGTTGATTGGATAGATGTATTGTGGAAAAGGAGGGACTTCATATAACATAATTTCCGTTGTATTCTTCGCTTGAAAGTCAGTGACGATTGACGGGAGTGCATTAGCTTAGGTAAGTTTGACAGAAAAAATTAGTATTTATTCAATTAGGTTGTGTTCGCTGAGCGTTTGAGCGCACGGCGAGGTAACCGTAGAAGCGTTTTATTTCCGTGTTAGCTTAAATCGGGTCTGGTGTTTCAATAAGGTTCTCTGTCAAAATGCTCTCGTGGAGGTCAAAGAGAGTATAAAACATTATTGGAAAACGAAGACAATTGTGGTACTGGTTGTTACATTAACGTACGTGTTTGTGGCCATTACCAAGGACTGCCATCGATACTGACTGCATGGACACTGTTAGCCATTAGAGGTACCGTTAGCCGGGTGCTGCCTTTCCCCTCTCAGATGTTGAATTTGTCTGTTTTTCCTCAATGAATAATAATAATAATAATAAAAAAAAACCTGGACCAATCGAGATGCTAAAAGTTAAAATAACAAATCGAGCTCGTCTCTGATCAACAAGGCCTTATTATGTCTAGATTATTGTATTTGAGTAGTGTATAATTCACTTTACTCAATATTTCTCAGTTTATGGGATGGAAAACTACCAATTTTGTCTTCCTGCTTGGTGCTCCTGGACTCCCATGTTTACAACACAGCCAATTGGCCCTGACGAGGAAATGTCCAGAAGTCAGGGAGAAAACGCCATGAGAGGGAAAATATGCAAAACTGTTTTGGCTGAATGAGAAAACGAGGGCAGCTAAAGTACATAGATTGCTACTGTTCTTTTTATTTGCATAAACAGTAAGATATATACATATGTACCTTTAGGGCTGGACGATATGGCGGTAAAATGTATCACGATATAAACACTTCATTTCAGTCGATATAGATAATTATAGATTAGTTTTTTGTTTTAAATATTTGAAGTACTGCCAAAACACAGTTTTTGCTCCACTGTGTCATGAGGCAAGACCTTGAAACTGCTGCCGTGCAAGTGTCTCAACAGGTTGTTGCTAGGTAACCAAAGGGTGAGTTGATGCCACCCATCTTGTTGGCTGGCCTACATTCCCCAGAATGCTGTGTGGTTCTCCATCGAAGTTCAGTGAAATTACTGAATATTCTTTCCCATAAATTATCAATTGATGTTGATCATGTGTCTGTTGTGATATGTATTGTTATTGATTTACTGTGCAGCCCCAGTTTCCTGCTATCTAATTGATTCTACCTTTGTAAGACCAAACACATTTTAAGGACCTGACACTAAATGTTTGACTCTGTTGTCGTTGGTCTAGTTAGAAAGTTTTTTTTTTTTTTTTTTAAATCCAGCTGGCTGTGCTGATGGTTTGTGTGGTCTTGACCCTGAATTGTGTGGTCAACACTGGTTTCATTGTTTTCAAGAGGACAATGGAAGCAGGCCTGTACAGAGGGAGGCTGATGGGGGTGCGGGGGCACAAGGGCTTGGATAATGTATCGCCCCTTTGCTGCTACAAGTCCGTGCAAAACTCCAGTGTGAAGAAACAAAACGACAATGTTGTCGTAAAAGGTTTCTTATGCAACTTTGTGGTGTTTTGCAGCAGCTCCTGCACTAAATATTGTTTCTCAGCTCTTGTGACAACAGTGTCATTCTCTGATTACAATTTATCTACTGACAGTTCACGAGAAGTTTAAATGTAAACAACTTACAAGACAAACTGGACCAATTTCTATCTAGCTATTTTACTTCTGTTCAGCTTAAATCATCTATCCATTAAAGCCCAAACTGCTTTATCAGGTCGTTGGCATCGTTGCAACCTCTCCTCCCATTCAAGCATTTGGTAAAAGAGGAAACCTCAAACTTTAAAGTAGAAGAAAACTACAGTAGAACCAGGATCAGTGTGAGAGCCCATTGGGCTGAAATCAACTGGGGTCTGGGTTCAAGTTATACAAAACCAACAACAGAGAAGCAACGGACCTGGAATACCAGGTGTACACAAAAAGTTAATGGCAGCAATACTTCCATCAGTGACTTTATCTTAGAGGAAGGGGATAAAGGGTGCACCAAAAATTAATGACATGCAGATTTTGTGTTCATGGTACCTGAACTAAAATGTACATCAGTCCTTTTTGATAGTTTCGTGATATTGATTATATTTCTTACTGGTTTTTTTTTTTTGTCATTCATTAGATCAAAGCTATTTGTTTTGTATATTACTTCTACTATACCATCACATTGGTTATAATGTGAAGCCCTTTATTGTTGACCTATATAATAAATAATGGCTGGACTAAGGAGTACATAAAATGGCTGTGGCCTTCAAAGCTGTCCTTCAAAACAGCATCCTGTTCTATGGTTTGTTTATGAATTACAGGGTTGCTCCTGTGTAACACGACCCTCCATCCTCAGCTGTGCACTGATTGAATTTCATCCATACAGCAGCTCAACCCCCCCCCCCCCTGCCTCCTAGTCACAGATAAGCTGCAAAGTACATTAAGCAGGAAATGCATCAGAGCAGACCTGACCCGAGTGCTGGAAAGTGTGCCAGTATCTGGGACGAGTGCGACATGTTTAGCAAGTTTCAGTCTAGTTACACACAGAAACAATATCTTGACTGATTGTTACTTCAGTTGACGTACTTATTTATTACTGCGTGTTTTCACCTAACCACGAACTCAAAATCTTAATGTTTTATCCTCATTGTGCTGCTAAAATGAGTAATTAAAGATTAACTCAGGGCTTTTGTTTACATTGAATACGGTTGAAATTAGAATTGCAGGTAAGCTAAATTATTAAGATGCTAATTAACTACAGATCTCTGGTTATAAAATTTTTTTAGAAATGAGATTTTGAAGGTTTAGTGGTGACATGTTTGAAGCAGTCAAATGTTTGTGGCTAGTTTCCGATAAGTCTTTGATTTATTGGTTCCTGTTTTAGCTGTTTAATGATGTTTTTTTCAGGACTGTAATATAAGAAAGAGCATTGAAACCATTTTTTATTGTCCTTTTGCAGTAAACGTACATTAACTATTTAGACTAGAAGAAGTAGTGTAATTATCCTGCATTTTTGTTTCAGTTGAACTATTTTAGAATATATCTAATTCATTTTTTTTAATTTAAAATGATACATGGGACATAAAAAAGGAAAACTCACTAATACCTAAATGGTACATTCATACAAATTTCTTAAAATGGTAGTAGAACTTGGAGTGTAAAAAATATTTAATTATTTATTGTTATTTTAAAGGTTTCAGATAATAAAAAAATAATATCAAAGATAAAACCAAGAAGTAGTTTCAAATGGTGATTTCAGTTTTATGAGGAAGTAGCTGCTCAAACCAAGTAATTGCCTTCTTAACCACACAGTGTGTTCAGCAGCAACAAATGGCCTTAGTTGCTGCTTTTTTTTTTACTATCAGACATATTTAAACATCAGCATAAACACATAATGAAGCCTTTCCCCTTAATAGTTAGTTGAATAAATCAGACATTTTATTTTCTCTTCATCCATTCTGTAAAACATGATTTTTGATCGTCACTTGTATATATTTATTTTGATTTTCAGCAGAAAGGTCTGGAGAATACACCCTTTTATTGTCCCTTTCCGTAAACTCAAGTGCACTTCAGCTTACGTTCTCAATCCAACGCCTGGACTTTCTTCTACAGGTTCCTCTGATGGAGAGCAGAGTTTATGTTTACACCAATTAAAATAATTTCACATGGTCCTGATGAAGCATAGCACACAGACACCTTTGTACCACACTATGGTGTTCTTTTTCTGAAATAATGTATTCATATTCTGTCAGGATGTAGTGGGATACACACTTCCTAATAAGTTCCAATTTTGTCCCATCAGACCACTGAAAACTTTTCCTGAAATCTTTGGGGATCTTCATATGTTTTGGCAAATGTGAGACGGGTTCTTTTTGGTTTCCACCTTTGAACTCTCCCACGGACGCCATTTTTGTGAACTTCAGCGTCGTTCTTATTTCCCCGAATGAGTCGTCAGTGTGGTCTTGACATAATTCTTTCAGATGGGCTACGCCTGGGAGGGCTGAAAGATGCTCCATGTTTTCTTCATTGGAAGATAATGGCTCTCAACGAGGGTGGTTGGAATCCCAAACCCTTACAAATGGCTCAGTAACTCTCTCCAGTCCAATACATGTCAACGATTTGGTCTCTTATTAGTTGTTGAATTTTTGGTCAAGACATGATGTGTTTGTTTTTGAAGCCTACTTCATGTAGCCAGACAAGGGATTTCTCTCCAAGGGTCTGGCAACATTTGCACCAGCGTATAGCTAGTAAAATTGAATGTTGTTTTGGGTAGCAAATTTCCCAGGCTAACTTGCTAGAAAAGCTACATATTAGCTTTGGGTGCTGACTTGCATGCTAGCTACCTGACAATTAATTTTTGTGTTTCTTCAGCTTTTCTTTTCCCAGCAGTAAAATTTAGGAAAGATCTTTTCCTAAATCTGATCAAAACACATCTAAGTGTTTTAATCAAAAACACTTAAATATGACGGGGTAAGATGGAAGTAATCTTCAGACACAATGTTTTCTCACTGCTTTGTCATTGTGGTGTATAAATGAGGTAAAGGAAGCAGAAACTGGCAGTTGCTTCATCTTTTATGAGAGCTCGAACAGGGAGGTAGTATTTGACCCGCTGTATGGGAGGAGGCTTTTGCATTACACAGAAGAAAAATATTTGGGAGGTGTTGAGCTTTAAATGGGACACATTTTTTAGTGAGATCAAGGGTTGGTTTGTGGGAAGAAAAAAAATGCAATCAATCACCCAGTGGCTAATATGCAACCTGGATTGCATCATATCTAGCAGATTTAGTGACTTTACACATTCATTTCAAAGCACTCTGTTGCCTGCCGTCAAAATAACCCCGTCAGATTCTGACTCTTCAGGCTGACTCACTGGTGAGGCAAAAAAGGCTGCGAAACACAAACAAAAAGGAAATCTGAAAGGAAGAACTGCCGAGAGCAAATTTCTTTAACGTTAAATCCCTTACTAAAGCGATGCGACCTTCACTGTCGCTTATTGCGACAATGAAGGTCATTCCTCCTCCTCAAGAAGAGGATGGTATAGTCAGGTACACAACCAGAAGCAGTTCATTTGTTTTATGGCTCACCCGAACAATTGGTTAGATCAGCAACAAGGTCAGTAGGTCCTGTGTTGTAGCCCCTGCTGTGATGCGTAGCTATGACATCCTCCTGTTTGTCTGCAGTGGCTGTTGATGGACCATCCCTATGAAAACACAAAGCTACAATGGGACAGAATACCTCAGAACAAGAGGACCAAGAAGAACCCTTCCCGGTAGGTTTTGGACTAATGCCCGTAGTTACGAGTCCAGATTGGTATGTTAGTGAGTTGAGTTAGAAGAGACCAGTAGCTTTCTGAGGCGATTCATTTATGAGGCAACAAGCATGTCATGTGACCCGTCATGATCGGCAACCTACCTAATCCTGTTGAGTCCTTGGGCAAGGTACTTTGCCCGCTTTTCCTGTGGCGCTAATTGAATGACAATCTCACTGATGATATGATTGAACAAATGACTGTTGTGCAAAGTTCTCTTCAGTCCTCTTGTTAAAAAGAGTTGCGCAAATGCAGGCCGTTTCTGTCTTTTTCACTTTCTGCCCGATTGCTTTTTTCTTTAAATTAGACAGGTCACACTAAAGCTAAGTTTTGGCAATAAGTTAATGTTTTTTGGTGTCTGGAAAATGAGTTGTTTCAAAAACTTCACAAATCACAAATCAGCAGGCACTGCCCCTCACCTAAACTTTGATTTGGGGGTGGTGTCCAGCAGCTACTTATTTGGATTTGAAAGTGACAGAGCCCCAAGAAGGCTCATTCTGAAAGGAGCTCAAAACAGGCAGAAGTGAGCAGACTGACATCTCTTTATTTAAGAATGAATTTATGCAAAAAATGTAACAAGGATGTTTTGTATCGACCTGTCCTAACTTGTTCAAGAAAGCATAATAATTGGTCGCCTTTAACCTCAGGGTGTGTTCTTGAGCTATCCAGAGCATGTTGCACTCCTCATTTCCGTTGTACTTTTGTCCCATCCAGCCCATTTACTGCCAAATAATGTCAAGCTGGCTACAAACGCATAGATAATTGCAGATGACGCTGATAAACATCCACTGGCTCTCTGCCAAAGACCAATCACACTCACTTTTAATCTTATGATGTTAAATCTTATTGTTGACCAAACACACACAAAGCAAACAGTTTTATCTCAGATCTCTGCACTCTTAACAGACATGCTTTTTAGTGATTGCAATCATTTTAATCAAGATCATTTTAACCTTACATTGCCAGGAAACGGGGAAGAAAATCTATGTATTTTGGTGATTTTTTTTATTTTTTATTTTTTATTAAATCATGTCCAGCAAATAACAAGAAAAGAAAGTAGATTGAACTAATAGATGAGATGCAACTTTTCCCCTTTTTGCCGGGCATTGCTGCCTACAGGGTGAATTCCTGATTCCCACATGCTTTCACAGCTCAGTGAAAGAAAGACCGCCGCTGGGTCCACGTTTCATGCTGCAACATTGTAGTGTGAAGCCGTTGTCTCGTCGGCTTATCATGTGCACTAGCATGCCTCTCCGTTTCACTTTTTGTCTTTCAGGACAGATTTGAAAACCTCAAGACATTTGTGGAGGAAGAGCTACAGACGAGCATGGTGAGAGCACTTTCATTTCTGCCTTTTTTCAGCCGTTTTTACCACTGCAGCAGATTTTATTACCTTAAGCTAAAAGTTTAGTCCTCCACTTTGTGAATTCAAGCAGATTTAATGGAGAACCTGGTGCTCTCATTTTTCTTTTGCCACACACACACACACACGCACTCACATCTGCATATATATGTATATATTTTCTTTCTGCTCTCTCTCTCCAGATGGTGGGAGTAGTTGTTGGTGCTGGCGTCGCCATAGTCCTCATCGCCATCCTCATCTTCTTCATCTTGCGGAGGGTCCGGCACCGAAGTCAGTAAACGCAGAGTCCCATTTCTCAGCCTGCTCTGAAAAGTTGTCATGGAAACGGCACATTATATAGCTCTGGTTCATTTTGACGTTAACCTTTATTTCGCAGACATCGAGGTTCAGGAGGCACCGAAGTATCGCTTCCGCAAGAGAGACAAAGTCATGTTCTACGGACGAAAGATTATGCGGAAAGTGAGTGGCGGGCTGAAAATGTTTCGGTTTTTCGCGTCTGGCGGCGTTCCAGCCACAAACATTCACCTACTTGATTCAGATTTTATGTGCTAGATTAATTCAAAGCAGAAAACAGTTGAGAAGTAGAAGAAAAATGGGTGTTTATTTGTACGATTTTGTGAAAATCATGCATCGCTTTCATTCTACTGAAATCTAAGTTTCCATTTGGTAATCCATCTGGGTTTGTGGGTAAAACACGACAAAATATGTAAAAATTCTAGACATGACACTTTTAAAAAAAAAATAAAAAATCCTTCTCAAAGCAGAGACGTGTATTTTTACAAAAACAAACATTAGCACTGGAACCCATACTCACATCCCTTTCCCCACAGGTTTCCCAGTCTACCTCTTCGCTGGTGGGGGCTTCCTCCTCTTCTTCTCGTCCACGCCTAAAGAAGAAGCAGAAAATGCTCAACATTGCCAAAAAGTAAAATGCTCTTCATAAAAATTGCCCTCCCTCTTTAATCTCTCTTTATGACATGACTTGTGTTGCTCGTGCAGGATCCTGCGCTTCAAGAAGGAGGTGCCCATCCTGCAGGCGAAGGAACCCCCTCCCTCGGTGCTGGAGGCAGATCTCACTGAATTCGACGTGGCCAACTCCCACCTCCCGTCCGAGGTGCTCTACATGCTCAAAAATGTCCGGTAGGTGTGCGCGACGAGACGCTTTTTTTGCATTTGTAGTCGCCCGCTCGTATTCTTGTTTCATCACCGTGGCCACTTTTTGTTTTGTTACTAACCTTAGGGTTTTGGGTCACTTTGAGAAGCCTCTCTTCCTGGAGCTGTGCAAGCACATGGTGTTTCTGCAGTTCCAGCAGGGAGAGCACGTCTTCAAGCCAGGACAGCCTGACAGCAGCATCTACGTGGTTCAAGACGGAAAGCTAGAACTGTGCCTTACAGGGGTGGTGAGGCTGCAGTTCATATCCCTTCACTCTCCTTGTTTATCAGCTGTCATTTATCTAAGCTTAACACAAATTTAGAGTTAATTTACCGCTGAGAATTGGTATTTTAATTTTGTTGTTGAATAGCTTTGTCCAAATAATTAATGTTTTGATTGAATCGAGACTCATTTGCATATAAATCTGAAGACCGGGTTCGCATGGGTGCTTGAAATCCTTGAAAATGCTTGAATTTCAATGTGTTTTTCAGGTTCCTTGCTTGATTTCTGTATGAAGTCCGTGCAAGTGCTTGAAAGTAAAACTGGACAGTTTTGTATTAAAGTTAAATCTAACACTTGATTAAAAGCCCAAAGCTTTTAATTTGCATTTATCATGATGGTATTTTGTACATGTATGATATTTTCATACACCCAAAAAAAGAGGCACATTTCTTTCTCACTAAATGAAGTTAAATCAGACCAAACTTTTCTTGTTACAGGTCAGTTAGAACACTTTGCCACTCTGTGGGAATTTTAGTTAAATTACAAAAATAAATTTATAAAGATGCAGTTTTACCAGGAAAACATCTTCAACATCTTAAAATTGTAAAAAAGAAAAAAAAAGTTGTTTTAATAATGAAACGCCTTTAGTAGTTATCAAGCGTGATCGTCTTCGCTCTGCAAGACGAAGCTCCAGGTTGATGGAAACTTCTGGTCATTTCAGATTTTACATTTCTTCCATTTCTTAATAAACACACCCAAAGCTACGCAGCCGTATCCATCACCTTTTCTCTAAGCTTTATACAGTTTGTCTTGTAATTCATTCCAGGTTTTTGTAGATCTATCTTGTCTCTGAAGTCAACTCTCACCCCTGGTGGTGAAGAAGCTGAGATTTAACCAATTTTTGTGGAAAAACATGTTTCCTCCAGCTACGTTAGGTTTAGGGTTATTTGTAAATGACTTTAGCTTTACACCCATCTTTGGGAGTCAAAGTCTTTACAGTTGCAGAGGATTAAATCCCGAGTGCCTGAATTCTTAAAAAGTCTTAAATTTATGGATCTAAAATAAAGGCCTGAAATGGTATTGTACGGTCTTGAAAAGTCTTGCATTTGAGACGGTGAAACCGGCAGAAACCCTGCAGCCTCTTTCACTTACAGACATGCAAATTTATTAATAAAAAAAAAAATCTGAGATTGATTTCATATTCAGCATTTGTCCTGATAAAGACGTCTTTTCAAATGTAAATTGGTTAAAAAAATAAATAAATAAAAATAAACGGTTAAATATCTTGTCATGCCCCCCCAACCTGAATCTCTCCTGTTTATCCCCTAGGATGGCAAAGAGAGTGTGGTCAAGGAGGTTTTTGCTGGAGACAGTGTTCACAGCCTCCTCAGCATTCTGGATGTCATTACAGTAGGTCACAATGCAAACACACATCTGCACACAAATGTTTTTCTTCCCCCAATTCCCAGAGAAACTTCTCATTATTACCCTTAAGTGAGATAAAGTACTTTTATAGCATTGATTGAATATTCCTGACGTCGTTGATGTTTAACTCTTCCTCTACCATGAGTCACACAGACATGCCTGATCTCATTTCGACCCAAATCTAGTTAGGCGTTAGTGCTTAAATGATGTCGGCTGCAGTGACTCTGTTGAACGTTGTTGTCTGAATAGTCTCAGAATGAAGCAACATTTGTTTTCAGGGCCATCAGAGGCCTTACAGAACAGTGTCGGCTCGAGCTGCAGAGGTCACCACTGTTCTCCGTTTGCCCGTCGAGGCCTTCCTCACCATCTTTGAGAAGTATCCCGAGAGTCTGGTGCGAGTAATTCAGGTGAGTTTAGTACTTCTCATTACTTTATCATCAGTATAAATGTTCTCCGCTGGATACTGAATGAGATTTCAGCAACTAGTAGATATGTTTTCTTTACCCGAGTGAAAGAAAGCTGAGCCCCTCCCCCACCTCCTTCAAATCAGATAAAATTGGTGTCAAACGTTTGTGCTGCTTTTGTGCAGCAAAAAATTTCAAATCTCAAGGTGTTATGAAGGAGATTCAAGAGACGTTGACTGATGGAAACCAACACCTTGATTCTTTCAGTTTGGCTCCACAGACATCCTTGCATGTCCAATCTGTTGCCTGATCACAGCAGATCAGTTGAAGAGAGTAATTATTTTCATTAACTATCAAATTTCTTTTTTCAGAAATCTAGTAATTCAAACAATTTTAAGAAGTCAGAGTAAAATAAATGGGTCTTGAGGTACTTTTTTTTTTTTTAGCCCCCCTGCTGGTTTCAAGGTGATGCATTAATGACTTTCCGTTTTCTTTCTGTTCAGATTATCATGGTGCGTCTCCAGAGGGTTACAGTCCTGGCTCTGCACAACTACCTGGGGTTGACCAATGAGCTGTTCAGCCATGTGAGTTATTAGAGGCACAAAACACACTCAGTGCAACATCTGTTATTTTGTATCCATATCTAGGCCTGTCGCGGTAAACAATAAATCAATTAATCGCTTGATAAATGAAAATGATCATTTTAATTTATCGGCTGTGTCATTTCTTCCTGCCTTTTTCTTTTTCTGTTGATGACACTGGATGAAAAATGTGTCATATGTTGTGTTTAATTTTTATTGAAGTGCAGTTTTTGTTAACGCAGCCTGAGAGTCCATTTTATTTTTGTTTTACCAGTTCCAGTGTTAAGTGTTCTTTTGAAAACAGGCAGGATGTGCTTGAATTATTATGTCGGTACTATTACTTAATCTTAAAGTGGTCTTCCAATATTATTATCGTTATTCGCAATAATTTTTGAACCAGTTAATCGCTCAGCAAAATTTGCTATCATGACAGGCCTAACCACCTCTGTTGGAGGTCATTTTAGTCACAGGTCACTTAAAAAAAACAAAACAAAATCTTACCCAGTGTTTTTGGTATGGTTTCTACTGTAATATGAAATAAGACAAAACTAACAATTAACTTTTCAGTAAAAGTTAATTGTTAATGTTAAGCCAACAGTTCCTTAATATTGATAAAAAAAGAGTACAATCAGTGAAATAATCCATCAGTAGGGCAAGACATTTTTCCCATATTATAAGTCACAACTAGCATTTTTTCATCAGAAATTGTTGACTTAAAATAAGCACCTATATCTTGTTAAAGTTACTTGGAATGTAAGTTAGCGTTCTTATTTCAAGTAATCTAAAATATTTGCTGTAGAATTTAGACCAAAAATACTTGGTATGTTTTCAGATAAACATATGCAGCACATACACTGTATAGAGTAGACATATAATCATTTTTCCTCACTTTCTGACTTTAAATCAGACTAAGTGGATGTAGCAGAAATTGTAACTTCAGGGCTTTTCAAAGGAACACATAGTGGACCCTACATGAGCCAGCCTGTATTCATTTCTTCTTTTGTTAGGTTCTGATTACAGATTTTATGCCTCATGCATGTTTTCCATGCCCTGTGGTTTCACAGGAAATGCTTCCTTCCCGTCTCCCGCCGACGTCTCCCCACGTGCCGCGCACCAGCCCCGTCCGCCATGGGAAGCGATTCGGCAGCCTGAGCGTTCCAGAGGAGCATCGGGAAGCCGCCCTTAAAGGTGAAGCTTCAGGTAACGTCATTATGCTGAGCTTAGCATAGCGCCACCATGTTGGGAGGGGTGGATCAGTGAGCAGCACAAACTGCAGCAGTTGGTAGAAAAAGAAGCAACTATTTAGAAAAACAAAATGTCCGTGTCGTTTAGAGATAATAAAAACTCACGCTGTAGCTTACCTGTGTTGGGAAATTTCTTTTTGAAACGTTAATTTTTGTTTTCCTTTTTGTCTCTTTCTGTAACCTTCCACTGCAGAAAGACAACCTGCCGCAGCAAACAGACATGAGGGAACTAATGACGTGTAAAAATGAATGAATAAAACTAAAAATTCTCCCAGTAGGAATCTTATTTATTTTTATTTTGACAAAAATATCTCTGATATTAAGAAAGAACCGAGTATTTCTGAATAAATGCAGCTTCTTGCGTGCTTCCGACATGTTTCAGTCTGAAAAAGTTTGAGTAAACATTTAATATGGTGATATGGCTCATTTTCCAGGTCTGGATAAGTTTGGAAAAAGATATTTGTGTTTCGATAGTTTCTTCCCGAGACAATCGCCGAAATGTTGTGACCTTGTTTTCATCTTCCTTCCTTTTCTCTTTGTGTCCTTCCTTATTAGTTGTGCCCTTTCTTTTTTCCTTGGTCCTGTCTTTTTCCTTGCGACCTTTCTCCATTTTTTTTGGAGACTTACTTCCTTTTGCCTTGTTTCTTCTTCTGTCCTTTTCCTTCTTTCTTCCTTGTCTTTCTTTTCTTTCTTTGTGTATTAATTTATTCAATGGTCCAAAAGTTGGCCACTTTATTTATCTGCCATAAAATCACTGGAAATCTTTTTATTTTGCACTTATAAATGGACTAAAAGGACTGGGAACACTTTTTTAAAAAAATGTCTGGAAAAGTTATTTCCCATAATTTGTTTTTTAAGAATGTCCTGTTGTTTTCATGCATTTCGTTTAATCACAGGGGCGGACCAAGGAAAAGAAGGAGGTCCGCCAAATCTCAGCAGGACAATTTCCATGCCAGTGGACATCTCTGGTGAGAGACTTTTGGTCATTATTTAACGGTTTTCCAGTTTTGATAATAACAAGTTTGAATTGTTATTTACTTTTGCAGTTTTCTTGTTGACCTATTAACAGGTCGGGTTGTTTATCTGCAGTCTGCATGTTTGAAATGTAACTCAGATGAGAAAAATTAAAGAAAGAGATTAAAGATGTCTCTGTGTCACCATGGAAACATCATGTCTGTTTTTATTGGTGGTGCGGGATGTTTAACCAGTCTCTGGGCCTTTTTATCACATGTACTTACGCCCTAAAATCATTTTTAATTTCCCCTTTATGGAGTTTAAAAGTTGAACTGATTGCTGCTTAAAAGACAATATTTTCAATCCAGATCACTTTTTCTAAACCGTTCCAACTGCAGTTCTCTCACTTTGCTATTAGGAAGTAATGACTTGTTGGTTTATGGTTTTATGACCAAACAGATGGTGAGATATGAAAATCAGCAGAGCGAAAAGCTTAGCTTGGCAGAATAAAACGAGACGATTCTGTGATGTGCCTTTTGAAGTTATGACACATCAGAATAATTATTTGTTTGCAGCAGATGTTGTGCTGGACAAATCATCAAGAAAGCAAGCATCGATGCTTTCACTTAGATGAAAACTCTTTTTCGTGTGTTTGTGTGCAGAAATGTCTGAATTGTTTTTTTTTTTGTTTTTTTTTTATACCTACATTTTTTTTTTTTTTTTTTTTGTGCAGGTATTCAGAAAAGTGTGAAGTCAGATTTTGACATGGCGTTCGAACGAGGACGGATTTCTGCCTCTGCAGAAGACGGCAACACACCTCCAACCTTCAGTCGGGTCGGTGCACAAATAAGACCATGCGCTCACTTCTGGCTTCCTCGCATGAGTTAAAGTGTATTCAGTTTCGCGTGACAACAAAACCTAAAGTCACTTTTAACTTGTGGTAGCGAGGAAGCAAAGCGACTCATCCAAATGTAGCGCTTATGAAAGGTTCCTTTTTGAAATGATTGTGTTTCTTTGCAGTCCGTTTCCCACGAACAGCGCGAGAGGAAAGTGACGGTGGAAGAAGTTCCATCAGGGATCTATCTGTATCCTGAGCAGGAATCGGGCGTGGACAACATTTTCGCACTGTCATCCAGTCGGTGTAACACCTCGCTCTTTGAGGAAGCTCAAAAAGAAGTTCTCAAACTCATGCGAATTGAGGTATGGTTTAACTTTTCATTCAGTTACAAAACACTATTTCTTGTCTTTTTTTTCTAGAATTGACTTCAAATTTCCAAAGTTTGTTGTTGTTGTTGTTAGACTGGCTGTATTGAAATCACTCTGAACTATGGAAACCCAAAGTGTGCTTTGGTGACAAAAAAAAAAAAAAAATCCAGATTTTTCTGAAATTAAATATTCAAAAACAAAAAATTGGATCAATGGATAAAACTAATGTATGCCAGCCCTAATATTTTCATATGATGTGTAAATGGGGGACGCATATCGGAAACCTGACGATCAATAAATAGCAGAAATGTCATAAACAATTGTGCCATCAACACGTCAATAACGGGTTACTCCCGCTGCCTCCTAAACACCCTGAGCTGCTCAGAGCGGGAAGGAGGGAGGAAGTGACTGTGGAATGTGACTGTCTCCAATATTGGAGGCGTTCTACGCCTATGGTTGGGACTGAAAGAGGGCATTCTTACTTTGTACTTTCTTCTTTTTATCGGTGTAATTTCTTTTGACATTTAACCCAGACCACTTGCTAACCTTTCCTATGCAGAGAATTGTTGTTTCCAATCAACCAACCAACCAATGCACTGATTAAAATGTTCGCTTAGATCCAAAAATAAATAGATTTTTATGTGCGTGTGGTCATTCATGTATCTGAATAATGTGGCTGCAATCAGACTCCCATGTGAAGCGTCTCCAAAATGTCCTGCACGCGCATTTTGTTCGACTTTATTTTCCTCCATCTTCCTACTGACACTGTGTCTCCTCTCTTTTAGGATCCTGGTTTGTTAAGCGGGAAAGTGACGATGCACTATGCGAAGGCTGGAGCCGTTTTAGCAAGGCAGGGAGACCAGGTAATTACTCTACCAGACGCTGATTGACTGTGTGTGTGGTAACTGAAAACAGTTCATTTCTGTTCGTGGTCCCGCAGGATGTGAGTCTGCACTTCGTCCTGTCTGGTTGCCTGCATGTTTACCAGCGAATGATCGACAAACAGGACGCCGTCTGCTTGTTTGTGACCCACCCAGGAGAGATGGTAGGCCAGCTCGCGGTGCTCACCGGAGAGCCTCTTATCTTTACCATTAAGGCTGTCCGAGACTGCACTTACCTGAAGATCTCAAAGTCAGATTTCTATGAGTGAGTGTTTTCCTCTTTTCTGTGGCCAAAGTATACATGTTTGAAAAGATGCTAGTTATGAGCTCGGTTTAGAATCATCAGCATGTTTTCCTTTGAATTAATCTTTTTAGCCAAAGCAAATTGTCTTTTTGTTTGTCATTGCCGTTCACTATTGCCCTTCGTTCAGTCAGTACTCCTCCTCGTTTCTGCCCCCTGCAGGATTATGAAGGAACAGCCCAGCGTGGTGCTGAGTGTGGCCCACACGGTGGCCATTCGAATGTCGGCTTTTGTCAGGCAGATGGACTTTGCGATCGACTGGATGGCTGTTGAAGCGGGCAGAGCCCTCTACAGGTTCGTCCAGGTTTTCCTCACAAAGACGCACAGAGACATATTTGCATTTATTTGCAATAAAGGAAAATATTACATAAACATATTTTGCTTGCTGTTCTCGCACAGTTCAGTTGCATGTTTGTACAATCTTTGCTGATGGATGATGCATCTAAACTAGATTGAAAGCTTCCATTTTTTTAAAGTAAAAGTGGAACTTGGACAACTTTGTTACAATATAAAGGGATGCATTTACTTTCTATCACTTTAAGAATTATGATTTAAAGCTAATTAAAAACCTTTCTATTCAGTTTCTCAGGGAGTTGCCATAATATCTGTCTCTAAAAAATGAGACAAATTGAAAGGACAAAAGTGTTTTTTTTTTGGTGCAGGAATCTTAAATCCGTGTTATTTGAGAGTTGTCCAGCAGACTGTCGTTTCGACCGCACTTTTTCCGCCCACTTAACTTTCCATTATTCTGGTTAGAAGCAGAACTTGATTAACTTCCTTTGTGGCTTACCCGTGATTATTTAAAATTGTTTAAAATTATTTTAATAATTATATTATTAGTTATAAGTTGTTAGCATGAGGTCAAACAGTTCCACTTTAGCTTCATCAAACCTCAGTTTGTGTCTCCAAAAACAAAGATTTTTTGGCGTACTGGCTTCCTCCTCCCTGAGTGTCCTTTCAACCAATATCAGCACAAAACATGTTTCACTGTGAATAATCACTGACAAACTTGAGCCAGAATCTTCACAAAATCCTTTGTTTTTCGGACGAAAATCAATTCATTTCTGGGACACCGAACCCGTCTGCTTAGCAAAATCTTCTTGGTAATTCTGACTAATGATAAAACCAGAGAAGTTTGATCTCTTAATTTGGTGCAAAACTTCTGGTTTCAGCTGTATGTGCTGAAACCAAAGAGAACATATCTATCACTACTTGAAATGAATCCATGTCTAATTAAATAAATGTTTCAATCATATTCAGATTTACTGAGATGCATCACTGTTAAGACTCTTTTAGTGTTTTATTAGCAAAAACATCTCAAAATGCATGTTTTGCATCGTTTGCGACAATTTCGGGTGTTTAACTGCAGACAAGACGACCAGTCGGACTGCACCTACATCATCCTGAACGGACGTCTGCGATCGGTCATCCGTAAGGCGAACGGCAAGAAGGAGCTGGTCGGGGAATACGGCAGAGGAGACCTCATTGGCGTCGTAAGCATATTTGGTTTTGTCTTCTCTTGAGCAGACGCTCAACTTTGAATCAAACTCTGGGTTTTGGAGCAGGATCTTGTTTGTCCTCCAGGTGGAGGCGTTGACCAAGCAGCCCAGAGCCACCACCGTGCACGCCGTGAGGGACACGGAGCTGGTCAAGCTGCCAGAGGGAACGCTCAACAACATCAAGAGACGATACCCGCAGGTGAGACGAGCGCGCCGTTTAAGACAACGCAATCTCTGCAGCTTTCACACACAAAGATGCCAGATGAAAAGGTCTGGATAAGTATGCTATTTAAAAAGAAAGGAATTAAGTAGGTTTCAGTCTTTTTTTGCTTGTGTTGTTTGAAAGATTAAAAAACAAGGAGAATTTCATATAAATGAGGCACTTTTCACATACATTTTTATTGAAGTGGCATCTTTAGTCTTTGACTTGCAGAGTCACAATTTGAATTTTTATTAAATTCTTTGATTGCTTTGCTTGTTGAGAATCCACAAATGCATGCATAAATAAAAATTTTTTAAAAACCCCAGGACAAAACACAAAACCTTTCTGTCTTCGAGACCTCATTGCTTCAGAGTTTTGAAATGAACTTGTGGTTCTTAAATAATGGGGAAACCACAATTAATTAATAACATTTATATTATAATTTACTAATTTTATAATTCAGTTTCATTTTTGAGAGCTTTACTTGTTTTCCTCTGTTGCTCAGCAGACAGCTTTATAGCAGCTGTTGCTACGAAGGTCACCAGAGATTTTGGGTCTTTCATATGATCAATAATGACTCGTGTCACTTCTCTCCTGAACATGAACACATGAAAAAAACAAAATAAATACTTAAACAATCATATTTACACCATATGTGATAAATCTGTATAAAATATTTCCAAATTTTATTACATATGTGGGCTTTTTGAGTTGCACATCATTTCTAATTTTACTTATGGACATTTTTATGTTATTACATACATAAATACTTTATCAATTTATTGAATTGTGTAATTTCATGGCTGCTCTCCTGCGTCACATGTTTGTTTTCTTGTTATTTTTTTCTTTTTCCTTAGGTTGTGACAAGGTTGATCCACTTGTTGGGCCAGAAGATTCTGGGGAACCTGCAGCAGGGTCGGGGGCCATTCTCAGGTCAGAGGATGTCGAAACACACCTCTGTCTCTCTCTCTTTCTGACTGTCTGTCTCACTCTGTCTCTCTGACTGTCTGTCTCACTCTGTCTCTCTGACTGTCTGTCTCACTCTGTCTCTCTGACTGTCTGTCTCACTCTGTCTCTCTGACTGTCTGTCTCACTCTCTCTCACACACTCTTTGCTCCCCTCTCACCAGGTTCGGCGCTAAGTTTGCCAAGTATGACAAAAAGTGCAGATGTCACCAACCCCACTAGTAACCTCTCCACTGTGGCTGTGCTTCCTGTGGGTGACGAAGTGCCAATAAGCGCCTTTAACTTGGAGCTCAGCCACGCCCTCAGTGCCATCGGTAACTTCCCCCCCTTCCACTTTCTGGACATTTTTCCTCAATTTCTTCATATTGGCGTCTTCTCTTAATTTTGTTTTGTTTTCTTTATTTTACCTTGTCCCGGTTTGACCCTCGAAGGCCCCACTCTGCTTCTCACCAGTGACATCATCAGGGAGCGCCTGGGAGCCTCTGCTCTGGACAGGTCAGTCTGGTGCTCAGCGACGTATTTCCCTTTTCCAGTATTTTTTAATTTTTCTTACAAATTACAAACGTTTTCCAGAAAAATGTAAAACATTTCTAAAATTCAACACATTCTCAAATCTGTTTTATATATTTAATTGTTTCAAGTTTGTTTAATTTCTTCAGATTTGATTCGATACCTCTTTGTCTAAATCAGACGTCGGTCATTTTGCCCTCAGCTCAAAGACAAAAACAATTGAGCCGCAATTTTTCTCTCTAGGTATAATTTGTAATTTTTAAAGAAACACAATTTTATTTCCATTTTTAAGTTTTAAAAAATTAGAAAATTGAAACATTTTCTTCCATAGGATGATATTTGTAGATTTTTTAAATCCCACTTTTCAAATAAGAAAGATATAAACATATATTCGTTGCACTTTTTGGTCATTCTGTTTTGAAATTTTTTTGCAATTAACTCTGTTAAAAATAACTGCTTTTGTTTTATATCCATGTTTAAAAGTGGGCTCTCAGGTATGGCCGTCACAAACCACGCGAGTAAAACTAAATTCTGAAAACTAGAGAGCCGCTTTTGCTTTTTTATAAGAAAAAAGGTTAAAGCTGTGCCTTTTAAAAGCTCAAACATAAAAACATTGTTTATTTGTTACATTTTGTTCCATTTCCCTCAAATTTAGATTATTACAGAACCACAAATGGGCGTGGGACCCATGAATTCAGCATTCGTATATTCAAACTGTTTGCGAATGTTTTCATGTACCGTAACTCCAAACACAACAAATCCTGATATATTTCTTCTTGGGAGGTTGAAAAGTACCTCAGAACAATGCTTAATGACACGCTATTGGCTTTTCACAGCAGCCAATCCAGGAGCCCCATTCATTGTCATTGGAGCTGATTGGCTGTACCTGCAAGAGCTAAAATAAGGAAGACTGCAGGTGTTAGCTTCGGTGGTAATGTGACTATAGTTGGTTTCAGCCAAAGCTATTAATCAGCACTCTGGAAGATCCAAAGAGAACTGTCCACCATGTTTGTGAGGCTTTATAATGGTGACATTATTTCACTGACAAGTCGGACCTTTAAGCCTTTGTTTTGCTTTTAAAACCTTCGGTGTTGCTGGGATACAACCCGATTCTTCATCTTCCCGTTGATTTCAGCATCTACGAGTACCGTCTTTCTGGCTGGCTGGCCCAGCAGGAGGACATCAATCGAATCGTCCTGTACCAGACGGACAGCAGCATGACGCCGTGGACGCAGCGCTGCATCCGGCAGGCTGACTGCATCCTGATAGTGGGCGTGGGGGATCAGGAGCCCGCTCTGGGGGAGGTGTGTGTCCGCCAGCAGAGGACTGTAAGGGTGATAACTGCACTGTAACGCTCCTCTCCTCTCGTCGTCATCCCTAAAGTTGGAGCAGATGCTGGAAAACACAGCCGTCCGCGCGCTGAAGAAGCTCATCTTGCTACACAGAGAAGACGGACCCGGTCCGTCCAGAACCGTGGAGTGGCTCAACATGCGCAGCTGGTGCTCGGGTCATCTCCACCTGAAGTGTCCCCGCAGGGTCTTCTCCAGACGTAGCGCCACCAAGCTGGTACATTTCTGTACACTTTTAAAAAAAAAAAAAAGTTTTCTAAATCAAAGAGCTCATTTCACGCGTTGCAGTTTGTATTTTGTCTCTGCAGAGGGAAGTTTATGAGAAAGTGTTTCAGAAAACGGCGGACAGACACAGCGATTTCTCTCGGCTGGCCCGAGTTCTCACTGGAAACAACATCGCGCTCGTGCTGGGTGGAGGCGGAGCCAGGTGAATCTGAGTAGCTGTTTAAGTAGCTGACAAGCTGCTAATGTACATTTGTTGGTGAGCTAGCTTTTTGCATCTGTCACAGATATAGTGTAACTTCATTGCCAACTGGCTAAACAATGTTCACCTGTGGCTCACTTCTGTTACCAACTGTACGATGCTACAGTCATTCTATGCTAACAAAACTTTACACTAAAATAGAAATATTTCATAAAAACCTTTCATTTGTACATCACAATATTGCAGGGTTTCCCCCAGTGTATTATAAATCTGGCGGCCCGCCATGCTTGATTCAAGTGTAGAAATATTGTTTACAAGATATTGTAAATATATTATGTGAATATATTATGTATAAATATTTAAAGCATAGGCTCCAGTTGAGATTAAAATGGTACAAACCATGTAAAATATGCAGCCTTCATTAGAAGTAATCACTAGAACAGGTCCAATACGTTGTGTGAGATTGACCATTACTTGCTTTAGATTAGTCTTTCTCAAACTGTGGTTCCTGGACCACTGGTGGTCCGCGGGCGCACCCTGGTGGTCCGTGAGGTACTACATGTAACCTAGCGTTTATTTGCTGACTTCAGCTCAAAGTACGATTCTACAGTTAGCTTTCCAAAGGATTGTGTTTAAAAACAATAATGGATAATTGCTTATGACAATTTATGCCGCAACAGGTACAGAAAACCACAAATACAACAATTCAGTCAAATATAAATCTATTGTTAATCTCTTCATGCTAAATTAATAAAAAGATTATTTCAATATTTAGTCACAACTTCATCTATAATTTGAGTCACGCAGAACTGATCTGATCGTTTCCATAGCAACGATCAGAAGAAAGACCGTGCCACAGAACTACAGTGAGTTCGTTGATGAGGTCATAGATGACATCATGTGCATCACAATAGATCAAAGACGTTCTGAGCCTTTAACTGTTGGAATCTCAGTACATTGAAGCATTCAGGATCCAGACGGCTCTTTGAGATTTTACTTCTCCACAATGTTCAGTTTTTCGGATGCACTCGTACCTTTTGCTCTGCCACTCGGCTGGGGGCTGGGCTACGTTGTGACGACCAGCATGAAGAGGATGTTCGATTATTTAACAGCAACGGACTCAAATTTAGCTGAGAGTGCCGTGGACAGTGAAGAATCGTCCCCGGCTGGGAACGATTCTTCTGTCCATGAGTTCGCGAGGGTCCCCAACGACAAGGCTACCCCGGCTGGGGTAGCTCTCTCATCTTCAGAGAGCTCTGCCCCGGCTGGGGTAGTTCTCTCTGAGGATGAGAGCAAAGTCGTTGGGGACAGTTTTACAAATGCTCCGAAAGGATTGACTGACCCGGACGGGGAAGTTGACCTTTCGGAGCAGCGGGTTCAGTCAGAAAACCACAGCATGACGAGGACAGAAGCTCCATCAGGAACCACCGAGGAGAACATGGACGTGTTGGAGAACTTTTGCAAGTTCTCCAACACGATGGCAAACAGCTGGGTGAACGCTTCATTTCAAACAATCCTTAACCTGAGCGAGACAAGGAGATGTCTGCTCAGGAAAGGGTTTTTCTTGAAGCGTCACCCATCCCTGCGGTTTCCAACATAATATTATCTGCTGTTCGGAGCCCAGGAAGACATGTTACTCCAGAAGACATCGCGCCGGTAATGAAAGAACTGGAAGAGAAGAAACTGGGAAATGGGGATGAATTTGATGTGACATCGTTCGTTCACTCAGTTTTAGTCTGGCTGGACTCGTTTGGTGGAAGGACCGACACAGAACTGTTTAGTGAAGGCAGCTGTCCAACTTGTGACTCAAACGGATTAGAGCTCCTAAGTAATGGCCCAGTGATAGAACTTCCATCTCCAAGAGCCGAAGACGACGTTGCAGGTCTTTTTAATCACTGGGTCAACTTGGGGCTGAAATCAGTTTGTTCAGTTTGTGGAACAAAGCTATCATATAGACACTGCCTCACTAACAATAATGTGTTGGCTTTCCACCTACCACAGTCGGCCAGACTAAATCGTTTGAAAAAAGTAGTCCCCAACGAATCCATCGTGGTACCGGGAGAACATGGAGCCGAACATTACAAACTGTCCTCGGTCATCTGCTGTGGTTCTGACCGAACCCAGTTCTACACCTACCTTACTCATGGACCACAAATGGTGAAGGCCATTGACGAACATGTCTTCACTGCAGCGGCTGTCTGCAGTGAAGACATGAACAGGAGGGGCTTCCTCTATATTTATGAGAAAGAAAGGAAGAAGACCAACAGCAGGTAAATGAGACTAAATTTTCTGGGATTGATGGGTAAAAAGATTAGACAGGTTTCCTGTTTGCAGGTTTCTCTCCGGGCGCTCCGGCTTCCTGCCACAGTCTAAAATCATGACTGTTTGGTTAATTGGCCTCTAAATTCTCCTTAGACAAAATTAATAAAACATTAATTTTGTGAACAAAACGGTTGCACAGTGGCTCAGTTGGGAGAACTGTTGCCTTGCAGCAACAAAGTCCTGGGTTTGAACTTTACTAGAGCCTTTATTTCAGAAT
Organism: Poeciliopsis retropinna; assembly: GCA_010277075.1. Classification (NCBI taxonomy): domain Eukaryota; kingdom Metazoa; phylum Chordata; class Actinopteri; order Cyprinodontiformes; family Poeciliidae; genus Poeciliopsis; species Poeciliopsis retropinna. Next base: position 2,985,152 of record VMRM01000013.1, read on the forward strand.
AAAGGTTCAGAAATAATTAGATGTATTTCTGACATGTAATTACAAAATGTTGTTTGTAATTACATTTCATAAATTTAATAATAAATAAACCATCAAAAAGAAATTTGCTGTTTGCAGGTTTCTCTCCGGGCGCTCTGTCTTCCTGCCACAGTTTAAAATCATGATATAAAAATATATATATATATATATATATATATATATATATAAACAGGACTATAATTAATATATATTAATTAATATTAAATATATTGCATAATATATTAATTTATATATATATATATAATATATATATATATATATATATATATATATATATATATATATATATATATATATATATATACTCTTAAAGCTTATTTAAAAATATTTTATTAAGTGGGCAGTGATGTACAGATTAAGACACTGTCAGGGTTTCCCCCAGTGTATTATAAACCTGGTGGCCTATCATGTTTCTCTGTTTCTCTGAGCCTTTCACTGCAGTGGCATATTTATTTCTAAAATATAGGTTTATAGAAGATAGGTTTATACTTGATGCATTTAAAGCTGACAGAGCGGACCAATCTTTAGCAAAGAAGAATTTGTTTGCTAAAGATTGGACCACCTTGGTGCCCTGACCACCAGGCTTAGCAAATTTTCTGGGGGAAACCCTGTATAGGTCTTAAATTTAATTCATAGTGGTCTTAAAACATATTACATTTGAGACACGCTGTACAAAATTTTGTAGATTAATCGACAATAATCTCTCTCTAGCTTTAAGTGTATCTAAGAATATTTTTAAATTTGCCAATCCTGTAGTTTAAGGACATTTCACTGAATAAACAATTGCCAGAATATAAGCTTTTTCTTTTTCACATTTGTTGGATGCATTAAAAAAAGAGGTGGTTGGTGATGCATTTTCATAATCTGTAAATCTATCAAAGATCACAAGCATTTTATTTTTAAATATGACATAGTTCCTGAAAATAATTGGTCCAAATCAGTATTTTTGAAACAATTAATTGGATTAATCCTGATTAATTGAGTATTGAAATAATTATCAACTAATTTAGATTAATTGTTCACAGGAGTATACAGACTCAGAAAGCAAGCTGTTTAATAAAAGAACAGCATATTCAGATCAGTAACGAAGGCAAAACTGCACAAAATAAATATAAATGTTTCATTTAAGATATAAAGCCTCTGTCTGTGACAAGTGGCATAGTTTTAACTTTACCCGGTTCAAATTAACTAAAGGAATCCTCTATTGTATTTTCGGCAATGAAATGTCCATCTTATTTGAAAAAGGAATTTAATCTTTTTATTTGAATCTTTTCGTGCATTTTGAATATCGTGTAGAAAAGACTTGAATGGAAACTCTGCAGACTGTTAAATAAATTTTTTTTCATCCGATTAATCATCAGAATAAGGAATAGAATAACTGATTACCAAAGTAATTGTTATTTGCAGCCCAAAAATTCAGCCCGGCGGATCAGATTCAAGAAAAAAACTTGAAACTTTAAAAGTAAAAGTACTTTTAGTGCATGTCTATTGAATCAACGATTATTTTGTGCAAATCATGTAAAAATTAACTTCGTCTTATACTCAGACTCCCACATCCTGTGCATTTTGTTCTGCAGAGGCTGCTCACATGTGGGGGTGATTAAAGCCATGGAGGAAGCCGGGATTCCCATCGACATCGTGGGCGGCACGTCCATCGGATCGTTCATCGGAGCGCTGTATGCCGAGGAAAGGAGCGCCGTTCGGACCAAACAGAGAGCCAGAGAATGGTCCAAGGTTCAGTGCAATCCCTCGCTGTAGCCGTTCTTGTTCCATTTTCTTACACGTAGTGGCTAGTTTACGTGTAAGATGGAAACAAGAAGTATGAATGTACCTGAGCGATGGAATAGAAGTTGATGTGTCTTTATTTATTTATTTTTTATTTAACAGGCGATGAATTCAGTATTTAAAACGGTCCTGGACCTCACCTACCCCATCACTTCCATGTTCTCCGGCTCGGCCTTCAACACCAGCATCTATAATGTGTTTGAGGACAAGCAAATTGAGGTAAGAGATGTTTTCTTTTTCTTTTTCTCTCGCAAGAACTTTCATTCCTGATGGATTTCCCACTCGCTGGGTTTGTATGGGTGCTTGAAATCCTTAAAAATTCTTGAATGTCATTTTGGTGTTCTCAAGGTTTAGAAAGTTTTTGAATTCTGCATAAAGTCCTTGAAACTGTTTGGTTTTAGAATATAGTGCAATCTAACATTTGATTGCCTAAATGTATTTATAATTGAAACCAGATATTTAAAGAAAATAAAAAGACACTTTTTTCGCTCTGTCTGACCAAACAGACAGAGCGAAAATGAGACTAAATTTTATAAATAAATATATTCCTATTTGGTAAATGCCAGAGAACGTAGTAAGAGCATGTTTTTTAGGTCAGGCGTGTACGTTGTGTGTAACAGAGACATTTTATAGCAGTAATAAATAATATTATAAAATAGTGTATTGAAACTGTCTTCTTTAATTAATTTGTGTTGTTTTTATCTCTAAAGTGGTCCTGGGAAAGCTTGAAAACTTACCTGAAAAATGCTTAAATTTTACTCTTGAGAAAAAAGTCCAAACCTTCATTCTGTTAATAAAACAATATTGAAATAAAATACGGCAGCAGTAAAAGACCCTGTCTTTAACCTTCAGGACCTGTGGCTCCCATACTTCAACGTCACCACGGACATCACAGCGTCGGCCATGCGCGTCCATCAGGACGGTGAGTTGGCTGAGTTGAGTGCGTTACAGAACCAATGCAATGGCATGTCACTGCAGTCAGTCAACCATCAAAAACTATTCTGGGCAAGTTTTGTATCTGCTGGTGTTGCATCTAAAAATAATAACAGTTTGAATAACCTGGAGCACAAAGCGGACAAAAACCCGACTTTTAGACCAATTGGGCTTAATGATGGCAGAGATTTGCTTTATGATTTGTACTAAAGACTGAAGCTGCTTGGGTTCATAACCTCCACTGAGGCCAAACACCTGCAGAAACACTTAGGGGAAGTATAAATCACACCAATAAGAGTTTGGCAAGAAGAACGTTTTAAAAACTTTATCAAAGCGTAAAATGTTAGAAATGAATGTGATTGCAGCTTCTGGAAGGTCCATTGGAGATCTTCATGTTCAGCAGAGGTCACACCAGGCCAGAAGGTCAACGTTTTGATCATCCTTCAGGCAGATTAGCAGGAACGCTTGAAAATCAGTGTTAGGGACGATTTGATGCCAGGAAGCTGCAGCAGCCAGCGCAGTCTCTCTTTCTCTGACGATAATTAAGTTATTAGAAAGAGAGATTCACAAAACAATGTTTAATGTAGTTTTGCAAGCTGCACGTGAAAATAGGCTGGGACTAAAAATGAAAAAACGTCACTTGAAATGAGACTACGTGGGTCTCTAATTGTGAGGCTGACAGAAAGTTAGGCTGGGCGATACGGTTTCAAAATTATTTATTGTTTTTACCAGATCCAATTTCTAATTTTAAGAATTCCCCTCACCCCCATCAATTTTTTTCTAAAAAAGAAATTACAAATGACAGGAACTGTTTTCAAGAATGTGGCTTTTGTTTCAATTATCCCTTCTGAAAGCGAGGATGTAATCACATTAGCAGAATAAAGACAAATGTATTTTGTTTTAATCAAAAAGCCTGGATATATTTTTAACCTTATTCTTGCATTAAATCATGCTGTTAGAAATAGGTTTGTAGCATTATGACTTCTGTTTTTTTTAAAGATTTTTTAAATCTGAGCTTGATCCTTACATTTTATCGTAAAGTTGGCCTGATTTCAAACTCCAAATAAATGGAGACTGTGAAACATGCTGTTCAAACAAGATGGCGGCTTTAAGCCGCTGACATCACTCTGAACCACGGAAACCCACGGAGTGCATTGGTGGGGAAAAATAATCTAGGTTATTCCAAAACTGTAATCTTCAAACGCCAAAAATTTGATAAAATCAATTTATCGCCCAGCTCTAGCAACTGTTACTTCAAAATTTTATATTGTAACATTGATTAATCATTGCCCATTAACCAATTTTCTTTCCCTATTTTCTTATTAATTAATTTTCTAAACCGTGATTCACCTCGGAGAACCTCAGGCACTTCGTCTCCAACCCTGACTACCAAAGACTCGTCAAGTCTCGTTCAAGTCTCTCGTTGGCGTTTGGATGAAGTGGAGGTGGTGGACGTTAAATGTTCTCTCCATCAAACAATTTTAACGGCAGACATCAAAGTCCAAAACAACTTTAATTCACATGTTCACTGTTTGCGATTCTGCACGAATAATCCTCTAATTGTTTTTGGATTAGCTTCAGCCCAAGAGTTAACTTGTTGAATGCATTTTCTGAATGTGTGAAATCAAATCCGGCGCTCCTGACTTCCAGTTAACGTAATGCTAAGCTGCCCTTTGCAGCATTGTGTGTCACATTGACATCTTGCTGCTTTAATTGCATTTTTGCTGCTGGTTTTATGGAGCTTTAGCGCTGGATTTGATGAGTTGGTAGTCCTGCAGGAATGTTGCTGATGTTTGCACCTTGGCATGTGTTTGGACTAACTGCTGAAGCAAAGCCTTTTCTTCTGTCATTGCTTCCGTTATGTGTTTCATCTAGACTCTTTCTTCCTCTTCTTTTCTCACTTCCTCTACACGTGCTAATGTTTTCTTTTATTAGTATTTGTTGTAGTGACTATTCCTTACTCTGATAGCCTTTTAAAGCTTCTGCCCTAGATATAACCCGTGTGGATGTTGATCCTAAATCACAAAAGTGCCCTATTACGTCAGTGTCAACATGTAGGATCCAGAACACATCGCTTAAATCTTTTCCATTCCCCCCCTCCAGTAACGTACTATGTTGTTCCTGTCCTATGTTCACTTTCATTCTTTCCTTCCAGTAGTTTTTATTTGATACCATTTCAGTACTCCAGGTTTGGGAAGGAAAAACTTAGAAAGCGACTTGCTTTTTTTTTTCTTTTTTTCCTTCTTTCTTTTTTTTTTGGCCGTTTCCTGATGTCGACGCTACAGAGATGACACAAATGTTGCTAATTTCCCCATTAATCTCCTTTTTATGGAAAAATAATTACTTCTCTAGTAGTTCAAAACTGACGGTCTCCTCACTCACTCTTTCTCTTCCTTTTTCTCTCTTTTGCCGATGTCTTAGTGGTTCTCCCACGTCAACCGTTTGAGCCAGTCTCCTAACAACACTAATGCTATGTTAAGCTCAACTTTAAAGCACCAATCACTCAGAAGCTGACGTTCTAAACAAGTCTTGTTGAGTAATTCTCAATCCTCAACCATTACGTTTGACTAATACTAATCCAATCAAGCTTTTCTTTGTTTTAGTTTATTGTTCAGAATTTGTCTGCCTATTTTTGGAGTCTTTAAAACAAATCTGGCTGCATTTGAAAATATACAACTGGAAGTCTGAATTAAAAATGAATACCGCCATGTTCCAAATTATTATACAAATTGGATTTAAGTGTCATAAAGAGAACATTTTTTGTTGCGCTATTAAATTTATAGATGGTATTGTGTGTCATGGCTCTTTGAATAACTATAATTAATTTCAGAGAACTGGTTGATTAGTTTGTCTGGTGAACTCAATTAAAGGAAATCTACTTAAGAAGGATGTTCCACATTATTAAGCAGGCCACAGGTTTCAAGCAATATGAAAAGAGAAAGAATCTCTCTGCTGTTAAAAGTGTGTTTAACTCGTTCCTCCACTGGATACCAACATTAAACTTGAATGACTTTTATAAACAGGAACAAGTTTTAAGTTGACGGACAAAAAACTTCTGGTGTTGTTCCATTTAAATATTTGAACACTTCTTCAATCGGAAATGGCATTGCTAATGAAAATAAGATGGATTCCTACCACAAGCCTGACTTGCATAGAAACTATAATACAATTGTGGTCTGGGCCATTGCTAACATGCTTTATATATTACTAAATCAGTTCTGATGTGTTTATGAAAATCTCAGTCTGGTTTAGAAATGCAAACTAAAAGGAGCTTTTTAACCCCAAAGGCTTAAAGTATCATAGCTATAGGATACCTGAATATGGACCCAGGGTGCCATTTAAGAAAGAAACACCTGCTCCAAAGCAACACCTTCAGACATGACTGGAAGTTGTTTCCCCCCACATGGAAAAACAAAATTCCTTCTGGAAAAAAGTTTTGTAGTTGGATGAGAAAAATTTGGTCTCAGTGACCAGAGATAAGTTCGGATGGAATCAGATTTTCCAACTTACGGACACTTGGGAAACAAAACCATCCTAAACCAAAAGTTTCGGGCGTGCTGTGATGGCCCAGAGGTTTAGCGTGACCCACGTTTGGCAGCCTTAGTCGCGGGTTCGATTCCCGGACCCAGCGACATTTGCTGCTTGTCTCCCCCTCTCTCCTTTCTTTTCTTTCCTGTCAGCCTATTTTCGAATAAGGGCTGCTGGAGCGCACAAAAACCTTGGGAAAACAAAACAAAGGTTCATTGAAACGTTGAAACTGTTTGGCGTTCATAATGGATAACATGGGCTAGCAGTAATCGTCTGGATTGGTCCAGATCTCAAGCTTTTTGGAAATGTATAGATTATGTTTAAAAGCAAGTTCCAACCAACCTAAACCTAAACCAACCTAATCTCTACTGTGTCTGCTGATGATTGGTTAAATCTCAAGCCAGAATTACGAAAAAGCTTGATGGTGGCTTCTAAAGGCATGAGCTTTTTCTGCGACTTGTTAAGGAACATTTACCCAAATGTCAGTGGAGGTGTATGTATTTATTAGAGCCGGTGTGTGTGAATTTGACTTCTCCTATTAGACAAAATCCACAATCACTTCAAACTTGTGCACTGTCTTTTTGCTTTTAAAATTCAGGTTGTGGAACAGTTTAAATGCATTCTTAAAAGCCAATAAAGAGAGACTTTTAGTACTATGATAAGTTGACCGGCGTTGTATACAGAGAACTGGGATGCCCCAAGACTTTTGCACATTACTGTAAGTAGACTTTAGTGAGGAAACATCCCGTATCTTTCTGTTTCTTCTCTCTTTAACTTTTTGTCTCTATGTTTCAAGTGATTCTTCCTCTCCGTCTTTTGCCTTCTTCTCTGTTCCTTTCTCTGTCCTTCTCGTTTTGTTTTCTTTTCCTCCTCCTGTTTTTACTCCATCTGTGACATGGAGTCCGGCTCATATTTGATGTGATCCTCCTTGTCCATCTCCATTTCCCCGACAGGTTGCGTCTGGCGCTATGTTAGAGCCAGCGCCTCCTACACCCCCTATTTACCTCCCCTGTGCGACCCCAAGGATGGCCACTTGCTTGTGGATGGTTGCTATGTTAACAATGTCCCAGGTCAGAGTTCAAACACCCACTCACCAAAAATCACCTCTCTCTCTCTCCCCACGGTCCCTGAATCGACGGTCAACCACTTGGCTACCCTCCTCTTTACTGTTACCCCAGTTCTCATTTGTAACTAACCCATCCTTGACCAGGTGGACATTGAGAGCCCATGGTTTGGAAGGAAGTACTTTATAGATGTAGTTTGAGTATCCTGTTTTATACACCCTATTCTAGTGATAGACTGGCTTTGTGATACACTCACATTCCCGTTCTTAAATCACTGTTTTGGACTATAATCCAGCTATGCAACATTTCCCAGATCTGAGATGTTGCCCGTGCATGTTTGAACGTCTTATGCATGACCATGAAGTTTCTTTTTGTCCAAGACATTTGAGCTAAAATAATTCATTTTCCATCGGAAATTCATGATATGACACTTTTTCTTTTTTCTTTCTTTTTTTTAGCATATATATATTTTTCTACAATAAGTTAAGGGTTAACGATTTCAAAGCACCAGACATGGAGATAACGATTTGTTGCGAAACTATGCAAGTTGCTTGAACTTTTTCACATTTTAATAGCATTTTATGTGTCGGACAAACACATATGGAGATAGATGCGTGACCAATATTGATAGCTAATGCATCCGGTAAAATTTTCAGTACTTTTACTGAACTCCAATCCAGAACCGCACAGCATTCTGGGTAATGTAGACAGATTGAAAGACTTTAGCCGCCCAACGGCGAGCTAAGCTAGGTTGGTGGCATCAACTAACATCTCTCACTCTTTGGTTACCTAGCAACAACCTGCTCAGTAACTTGCGCAGCAGCAGTTTCAGGTTTGGCCACTGTGCCTCATAACCACTTAAAAATAAACGACTGTATGGAATGAAAACTGTGGATTAAACAGGAAATATCATATTACCAGTTTGGCTGGATGTTTAAAACAAAAAAAAACTAATCAATAACTATCGATATTGACTGATAAGAAACCCTTATCGGGATACAGTTTTAGCCACATCGCCCAGCCATAACATGATTATAGACATTGGCCACAAATGTTCAGATATTTATTTGTGAAAGAAAACATTTGTCTTCAGTTTCACTGTTGGTCTATCACATAATGTCCCAATAAAATACTTTAAATTTCATGGTTTTAACATGAATAAAATGTGAAAAAGTTTAAGAATAATGAATATTGTTGCGGAGCGTGGTCTGCGACTCTGAAGTCTCCTGAAACATCAAACCTGCGTCGTGTGTTTTCTGTTGTTATGGATCACTGTGTGTTTTGGAGGATCTAAATGTTTCTGTCCCCATGGGCTGAACTGATGCCCTTTTTTTTTTCCCCCCCGGGAGCGTGTCTCTCTCCTGTTTTTACTTCAATCATCTCTGCCTACATGAACATGTTCAGCCTCTCCTGTTCTCCTCCCTGGCTTTGCTTCCTTTTATCTGCATGCCAGTTCTTGAAGATCAGCTGTAAATATGAGAATATGTGTTCTGGATCCTGTTGTTGCACACTTTAAACCCTAATCTAAACCCAACAAAGCCCTTGAATTGAAATTTAAGCCAATTGCCTCTCTATAGTCATATTTTAGTAGGATAATACCACGTTAGCAATCAGCATACTACATGCACAGCGGCACCCCTCGCTTTTCTCTGTGGTGCTCCTTATCCTTCCAACCCATGCAGCGTCTAGCCTTCTCCTTCCCCCTGCTGGCTCTGAGCTGTACTGCAGGACTGAGTAGGCTGGTTGCTTCTCTGCCATGTTCACAGTTTCAGACCTTGAAATGTTGTCCAGTCAACATCTGCTGCTGCTTGTCAATGGAAACATTGGAAGTAAAGAAGTTTTGCTTTCCAGCTAGCTAGATATCTTGTTAGCTTGATAGCTAGATATATTGATAGATGTATAGCTAGCTAGACATCTAAATATATCTAGATATTTAGATTTATATATCTAGATATTTGGATATCTATACATCTTAATAACTTTCTAGCTAGCTAAATATCTAGATAGATTGATAACTAGTTGCATAACTAGCTAGATATGCAAATATCTAGCTAGATACCTATCTATCTAGATATAAAGGTAGATATCTATGTAGATGTAAAGATATATATCTATCTAGAGATGAAGATAGATATTCAGATCTATCTAGATCTGGATCTATCTACTTCTGGTTATCTCGATAGCCAGATATGTTTAAATATCTGGATGTCTGTGTTTAAATATCTAATTTAATTAGATGTCCAGCTAGTTATCTAGCTAGCTATCCGGCTAAGTATCTTATCTAGCTATCTATCAAGCTACCTAGCTATGTAGTGAGCTAATTATCTCGCAAGCTAGGTAGGTATGTAGCTAGCCAGCTGATTATCTAGGTAGTTAGTGGCTACATAATTAGCCAGCTAATTATATAGCTATTTAACTATCTAGAAATTTACAAAATAAATAATTTCATACAATTAGAAGCAATGAAGCACTGTTGATGGGACACCATTTGGAGGTCTGTGATAGCCTCTGTGCTCTCTTAGGGGTTGTTGCCATTTGCTTTATTACCTTTTGCATAAGTCTCATAGAGTCTAAAGACGAGCAGCACGGCAGTCCCAGCATACGAAGGGATCAGCTGCCGCCCTCTGGCTGAGCTCCCTCTGCTGTTTGGGTTGCAGTCTGTGTCAGCACTAATCAAATAAGCTATAGGAAACGTTACTGAGATGTTATCCCCCCCCTTCCCCTCCCTTCCTCCTCCCTGGTGTGCCAGGCTCTCTGTGGCGCTATGTACGGGCGAGCATGACCCTCTCGGGGTACCTGCCGCCTCTCTGCGACCCCAAAGATGGCAACTTGCTAATGGACGGTGGCTACATCAACAACCTGCCAGGCAAGTACAGGTGGAGTCCCTCGGCCCCCCTCCCTCGATCAAAATGCTCCATGCCTCTGAATATCTGGCCAGGTCCAGGCAGGGGGAGGGAGGTGGAGCGATGGCTGGGGAAGCGCTGTATGAGGGGGGAGCCGTATTAATCAATTTACTAATGTTTACCTGTAACGGTAAGTAAGGAGGCAGGTTATATGAGGGTAGTCCAGTGGTGATGCTGAGTTTTCCCAGTCTAAAAACCATCAAACCAGTATACATTGTCACTTAAATTATCTAGTCTCAAGTGAAATATTGATTTATTTTTTGGCAATTCAGTTAAGATAATGAATCTCGTATTTTACAGAGATTCATTACACACACACAGTGATATATTTCAATCCTACGTGAAAGTGAATTTCACATAAACATTCACTTTTTTTGAATCAAATAAATGAACTAAGCTTTTGATTATCCTATTACGTACTGAAATGCACCTCTACGTAAAGTTAAAATTATTCATACTCCTGGCAAATTTCAATTAAAAATTGAAGTCAGGTCAGCTGTTTCTCAAAAAGTTAAATAAAAAAAGGAAACTGAGTTGTGAAAATAAATATGATTGATCTTTTCCCGTTATGGCTGAGCAGAATTTTACAATTTATAATTTTACAGCTTATCTAATCTCCTGGGTTGAGATGAGAGGTGGTGAGTCTTTGCCACCACCTTAATCTGTGTCTCCCTTCTTAAGTCACTCCAAAATGTTATGGTTATTCCATTTCACAATGAACTGTAGTTAAAATTGAATAGATTAATCAAAGCTTAAATCTGCCTGGTATATGAATAATTTCAGACCACAAAGGTGAATGCCTCAAATGCGTCTTCCACCAGTTCGGTTTTGTTTCAGTTAAATAAATGATTGAATGTTTACTGAATACGACTCTGGTTTGAGGATGGGAAAAGTCAGCATTTTATTGAACTTGTAGCCATTGGTCCTGACAAACTGAAGTGGCTGCGAGGATTTTGCCCCATCAAGCAGCCTGGTGTGGATTAGTTAAAAACTGGGTGGAGAATTCCCCTTCAGTCTTGCACTAAAGACAAAATACAAAGAATATTTGCTTTCATTTTGAACAACACACCAGTCTGTTCTGATAATAAAATCCAAATTTGTTAAGTTGGTATTTCTGATTTGTTGTTGGGCTGTGCGATTTGGTATGCTGTCATTTATCTCTTTTTAGGAGAAAAAGAAATAATGACAGCATCTAAAAAATTCCTGGCTTTTTTAGGAATTTCTCTTTATTTATTTAACGAAAGGCTCATTTTTGATTTATTATGGCTCCCAATTTTAACCTGTGCCCAAACTGATTCCCAAAAGTAAGCAACTTTTATTTGCTTATGCAAATCGCCCAGCCTCATGTCTGCCTGTCATTTTGAAATTATGAAGACAGTTTCTGTCAACTGTGAAAAAACAACAAAAAAAAACAAACTTTATCGATGTGTGTTGATACTGAGGGGAGGAACTTTGATTTATTCATTCATGCTATAGATAATTACATTTACCACTTGAATGAATTTAGGCAGCAGCACCGGGCCTTTATTGGACTCGGGTTAAACCCAGACTACTGCTTTAAGCTGTAAATACTCACATTGAGACTCCCCAGAGGAAATAATGAGATGAAACACTAATATTTGGAAATTATGTCTCAACAATGAAACATGGATGCTGTGTTTTTCTGAAAAGCCAGAGAAGACTTGAAGAAACCCCTTTAAATCAGTATCTTAGATGTAATGAATTCAGCTGTTTTTATTGTTTTTCCTGGCACATACTGAAGGTTCATTGTTTGGAGGTTTCTGGACAGACTTTCTGTTTCTGTCCTTAAAGTAATTCAACGCCACAAAATTCTAAGATGGACAGAAAGCCACGATTTGGACTCCATACCTGTCGAACTGGATATATTCAGTTTTTATCTGACAAATTGACTATAAATAATCTGAAGTACGTCAGCATAAACCCACACTTTTGTGGTTCAAGCCCATCCAGTCTCTGTTCTGCCCTGAGTCGGCGTCCAAACAATCGGATCCACGAACACGGTGGTAACTTTGTTCTGCTTTTTTGCTGCTGGTTTTCGCTTTTCCGGGTTGATGTTAAACGTCCAACAGCGGACATTGCGAGAAACGTGGGCACCAGGACGGTCATCGCCATCGATGTGGGCAGCCAGGACGAGACGGACCTCTGTAACTACGGCGACAGCCTGTCTGGCTGGTGGCTGCTCTGGAAGCGGATCAATCCCTGGGCAGAAAAAGTTAAGGTAAATACGGGATGGACTGAAAAAAATAGATAATTTATGTATGAAATCTACTACATTTTCTGGAATATAATCACGATACTCCAGCGGTTTGTTGGCCTAATTTCCTCCCTCAGGTGCCGGACATGGCGGAGATCCAGTCACGTTTGGCATATGTGTCCTGTGTGCGGCAGCTAGAGGTGGTAAAGAAAAGTGCCTACTGCGAGTACATCAGACCGCCCATCGACCGCTTCAAGACCATGGACTTTGGAAAGTTTGATGAGATCTATGTGAGTGACGGTTTATTCCTAAAGCACATTTAGAGCATGAGGCAGCACACCAACATTTACCATCCAGAGCTGCAGTTGGATCTCAGTGAAGTACATTAATCTTAGAAAGTTAATTTAGTTTAGTAACTCAACTGGTGCGATGATGTGCTGAAGAGCAGGAGCTTTTTAAAGAGACAGAGACCCAAATTGAAGGCCATAACTTGTCTTTTAAGCCATGTTTGGTATGTACAGGATTTTTATAACACCTGAAGGCAACACAGTCACTTGATTGTGACACACACCTCCAAATTGAATATAAACTCAAATACTTCAGTCATTGACCATATCTTTACATATTCTATCTTCCTAAAGTCCGGCCATGTTACATTTCTAATTAGCTGGGGAAAAAAAGCGTTTCCTAAAATTTTCAGCATTTTTGAACGACTGTTGCAGGAGATTGGTTATCAGCACGCCAAGATGCTGTTCACCGGCTGGGCTCGGGGTGACATCATCAAGAACATGCTGAGGGATCACCGCTCGGCTGACTACAAAGACAGCAAGGGGATGGACGTGAGCAGCGCTATAACACACACACACATTAAGAATACCATTGGTTTCCTGTAGAACACACACGTTCACTACAACAGATGTGGATTTACAATATCAGGAGGGTGATCCTTTTGTCTCTCAGATCGGCACATGTCCCGGAGCTGACTTCACAGATCTTGCAGAGATCGTGTCCAGGATAGAGCCGGTGCAAAGCTACGTAGCTACAGAAGGTGAGACCTGTTTCCCCAGAACAGAGGAAATGTCCGTTCTGCCCTTAACGGCATGTTTCTGGAACAGGCGTTGCTTTGGGTTAGGTTAGATTTGGAGCCTCTTACTTGATCCTTTTAGTATTATACCAATTAAAGGGTACAAGATACCAATTAAATTAGAATTTTCTGCTACTCTAAATAACACCTACTGTCAAAGTAGGTGTTATTTACATTGGGGGCTCAGTTGTGTGATCTCTATAATGGGTGCTTTAAATCTCTGTGTCCAGCGGAGGAGTCTGACTATCTGACAGAGTACGAGGAAGACGGGATGGACACCGTGAGAGAGGAAGAGGGAGATGAGGACGAGCATGAGGAAGTTGAGGACCTGTCCCCAGGAGAGTGGGGACAGAATGGCATTTTCCAGACAGTGAGTCTTGAAAAAAAATAAATAAAAGACACAAAAAAAGCAAGAGATTTGTGTCTGCTTTTGGTTTCTGAACCATCAAATACTCTGTAGGTTTTTCAGGGTGTTAAACTCATTTATCTAAAATGAAGGCCTTGAATTGATTTCTTTAAAAATGTGAGTAGGCCTAAAATACTTTAATCAAAGGTCTTAAATTTTGTCGTGGTAAGAGTATTTAATTTCATACATTGTTTTTAGGAACTTTTCTATCAGGCCAAAGTTTGAGCCGTGTGCAGACTTCTTCATTCACTGGTTTCTGTGACTCAAGGTGGTTGCGGCTACCGTCAACAGGCTGAAAATACTTGCTAGCTCGATAGCAAGCAAACAAACAAAAAAGCCATTTGCAACCATCGTAGCACAAAGTTCCTGCAACGAGCCACAAAAAGACTCCAGAAATTTCTCAGTTTTGGTCACACTTGCAGAGATTTACACTTGTCTCTTGTAAATCTGTTGTGATATAGGTCTTAAATTTTATTCATAACATGTTCTGTGTTTACCTGGAATGTGTTGCTGTTCAAAGTCTTCCGATATTTGCTTACCGTGGTCAACTGGGCAACATCAGTGACAATAAGACTGAAGACCACCAGTGAAAGATCTGTTTCAAAGAATAACTTATTCTGTTGGATTAATCTGTATGTTGTACTGTTTGAGTAAGGGTTAGATCAAAAAAAAGAGTTATGTTGTTTCATTGACACATGGTGAATATCAATATGTTTGAATTTAGCGATTTAGCATTAGCTTCAGCTAAAGACATTGCTGTTTTAGCGTTAGCCGAGGCAATGTTTCATTGATTTACGCATTAGCCAAATTCATGTTCACTACTGTTGTAACACTAGCCAAGCTAATGTTTATGATTATTGCTTCAGAGTTAGCGTAACTAACCTCTTAGTTACCACTGGTAATAACCAACTTGAACTTCTTCAACACTGATGCTGCAAAGCTTGAATATTCAGGGTAATATCAAAAGCATCGCCTCCTTTAGGGCCCTGGTTTTCGGAATAAAAAAAAACAATTGAAGCAGAAACAGGCCTCGAGTGTCACACTTTAACTTTAAAATTGACTTTTTTTTCTGCTTTGCAGGATGAGGAGAAATCTGTGAGGCAACGACGGAAACTTGCCAGCGAGTCAAACGCTTCAGACTGCTGACAGACGGCCCTGGACAAGCAGAGGACAAAACTTATGACTTAAGACTTGAAATGTGGATGCCACACTCAACATCTGAAGTTTCTGCAACGTCGGAGCGAAGTTTTTCAGGGGGTTTTCTTTGTTTTTCTTTTTGACCACCTTCAAGAACCAGTTTTGTTCCTTCTGTGTCGCATTTGCTTGAATATCTGTGATCCTAAATGTAAGCAGTTTCTCCTCTTACAGACACTAAGCTGAACTGAATTTATACCACTGGACAAGCTCTCTAAATTTGACTTTAAGTTAAGGATTTCTAGAAAAAGCCATTTGATTTGGCAAAGCGTCTCTCCATTGAGGGTTTGTTTTATTTCACGGCCCTCATTTGCTTTCGTGTGTTCCTTTGTATGGGCGTGTGCGTTTTGCTTGTGCCATTTTTATTTCAGATTGGAAAAGCTTCAATTAGCTCGTTACCAAGGCAACGCTAGGAAAACACACCGTTGGACAGGCAAAGTATAAAGGTAAAAATGTAAAAATCAGGTAGGGTTTATGGCGAATGAAACAGAGCAGCATGTTATTTCACAGGAAAAACGAAACACTACTTGTATATTTTGAATTCAGGAGAGCAAGGTGAACTAAAGGTGCTTTTTCTAGACTAGGTCCGTTGTGAGGAAGGGATCAAACGACTAGATTCTGAGCGACCATTTGTAGGAGTCAGAAACTGTTTCGTTTTAGAGATCATGTCAGAATGCGTTAAAGAATAACCACACTTCACGGCTGCGGCGCGTTTGTTGGACTCACTTCACTAAACAAACAAGCGTGTTGGTTCTGTTTGCACAATGTCAGCACTCAGGGTTCCTGCGTATAACTTGATGTTTACGGGAGGGATGGGGGGTAAAAGAAAGAAAAAAAAAACAGGTGAACAACTGGGTTTGGTTTTTTTTGGGGTTTTTTCCAGCTTAATTCTCCAATCGGGTGCGCGCACACACACACACACACACACACACACACACGCGCGCACACAGACAGAAAAAAATTCCCCAAATCTAATGTAAATATTTATTTGGGCACAAAAAATACGCAGAAATCCCGAGTCACCTCAGCGATACTTCAGTCGGTTAGAAACTAACTATATTATAACATGTTTAATAGCGTCAGTATTCATACATGTATATGGGAGGGATTTTGTAATTTGACGCTTTGCTGTATAATAGGGAACCTAAACCAAAAATAATAAGCTGTTCTCTAAACATCTCTTCTGTTTGTTTCAGCATTTGCTGGTCTGTTTTTTTTTTTTTTTTTTTAATTAATTATATTTATTTTTTAATTTATGCATCTACCACTGGCTTTGCAATTTAACGAAAGGCGGTCAAGTGTTATTTTAATTAACATGGCTTTAGCTTTTTGCACTGAAATGTTTGATGTACTCTTTGCTAGGACAAGGATTACAAAGAGGTTGTAATTTATGATGCATATTGGGAAATAAACATAACATTTACCCTGATCCACTTGGAAATGTTGTTTTAAATCACTTTGTTTTAAATGATGATAAAATGCAATTCTCACGGTTCGTTGGTCGGTTGTGGAGGTCGATGTTTGCTTTCCGACACGTGCAGCTGAAGTTCTCCACACGCTGTGCCGTTTGCAGTTTGTTTGGGGCTTTTTTGCTCACATTAGTGCATTTCTCATAAATTTCATAAACCACTTGTTCAGTCTTCATACTGTGTCACATTTTCATATCAAAAAAAGCTTTCCTACCTCAGGATTACACACTTGAGAAGACGCGCCCAGTACCTCTTCCTGCGTCTTACGTCAAGTTAATCCATATTTTACATTTTCAGCAGATTCAGTCGTTCAAAGTGCTGATGAAAGCACAACATGATAAACAAAAAGAAACATTCCAATGCAGTGGTGGAATAAAGAAAGCTGTGATCTACTTCCCATATATTTCTCTATCAAAGGTAACTAATGAAGCAGGGTTTTAGCTTTGATTTAACGGCACTTAGTGTTTCAGCAGTTTTGCAGTTTTCTGGAAGTTTGTTCCAGTTCACAGGAGCGTAAAAACTGAATGCTCCTTTACCATGTTTGCCTCTGATTCCAGGGGTTGCATTTTTAAGAACGAGTATGTGCACACATTGAAAACACTTGACCAGTAAAACACATTTCACATTTTTCTCGTCATGATTACTTTGTTAGTTTGTGTCAGAAGTTCTGTCTGTGGGAATCTGACCTGTTCCTATCGTCCCAATGGAAGCCAAAAAAAAAGTTTCAGCCATGATTATGAAAACTGAAAACTTCTGGCTCTGTCCAAAAAAAAAAAAAAAAAAAATGTGGGTTGTTGTTTGAACAGTGGAGGAGGGCATAAAATATGCTGACCTTGGGAATATTCCCATCTGCAGTTAAAAAGAAAAAAAAAATCTTGCAAAGCCTGAGTGGCAATTCCTGACCCACCATGTGATGATTAATCTATACACACATTATTTTTAAAAAAGCTTTTTTTTAAAAATGCTCCAAATGCATAAAAATATACTTGGCTGCTTGTGCAGAGTCAAATTATCCTATCTTACGAAGTCTAACAAGACTCGTGGTGTCTTGAGAAACATTTCATATCGTTTCCATCAGTTCCAAAATCTCCTTTGCTCTTTATTTTATTAGCCCAGCCCTCCAGAGCTACCATCGCTGCTCCAGCTTACCAGAATGAAATGGCTGAATTCCCTCAACAGCATTTAGTCGTTCAATTCTGTAGCCATGGCAACGCGCCATTTTTTAGTGAGCTCCAATGGCCTCTAACCAAATAAAACGTTATCTGAAGAAGGCAGAGCAGAAAACAAGCCGGCGGAACATGTGAACAGTCGTGTGTGTAAGGAGGACTGTGTTTGGTCTTTCCTCAAGGTCGTTCTCACCATGAACTCCGTCGGTTTGCTGTTCTGCTTCAGCCTGCTGCTGCCGGTCAGGCACCAAAACCCTGCAGTGAGTGTGGGAACACGGGAAATGTTCTGGGCTCTTTTCTATTTGGAGTCTGTCGCCGTAGTTTATAGACAAAACGGTGAAAAGCGCGTTTGGGTTATTTAAAGCTGCACTATATGACGACAGATAGGCGGGTTTTCCTAAGTTTTTTCTGACCCATTAGCACATTTAGCTACGCATTTATGAGGCGATTGACAGCTCATATATGTGCTCTTGGCTGTGATTGGTTGTTTTTTTGACCGGGAGCGGTGCATTTTTGTAGCTCAGGAAGGATGTGGAGAAGCCTCGTGTCAAATTGTCACGACATCATGACAGTTTTAAAAAACACTGAAAAAAAAAACCAAAAACGTTTTTTTGTAAAAGTTGCACAGTGCAGGTTTAAGCTGTGTGGGGAAAAAATAGTGTTACATTTTTAAATGGATTTGGATTAAGAGCATTTCTCAATGATTTTAATTTGTTTTTCCATAGTTTCTCCAGAACTGTTGACTGGTGGCGTTTCTGTGGTGCGTTCACTGACTTCTCATACCCCTTTTTAAGACTTTTCCTGCTGGACTCTCATCTAGATTGAAACTTTGGATCTCGTAGTTCTTACTCGCGTTCTACCATTTGAATCTCACCAGGCGACCGCCAGTGGATTGATGACGTCAGGAACCGTCGCCTACGACGCTTTGGGAAGGAGGCTGCGGGCCAGACACTATGGCAACTTCGGGAATCTCACCGTGGCAGTGGACGAGCTGATGCTCTACCACCAGGTTGGTTAAACTAACCTTTCGTCTGGAGAAACCTCTTCCACAGATTTTTTTTTTTCTGAATTCATTTTCTTTCCTTTGGAGATCTTCAGTGTTTGCATCAGACCACAAAGATTTTCTGGGGGTTTTTTTGTGTTTTTTTTGCAATTAAACTTTTGAATTGGAAATAGCTTTTCTTTGCACCTGAGAGATGTTGTTTTTTCTCCAGTTGTATGTTATTATTTTAAAACAACCCTTTGCTTGCCACAGAGAAACACAAATGAGGTTTTATGTGCTTAATGATTAACTCATGCTGAGTATAATTTGCATGAAAAAGAGCATTCATTTTTTAGTCTTGTTCCCTGCAGAAACGTGTGTTGTTACAGAAAAATGGCACCAGTACATTTATAGTGTTTATTCTTTCTTTAATAATTGAAGCAAAAGGAAAAAATGTATCGGCAGGGACAGAGACTGTCTACTCCATATTAATATTGATAATAGTGTCAATTTCATTATTTTTATTCCAAATCTATCAATAATCTATTTTTAAAGAAATCATTTTACTCAGTGAGCTTTGACAGTGAGAAGTCAGCCGCGCTAACAGTCAGCCGCGCTAACAGTCAGCCGCGCTAACAGTCAGCCGCGCTAACAGTCAGCCGCGCTAACAGTCAGCCGCGCTAACAGTCAGCCGCGCTAACAGTCAGCCGCGCTAACAGTCAGCTAACTGATCGAAGAGGGCAAATTTTTGCAGGTGAAGTTTTTGCTGTTGAATTTAAAGGAGAAAACATTCTTGCACATAATTGTACAGTGTTATAAATCCAATTTCTAAACAGTTTGATTCCCAGGAGAGTGTATTTCTTCCACATATTAATAACTGAGCGACCGTTCTTTTATTAGAGGTTCGTCGCACATTAACCTCTCAGCCTTGAAGAGTTGTGAGTCGTCTTCTTCTAATCATCGTCTGTTTGGTCAGAGGCTGTCGTCCGTCCTCGCTGTCTAAAACTACTCATCTGCCTCGTGTGATTAACGCGATGCGAGTTTGCTCTGAGAGCGTCAGCTGCAATAATAGCATTGCCACTCCAATTATCAGACTAATCGTTCTGTGAGCGCGCTGGCTCTGTGTGGGAGAGGAGACGCAATTATTAGTGAAGGAGACACTGAAACCATGATTGTTAATTTTCACGTTGAATACATTTACAGGCCTCTATTTTAACATAGATTCTATAAATATTGAAGCACCAACTTCAGCCAGAGGCGTCAGTCTATGAATCTACCACAAACTCTTAAATTAACTGTAATCCTCCAATCTGGAAATCTTTTTCTTACATATTTCTACCCTCCACTCAACTTTCCAGTAATAGTTTTGACTTTCAGTGGTGTTTAGATTTTATTGGTCTACAATATTAAACTCATAGTTTACATCAGATGCATCATTGTAATGAATGGGAACATTGGGATTTTTTTGCCATTTCAAGAGGCGATTAGGCAAATTCCTCTGTTAATTTTGGCCCAACTTTAAATATCTGGGAAAACAATTTTAGTTTAACAGTTTAACATGTGCATGTCAAGATATTTGACATGCTGTTTATCTGTATATGTTGTTTATCTAAGCAAAAGCACATTGATGGCTAAAAAAACGTATGTGTAAGCTTCACTGTTAAGCTACCAAATGAAGAAAAGTATCATTCTTCTATAAAACAGAAATAAAAGGATGAATTAAACAGTTAGACTTCCTTGAAATAGACATTTTGTTTTTGGCAGCTGGGTTAGTAAAAGCCTGAAATAATAACAGTTATCTTCTTTTGTTTAAAATATTAACCAAATAATGTATTTACAGGCAACAAATGATCAGTCAGGTTTTGCGTAAAACTGTATTACCGAATATCAGTCAGCAGAGGGCGGCAGTGTTCTCTGCCTTCTTCTTCATGGTAAACGTGCTTCATCTCAACCAGGCAGCACTTTCATTAAAAACAAACCGTATTTTATTTAACAATCTCTTTTTCAAAATCCACTTATGTAAAGCTTTTTTTTTTTTAATTATTAGGTTAGTGTAATTTTTCCTTAAAATTTAATCGGAAGAGGATGAATGTCTTCCAAGAAGAAAGAAAATTATGTTAAATGCTTTGACCAAAGGCCAAAATTGAAGGTTCCTGTCAGTGCAGAGAGTGTGATAAACTAAATTTGCTTTTTAATTTTTTACAAATATTTTTGTTTATTTATTTATGTATTTATTTTGTAGAAAGCATCCTGCCATGAACATGTTACTATTGCTAAAATTATTATTATTATTATTATTGTTGTTATTATTATTAGGCCTGTATATATTATTATACATTATTATTATCATCATCATATTATTATTAGGCCTATATGTATTATTTGGCACACTTGTGGAGATCCCCAAGACACACAGAAAATTCAATAAATGTCACAGTGCCAGTCAAACAAGAAGTCGGCCATTTTGGTTGAAGTTTACAAGCTTCGCGTTTGATCAAACTCCTGGGGATTTCAATTGATCGGCTTCAAACTTGGTCAAATTATTCATGTGTCCTGGCCAATTAAAAGTTATCAAAACAGTGAGTTTGATAACTCACCATTGCCAGGGGTCAAAGTTCGCCCACTCGCCATGAAACACGAAACTGTTGTATCTCCTACACAAAAACTCACAGAGGCACCAAACGTATGATCAATATTAGTGATTGATCATCACTGGGAGTCCTACAATACTCAATGGTCAAATGATGACATCACTTAAGCCACGCCCCCTGAGAACAGGAAGTGTCATGTTTTACTGGGAACGGTCTCTAAACATGAAACTATGTCCAGAGACAGAAGACATGTTGGTGTTATATAGCTTACCTTACGTATGAATGCTTGTCTAAGAAATATATATATATGTATATATAACACATTTACTTATACAAAAGCCTTTTTTGGTAATAACGATTAGGAGACATGAATCATCCTTTCTTGGTTCTGGGGGTTGTTTTTATTGTCTCTGATTTATTTCCATGTATTTTTAATGTGATAAAAGAGCGATGACTGACCAGCCGTTCGATCTGTTTTACTTTATTTCCACAAAACCAACTGAGAGTTTCAAACTGCAGCTTTAGTGTAAAAATCCATAAACACTTCGGATTATGGTAAAATAACGTTTTCACCCTTTGACTTGAACGGCATTTACCAAAACATTCAGAGGTTTATGCATGCAACTCCACTGTTGTTTTGCAACAGTGGCTTTTCCATCTCCTTGCTTGAAGATAAATGGTTTCTAAAAGCTGAAAGGTGTCAGTACTTGTTCCCTTACCTGTTCCAATGTTTTATCCAACTTTTTGTTTGATTGATTTTTTTCTCTCCTCTATATGTGAATAACTTTTACTGTTGCAAAAATCTGGTGTGAATTTTAAGCCATTAGATGAATATTTAAACTAAGACAAATGTTGACGTGTGTGATATTTTACCCACTGAGTGGAGTTTCAGCTTGTTGCGTCTTCCACCTACACATTTAGATAACTCCTTGACATTTTACTCTTCTTTAGTGAATATCTCAAAAGGCATATTTAATGTACTGAAAGGCTCAGAGTCGTCCTCTGTTTCTTCTTCTTCCAGTAACGACACACTAACCCAGTGAGCGTCATGAACGGTTCTCTTATTCATTAGAGGTTCGTCGCACATTAACCTCTCAGCCTTGAAGAGTTGTGAGTCGTCTTCTTCTAATCATCGTCTGTTTGGTCAGAGGCTGTCGTCCGTCCTCGCTGTCTAAAACTACTCATCTGCCTCGTGTGATTAACGCGATGCGAGTTTGCTCTGAGAGCGTCAGCTGCAATAATAGCATTGCCACTCCAATTATCAGACTAATCGTTCTGTGAGCGCGCTGGCTCTGCGGCTGAAATGTGTGTAGGACGAGAAGCTGATGTTCCTGTTGCAGCAAGAAAATGATATTGTTAATTGTCCATTCCACTTCTAAATGTTGCCAAACTTCACCTGAGCCTAAATGTTGCTGTGACGATGCTTCATCGTTTTGTCTCAGTGCCAGTCAAACACGAAGCAATTCCTTGAAAACTAATGGTTCAAATTTAAATGAAAATTAAGAACGAGACACATAATCAGAGAAATCAAGAAAATTAACATATAATATGAATTATATTTATATGTGATTTTGTTTTGCAGAGGAGTGCTGCTATTGGAATAATGATTTTAAACCTGCTCTCGTGTTAATTATAGACAAGAAAACACCGACAAAAAAACACTCGCATTGGCAAATATGTTTTTCTAATTACATCATTTTGGGGAAAAAAAAATCTAACTGGATTAAATTTGTTGCTATCGAGATTAAAATAACACTTGATTATTCCTCAGCGGAGAAATTTCAGGGTAATTTCTCAGATTAAAAACACACAGACATAGTTTAAAACAATGAGTTGTCATTTCTTTCTGTTAATATTAGTGATGCATAAAGTAGATGTGTGGAAGATGGCTTATGAAAACCAGGCTGTCTGTGTGATTCTGAATCCAAGCAATTCTAATCCCGTCAAGCCTTCACCTCCACAACTTGTGGCTTAATCAAATCTGTCCAAATTCAAATGACCAAACGCTTTTTATCCTGTAATGTCCGTGTCCTATTGAGAAGGCCACTTGGGTTCATTTTAAGCCAAAGGGACAGCCTGAACTTGTTATTGTGAGTTTGTTCTTGAAGACGGCTTGTTTTAGTTTCTGCGGTTGCACGCTGGATGCCTTTTAAACATTAGTTTAAGACGGTTTTTACGGCATCACCCAAAATGTACATATGAAGTCTTCCTGGATGTATTCTCATGTCCTTGTTTGATTGTTTACGCATAAGGAAAGGAAACAGGAGAGTTTTTCCCACCACTTTCAGCCTCGTCGTGTTTAAATACACAAGAAGCCACGCCGGCTTCCCTCGTCCAGTCCGACAGGTCCAGTTGTGAGGGACTCTGTTTATTGTTAAATGATTGATCAATCCTCTGTAAGATGTTCAATAGCTGTTATTTTGCAACCTAACCCTCTTCACAACGGGCATGTCTGCTGCTTTCCTTTGTCGTCATAATGCCCTTTCTTCTCCCCTGTTCTCTAACAAATCAAATCAGAACTGCTAGAATTATTTAGGTAATAATGTAACTATAATTGGTAGCTCCTATTTGTATTATGTGTTTTCCAGCCCCAATAAAGTGTTTCGTATCAATCAAGTATCTGTTGCCTTGAGTTCTTCAAAAAAAAAAAAACTATATATATCAAAAAAGCCTTTTAAAAAATTGGTCTTTGTAATTTACCGCCTTGAAATTTGGCCACTGTCTCTTTAAGAAGCTCCTGCTCTTTCTTAAACCATGCCTTCAGGAAGTCTTCACAACATGGCTCCTCTATTAACCCTTTAACGTTTCTACCAGTGTTGCACGGAGAAGTACCTCGTAAAATGAGCTCAGCAGATGTGCAGTTCCATTAGATGTTTGCTAATTGCTGCTGGCTAGTCTGAAGGAGCTGAATTGTAGAGTCTCGGGATAGGGCTACTCTGTCAGGCGGAAACTTGGAAACAGCAGCTGTGAGGAGGAGCTTTGTCTGCGAAGGCGGAGCTAGGTCCAACCAGGCGTCTTTGCACAGACGAATGGTTGCCATGGAAACCAAATGACTTCTCAGAATCGAGGCAACACTCCAGGTATGTTTCTGATGATGGGATAACAATATAACATGACGAAAAGCTCAAAAAGTCTGACTTTACTTAATATCTGTCCCTTTAATAAAATGCAAAAGTTTAATTTCAGGAAAACAAGGGAGGGAAACACAGGCGACGCCTTCCTGAACTTAACCCACAGCTCACAACACATGCCCACACTGTGTGTGTGTGTGTGTGTTTTTTTTTTCTTTTCAAGTGTACTTTTTGAGTATCCATCCGCCCTGATCAAAGAGCTCTAATTACACACATTAGTGAATAATGAGTCCAGTGAGTGGGTACTACACGTACAAAGTAGGTACAGTTTGTGAGCTTCCAGGTTTCACTGTTTGCGCATGAGAATTTGTGGGAGGATGAGAGCCGACGGTGAACCTTGGAGTCCGTTCCAGTTCGCGTTGCAGCGGAGCATTGTTTTTCCACCGTCACCCCGTTAATCTGCACAGGACGAATAACGTCAGAAGATCACACCAATTATCCTCTTTTCGCTGATGGAGGAGGTTCTGCATCTGCATGCTCTTTAAAGTTAATCCACTCTAATCCACTCACTCTCTCTTTGCTTGTCATTTATGCTCTGGGTTTTTTTTTTTTATTATTATTACTCCCTCCGCCCCTCCAGCTCCCAGTATATTTATCTACCAGGAAACTTAAGAGTAAAGAAAAGAGATGTGAGCTCTTCATCAAATGTTTCAAAAATCCAGAGTGGAAAAAGTTCTCCAGGCACTGGAACTAAAAACAAAGAAGGACGACGTCAGGATGGCAGAAATGAAAAGCAAGCACAAACATCTCAGATTTTCCTAACAATCACTTATGGAGGCCAACAAATCCCAATAGAGTATTGAGCTCAGACTGTGGTGTCTTTAGGCCACTAGTGGCAAAATGTATGAAAATGTATTTTTCTTTTTTTCCTCCCGCAGTAGTCCACGTCTCGTCAAACCAGTCGGTAGACGACGCTGCAGCAGATATGTGTCTTAAGAGTTTGACTGGACTGATAAGTACACATTAGCTGACCTTATGAGACATTTTCCCTCCACACAGAACCAGAGACAATCCTCCAGTCTTTGACCAATTAAAAGAATAAAAGTCTCAAAAATACTTTTAATGAGGAACGTGTAATAGCAGCAGTAACCCGGTGCGAATTTAAAAAATTAGCTGAGTCCAAGTCATGTGTTCAAATGAAGGATTACCGTCGTTTAAACGTAAACTTAAAGCTTATGACCTGATTCAACAGCAGATTGGACGTCCTGACGTGGTGAAACATGTTTTAGCTAATTCATTTAGAAAAAAAAATAGAGATGTCCTGTGCAGATAGTATGCTCTCACTCGCTGTCGTTTTAAAAGTTTTTCACAAAGAGAAAATTAAATATTTATCAGTCCAGACATAGAATCTGCACAATGTAGTCTGACATTATAATTAGATAATAGCTGCGACATTTTCGAAGCATTCATGCAAATTTTGTAACAGTGAAACTAAACTTTGGCAAATAAGAGCTAATGTTTTTTTTTTTTTTCAAATTTGCATTTTTTTATTCCCAGGGGAAAAAAGTAATTTTGTTAGCCTGTTTAGCAGCGTTATTTATTTTGTTACTCTGGTTAAAAATGGGGACTTTAAGGAAAACACAAGCTACCAAACCGCCTCGGTGCTTCCATCGTTTGAACACCGACTTTTCTCATCTGTGTGCGGTTTGCACTGAGGCAGACAAGAAAACCCTCCAAAGAGCTGCTGAGACGACCCAGAAGATCACAGGACGCCGTTTCTCCTCCAGCGAGAATCCTTACAGTTTCTTTTCCTGAGCGCGTCGCATCAGCCCAGACTCGTCCTGTTTGAACTGCTGCAGAGGCATCAGGAGATGTGGAAATGTTCTTGTAGCTTAAATTTGGCCACAGATCTGACATTGATCTATACTTGATCCAGGTTTGCATATAGACCTAAATAAATAGCTCATCTTTTTTGTTTTTTCATACTTTGGCTGGTAAAATTAGTGTGTTGGACAGATTGCTGAAAGTACAGAAAACCTGCAGAAACCCCTCAGCTGGGGCACGACCTTTTTCTCTCCAAAAGATGTTTAAGGCACAAAACAAAAAATCACTTTTGGAAAAAGTGACTCGGGCAATTAAATTAAGAAGGTAACAAAATTCATTACCGATTCTGAACTGATTTTAAAACCTCCTTAGAAAATATATAGAGGTTTACCAAACAGGTAAAAGTTGATCTTGTCTGAATGGACATTTTTGTCTCTTTTTTTTTTTTTTTTTTACAGACATTCATGGAGAAACATCAGGTTTCTCTTGCTTGTATTTGTACTTCTCTGCAGGCTCTTAGCAGAGAGACGGAAATGTGAAAATATGATTTATGTACATAAAAAGATGTGACAAATAATTGATTTTTTTTTTTATTGACTCATGTAGTGATTACCAGCTTTATTGTGGAAAAACACCTACAGTTGATTTGAACTTTAGTTTTTTTATACTTTATTATTTATTTTTTAGTTTTTGGGTCAAATCGTTACCAGTTCAGTTTCTGTTTGATAATCCTGAAACACCAAATGCATCGAGAGAGAAGGTGCAACGACTCATCTGGATGTCTGAACATCAATACATCTGTTCACAATATGAAGTGCATATTTTCCAATAAACATGCTGAATGGTACAGACAAATATCTGACGCATCCTTGTAAAACGTCTTTAAAGGTTAAAGTCAGACTAGAGCAAAGATATTTTCTCGCTTGGCAATCTGATTTTCTGTTCTCACAAGAAAGTTGCTCTTGCCGACCGAAGGAAAACAAGTGATCTCCAGAGAAAACATATTGTTTCAAGAAAATCTCACCTCTGGGTACTCCATCTGAGCCTGTTATCCCCTCACAGAGGGTGACTTTTAACAAAGTTTAGCAGGATTAAAATCGGCTTTGCTCAAATTCCTTTAAGGAAATCGAGCCATTAAGAAAACAGGTTGACAGCATTTTCTCCTGCCATCTTGATTTGGACCAGTTTTGAAAGTACTGCTCTCAAGAAATGCTTGTTTTTACATGTTTTAATCAAATAACTTGGTCACTTTACATTGCAATTTAACTAATTAAAGTTAGTTTAGACTAACGTAACAAACAACCAGCTCTCAATCCAAAGCAGAAGTGAAGAAAAAAAAAAAAACCCTAAAAAACATTGGTTTGAGAAAGTGATGTTTAATTCATTTGCAGAATTAGCAATCAATAAACTTATGGATGACTGATTGTTAGCTTACTGATCAGCCTCAGTGATTTCGTATGATGAAGAACTAAGATAGCGGCGAGAACGTAACAGAAATCTCTTCCCTGATGCGTGACCTCATGACCTTTCTGTTATCAAAGCCCTTCGTTTTTTTAAGAACGATAAAGAAATGAATGGGAACTGGTTCATTCGGAGACTCAGTTCGGATTGAGCAGGTGGTGAACTTTGAACATCAACTCAGTTTTAACAGTGTGAACTAATAGCTGGTTCTTGATGAGGCTGAGCAAAGATTCATTCCTGCTGTCCTCCAGTCAGCAGAGCAAAATAAACTTTGGTCTGAAATCTTTGGTTTCTCTAACATCATAAAATCTTTATCAGGATCCTTGCAGGCTCTGAACACCAGCAGGCCTCTCTAAAAAAAGCAGCGAAAGAGTCAAAGCACAAAGAGATAAAAACTACGGGTGTGTCTTGTTTTCATGTCACCATGGTTGTGACATGGTGACATGTCACAACCATGACAGAGCTGGACGCTTCACGAAAATAACGAAACGCAGCTGGGGGAAAAAAATTTAGCTAACATTTTTTTTTTTTTCATTATTATTTTTGACACGGCCATCGTACCATAACCTTGCCTGGTTTTCAATTTGGAGGCATTTCACACAAAACCCCCCACAGGAGCGGAAATGTCAGCTGTTACCTTGACATCTTTCTGTCAGAGGTACAAGACTTTGAACCGGTGTGTTGTTTTATTTTTATTTTAAATTTTTTTGCTTTTTCAATTCTCTAATAAAAATGAAAGCAGACACTGAGTATGAAAGCATCCCAAACCGATGTCATCTGTGGCCAAGAACATAAACACAAGCAATCAGTTGCCTGGAAAAGTGGAATTGGGCCTTTTGTTGTTGTGTGTTGGTTTGGACAACAGGAGTTAGAAAGACATTTTGAAACCAACTAATTCATGACTTTAATTAAGAATGTACAGAAAACAGACTGATGTTCAACAACGCAGATAGAAACCTTCAGTAAGATGGACTGAGACAGAAAATCAAAGTTGTATTTAATAGATCTCACCCTCTATAAGACAAAATGTCTGCTTGTTTTTCCAAATTGCCATTTTATCGTAAATTGTGATTGTAACCATTACAGTCACTGGCATTCTGTGCATATGAGATGCCATATTAAATGTAAATTTACTAAATAAAGTATTGCCAAGGCACTCATTGTCCTTTTCTTGACATGTTCGATTCATGTTTGTTCCTTGGTGTTGTTGTCAATGCGGCTCCATAATTACCCCAAGAACCATGTTTTTCTTTAGGATAACAACATGAGTCAATGGCTCATGAACCAGTTCAGACTGGGATGGACATGTTTAACTTTCAAGAACTAATTAAATGAAACCTGCTAAACAAGTGCAGTTTTTGCCACTTGAAACCGGAGATAAAATCCCACCTTCCCCAGTCTTTTCTTATCGCTGGATCACATCCTCACCTCAACAGGGAAGTGAGGTCTGCGGTGCTTTAGAGGGTCTTTCGTAACTTCCTGTGTGGATTGTGTTGCTCTTCCAGGTCTTTCGGCCGACTTCATCTTGTCTTTGGTTTAGCCGCGTAGCGCATTTCAGCAACAAGGCAGTTCAAAGCGCTTCACATCGTAAAAACATTGTGACGACTGAGCTCAAAATCAACTCTCGTGTTATTTTTCTACTAAGATTAAGTGCGAATTTGAGATTCATTGCCAGGAATCGCACGTTGAATTTTTAAAAGTTGCACACGCCGCTCCTGAAACTTACATGAGCCCCTTTAGTGGAGACTATTTCTGCGTCATCAGAGACCTGTTTTTCAAATAAATAGTCTAATTTACTTTAGATGGAAACATGAGCCACACGGTGTGATTACACAGACGCACATATATTCCTAGAATTACATTTGTGTCTGGAAGCCATGAAAATGAATAAAAAAACAAGCAGAAAACGTATACACACCTGCAGATTTCAAGTGAATTTTATTTTCAGAAGCTTGTACGTCAAACAGGTCGAGAAGCCCACATTAGTGTTTAAAAACCATCTCAAAAGGTCACTTGGCTGCAAAAACACTCTGCAGTAATTTGGACAAAAGTCACACTAGTAATAAAAGCATCAGCACGGCTACAGAGACATCCCAGGCAAATAGAGTTACAATGTTAGAATACTGGTTATAAAGCTGTAATTTGGAATATGCAAATGCGACTGGCAAACCAAGGCTCTCACATACGTCTCTTTATATGTTATATGTTCTCAGATGGAATGAGCTCAACAACAAAGAGACTTTTGTTTGACATGGCACTGCCATCGCTCAGATGTGTCTGCTAGATAAAAGAGCGCGCCACGCACACGTCGTTATCCCAGACACTTTGCTTTGCAGCTTAACATTAACCTGTTTGGTCACTTGTTCACGCTGTGAGAATCTGTTGACTTATGCTTCTTTGCTCAGTGGGAAACCACTGAGAGATCCGGCTGGACGTCCATCATCCAGGGCTCATCGCTCAGAGTGTCAGCGAAGCCCGACGAAGCAACAGGGTCTGGGACAACTTGAACTTGCGCACCCGTGTAAATGCTGCGCTGTTTTTTTTTTCTTCTTTTCTTTTCTTTCTTCTTTTCCTTTTGTTTATGTTTGAACAGAGCATGTTGTGTTTGAGCATGATTTCTCTTGTTTGCCCAGTTGGGAGGATTCAGTTTCAGAACAATCAGAGATAACAAAAAGTTCCCTGCAAGAACTCAGTGAACACGCACTGAAAAGTTTTGGAGTTATTCTATTATTTTATCCTTTTCTTCGTGCAAAAATGGACAGGAAACAGTCGGGGGGATTGCAGCTGAAAAAAACAATGAAATCAGTAAAAAGTACAAAAAATAAAAGAAAAACTCTTTAGTTAAGATTTTACTCATTGCTTTTCTAAAAAAAAAAGGTTTTAAATTAAGTTAGACATCATCTATTGTGTTATTTTTTACATTCTGCACAGTTGTCATTTTTTGTTGGATCTAGTGGCCTTTATTTGAAAGTAATTCAACAGGAAAGAGGGTGAAGACATGCAACAAATATTGCCAGGCTGGGAATTGAACCTGTGACTACTGGCATGAGGACTAAGGCCTCAATACATGGGTTGTGCTTTACCCCTGCGCCACCACAGCACCCCAACACTTTTGTACTTTAAATCTACGAATAGAAGGTTGTTTAGTTTGTTTTTAGAGCAGCACAACCAACATTTGTTTGATCAAATCCTGTTATGTTTTGTATGAATCGGCTGGAAGCTATTGGTGCATAACACAAAATATTAAGAAAGAAATATACAACTAATTGAAATCACAGAAGACAAGTGTCTTGGAAATGAATGAAAATGTTTAACTACAAAGAAAAGTGAGCTGAAAGAAAATGGTATAAGTTCAGTCTTTTTTTTTTTTTTAAAGATATGACAGAAAAAAATGGTAGAAAAATGCAACAGGTAGGTTTGAACAGGAGGTGCAAATTGGCAAATGTGAAGCTGGTGATAGATTAAACCAAAGAGTTTGGAAATAAGTTATTTTTTTCCCATGATGCACCTTTCTAGCACCTGCAGAAACGAAAGCATCGATTAGTTAGAAAGTTGGGAACTGACTGAATGAAGGCCTAATTCAAAAAGATACTTAGAATAATCCAGGCCAAAATCTGATCAATCTTTGGATTTTACATTTTTGAGCAAGAAGTGATCAAAATAATGTAAAAAAAAAAACTCAATTGGAAGCTGAAAATAAAGAGTACCTCTGGCATCGACCCAATCCACCAAGAGTGATTGTCAGGCAGACTTTGACCCACTGCTGGTACCGATGGCAGGAGTCCTCACCTCCAGGCCTTGAGGGCCCGTATCCTGACACTTTAAAACCTGTCCCTGCTGAAACACACCTGAGTCAAACAATGAGATGAAGGACAAAGTGACTGTGAGGAGTGAGGAGGTGATTCACCCCTTTGATTCAGGACACATCTAAAAGTGTCTCGACACACGAAACGTTTGGTTTCATGTCTGGCCCTGATGGACCAGAGATGAAGACCCCTGGCCTAAAGGGAAGTCATCAATCCAGTCGATGCCAGAGGAAAGAAGTAAGAGAGAGAAAATAAAGAGTTTAGTACCAGTACAATGTTTTCTAAAGTACGTCCGATTAGCATTGTGTTCTTGCATCTGTTCTGAAACCTAAACTCTGCGTCAGCAGATTCAGCAGAGGAGGAGTTGGGGTGGCGGTAATAAGCAGGGATGATAGATGTTGGCTCACTGTTGAGGAAATGCTGTGTACAAGAGATACCGAGTTCCTGGTGGTTGTCCGTCAGACATATTACTCTCTACGGGAATTTTCGCACATCATTTTCAATAACGGCTCACATCTCACTCTTGGTTAATGCGGCCCGCAGCCTCTGAGCGCTCACGTACCGTTTGGTCACAGCTGGAGACTTTTCAGCCACTGCCGCCTTCGTATTTCAGAGACTTCAACTGTGATTGTCCATTTTCCCTTCCACACCAACCCAGCGAGTCAAAAGCGTTGCAAAAGACTATAAAGTGTTAGATTTGTCGAGCATAAGATTCGTACAGCTCATTAAGTCCAGGCTTTTTACCTGCCTGAGGTGAAAAGGACACAGAGCCACCAAGAAAATGAGGAAGATGAGGAGAGGTGACTTTGAGACTGGTGAGAGTAATGGACTATTTCAACCACATAAGAAACCAGTGTGGCGGTCACTTCTGACATTAATGCCACGCTCAACGAAAAGAAAAAAGGCATCAAGATCAAGGTAGAAAAAGGAGATAAAGCAGAAAATACAAATAACAGCACAGCAATGGAACAAATTTTGAGAGAGCTCAAAAGTACTTGAAGGCACAATCGATCTTTACACGACCTTCCAAACAAAAGATCAGCACCGTCCGAGCGCAAACAACGCATCCGCATCTTTTATTTCCTGTCCAAACTGCTCGTCCAGCAGGCGACCAAGTGAAGAGAAACCTTGGTGACTGACTGTACGGAAACAGGTTGGGGAGGGGCGCACGTCATTACTCTGTTTCAAACAGCTTGGAAAAAGTCTGGTCACTCCGGCGCTTTTTCTGGCGTCTCGTTTGAACCTGCAATATTCTTCATGCGAGGCAATAGAGGCGTTGTAATAATTTTCCCATTGTCTGAGCTGATAACTGACTGGAGCAAACAAGAGGTTCAAGCTGTAGTGATAATGAAAATATACACAAGCTCAATGAGGAGTACAAACCCCTGAAATGAGACATTTAGATAACTAACGCTTTGCTATGTTGCACAAATACGGGCACTATGGTTTCAATCTACAGCATCTGTTATCTGTAGGAGGTTTTGCAGAAATATTCACAGCTATTTTGATTATTTCGGGTTTTTTTATTTTTTATTTTAGATTAGTAAAACAAACAAACAAGCCATTTCAGTTCTTGTTCATAGGTGAACCAAAAAGGGGTCTTGGATTGAACCCAAAAACACCTGCCTCTGCTGCGGCTGTAACACAAACAGCCAGTCGCAGATGATGGGAGGAATAATGGGGCCGGTCCATCAACCACCTGCCGGTACCGACTCGTTAATCATCACGTATCTGTTTAAGTTCTGTGTTCATGTCTCTGTGTTTGTCTCTCTTCCTGCAGCTGCTGAAATGGCTCTCTAAGTGGAGCCGAGGTTAAGAATAGTCGGTCTCCATTACTTCTTTTGCTTCTGCCAGCAAATTGGGTTGTTCTGGTGTTCCAGAGCCAACTTGTTTTTCATATTCGGGCCATTATGTGTTCGAGGAAGATGAGGGAACATTCTGCGTCTCTGTTTGTTTGTAGATGATCTGGATTCACGACTTCCCTCCATTTTGAGTTTGTGATAGATTTATTTATTTTTATTCTCTCAAGCGCACAAGCATCTGGAACCTTAGTAACACATATCCATGATCACACCAACTGGGTCAATTTTGGCCCAATTGGACCAAAATTGGCTTTTGAGTCAATTCTTTTTACTCAACTCATGACTTTGGCTTAAATTGTCTTTATCCGCCGTATATTTTTTGCCGCCTTTTCAATTCGTTTATTTAACTTGCTAACTGCTCCATGTGCTACAAGGTGGTGTTTTATTTTTGTTTATAATTAAGATGAGGATATTCTTCATTAGCATATCAGAATGATGACTGACTAAAGAACACAACAGAAGCAAGTTAGCTGTTAGCCGCTCTTGGTTTGTAGCTCACCCACATGAAACAACAACACTGCGGTTCTTTTCTGCTGACGTTTGATACCCGGAAGTTATCATTCCCAGCGTCACACACACATGACGGCATATTCCCTGGAGATTAGAAGGTTGTATTGTTTTTCAGCGGCACTTTAGCAGCGTCTCTGAATATATCAGACATACTCGCATGCTAGGAGCTAATGTGCCTCGGTCCACACGTCGAAGCCTTGGGGTTACTGTGATAAATATCTGAGAAGCATCAGTAGACTGGATTGTCCCGTACCACCCTTTGTTTCCATGGAGATTTGGATGCAGAGTGACCACAATGAATCCAAAAAAATGCTAAGTAAATTCATTTGGATAAAATCATGTCCAACAGTGTTGTCTGGTGGTGAACATAGTTTTGTGGTAGCGACTTATGCCAACACATTTTTATGTTTAATTTTAAAAAAATTAAAATAATCCTACAGACATTAGATTAATTTCTGTGTGTTGTTCAGCACATTTGATAACTTCTAACTCAATCTAAATGACTTCTGTATTTAAAATAAAAGCCACACTTGTTTCTCTCTTCTCTGACCAGGTTTTCTTTCTTTTATTTCTCTAATTTTACATGCATCCTCCATCTAAGTATGGTCAAGAATGTTCCCATATTCCTCATTCCTGACTTTTACACCACTTAGTTTTGGTTTTCAAATCTGAACTGCTTCATTTTTCCATCGGAGGCATGTTTTTTGTGTTTTTTCTCCATTTTCTCCAGTGTAGCATTGCCAAAGCTACACAGCATGGGTACGGTGCTGCCAAGCCGAACACTCAGCATCAGAGGTTTGATGCCAAGCACTCTTCAAGAGAGACTGTGAAACATCTCTTTGTCGCCCCTGGCGTTATGAAACCTGTTCTCCAGTCAGCCTACTCCTCTGCTCCTGTTCCAAACTTTGTTCCCCGCGCAGGCTACTGAGACAATTTCACTTCTTTATTTTGTTCTCCAGAGTTCGCCACCGCTTTGGGTGATGCTTCGCTTCCACTGCTGATCATGACTGTACGCTTGGCCCTTGGCCATTAAAGTGATTTGGTGCTGGTGCCGTCTGAGGGTCCATCTGAAAAATGATTCCTTGTTTCTTCCTACATATTGGCCTTTCCATTACAGTCCTCTTGCGCTTTATCCACCCAGCTCTCTCACGCAGGATCACCAGCGCCCTGTTCTTTATTCTGCCTTCTGTTACTTCAGTCCTCACTCCTTTTCGTTTGGGGAATAAACTTACCTAATAATAATGCTTTCATAAACGCCAGGTAACTGTCGATGATTGCTAAAAAAAAAAAAAAAAAAAAAAAAAATCTGCCTTTATTCTTTAAAACGTTTGCCTCACATCAGTGGTGAACTATTCATTTGCTAAACTCTGCAGAGATCACTTCTGACTCTGACTGAATTTCCCAGAAGCGAATTGTCCTTCGGCGTCTATTCTTCCTCCTTTTCACGGCGGCTGAGTTATAAAACACCATTCTTCACCAGATTCCTCTTCCTCCCTCCCTTCCAACAGGGAAACATTTTCTATTTATGCAGTCATTTTCTCACTCTGTCAATTCAAATTGCCAACTGTGAATTTGCATCTAATTGGGCCTTTTCGTTTACTTGCATCCATGCCACTTCCAAAAATGCACTTTGCATTCTGTGTGAAATCTGTTTGACAGGTGTAATTATGGGAGTTCTGCCTCTTGAAATGATTGGTAGCACAAAACGACAGGAGTGTTTTCTCCCACCAGGTGTGATCACGAGAAGGAGAAAAGCATTCATCTATACACTCAGAATATTTTTATTATAGACCCTTTGCATGAGAGATAAACTGGTCAAGGGGGAGGCAAATCAAGGCTAGAGAATGGCATTTGAATATAAATCAATATTTCAGTTTATTAGGTATTATGAGGTTTTTGGCCTTTAGGAAACGAAGAAGGAAAACGTCTTTATATCTCCATATCTTAAGACTTAAGACTCCATATCTTAAGGGCGAGGGTGTATGCCACCCCAACACCACCCTATCTATATTTACAGATGATGGATGAATCATAATACATTTTTAAAAATCCAATATTCTGACAAACATGTATTAACTATGTAGTGAAATGTTAAATTAACTTTTTGAAGATGTTCTAGATCTTTGAGGTGCTTTCCTTGCCTTGCACGGATGCCCCTCGCATTTCAGTTCATATTTTCACACCGCACCGACAAATGCGACGAGTTTGATCCCTGCCCTTATTCTCACTGACTCACCCAAAGAGGAGGACGACTGACAGCCTGCAGATGGTGTCTAATCTCCCGGAGCAGCGCGCATACCTCAGCCAAGCCTTCCACGCCGAGGCCCCGATGGTCCGCAGCCAGGAGAATAACATTTACAAGGAAATCCCCCCACCTGGCCGCCACCATCCAGACACAGATGGTGCTTATGGTTTCAGTTTGTGAAGCAAAAAGGATGCGACAACCGGCAACGTCGGCATCAGCGCGTTTGTTTGCAGACATGAGGGATGTGATGGACCGTCTCGCTGAGAGACGTGGGATGTGTTTGTTCTCAAGGCCGCCCGAGGTTTCTGACTTCTTCTGTGAAAAGGTGCTGAAAGCAGCATAATAGTTGCAGGCCGGCCTCGCGGTGACAGAGCACTTTGAGAACGAGGGAAAAAAAGTCAGCTCAATTTTCATCTTGTCTAGCTTGTTACAGTGCAGGTGGAGGAAGCTAAATCGGCAAATTGAAAAGTGTAATGAGAAGACGAAGAGGAGGGGTTGCTTTTAAATTAGCTTTCATGATAAGAAATCTTTCGCCAGCGTAACAATGTGGGGGGATTTGACAGATTGTAGCCAAAGAGTGGCAGGGAGAACATTACCCAAGCTGGCATTAGGTGAGACTTACATACAGAGAGGTTTCCAAATACTACAGTCAGCTAGGATTCGTTTAGACGCTGACGTGGTGCGGTCTTCCTAGTAGAGGTGAGCGGATTGATCCTAATATCGAAACCAACGCTGGTATTGATATTCAATGACAGTCATGTAAAAAGATGAAACTGTTTACAGTATTTGTGTTAATTTTGTTTTATTGTGGTTCGTCAGCCCTCTACAGTATTTTGTTGTCAAGTAAAATGTTTGGTGAAATTCTATCCCACGTCTTCTGGATCTGTTGGATCTATGAAGGTTAAATATGAAAACGTATTGGTATTGGTATTGGTATCGATATCAGCGATTCTGGCCCTGCGTTTACTTGGCATTGGATCGATACCAAAATTCCCAGTATCACCTTCCTCTGGTTCCTAGGCACCACATCACACGTTGCATGCTGAGCTGACTTTTGTTTCAGTTTTTCTATCTTGTGAACACATCGAGTATTATAAATTTCTATTTACAATTATTGATAAATTAACTCGATTGTGGTAATTAAAAGTGACTGAAAGTAAATTGTGGAAACATGTTTTTTTTATTACTATTATTTTCTTGATTAAATTCAGTTTTGGTTTTATTATTTTACTGTTCAGGGTCACGGAGAGGCCGAGGTTAATATCTGCACGCATAAAGAGGTGAGGAACGTCTGGAAACATCAGTGGTGCATCACATTTAAGCCAAGGTGGACATTACTAAGAATAGTTTAAGCTTTGATGCATTAATGATGGCTGTAATCCACCAGGAAGAAGTTGGGCTTTTGAATGAGATCCTGCCGTTTCATGTCAAAATGATCTCAAACAGGGTCTTCCTGACTTACCGTACCTCTCATAGGACACAAGGATTAAGAAATGATGTTGAAGTTGTTCTCTTTTGGGTCTTTCTCAAAAAGGAAGAAACGGAGAGGAACGATCTTTGAAAGCAGGAAGGCTGAGGAGACATTTTATCTGAACGCTAAAACACTTTAGCACGGCTACAGCAACGCAAGGTTCAAGTTTCTCCCAACACAGCTGTAACTTGTATTTTCTTTGATGTGGAGCATGTTTCATTTAATGAAAGTCCTTTTGCAGCCAAATTAATCTGAATTTGCCAATATTGCATTTGTGTGAACTGGACTATTTTGGTCAAACATTTTCTGATAATCTGGTATAAATTGAACCTTTTTCTCCTATGAGGAGTGACTCACGTTAGCGCTTTAGAGTTAAACTTTTAATAAGTTAACATATTTAAAACTCATCAACAAAATGTCAACAGACTATTCACTGGAAACAAACCTGAAAAGTCTTGATTATATTTAGGAAAAAAATCCTTTTGACTTTGATTTCATAACAACTGGGTTTTATCTCTTATGCACTAAGCCCAAATCAACAAAGCCAAAAAGCTGACAATGTCTGTCTGTACAACCAACCACACTGTAGTCGCATGTTTTCAGAGAAGTGATGCCTCTGCTAATGTTGAACCTTGTTAATCTACATTTTCTTCATCAACAAGAGGTGGAGGAGATGATGCATCTCCACCTGCCTGGGGGTTTTAGGAACCCCAGAGCTTCCTAAAATGTTAATTACATTGGAGGTAATGCCAGAGAACGCCCCCAGAGTGCTTCTTTTATCTCTTTCTCCACACGACTACTTCACTGTTTCGGGCACCGAAACGCTTTGACTGCGGCTGACAAAAATTGGATTTTACAACAACAGCATGTATCAATTTAGAAAGAACAAAAAACAAAATTAAATGTCATAATTTCCAAAGTAAAGACGTTGTTTGCTTCCGCTTCCACAGCAGCGATAACTATGTCCCCTTCTACTTTTTTCAATGTGTTTATCCACCAGTAAACCTGCAGTCTGAGAGCGACGCGCTCCATCAGGAGCATTTGGACCAATCAGATCTGAGATGTAGGATGGAGATGATTCTCATCACCTCCCTAAAATAACGACCAAAAGATGATTTAGGCAGGAGACTCACTGTGGGAAAAATAACTTTATTTCAAGAAGGTGATAGCTGACAGGGAGAATCTTGAACTCTATTCTGAATTTAACATTGAAGGGAAGTTAAAATAGCAGAAATTAGGTCTCTTTTTTGTTTTTCACAGAATGTTTTTGATGCCATGTTTCCAATGAGCTGAAGGGTTTTAACCACATTTTATTGACAAGACATAAAACTTTGTGGGCTTGACTCAACTGGCTCCTCCTGCTTCAGAAACGAACATTTTGAAATGACTTACATGCCTTGAAAGTCAACTAAATGGACATTTATGATTTATGCATGTTTTTTACTTTCTACATTTGATTTCATTTATCATTTTGTGTGCTTCATTAACAGATACATTTATGACAAAATGAAGAGGATTGATGAGATAGTAAAGTTCAAAGAAAGTGATTTAATTGTAAGATTTGATCAGCCATAAAGCCCACGAAAGGATTTTTTTTTTTTTAGGATTTGAAAATAAAATCTTTGCTCCATAAACATAAAATCAAAGCAGATGCTTTCGTCTCAATACATTCAAGACAAGTTATTATCCCTCTTTGAACGAGGAGTTGTTTTTCTTTTCCAGCTTTTGAGTTTAACTGGAATAATCAAACTACTGGGAGGCACAAAATCCCTGGGGATTAAAAATCTGTTTCCTTTCCCCTCCACCCAACAAAAAAGTAAGAAACAAATTCTGGCTTTATGTGAGAGTAACCAGGCAACAGAAGTCACTCTGATTATTATTCCAACCACTTACTTCTACTGGAAAACCATTTCTCACCGAGGTCCAACGACGCAGCCAATGAGGCTGAGAGATTGTTTCTAATCCTCACATTTATTGTTTTCTGCATCTTATCTGTGATGAAGATGTGATGTTGAAAAGATGGAAGGTCACTTTATATTCTTTTTTGGAAAAAAAAAGAAGAAGCAAAATGTCTGTTTTTTAAATTTTTTTTGAAATATTTATTTTCCAAAAGCAGAATGTTCTGTAAAGTTCTCCTAAACTACTTTGTGCATACTGGCATAAAGCATGTTTCACTGCATATTGCTAAAATCTTCTCTCTTTGCGGTGACATTGCTTGCATGAGTCAATTTTGACTACAGAGAAATACCATTTCTTGAGCCGCAAAAGTTTATAATCTAAACTTTGAATTTACATAAAGTATGAAGTGTATTAGTATTTGTACTTGTCTGCTTCTTTTGTGTGATTTTAATTTTGTTTTACAGCCTCATTCAGATCAATGTCGCAGTCAAGAGCTTCATGAAGTCTGTCTCGTAGAAAGTTTTACCCTGAAACAACCTTTTTGTATTTCAAAAGTTGGGGGGGGGGGGGAAACATTTTATAATGTTTTGTCAAATGGAAGAAATTAACTTGACGCTGTTTGTTATGTGATGATGCGGTCGTGCTCATCGCTCAGCGTAAACTCCTTTAATCAAATTTCTCTTGTTCTCTGAATGCATTCCCTTTAACGCTCTTTTAGTCGCTGCTTTCAAGAACGGACACATTAACATTATGCATGCATAAGGTACCGTGGAGAACTACTCAGACCCTCTCATGGTCATAATCGTGAAGCAGAGGGATAATATATACTTTTAATTCATTGCAAATAAAAATCTAAGCTGTGTGATAAGGGTTTATATTCATCCTCTCTTACTCGTGTACCCCTAAATGAAACCCATCGCTGAATTGGTTAACAGAGTCCAGCTGATTTGTTTACTTTGAAACCATTTTGAACAAAGAGGATGATGAAGACAATGAAAACATCAGTAGGATTCAGTGTAAAGTTGTGCAGGATTAGTGTCAGGATCCAGGCCTGGTTTGTGTTTTCTTCCAGTTGCTTCTAGATTTGGTTTCATGGTTAAATCTCTAGTTGTTTTGCTCACTACCCTCCTCTTATGTTCAATAAGAAATCGTGCAATGCATCATAAAAGCCAATCTTTTCTTTTTTCTAGATTAATTTATTCCTTCAGTACAATTCCATTTAGCGAGAGGCAGATTGAGTTTAACTGATGAAATCTCTTAAGCCTTT
Organism: Poeciliopsis retropinna; assembly: GCA_010277075.1. Lineage (NCBI taxonomy): Eukaryota > Metazoa > Chordata > Actinopteri > Cyprinodontiformes > Poeciliidae > Poeciliopsis > Poeciliopsis retropinna. The sequence goes on from VMRM01000013.1 coordinate 3,025,927, forward strand.
GTAGCTTTGCAGATATTTCCACTTATTACACCATGATACAGAAGCTTGGTTGCTGCGAAGTCCAGACGTTGAAGCCCTGCGAGAACCGAGGATGAACAATAATCGTGTGTAATTCATCAGGAAGAGCCCAGAGGGGCCTGCTACTGTCTGCTTAGGGTTTGTGCTGTACTTTTAAACTTTTTGTTGGCTTTATTCCAAACTACAGCCGAGTTTCTTTTATTATTTTTTCTTACTTAAACTTGTTTGCATCTCCTTCCATGTGAAATAATCCACTAAAAGAGAAGATTCACCAAAAGAACAGCTGAATAAGCCAGTGAAGACCAGAAATATACTGACAGATGGATTTAAGAAGCATTTCTCCACTCTGCTCTTTTCTGTAAAGGAGAGGCGGGGGGCTGTTGATCATCCCTTTGGGGCTCAGAGCAGCAATCTGTGGGAACGTCTGTAGCAGTGGAAAATACTTTTAGCGTACTCCTCCAAAGTCTCTGAGGGCGCTCCTGGTTTGTTGGAGTCTCACATGTTCAGAACCGGATAGCTTTTTTGTTGACACTGCGTGACTTTGCAGCTGTTGCCATTAACCTAAGTTTATTGAAGTAAGTGGAAAGTTTGTAGTTTTAGAAAGAAAGTCCCAATCATGGTATACACCAGGACGCCGTTTCCAGAAGAAGCCTAAAAATAGGGTTTTGCTGCACTAGGAAATGGTTTTGCTCTCCATAAGATGGTTTTCGGAAACCTTTACCAGAAAGGATGAACAAATAACCGCACAGGCGCATGATAGTCCGGTAGATTCGACATAAAATGTCAACATTTGTTTTGTTTTCAGCTGGTACGATTCACGCTCACACCATCAAACTATCCAAGCCCTTTGAAAAACCTGTTCCCCTCCTCGCCTGTGGTGGCGCTGCACCAAGAACCACTGAAGGAAGCGACACAAAAACCTCAGAAGAAAGCATGAGCGCAACTTCCTTCTTTATAAAATGCTAATAAAAACGGAGCAGCATCAGATTTTAGTAGTTGTAGGATTTCTCTTTTGCCTTCGGCAAACACCACAAGCCATTTCCCATGTTAGTACTGGACACACGAGTTTGTTTTTGCTTTTGTTTACCCAGAATGCAGTGCGGCATAGTCCGCCTCCTGGTTTTGGAGCGGCCTTGCGTCCCGTATGCATTCAAACTAAACCAGAGTTCGCTTCAACCGAACCGAGACGCAGGCTTTTAGACGAATCAGAGTTCTTTTTTTGTTGTTTTTTTTTACCACCTTTTATAGTGAGATTCTGAATTTGACTACATTAAAACTAAAAGAGACCAGTTTTTATAGTGCCAAGTCACGTCTAATCAAACGAGAAGATGATATTCAGCGTTTCTTCCCTTGTGTTAGTGAAAGATCACACTGGTGTCTCCCTCCCAGTTGTTCTCTCCTTCTCTAATTGTGCTGTAAAGTTGACTCAAGAAGTGAAGCTCAAATAGAATTAGCCCCGTTCTGCCTCATTTGGCAGAGGCAGAATAATCCCGGCCCCCTCCAACAGCAGTGAGCTCCGCGGTCTGACGTTCATTGGTCAAACAGATACTGGTAAACAGAAAGGAGGCAAAACCACAACCTTCTCCTCCGGCAAAGCTCTTCTGCATTTACTTTTTTTTTTTTAATTTTTTTTACAAAGTTGACAACGAATCGTCTTGTTTCTGTGAAGATGATCAATTTTTCACGGCCATAAACAGATGACGTTTTACTCATCGAGTCCCTAAATTAAAAATTATGCTGTCTCATTTCATTTGACTCATTTAGAGGGAAAACGCTGAGCCGCAGCTTAAACGGGGAAGCGGACGTTGATCACAGACACTTAAAGTAACTATAAATCACCTAATTAAATTATAACAAATTAACTTGCCGTATTTCTAACGGTCGTAAATAAAATACATCAATTAATTAAAACTTTTAAAAACAACTATGCAAAGACTAAAGAAACTAAAAAAAATCATATCTAATGAATAACGCGGCATATATCTAATATTTCTTTCAATTTAATTTTTCCTTAAATCCTTGATGTATGTCCTAATTATTGATAGACTAAAACATGTAATGTACAGTGCCATGAACAAGTTTTTGCCCCTTGCAGATTTAATCTGTTTTTTCTGTAACTCTACTGTCTAAAGACAGGAAGTTTCTGTCCTAACATTTCTGTCTTTTGGACAGTATTTGCCTGACCGTCTCTGTTGCTCGTATGTAAAAAAAAAAAACAACAACAAAAAAACAAGTGTTAACCCAATTATTAGCTGTATCAGAAAATAGTTAGGACCAGCCATCATTTTGACATTTGTGTAACTTTCACAAAAAGTCTGCACATGTCAAAGCTTTGGATTACTGTTTATGCGCTGGTATCAGGCAGGCGGAAAGGCAATTCTCTGCCTGCATTTACTTACAGTCCTGCATCTTTATTTACACAATAGGCTGACCGGGCCACATGAAATGATTTGTTCTGGACCAGCTGTTTCCTCAGGTAAGTCATTAGTGCCCGCATCTAATGAGCTATTAGTGGAATCAAATAAATCACAACGAGAGCTACTTTTTCCATTCTGATGTGCTGATGACAGGAGGGAGGGGTGGACTCTGAAGCAATGTCAGCGATACCAATACAAATAAAAACAATCGCATTCAAAAGCTTTCAAGTGTCTAATTTTAGCAATATAATGTGAACAGTACACAATGAAATTAAGGCAATTATCCAAACAGAGTAGAACGAGCGCCGCTTTGTGTCATTCTGATAATTGGTTCAGCTGAATTTATGCATAAAGTGTTTGAGTAGCCACTGTATGCATTGATCGCCTTCCCACTTCCTGTGAGCCCTGATTCTGTTGTTCTTGATGTGCTGCACTGTGTTGAACTCCCATATGATATCAGGCTTTGTGTCTATAATCAATCAATTTTATTTCCATTTCATCTGTCCTCCTGTGTTGTTTGAGAAAAAAACAAAGAGAGAAATAAAACAAACACTTAAGATTCCAGGGCTTTTTGCCGAAACGTTGCAAACGCAGCGGAAATGTAAAATAATGCAGCATGCGTAGGTGCGATGTAGATGTTTTAACAACAGCAGGTTTAATTTGGGCGTGTTCGCCGGTTAGTGTTGGTGACACTGAGTGGGAGCAGGTCACACGCTGCGGTGGTGAATTTGTACGAAATCTCTACTGGAACAGGATGAAGAGGAGAAGTAGGAGGAAGACGAGGAGGAGGAGGAGGAGGAGGAGGAGGAAGGGGACGGAGGAGTGAGCAGCCCGAGGCTAGTAAATAACACCGACCCGTGTAATGAGCTCCAGGCCGAACACAGACATCTTTAAACTCACTTATTGATTTGGACAAATCAGGCGGAGTTGAACCTCCGCTGTCAAACCTAGAGGTTTGTGGAAGAGAACAATGATGAAGTGTTTTAATGAAGTTCGCCGCAACTGCTTTTGTCTCATTCTGCTCCCTGTCTGACGAAGATGGATAAAGGCGTCTATCACGAACGTGTGCATATTCATTTTAAAAGGTTTCTGTGCTCTACAAGGGTGAATATGACATATAGTTTAAAAATGATTAGTATGCAGACCCTTAAAAATGTTTTATTTGATCTAATAGTAGCTTTCTAGCAGCTTTAGCTGCTCTTTATTTACAATTTTCATTGTTTTAAAAGCCATTTAAAAAAAAAATCAATATTCTCTCACTGTATAAAGACAGTTTTTTCTGTAGCCGGTGGGTTGCCGGTTCAAACACCCACCCCGTCTGTCTCCATTGTTGAGTCCAACAGGACACTTCCTCTGCTATGCCTGCTGCTGTTTGTGAATGGGTGAATGATCGAATGTGGTGTTAGATGCTGTGAAGTCCTCTTGACTTGATAAAGAGCCGTACGAGTGCAGGCTGTTTGCCATTCACCAAAGAAATCAGTCTGGAGAGGTATACAAAACGTCCATCCATGGTAAACACTTGTGCAAGGTCAAGAGAAACTAGCATGAAAACATACTTGTCAGCAGATAGCCACGGCCTGTGTTCCCCACCTTTGTCTACTAGGAAATGAGGTTGACAGTAGAAATAATCTCTTCCAAGAAAAACTGGATTCTCACTGGCTAGAATCTCCCCAAACATTATAGGATTTATTTGACCTCTTACTAACCACTGGATGGTTTGGGTCCAGATGTATTTCAAGCTGGAGCATAACTGCAGCTAAAAACGTGTCATTAATACATTTCCTTTTTGTACATTTTTGTTCCACTTTTAACCAGGATATCCCTTTTAAGACTCACAGCTGGACTGTTTTTAACACAGTGCTGAAACTACTCGTTCATTTCAGCAGCTTGGGACTAACATGTATACTGACAGGGTTAGCTTCAGCTGTTAGCGTTTGATATTTTCAATTTTCTTCTTCAAAAGAAAATTTGAAGAATTTAATTAAATTCTTCAAATTTAATTAAATTTGAAGAATTTAATTAAATTCTTCAAATTTAATTTGAAGAATTAAATTTGCTTGGGGGTGAGCAACACATGTTGCTCACCCCCAATGGCATATTAACACTCCTACTCAATGTAAGGATACAAAACAGAGCGTGTATAATTTAAAAGTAGCTTGAAATAAGTATAAAACGAAATCAAAATGGCGCCCGCGGCTTCCTGACTCCGTTTTCCGTCTTTACACAGTTAAAAATGCAGTTTATGCACCGACATTCAGTTGTTTTTCTTATACGTACTGAACAACCCTTTTCATGTGGTTTTAACCCATTGTTAACCTCTAAAACACATAGAAATAACGGAGGGGAGGCTGACGACCTCGCCCTTCTGTCTCACGGAGCAATGCGCCACCTTCTGGCAAGGGGGTGAAACTACAACTTTAACAAGCTTATCCCCAGTTTCTCTCATTTAAGCCCAGTACAAATATTTAATGTGATTACACTTTAGTGTGTCGCAATATCCCAGCAAAAGTGGAAAAGCTTTTGAATTGATTTGCCATGGTGTCATTAAACACGTCACAAAAGCATGGCATTGATCCACTGTGGTGTCGCCAACCTCCCAGTGGTTCCTAATTTGTTCTCAAGAAATAACACAATCAGAAACCCATACTCTGTCCCCACAGGTCACTCACCACGTGTGAAAATCTGTAACTTCTGTTGCATTCAGAACCGTTCGTTGACACTGTGGGACCAACACCTTTGCAGCCTTTCTGTGCCCTTTCGCACCATTAATCTTGTCCTGTTTGCTCAGGTTATAATCACTCACCCAGACACCTGTTGGGAGGGTTTAATGACAGCTACTGCAGACAGAGAATCATGTAACCAGCAGACATGGATGATTATTACTTAATGTAGTGACAATTAGCTCTCAAACTTCATATTTATTCCCACGCATGCTGAGCCACTGAGAACCTTTTCCATTTTGTTGAACCTGTCCTCCTTCTTCTAAGACTTTAAAACAGACCACTCCTATTGTACGTTTAAGCTATTCTTTCAGCAGGCTGTCTTTTCAATGTTGAACATTTTTGCCGTAGGTATCAATATTGTATTTGATGACAAAGCGAAGGTCCTTCTCACCCTCGCGGTGTTTCAATCAGTCACTGAAGCACATTTTATATCTCCAATTCTTTTTCATTTTCTTGCTGCCTTCATTCCTCTGGTAAATGGGTTTTCCTGAAAAAGAAATCTCTTTTTTTCCCCAGTATCTCATTTCTTTGAGTCCCCAAGCCGACATTTTCCCGCCAAGAGATTGTATTGGCCGACAAGAAAGGCAAAATCTGATGAAGAAAATGTTCTGGGTCAAGAGAAGCTGCTTTAAAGGGAGAAGTATTAAGTGTTTTCCAATGCAATTTGTAGAACAGTCGAGTAACTATATTACCTTCAGTGCATATATCAAACACAATTTAAAAGAAATTTGATTTTCTATCATAACCATATCTGACGCCTTGAAATTAGCTTCTGTCTCTTTAAGAACTTCTTACCCTTTTCAACACGCCCCCTTCAGCACATCATCACAACCATGCTTCTCCATAATGCCGTTTACAGTCAGTGGGATGGTTGCAGTTTGTATGATAAGCTCGACAGATTCACAGTTCCCCCAGATGTCTGCTAATTCCTGCTGCTGCTAGTCTGGAGGAGCTGTGTGTGGGAGGAATGCTCTGAGGGGCCTTTGGGTAAACAGGTGGGTTATTGTATGAGCAGGAGATTCAAGGATTTCTCAAACATGAAACTTTCTTTTTGTTAGTGTTCTGAAACGAGAGGAATTGAGTGAAAAAAATGCATAAATTTAAAATCTATAAATATTTTTGAATAATTGTTGCCATTTTTCAGTTTCCAGAATTTTTATTTTTTTCTTACTTTCTTTGTGCTGTGCTCCTGGGCTCCACCAGTAAGGTTGTTTTAAGTGTTTAGTATAACCGGTAGATGTCAGTCATCCTATTATTACTATGTAACTTCTTTATCTTTATCCAATTGTAAATGAAACATTTTAATGTATGATGATACATCATACATTAAATGGTGTGTGTATGATGATAAATGGAAATGGCTGACCTAAAAGGATTGCTAAGGGTCACAATGTGCAACATCCTCAAACGTACATAAACGATATGGAAAATTCAATGAGACGTAATTTACTAAACGCAGGCGCAGCTTCTAATGAAACTGAAGTGAATCATCACAAACAAATTCAAATGAATCTATTCTCTTCCTCCTCTACATTGTGACAAACGTAATCAAAAGTTCACTCCCTCAAAGCGAGGGATGGCTGGGCGTTGGATGTTTAAAAGTTCATATGCAAGCTCCTCATTTACAGCTCCAAAGTGCATCGCTGTCATGGAAACCATCTGCCATCGCCATAGAGAGAAAAAAAAAAAACAAAACCTAAGAAAGTGCCTCTCCAGGCAGAGACTCGCAGTAAAAAGCTCTGGTTACCTTTCTGAATCATTTACTTTGAGGCTAACTTTGATTCATCAGAGTATTAACACCATTCTTTATTCCTGCAAATTCAATTTTCCCACTCTGAGGGAGGAAGACGGAAGGAGGCCATTCTCGCCTGAGTCATATTCAAACAGGAGGCAACACGGTAAATAGAAGGGATGATCTGAGCTACGAGTTCTGCAGCGCCGACATGTTCAGTACGAAGCCTGTGAGAATGTCACATTCGAGATTTCTAGCTGCCTTTAAAAAGGCCTGGCGATAGTGGCATCACCTTGATGGCTTTTAACTGGACAAAATTACTTTTATTGCTTGTAGCATGGAAACGTTTAACCTTTTACTTACATATCCACAGCATCACAGATTAAACTTAACAGTAGGCATGAAATTATTTCCCAACTATTCATAATATTTATCAATGCTTCTTTCTTGTTGAAAAGGTCGATCACTGCAGTTACAGCAGGGTGTCCATGCATCCTTAGAAAATCCTCAAATGTTTGAAATTCATTTACAAAATGTAAGTTGGCCTCAAATATGTGAATCGTGGGTATTAAACTTTGTCTTGGCAGTAACCTGCTATTTCATTTGGTGTGTTTTATCTAGTTTTTTTTTTGTTTTTTTTCTCGTAGGACTTTTTTGGCCGTCCAAAGTTTGAGTCGAGTGCAGATACATCATCACTGCCTTCTGTGATTTGAGGCGGTTGAACCGCAGGAAGGTAGCTGCTAACAAGGCCTGGCTAGCTAGCTAACTGTTTTACATCCATCATTATAAATATGCTATTTCTTGTACATTTCTGCTGCGATACAAGTCTTAATTTTAATTAATAATTGTCGGTGACACCAGCTGTATAATTCAAGCAGAGCTTAATCAAACTTGACAGATTTAGGGCTTTAATGCTGGCTTGTCTCTCTAAGAACCAGTTAGCATGTAGCATTAATAGACATGATAAAGACTTAGCCACTCGTAGTTCTCTGACAACCAGATTCGATTGTCCCTTCTCATGAGTGAAACTTCAGTTACTTGTACCTTATTAATTAATTAACGCTTCGCTCACAGATATGGACAAATTTAGGTAAGTAGCTCTTCATAAATATTTCTCGCCTGGAGAGCAACCTGAATATTAATATATATGTAAACAGGTGGGTACCTGTAAATTTATATTTTGCAAACTCTGAACAGTTTAAAAAGCGTCGTCTTTAGCTCAGAGCAGAAACGAAGCTTTTTAGAAGGAGAGTGAAGGAGGTTTGAGGAAAAGTAAAGTCCAGCTGATTTCTCTCAAAACGCTCCAGACTCCACTGTGGTGCAGAAGGTTATACACCTCTTATTTTTCACCTGTTATCTGATCTTTTTTTCTTTTCTCTGATTTGATTTGAAGGAGAAATATTGTGGATGAAGAGTGAAATGTCTTTAAGATGACAGGAAAAAGAAAATCTTTTAAAGCACTCTCGATGTCTCTCACCTGGGGGATCATTTTCACCACCAAACTCTACAGCAGACCTAAAGTGTGTGCTGTAATGTTTTTTTTTTGATCAAACTACTTTCAGTTGCAATCAGAAATCATCAACCAACACCCCAGAAGAGTTTAGTGTTTCTGCTTTATGTGACTCATTGAGTGATTCATTCAAATCTACATTGAAAATCCATAATGTTTTTGTTTAGCCGTTATTCAACCCCGGTGAAAATTTTTTGTTTTTACTCCTATCTGGCTGAATATGGAGTTGAGCTAATTAGGCTTTTGGGAACTCGGTAATGATCCTTCAGTTTCTGCAGCTGCGAGGATTTTCAATGAAAGACAATTATAAGATATAAAAAGGGTCTTTCACAAAAGTTTGTCCCTGCAGGACCACGTTCTGTGTCAATACGACGTCTCCAACAGTTTGACGTGTTGGCAAACAGTCGTGTTGTTCAGTCTTGGAATGGTACTAAAAAATACATTTTACAGAGTCAGTAGGGGTTGAAAAACCTTGGCTGAACAAAATCTCTGTGATTCATTACACGAGATTAATCCAAAAAAAAAAAAGTAAGTAAAATGTGCTCTCATCTTTTGGGTGATCATCACAGTGTCTAAATCGTGTATATGTTGCTCAAAGCTCTTATTCTGTCCTTTACTAATAAGCTTTCATCTGCATTACTACAGCATCATTTGAAATGTTATTGACTGTATGTAGATCTTAAATGTCTGTTTTTAATTATATTTTCAACTTCATTCATTCTCAGAAGCTGTGATTCACTTTAGGTTTCCATCAATAAACAAAACCTTTTCAACTTGCAAATAATATTAATTTTCTTTTTTCATGACTTTGTTTTAAGCCTTAATTACATTTCCTTTTATTTGTTTTTTTGTTTGTTTGTTTCAAGGCTTTCCTGTGTTTTTGAATTAAGTTACACCTTAGCTCTTTTGTTTGATAAAAATAATCTTGATGAGAATTAGTGGTAATTGATTTAGTTAACAAAAACCACGAATCCTAAATCCTTATCATCAACCCTCTCTGCCACCTTTTGAGTAAAACTTTATTGTTTTTAGCAAATAGGACAAAAGTGAGGTTATAAAAAGGTCAATACTATAAAATATTACACTTCACTTTTCTTTTATCTCTTGCGTCTGTAACAAGTTTTCTTCTTATTTTTATTTTTTATTTTGTATTTCAAAGGAGGAAACGGAGTTGTTTTAATGGGAGGCAGTATATAATGTTGCCACTAATTTATTTTATAGGTTAAACTTTGATGTAAGGTAATAAAATTGGATCCAGTGTTATTACTTTTTGCTCACTCCATTTTTTCCAGGATATTGTCTCGCTCTCTCAGTCAGCATGAAGCAATATTTTTGTTCCCATAACCAAATCGAATACTTTTATATCATGCTCGTTTTGAATTGTATTTGCCTGACATAAAACGCTTATCAAAATCATCTTTTTTCCTCCCCCTCGAGTTTGTGGTTTAGACAGCTTTTGAGGCATGGTCAAATCTAAACACGATTATTTTTGGCAGCAGATTTGTCGCTGGCAAAACATTTCTAGATATATTCTGCTTTTTGTGTGTGTGTTTGTTTTGTTTTGTTTGTGGCTCCAGTAAATTCTTATTTGCAGAAGATTGTGTTTGTTCGATCGCTGCTACTGACTGACTGCCTTGGTGCAAGTTCAGGGCCGTCGCTGATCCCGCCAAAAGTTCAATTTGAGGAGTTTTTCCTCATTTCATAACGCCTTGGCAAAAAAAAAAAAAAAAAGACAGAAAAATAATGCCCTCACATGCTAATTATTACAGAATGAAAGGAAGAATACTTTACTTGATAAGTAGTTAATGCACTTAAGGAACCATTTCTCATCTCACAGAGCATCCATGGGTTGGTGGTACCATATTTAATGAAGATCAGATGAAACATGTCGGGTGTTAAAATGTTAAACTCGTGACGCCAGCGTGTTCGGCTTGCATCAGCACTTCAGCATCATCCAGTGAATCAGCCCGACGCCTCAGGCTCTTACGGCGTGATTTATTTTGCGCCGGCGTCTCGCCCCCCCCCCCCCCCCATTTGCCTGTAATTTTGTCTCGGCACAACCTCTTGAATAGTATTTAATCTTGTAAAAATGCATCTGGGGGAGAAGTAAGGACAAAAAAAAGAAAAAGAAAAACAAAAACCAAGCCTCGAGGAGGAGTTACAGAAGAGGATGCGGTGGTGTTTCCGTCATAAAAACTCGTTTTGCGTGGAAGCAAAGCAACAGCGCGTTGTAAATCCAATTAAAAGTCAATGTGCAACCTGTCACCAACACTGTTATTGGGCATGTGAGAGAGAGACAAAAACGCGGACGGATTATCTGTCGGGCGTGTCGTATTTCATTAAAGCTGCTTTGAAACGATGCCTCTGACGGAGGGATGTCATATTTTATTAAATGTTTCCACAACTCCTCAGAAAGCATATTAGGTGGAGGAGACAAAGATGAGATGAGTCATGAAGGGCTCAGGGATGTGCAGTCTAAGAAATAAGAAGCCGGATGAAGGGAAAAGACAGAAATGATCCAACGGGAAGTACTGGAAAGATTAAGTTGAATCCCTAACAAAAAAAAAAGAATCTAAATCAGAAGAACAGGACAGAGATTCACCTCTGACCTTAAACCTCCAACCAGAGATGCAACAGGATAGTTTACATCAGAGCATATTTATGTGTTTGAATGGTTCAATAAAAACTAGAAGTCGAATCTGAATGAAAATCTTTGGCAGGCAGGAGTAAAAATTTTATCACGATATTTAGTGATACTGTTGTGATAACGATAAATGTGCCGATACAAACTGTTTATTAATACTTTTTTTAGGTAACTGTATCGTGTCGCTATTCTGCACACAATAAGTGCATTTAAACATATTTTATTGATATTTATTGATACCTTAATTGAACAAACAGTGGAGAAAATAGTAATAAATATTAAAAAAAAACTGACGATACGGACTGCATTGTTTTTTTTTAAAGCATCACTTATTTAAATTTAACTTGACAACAATGAATCAAAATCTTATGCTGAGAAGTTTATCACGATAAATGATCAACGGTACGATAAATGCCCACTATTACTGGCAAGACCTGAAAAATGCTGCCCACAGATGCTGATGGCCCAATCTGACTGAGTTTGGGCCATTTTACAATGAAAACAAAGAAAACTACAATCAGTTTCTGGGTGTGTGAAGCAAATAGAAACATGAGATTTGACTGTGATTGGGGAAAAATGGATGAATTTAACTTCATGGTTATAGCTGGAGAAAATGAATATTTCCTGCTCCCATCCTGATAAACAAATGCAGTAGGGGGATGATTCAGAAATGGCAACCAACAGGACTTCATCCTTTCACATGCTGTTTAAATTTAAAATGTTTTTTGACAAAGTGATTTTATGATTTTAGGCTGCACTATTATGGCTCACATATTAAGCTTTATAACAATAATAAGACTTAATAGTTAATCGAAAAGCTTATTTCCATTTATTCTTTTCTTTTCTCTTTATTTGCACAACACTTCCACATGACAATAAGGCCAAAGCGATAGATAGATAGCGATAATTATATCGGAGAGATTATTTCCGCTTTATTTTGGGACGAACAAACAAATGCTCCACATGTGAGAACTAATGTTTCTTTTCACACGTTGCACTTCAGGCAAAGCCGAGCTGCAGATGGACAGGAAACAATTAAAAAAAGAAGGACAGAAACTGAAAGCAAAGAGCACGATTCCACATAAAACAAAACAAAGCAGATGACAAATGTGCGAGAAATATATCCTGGAATTAATGTTGGTCGATCTGCCAACAAAGCAGCCCTCAAGACTCCCACTAGAGAAAAGATCTGCTAATCCTACACCACTGAACGTCCTCCATAAAGGTTTCCTCTTAAACATGCATTTATAAAGACTGGATGCTAAAGTTAGCATCTGATGCGTAGCTTCTTTCTGGGAAACGGAAAAGCAATTTCACAGGTTTCCTTAAAGCTGTTTGATTTTGTTTTTCTTTTTTTTTTTTTTTGTCCTTACTTATATAAATATTAAATATTGTTATCTACTATTGGATATTTTTTAGCTTAGTTAGCCACTCAGTACTGTCGAGCTGGATTTATTTTTGTACTGCACAGAGATTATTGTGAAGCACCGTTTTATGAAACTTTTATTCTTACTGTGAAAATTCAAAAAGGACGAGTCACACCTGGACTACCAATTCTTTAAATTGTGGTTGTATATACATTTTTTCTTTATTGTATTTATGGAAAAAGATGAGGGGAAACTTTTGCTAAAATCTTTTCTTTGTGAACAAAATACTGTGTTTTATCTCCTCTGAAGCTACGTGTATCCTTACAACCGATCCTTACAAAGCTAATTTAAGCTTTGGGGATTAAATCATTAATAGGTTTTTATGTTTTTTTCTTTTGGAGGCCATTCATTCAAATAATCCAAACAGACTGAAATACTTCTCACAATAAATTTTTAGTCTGAATTCAACAGACAATCATATTCAATAAATTAGAAATTGTGCCGATAAGGGTTTCTTTTTTTTTTCAGACTAAAAATGCATTTTGAAACTAACCTTTAAGCAAGAATTAAACATACTTTTCAATCAGCACAGATTTCTTTAGAAATAGTTTTTTAATGGTCTGATTACGTCTTTTAATCTTAATCTATAAGTGGAAAATCATAACCAAAGTGAAGTCTCAAAAACATCATATAATGGGTTTTATTTAGTGAATTAAGTTACTGGAATAAACTTTTCGATGTGATTTATGAAATGGGTCCGTACAATTAAAACTACAGAGGATGTAACTGGTCTTAACAACACATCAAGCCAATGAGGAAACAGTTCCTCCTCGTTCTTCACTTTGCTTCAAAAGTTGCTAACATGTTTTTGCCGTCGCAGAATCAAGATCCCTGCCACGTATCCGTCCCGCACACAAGGCCGAGCCCCAGATCACACCGACACCGGGTGGTTGATGTACTTCCCCTTTGATCTTCACCTCATGAGCCTCCGATCCTTTCTGACCACAACAAGCTCCTAATGCACCAATCAGCCCATTTGAAGTCCTGCAGAGCGAAGGGAGTGAGAACAGTCACCCATCTGTACGTGAGAAACATCCATACCTGTTATGAGCACCACCACCCACCTCACGATGTTTTCCGAGCCTCTCTGATCCCTCCACTCTAATGCGCTATCCCTTCTCCCATGAAATCAATATCAGGCATCATGGAAGGGGAAAAAAAGGCTTTTCTACATTAGCAGGCAACTGACCTGCATGTGGATGGCTGTGAGCCTCGCTGCATTATCTGCAACAAGCACAAAAGCTGTAATGTGTCGTCACGTTGCAAACAAATTAAACAACTGTTTATTTTAAAGAATAACTACTTTTGCTAAAATCATCTCCTTTCTTTGCTCAAGTGTTACAATTTTTCTTTGCAAAAAAGTTCCTGACTTATATTATATAGATGAATAAACTTTTTAATTGCAGCTGCTTTGTGTGTGGTTTTGGATCTGACAGGTCCTGGAAGCGAAGTGGCTGTGAACTGATTACTGCGGGTCTCTCTGCAGATGTTTGAGTTCAACCTCCAGACCAGCTGCTTGACTTTGTGAAGTGCCAAGAGTCGACGCAACATGCAACCAGCTTGTGTGTGTTTTGGCAGTGGCGAACTCCTTGCTGGAACAAGATAAGCAGATTGCCCTGTGGGATTTCTTCCAGCGGAGGCGAGCGCTTGAAGGATCAGGAAACCCCTCGTTCAGAGAGCAATGCTAAGTTATGGATGCTAACTTAGTTAGCTAGAGAAATGTTAGAGCTAGAGAAATGTTCCCTGATTTCAAAAGTTTGGTTGAAGTGGTGCAGCAGAGAGCGCAGGTTCATCCTCTAGAACAGGGGTGTCAGACTGGGTTTCATTTTGGGCCGTATCAAAAATCGTAATGTTCTTATAGGGCCGGATAAGCCAGAATGTATCGATAAAACCAATCAAACTGTTAAAATGTTAATAAATAGCTGTCCCTCCAGGATTTTATTATTTTTCTGATGAATTTTCAGAAAAATTTGCAGTGAAATGAGAATAAATGTGGGGATCTGTTGATTTTGATGAATTTTGCAAATCTGTGAAAAACTGGAAGGACTTATTGATGTAACTTGGAGCCTAGAGGGCCACATAAAAAGCTACTGCGGGCCAGTTTTGGCCCCCGGGCCTTGAGTTTGACACATGTGCTCTAATAATTCAACTTTTCACCAACCAGCGTGTCCTTAAGCAGCTTTATTTAGCTTTAACATTTTGCATGTTTGAAGTTTTACCACAGATGGGAATCACTGACCAGATGAACCTCATCCTGACAGAGCCGACCATTCGGGGAACTCTACAGTCTCGCCAAATTTAATCAAACCCTCACTGCCAGTTTGATGTTCCTCTTTGTGTCCATATGTCACTGAGCTTTCAGCAGCACCAATATCTCCAAACGCTTCCAGGTTTTACAAGCAGCCAACTAAGACGTCGACTTTTACTCTGATACTCAAACATGATGCAATGCTGCTTTTAGGTACAGACAAGCGAGTTTAGCCCAGTGTGATACAACTCAGTAAAAATAGTAATACCGTATTCTCCGGACTACAAGTCGCTCCGGAGTATAAGTTGCACCAGCCATAAAATGCGTAATAAAGCAGGAAAAGACTTATATAAGTCGCATTTTTGGGGGAAATTTATTTGATAAAATCCAACACCAAGAACAGACATGTCATCTTGAAAGGCAATAAAAATAGAATAGAGGCAACAACAGGCTGAATAATTGTACGGTATGCTAACGTTACATGACAAACAATGAACTGAGAACGTGCCTGGTATGTTAACATAACATATTAAGAGTTATTCAGATAACTATAGCATAAATAACATGCTAACAAGTTTACCAAACCATCCGTGTCGCTCCAAATCACTAAATCTTCATCTTCGGTGTTGCTTGTAAACAACTCGGCTAACTCCGGACGAGCTTCTACCACACACATTATCAACACAGGCCTAGAGCGCCCTCTGGCGGTTTAGCGTGAAAATAACATGTGATATGATATAATCATTTGTTAATAATTTCACACTTAAGTCGCATCCCCGGCCAAACTATGAAAAAAACAATACGGTACATAATATTTGTGTTCGAAATGTTGGAACGACTGGAGTAGGCCTGTCGCAATAATCAATAAATCAATTAATCGCATGATAAATTATTTCTTTCTTTCTACCAAAAACTGGATGATGAAAGTCTTAAGTTTGGTGTTTTGGTCTCAAGTAGCCCGTATTTTCACGGACAATGTTGTTTACAAAGTTAATTTTATTTGTTGTTTTTGGAAATTGGGAGGAGAGAGAAGAGAATGACATGCAGCAGATTCCCCGGGACTGGGAATCGAACCCAGGTTGACAAACAAAACCTACGAGTAAACAAAACATAATCTGCAGTTTTATTGTAAAACCGGTTAAAAAATGACTGGATTAGGAATTTCTTAGCCTATTTTTCTTCTCTCAAAAACACAAAAGTTTTATATTTTTTACAAAGAATTTATCTAAGAATTGATTTTGTCCTGTAATGGATATGATTTCTGATTAAGTTCTCTAGTTCTAGTACTTTCATTAATTGTTCTTTTTTTCCCCTTTTCTACACAGTTTTCATGTTAAATTACACTTTTTTGCTAAGTTTGTTATAATATCTTGAATCTGTTGATCTAAATAGAGACAGAAACAGATCACACAGTAACTTTCGTTTTTGATAAAACCTGTTTTTTCTTATAGCAAACAAACAAGCCAGATATAACAACTTTGGGCTTCTTCACGATCCGGAGTATTAAATTATGATTACAATTATATCTGTATTATCTACAGACTTAACTCTAATCTTAATTTAACACCCGGAACCTGAAGAAGTACAAACGTGTTAAATCAGCTTTTTTATGTTTGGTATGAAAAGAAAAACAGGATTTAGTCGTGCTTTGGTAGTCACAGAGTCGTCCTAAAAAAAGCCACTGCACGATCCTTTTGCTAGTCTTTTCTAAAATACAGGTTTAAACACAGTGTTACGAGCTACAATTCAGTGCAAATTAATGTAAAAAGCGAGTAGAAAAGGGAAAACTAAAGGACAAACCATAAAAGCACAAGTACAGTGAAAACAAGCAGAAATCATAACTAATAAAAGAAGAAATTTTCATTCTTGAATCAATACGCTGTGATAAAAATTGAGCTGAGTGTTGCGGCACTAAACCAGCGAAGGGAAAATGTCTTAACGTACGGCTGACTAAATTAATTTCACAAGTTTAACAATAAAACTGCACATGTGTTTGGAGTTTCTTAAACTGTTTTGGGGGCGATTTGCAGTGACCCACTGACCTGACCTGCATGTTTTAGGAGATGTGGGGGGAACCGGAGCGCCTGGGGAAAACCCACGCAAACACGGGGAGACCATGCAAACTCCACACAGATGGTCTCTGTGAAGACGCAGCGATAACCGCTGTGCCACCGTGCTGCCCACGTTTTTTCCAATTGGGGTGGGAGGAATCTGTTTTCAAGTTTGTCAATAGGGGGGAAATTTAAATTTCCTCTGTGTACGGAGCGTCGCATGGCGCCCCGTACACAGAGGCTACAACCTACATCTGATTTCAGTCCTCAGCTTCTCTCTCGCGTGACTTTGTAATCTAAATCCTCTAAAAATCAATCAGGAACATTTTATCCTCTTCGTTGTTGTCAGTCTTTCGCTGTTTTTGTTTTGGACTTCTTCCATCCGAAAATTTTTTTGACCGTTTGCCAAATTGAATGTTTTGATTTTGTCCTCTTATTCTCCTCTAAGGCTTCCAAATCTGTGCTATTAAAATCTTCCAGGCCTTTTTCTCCAGTGGATTTGGTTTCCTCATTGGTTTCTGGATCACTTGAACAGCCTGGCCTGGTTTCTTCCTCAAGTTCCTCCGTCGCAGAAACCTCTTGATGAACTGATTCAACAAGGTCGTCTTTGCTCTGTTCCTCCTCTATCAAAGCTGAAACAGGTTTTAGTTGCAAATCTTCATCAAGATTCATCACGTCAGGCAGCAGTTGCTCATCGTTAGATGTTTCTAAATCTTTTTTGTCAGCACTCTTCTCCTGCTGACACTTGTCTTCTTGTCCTTTTAAAGCAGTGGTCTGTGTTTCATGCCGACAGTTCTCCAACTCGGTCTGGACGCTAGTTAAATTTTCCTGCAGCAACATAATCTCCTGCCGAGTATTTTCGCGGAGTATGACATTCTCGGCTCTCAAATTGTTGAGAAGGACCTGGTCCTCCTGTGATCTCTGCTGGTAAGTTTTTCTTTCCTCGGTTATTTGGAGCGTCAGTTTTTGGACTTGCTGGAAAAGCTCCTCCTTCTCAGCTATCATTTTATTAATAAGCTGCTGATTGACACAGTCGTCTTTTATGTTAGCCTCGGTTTCATGTTTTAACTCCTGTTGATAATGTTCAACTTCGCGCTTCAGTCCTGAAACCTGCCGTTCATAACTGTCTATAATTTCGTCGAATGAGCTTTTGATAGCTTTTAATTCGTCTCGCCAAATCTTTTCGCGGTCTTCCAGCGCTGCTGTCTTTTGTTTGTCGGCCTCCTGCCTGACCACAGTTACATCGGTTTCATATTTGGAGCGCAGCTCCTCGTAGTTTGTCTTCACTTCATCAAGCTCTTCTTTTAAGGCCCTGCTGTATTGTTTTTCGTTATGTATTTCAGAAACCACCGCTTCCATTCTGTGGAAGTGGGCGACTTTGGAATCTTCAAACAGTTTTTGGAGATCTTCCTTCTCCAGATCTTTAATTTCTGCATGAGCATGTGAAGCAATGGCCATCGCATTCAGCACCTCATGATCACTGTACCTCTGTAATCGCTGTAGTTCTGTTTTAGCCTTTAAGGCCTGGTCCAAATACCCTGATTTTAATTTTTCTTGCTTTTGTATCTGGAATTCCATTTCTTCCAGTTCTTCTTCAAGTCGGGTCAGTTTTTTCTTGTCCTTTTGCCTTTTGGCAGTTTCTTTCTCCAGGAGGGAGCGCAATCTTCGGATCTCCCCTGGCATGTCATTTGGTTGTGCAGGAGGGAACCTGCTTTGGGGGTTTTGATTTTCTCCCCTTCTGGTATTGGGTCCAGTCATTCCACATAGTCCATGATTCACTTGTTTTATCCCTTATATCAGGGACATCAAACTCATTTCCATTTGGGTCCAGATCAAAAGTCTGAATGCTCTTCAAGAACGTATTGATAAAAACCAATTAAATTGTCAAAATATCAATAAATAGGTGTTTTTGCATTCAATAACTGTTACTTAAAATAACATAATATTGAACATCTTTTCACACTAATCAGTCCATCCAGGATTGTGGTTCTGTGCAAACAACATGACAGATTTTGTGATGTTAATTTAGAAATATTTGTAAGGAATGTTTACGCTCTTTGTGCTGTTATGGTCTGGCTCTAGTACCATAACAAATTAAAGGGAAGCAACGCATGGGATAACTTAAAGAGGGATTTATTTAACAAAAGTTGGAGAGAAAAGGGAGAAAGAGGAGAGAATGGCAGAAAGACAGAAAGAAATGGGCTGGTTTAGTGATGGTGCATCTTAAGCTGATCTGATGTCATTCATGGAGACACTGGCCAGCTGCCTCCACTTCCAATCAGCACCAATCAGGTTCTGGGACAGGGATGTTAAGACCCAGAGGAAAGGCCTTGGGCCGTAACAGTGCTAATATATGATGTTAAATGTGACCTTTTATTAATCGCTCTATCAGTCGTGGAATATAGCCTGCCATCAAGTAACAGCGCTCACTTGAACCCAAATGATCTTGGCTAATTTTGAGGAAAAAATGTTGATAAAATCAGAAAAAATGTTGATTTTTGTGTGAATTATTATTTGTGAAAAACTGGAGGGGCCTATTGCTATAATTTGGAGTCTAGAGGGCCACATAAAAAGCTATGGCGGGCTGGATTTGGCCCTCGGGCCTTGAGTTTGACACATGTGCTATATATAATAATCTCGTGTGAACATTTTTCAATATCTGTTCCTTAATTAGTTAATTTGGCTTGTTCAGTCAAACATTTGTCACAAGGAAATTACGTAGGAAAAGGCAAAAAGTCAAAGGTTGTGACCTTTCTGCCCCTTGGTTCCACTGGAGGAAATGTTGGATATATGGATGGATGGATGGATGGATGGATGGATGAAAAGCTAAATTAGCTTGTAACAATGTTACTAGCTAACATTTTGAAAATGGCCAATCAAGGAAGAGCTTTCAGTTTCCTTGCCACTGATTGGCTGTTCACGTTCATATCACCTCCCACTGTAGATACAGAGGAAATCTTTATTTTGGGATAAAAAGTATTTTTTATTCCTGATTTTATTTCTTTTTATAGAAAAGAATGAATAGTCGTTCATGCTAATTTCAGTATCCAGATGCTGCAGCATCGACTCACATCCACATTCAGTCGTTTGTTTTGCTGAAAACTTCTCTTAAGAAATAAAACATGTAATTTAATCATTTTGCTTTCATTTCCTGAGTTCCCACTGTTCATAATTCGCCGCGCAGCGACATAAACTCAGACCAGCCTGAACAGTCGCAGAGCAAGTTAACATGGCGAGCGCAGAGAAAGTGCAACAGAGAGGAACTTACCTGCAGTGGCAGAGGGACGGACGGAGGGATCAGGTACAGTCTGGTTAGTTTGGGAAGGTGTGAATGTCTAAAACAACATGCAAGAATTTGAGAAATTCCATGATGCGCTAGTCCATGTAAGCCCATGCAGACCAGGAAGAAGTTGTGAAACTGTGTGTTCAAGCCACAGCAGGCGAATTATTGATAATAGTTTAATTTCATTATTTATTGTAATTATTAGAGCCACAGTCTGTGGTTTTGATCGCTGCAGACAAGAAGAACCATCTACAGTCACACATAGTTTCAGTTATCATAAACAGAAACCGCTGATCATTCCTGATATTTGAGTGGAGTGATGAACTCTGACCTGAAACCTTCAGCGTCACAAAAAGACAGTTACAAAGTCGGACTTCTATCACCTGAAGAACATTTCTAGGATTAAAGGACTAATGTCCCAGCAGGATGCAGAAAAAGTGATCTTTAGTTGCATCGACTGCGGCAACGGCGTCTTCACAGGTCTGCCTGAAAAATCTTCCAGCTGCAGCTGATCCAGAACGCTGCTGCTGGCGTTCTGACTAAAACCAGGAAGCTAGAGCACATCACCACAGATCTATAGTCCTTCCATTGGCTTCCTGTAGCTCAGAGAATAAACTTTAAGATACTATTGTTAGTTTATAAATCACTGAACAGCTCAGCACCACAATACATTAAAGATCTGATGTTGCTGTATCAACTTTCCAGACCCCTCGGGTCTTCTGGTTCTGGTTCTGCTCTGCATCCCCAGAACCAGAACCAAACATGAAGAAGCGGCATTCAGCTTCTATGCTCCACAGATCTGGAACAAACTTCCACAAAACTGCAAAACAGCTGAAACACTGAGCTCCTTTAAATCTAGAATAAATACCCAACGGTTTAGTTCTGCTTTCTGAGCGGGACATTGATCAGAATATATTTGATGTGTGTTTGTTGGAGGATTCTGATGGCAGCATTTGACCAATCAATGTTTACCGCTTGTTTATCGATGCGGATTCAGCTTGCTGAATATTAACTAAATCAAATGAATTTCAAATTCAACTGAACATGTCATCGTTACCATTCTATAAATGGACGGGTAAAAAAAAAAGTTCACGACGGGATTTTTTTTTTTTTTGGACCGTGCCAGTCAAAATGACAGACAACGAAAACTGTTGCCTTCCCGCAGCTTCATCCTGATGAGTAACGTGTATTATTAACACAGTGCCTATAAATTTACTCATAAAGATGCTGTTTTCTTTCATAAATTTAAAGCAAACCAAAGATTTTCACAGTTGTAATTGTTGCTTGGATCCAGTCGACTTAAAGGTTTCACAATGTAAAAATGTTGTTGGACTGGCATTGCTTGTATTTACCCAGCACACATTGAAGGGTTTCTTCATTTACCTGGGCTTCGCTGGCTCTGGAAAAAAAACACAACAAAAAAACATTTCTTTCCTTCTGTTTTCTGATGAAATTACAAAAACAAGTAGAAGAAAATTGGATGATTCAAGGTTAATCATAATTTTTACTTGTTTCTTCCCTCCTACTGCGCGCTGAGAGCTTTCAAGCCAAGTATGTTTTAAAGTGGACCGCTGCAACATCAAAGACCCCAATTTGGCTGCAAAACATCAAACGGACAGTTACGGGCAATGGCCTCACTTGACGCCCTGGCAACATTTTCCCCGTTTTGAGGCGTACAGGTGCATCACAGCGAGTTACAGAACGGCACTGAAAATGTAAATTACAATCGAGAAACTGAGACTTGCAGATGCTATAGTTTCATTACACACAGTGAAATGTTTCTTGTCTTTTTCTGCTGATTTTGGCGAGTATGAAAACCCAAAATTCGATATTTTAACTTTATGTTTCTCAGAAAATGTATGTATGGCATAAGACTAACAAAAATAAGACTTGTTTTTAGCAGGTGTGCAGCAGTCACTGAAATGCAGAACGGACATAACCTAGTAACTACCTTTATATATATATATATATATATATATATATAAACATGGCAAAGAAAAAATTTCACTTCGTAATTTAGTGCCTTGAAATTGGGCCTCTGTCTCTTTAAGAAGCTCCTGCTCTTTCTGACACGCCCCCTTCAGCACGCCATCGCATTATTTCTCCATGATGCCGTTTACATCCGTTCTCAGGAGCGTTTGACTGAGAATTAGTTTCTCTGATGAGCTCAGCTGAACTCCAGTTCCACCAGGTGTTGGCTGATTGCTGCTGCCGCTAGTCTGAAGGAGCCGAGTAGGGAAGTGGTGAGAGTGGGGCGTTCTGTAGGAGACAGCAGCTCCACGGCAGCGCTTTTAGGTGCCCTAGAATGGTTGCCATGGGAGATCCTTGGACTCCTCAATCACGTATGAAAGAATCAAAACAACACTCCAGGTATGTTTTTAATGAGGGAGCAAAGGAGGAAAGGCTAAAAAAAAAAGTCAATTTTGCATCAAAGCCCAATTTAAAACCTCTGCAAGGCACTGCACTTAATACATCAAATTCCTGTTCTGATTCTTTTAGCTATTAATAGCCTCTTTTAGCAAAATGAGGCTTAAGCCTCATTTTGCTTTTTTTTTTCTCGCGTTGAATTTTGATCACAATTTTCAGCCATTTCCGACTGAACCGTTTGCCTCCTCCCTGCTCTCTCTGTTGCTTGGCAGAGCCGGGCGACGGTCACTTGGAGGGATATAAGACGCATCGTGGCATGTGATTGCTTCTTTTAGCAGGCAATCAAACTCTGACAGCATCTGTGTTGCATTTGGCAGTCCGACCATAACATCTGTGCTCAATTTGGAGTTGCGAGTCCCAGAAAGGAAGCTTGGTCACGACATTTGTGTCAGTCACACAAGCCGAGGAGCGACAGATGTGAATTGTAAATTGGCATTTGATACAGACGGCCCAGGGAGGTGAACGCTCCGGTCCCGCCGGGAACGTATGTTTGGATCTCACGTAGAGAGGGCCGTAAAACTCTCAGCAGACGGAGAGCGCGGCGAAGGCAGAGCATGTAATGAGCGCCAGCCATGAGACTTGTAAACAGTGGCAAACCCGTAAAAAGGAGTTTGGTGGAACAAATAGTGGCAGGAAAAACACAGCCAGGAAGCTGAAAATGTCATTTTCAAGAATTCTTGTGGTGATGCATTAATTGCTACTTAAACGGGGAAAAAAAAATCAGAAACTTCCCACTGCGGTGCGACTTAAAAGTGTAGGTTTTTACAAACATCACTCATTCGTTTGGTCGTTTCAGTTCAACAGCGTCAGCGTTGTTTTTCAGAGCAATAGATAATAACTTTAAGAATGTCACCTATAAGAGAAGTGTTGATTTTAAGGTTCTGATAAAAGCTTTCCTTGTTCTCTGTCTTCAATAGATGTTGGCCGTATTTGGTCAAATGTGAGGGACCTCAGCTTTGTATGACTAAGCGGTTTAGTCAGGAGATTTAAGAATTTCTCAAACATGCATGAATTTATCGAGGCAACACTCCAGGTGTGTTCAAACAAGTCGATTCTGCCCTCTCCCATTGTGACGCTGGGTGGGATCGTCCAAAACACAACTGTTTGTGATTTGCAGCTGGATTGTATTTGGTTTTTTTTTAGAATAATTCTTGGAAATAAACGAGGAAGTGTACATCTTCCAGGCACTACTGTGTGCGATTTCTCCCTCTGCACAGATTTTATAAAACAGTCTGGGAGCTTAGCAGCTAATTTGGGATTAGCATTCCAGTTTCAGGACCAGAGGTCACCATCAGGCACTTGGCTTGGGGTCAAAGTTACAAACTTATTCTTAATATCACGACTAAGCATAATCCTTTCGGACCTGATTGGAATCTTTTTGTTCTGAGCAGAAGACGCCAACAAGAACATGTCGCTAGCTTTACCCACCCAGAAGGAATCAATCAATCGGGTAATAAGTGAGGACGATTAAAGCATGAATTCCCAGGACATAAACATGAAGCTCTAACCTGGCAACCAATTGGGGACGTCTGCTGTTTGATGTTTTTTAAACCCAGCAATTATCTAAGAATTAAGCGTCATAATTCAGCCTGTGGAGGAGGAATCATTTTCTGACCCATCTTTGAGACTTGGGGGTTTGTTATGTAACTAAAACGGTGCTTTCAGCCCAAACAGAAACCCCACTCCCCGTTGTCTGCGCATTAATTAATTGTAGTAAATGTCAGTAGCTGCTGGCAAGGGAGCGGGCGATTAAAGGCAGTCATCATTTAGCAGGTCGTGCTTTTGATAAGGGCAATTAGACCACAAGCTGTTGGAGAAAATCGATGGGCGAAAGGAAGAGGTGACCTCTCAGGAATCGCACAGTCCACTGGTGTCTGTAGAGCAGGAGGCAGAGTCGCGCGGAGCATCGCAGCTCTGAACATTCAGAATGTAAATGAAATGGACACCAGTAACAGCGGATGTGTCGGTTTTTCCCAGTAAAACCAAAGACAAATATTCCTGCAAAATGGGGAAAATAAATCCTTTAATCAATCGATTAAGTGAAAATGGAAGGGCAAAAGTGTCAAATACAATAATGTTCACCGGATGTCATTCCTTTCAGTCGTCTGCAGAACCGTTGATGTCCCAATAAAGGACTTTGCTGCTCCGGCTCTCGGCGCATCCATCTACATTTCTCTCGTTAGTGTCGGCTGGCAGGTTTGGGTCGCATGCGTATGAGTTATGCCAACACCAGACAAGCGTCCAGCGGTAATGAAATACTCCGCCGTTGACAAATGGCGGTTCTCACAGCTCTGCTGTTATTAGGTTAGCCATCTTTGAATGTCTCTTTAGTGACTTCAGGGAAACTTGACTCCCAGCTGCGAGGGAAAAGCAGCAGGAATGTTCGCTCTCATTGCCCAGCTCTGATGTACGAGTGGTGAAAAAGCCTCTCATCTCCTCATCTAAACAGAATAAATTTGGTCTGAGGGATAACATGAGTCTGAAAATGAAGGCCCGAGTTCGCGCTGCCTTCCCAATAAGGTGCCCAGGAATGACGTATAGAGGGAGTTTAAACATTTTTGATGGACATATTTTATTTCTCTTTTCAGTATAACGCTCCTCTCTTTTGCTGTCAGAAAGCGTGGGGGAAACTGCGTCGGCACTGAGAGGATATAGAGTTAATAATCATGTCAACAAGATGAGCAGTGGAGGGAGGCTTCCTCTGAAGAGGATCAATCACAACCTGCTGATTTGTTAATGCTGCAGACCGCAGTGAGCGTTTCTGCAGCTGATGTTCTGGATCTGAAATCCAGTCGTCGTTTTTTGTACGTTAAGTGGAGGGACGGTCCAATTTATTTATTCTTACGCCTTGTTGGCTGCTGAATGCTTTATTCGGATTTTAAACCTCCTTGTTTCTGAATGCATGTGTGCAATTTTTGGGTATATGGACAAAAATGTCTAAAGCCGTCATTCCTACAAAAATATAAGTATTCACAGCTCTTGACAGATTTGTTTATGTGTCTTCTAAAAGTAACTTGACAAGAGTCTCTTGCGAAGATTGTGGAAAAACCTATCCAAAATAATCCATGAAGACAAAGTAAAAACACATTTTTAGACATTTTTGTAAATTTATTAAAAATCTAAACATTAGAAAAGATTAACTAAGCCAGGATAATTTGGCTTTTTTACATTGTGACGATAAAAATGATGTGCTAACATGGATCAGAGTGTCATACTGCAAGGAGAACTGTTTTTTTGCAAAGTCATGCAAACATAAAATAAATGCTTTGAAACGCTCTATGTGGAGGTTTTAGAAATCAGTAAAAGGTTTGCTTTTTTTCTGTACTTTCCTCGCAGTCCCCTTTCCTTATTTACCCACCTGCAGCTGAGGGCTAGCTCCGCTAGATAAGACGCCTCTGACCAAAGTCTAATGGATGTACACTGAAAACCGAGCCATAAAATCAAATCTGGAGCATCTAAACTAAACTATGTCACAACCATCAGCAAGCAGTAAAACAGTTCTCTGGTTATTTCCACCGATGCCCGGTGTTCAAAGCAGCTGACACAGGAGACGAGTCATAACGATGACAGAGAAAGCTATTTTTAGCCTCATTATTACTGTTATGACAGGTTGGCAAAGTTTGCTGTCAGATTGAAGAAGTTCAAAGTAATTGCATCTTGTGACCTCACGGGGAAAAAAAAACGTTTGTTCTGATCGAGAACACTGAGTTCTCGATCAAGGTCACAGATGCCAAAGACCGCAAGAGGCTACTTCAGCAGAAACATCTGGAAACCTTGGGAGCTGACTCACAGAGTGGTGTGGGTGTTATATAACCCCAATATAATAAGTGATAAATCTTATTATCACTTATTATCATCTGCTTGGTCTCTAAGAATCCACAGGTTGTGCACACATCGCTCAACACAATGCCAGGGTTTCTCTTCGTAAATATGACAAAACATTTAGCGAATGATACGAAAGGTGAAAACAAGCAACATTGTTTCATCGACTAACCAGGGTACAATTTGGAGGTGTGTGTGCCTCTCCAAAACTGGGAGCCAGTCTCCTCCACGCAGCACTAGGCCTTTCACGATAACACATTTTGCTGGATGATAAATTGTCCCACAACTTATTGCAATAAACGATAACGTTGGTTTTTAGTAACGGGATAATAATTGTCGTAGATTTGAGAAAGATTAATTTTTGTCTTTAAGTTTCTTTATTCGAAGGCAAAAGCGTTCGAAGACCCATCTCACTGAGCGCAGTCAGGAGAAGAGCCCTGAACGACACACATCATTGTACAGTCACAGGAAGGCAAAGACCCACCCAAAGTCTGATCTTATCTCTATTCCAGAGACAATCCTGACCCCCACCTCATGAACTGTCACTCACCTCTTGGAAGGGATGATTTATGGCAGGAAAGAGAGCAGGAGAAACGTCTAGTTCTTCTTTGTCAGTTACTCGTGGGTGCAGGGTCAAACGAGGGCACACCTACATTTCACACGTCAGTCCTTCAAGACAATTTCCAGATCAGGCATTTGACTGAAGATGTCTTCAGGTGTCTTCTGCTATCACATCGGTGGAAACGTCTAAAGATTATCTGGAAACTTCTCTAATAGAAAAAAAAACACTTCTTGACACATCTATAATCAGTAAGTAAATAATAAAGAGTATCATCAGTTCCATCAAACATGAAATAAGGCTAAAAAGGAAATTTTATATTGCATAATCCAAGAACATATTCTCAAAGATCAATAAACATTAAATGCTAACGAACATTTAAACACTGGGAGCTAGAAGACATTTTAAATATCCAAAAATAAATAAAGAATACAACAAAAACAACAAAAAATAAATAAATTGTGAAGTCACTGTAAACAAAATTATCTTTCAATTAAGGGATAGTTGAGACTAAAACACCAGACTGAAGACTTTCATCATTCAGTTTTCGGTAAAAGGAGAGAAAAGAGAAAAACGATAAATCAAGCAGATGGAAATGACTGAGCGTGTTTGAATTTACTGTGTGATCAGCTGATTGATTGTTGTGACAGGCCTGTGCAGCACCCAGATCTGTTGCCGCCATGATGATCCACCACACACGTTTTGGGCCCGTCCAAAACAGTCGGGCAACTCGCCGTCATTTCTAATATGGCGTTCAAAACTGTCTGACTTAGCAGTTTATTTAGATAAACGTTAGGAAAACGTGTTGTTTAAAGGTTGAAAGCATTTTCCTTTTGACTAAGTGATGCATAACAAATGAGTGCTGATGCAGCTGACCAGTTGAAGCTCTACCAGCTCTCTGGCATCAACGTGGCATCCGCTGGGATGCAGCTTTACATAACCAGGCGTTCTCTGTCAACACGACTGTTCAAACAAAGGCTGAAAAACGGCGCGGTGCAACCAGCACGTTAAAACGGCGTTGAAAAAACGTCGACAACAAGTAGTGAAGAACAAGAGACATGGCCAGCTGTCTGCTTTTGGGCTGTTCGGTACCAGAGCAGAGCTGCAACTAACGATTATTTCAGTTATCGATTTATCAATTGTTTATTCTGACAATCTATTGATCGGATAGAAGAAATTTGCACATTATGCAAATTTGTCCTTTAAGAGTTTGTTTTTTTTTTTATGCAATTTTAGAAATACATCTGAAGATGCTAAGAAACAAAAAAATTCCCTCCTTTTTTTGCACAATTTGAAATTGGTTGAAGCTAAGCTGTGCTACTTGAAGAGTTTCTGGTCGAACATGTTCACAGACGAAGGCGACTTTTTAAAACCCCGAATGCAAAATGTACATATTCTTGTACAATTTGAGCTTAATTACTGCTCTGAATGTGATGTTCTTTCAGCAGTTTACCCTTTTTGGGGGGGTTATGCTCCAGTTAATGATTAATCATTACTAAATTAGTCCTGGATTATTTCAATAGTTGATTCGTCACAAGTAATCCGATTAATTGTTTCAGCCTTACACCAGAGAGCTTGTTTGTTTGTTTGTTTCTTTTCTGCTCTCGGTTTAATTTTCTTTGTGAAAATTACAATAAAAATGCCTTACAGTGATAAAACACATAACCATCTGCATAAAGCCGTGGGAGGAGACGTTCTCCTTCGCATGATTCATAAGGTTTATTTCTTTTATTGTTTTCTTTTTTTTTTCATTATTATTTCACATAAGTTGTTTTATTAATATCACCTTCGTACACTTTGAGAGGCTGAGCTCGGATGACGGGAGCAGCAAGCGAAAACTCTTAATGAAAAATCTCTCGTTCGGCAGCACGAATGGAGAACAATGCCTCATGCAGCAAACTGTTATTGCGGAAGTCAAAGCATTGCGTGACGAAAACACTTGTGCAAATTAGACATTCACTCATCTTTGGGGAGGAAGAAAAAAAAAAAAAGCAACCAAACGAGAGAGCAGAGCGGCGGCAGCTGATGTGATGATGATTTGCAGCACAGAGCACGCGGCGTTCGGTAATAACGTCTAAATGCGGCGCTGAACCCGGGTTGTGGGTCGTATTAAGCGGCTGCGCGCTCGTAGCCTGAAACACTGTAACCATGACCAGCAAATTACTGCCATTAATAAAATAAACACTTCCAATAAACTGCATCACACTGGCAAAACATGTTTTTCTGCAGGACCAGCTGTAATCAAAACCCTGCCACGTCTCTCTCTCTTTGTTTTCCCCATCCTGACGGCAACCTACACAAAAACGATTGAATGTAACAAATGAAAGCAAATCGCATTCGGTTTTTCAAACGTCTTCTCCTGCTGAATCTAGAAAATAACCGAAGACCTGCATGTTTAGATGCTTCCCTCCGAGGAAGACGATGTTCAGCTCAAACTGTCCTTGCACGATAAATACCCAAGCTGCCACAGTTTAAAGAGTCAAAAACATAATCTACCTTTAGACAGAACCATCTGAGAAGTGATCTGAGGAAATATGTTCAGTTCTTTCTCAAAAACATAAAAACAATAAAACTCTTAAGAAAAACTCCAAGGAGCCTAAAGTTCAGCCTGCAGTTTCAGACTTAAAGTAATATTTTTATTGGTCAGCATGTTTCTTCTGAATGGAAGTAATAAATGAATTTGAGGAGAGACTTACAGATTAGGGTGATTGTAAGGAGGCCTTCCAACCTGAAAGACTCATGAGATACACACTACCAGTAAAGCGTTTTCCATTGATCATGGAGAATTATTTATTATTTAAATACCAATAAAACAAATATTTTTTTGCAAACCTGATCCTCGCTTCGTATTAAGTTGTGTCTCTTACCTGATAATCAAAATTCAGACTCATAAAATAAAAAAATCTTCTGTCCAATATTTTCAAAGTCAACATTAATAGCTTATTTCAATGCCAGTATTTCTGTTCAGCTTCGTTTTAAGCTGTCATTGCTTTGGTAAACATAAGAATAAACATGCATATGTACATTTTACTGGCAGATGGAAACAACATTTTTTCATCCAAACCTTAGATTCTGAAGCATCATGGGAACAGAGATGTGAAAATAAATCACCTTCTGCAAACAAACAGAAAGCTTTGAATGAATAAATACAGTTTTATCACATTATTCTCTGTGTCTAGTGTCTGCACTTGTCAAACACCCATTTTTGACAAGAAACCTAAAACTTCTGGGAACAAAAATATCTCTACAAGATCACAACATTAAAGGCCAAATGTTTTGGCCTTTAATGTTACGATTCAACAGGACATGCTTTATCTCCTGTCGTCATTGCCAACTAAAACTCACCTGCATGGAAATCTAACTAGCTTAAAAGCTCAATGTTTCATTCTTAAACAAGCCCGTCTTTAAGCTGATCTGATCAGTCTGGGTTTTCCTTTTCTTCTTTTTTTTACACTCCTCCAAATCATCCCAGATTTACTTACATTTTGAAAAACAAAACATGACCCCCAGGTCAACACTGTCTGCGAGAAAAATACATACGCATTAATCAAGCAAAACAAGCCATTCAGCTCTCACCGTACAAATCAAAGGCTGACTGAGACGCCCCCGCTTGTAATTAGACCTGTGCATATTATATTAACACTCAGTTGATTAATTTGGTGATTTTCTTAACAAGCAAACAAATCCAATCAGAGTTATAGTAAGGTTGACGTTGTTTGTGTCGGGCAAAAAAGCAGACTGAGACATACTGGAAATGAGCCAGACATAACGACTGCAAATGTCGAGTAAATTCAGACGTGTTTCGGTACTTTCGTCACTAAATTGTGTTGTTTTTTTTTATGCCATTTTACCATCACACAGCAGATCTTCTAAAATATGGACCCAATAAACCCACACGACAGAAAAACAATCAACATTCAGTCACTCCGACGGGCAAAGACTGCGGGGCGTCAACACCAACATGAATGCGCACGCATACACCTGCGAGCGGAGTGACATTCATTCAATAAATATTGCCGATAATAACGCCGGATCTCTGTTTGTCACATACTCTCCCATTGTTTCATGATGGACCGGCGTTCTTCCATGCAAACAATGTCATCTTTTTCCAATCAAACATCACCACAGGCCGTATCCAGAGACGCCACGCTCCATAAAACTGCCTGATCCTCTGAGCTTTATTTGTTTCCCAGGTATTTCTGGTCACGTCTGCCTCGGCGAACAAGCAGGTTGCTTTTGTCCTTATCCTTTTGCTTGTTAGACTGTTATTTACAAGCCTTTATTCCTCTCACCGGAAACTTTGTGTGATTGGTGAGACTTATATAAAGACCAATAGAGGAGGGCAGATTGAGCCAAAGTATTGATAGTATTGAAAGTATCGGTATCAGATCAATACTGGCATGATGAGATGGAAACTGTCGTATCACATTCCCTCTTGAAATTTAGTTTATTTTGTATTGTAATTTTTCTCAACAAATTTTTGCACCTTTTTTATCTAGGAAAAAATGTACACAGATTTGTATTTCATATTGGTTCTGTTTATTGTGTATTTTGCAGACACCTATGAACTTTGTCCAAATCCTCTCCTTGGTTTGAATAAAAAAACACCAAATGATGAGAAGTTTGATAATACAATAAACATAATTAATAACAAGCATCGTCTTTGGTAGACAAAAGAGAAAACAGTAGGTAGGAAGGCGGAAATGACTTTGTGTCTTTGACCTTTGTGTTAAAGTTCATCAAGTTGATTGAGCAACAGGCTGTAGAAACATTTTTAAGCTCTGATCGTTTGGGTCTGGGTCGCTCCAGCCTGATCCTGTAACTAAAACTGAATGATTATTTTTACATTATTCAAGAAGACCGCCGTGACGCAGCCACACTCACAGGCTCACACTCCTCTGCGTGAGTGTAAACATACGTCGCATGCGCTCGCTAAAGAGCAATCGCACTCTTGAGGCGTTTCACAACGTGTTGCATCGGCACTCCGATCAACTGGCAAGGTTTTGGATTTTTATCCATTTCCAGGTATTTCTATTCTTTCCTGTTCTCCCACATGCAGCAAGAAGAAGAAAAAAAAACCCAAACAGCTCTTATCCCTTCCACCTGTCCGAGTTTCCTCCTGCGAAGCATTTAGTGGAGTGAACATTTCTGTAATCATATATACCGCTTGTGAATGTTCCTGTTTGTATTGCATCTCCCAAGTGTCACATCACGATGATAAGTTCATTATCCCCCCTGCAAAATAACAGTGTAATGGAAGGACGCATGCAGAGCCTTAGGGAGGTCCCTGAAATTGAATCCCCCTCTGGTGTAATTCCTGTCCGCCAAAACAGAGCCGCAATTACCTGCTTGCTGCCACACATGCATCTGACCGCGTGCGTGCGTGTGTGTGTGTGTGTGTGTGTGCGTGTGTGTGTGTGATGAGGAGTGACTCTAGCTGGTCGCTTATCTCTGCGCAGCAGTTTCATCCCCCCTCTTGTCTTGTGTCTGGCTTGTTGTTTTCATATTTCTGATACAAGTTCCCACTTAGTCAAATGGCCGCTGGGGAGTGGAGGTCACCAGATTCAAGAAGAGGGAGAGGAGGAGGAGGAGGAAGAGAAGGACAGGAAAGGGAAGACAACAGGAGAGAAGAAGAAGAAGAAGGGAAAAGTATTGACAGAAATCAACAAACTAGGGGTGTCCAGTTAACTCAGTTGTTTTCAGTCCCAGCTGAAAACTGCAGTAAATTAATGAAACGTTGAAACAAAAAATGTATAAAATTGAAATCGTGAGAATAATTTTTTTCACTGACATTAAATCGGGCTAAGTTTGTCTTTTTTTTTTGAGGTTGCACAGGATTACAAAAATGATTCCAAAGAAACACAAAAGAGATTAAACGCATGTACATGGTACTTTATATAAACTAGCTAAGCCTGATCAATCATATATAAATCATATTTAAAATATCAGCTATGTTTCTGTCCCATATTTACATAACCAGAACCTGTTTTCTTCCAAACAGATATATATATTTTTATTTTCAGATTCCCTCTTGAAATGAATATTTCCAAAAATTCCAATGACATAATAAATGAGCCTGAAAACTATTTGGCTATTATTTCATGATAATCAATCGCAATCACCTTTGGCACCGATTATAATTCACAGCCGAACCAGACCAACTGTTGCACACCTCCAGATGATAATAACGACGATGATGTCACGACTGGAGACGTCTTGAAAACAAATCAAAACAAAAAACACTTAAACAGAGGCAGTTATATTTTAAAG
This sequence comes from Poeciliopsis retropinna, assembly GCA_010277075.1. Taxonomy (NCBI): domain Eukaryota; kingdom Metazoa; phylum Chordata; class Actinopteri; order Cyprinodontiformes; family Poeciliidae; genus Poeciliopsis; species Poeciliopsis retropinna. Next base: position 3,059,058 of record VMRM01000013.1, read on the forward strand.
CAACAACTGGTTAACGCTTGCATACGGTTCCACAGTGATCACATTCAGTTGTCCAGATTTGTGTCTCAGAGAGATGAACATCTTTTGGTAAAAATGTGCCAACCGGCCCCCAAAACAAAAGCAAATACCTTTTTGAGAAACTGGATGAAGCTGATCAGATAGTGTTGTTATCTACAGAGAAGAAATAAAATAACCCTAAGCATACAAAAAAAAAAAAAAAAAAAAAAATGGTACAGCGTGGTTTTAGGACAAAAATGTCACTGTTTTGGAGGGTCCTCCACACAAACCCAACCAAACCAGTTCGGCCTGAAGGAATGGGCCCAACTTCCACCAAACTATTTGCTAAACATGTAAAGCAGTAAGCTAAAGTCGATTAGGAAGTGTATTTAAACGCCTGAATTCAGGGAAAGTTTTAAAAATGACACATGAATCACCCAAGAAGAAACAAACAAAGGCCTTAAAAGTAGCTCTTGTTGATGCCAAAGATGCACAGCAGAGGCTAACACGAGCATGTTCACACTCGGTTTTCCTGGCTAGCTCCATGGATGTAGCTGTCAGATCAGACGAATCATGGTCAGAAGGAATCATGCTCAGAGTTCAGACCTCGATCGGGACTGGAGCATTCCTATCAAACCAGTACAAGAATAAGAGTAGAAAGAAAATGAATGTGGAAGAACATGAAAAGTGAAGAGGAGGAGAAAAAGATTAACGGTGGTAACGGGAAAAGAGGATGTTGAGCTAAGACATTTAAAAGCCAAGGGAAGTGGTCTTATGGAAATAAAGAGTGGGATGCAGGAAGAGCAGAGGGCGAAATACGTGAGCAGAAAAATAACGACCGTACATACGAGTGGAGGAGGGAGTGGAAAGGGGCGCGCAGTTCCAGGATGAGTTTGACTGTTTATCGCTTAATCCCCTCAGGAAGGTTAGAAAATCTTGTGAGAACTGACTACTGTGGAACTCTGGACCCACTCCATGTCAGATGCAACAAACACAAACGCACCAAAAACCCCAGAAGATGCGGCCAAACACTCGGCTGACAAAATGTTGAGGGCCGCGGAGCAGCAGCTCGCCACCTGCTCAGACTCATTCTGACGGCAGCGGCAACGACTGAGCTGATGATGTTCGATGACGGTTTTATCAAGGCGCAAAGCTGCAAGAAATAGATTTTCATAGCTGTCAGGATGTCAAGGATGAGTAAGAATGACTGAGAGTCAGAACAGATCTGATGCTGACCAGCATCTCAAGTTAAAGTGTTTCTAAACCACTGAAAACACGAGAGTGCGTTTTATTAATTTTTTTTTTTAAATATCAAGAATTAGACTTTATTTGAGTTTTCTATATTCCACTCAGAATTGTAAAATCATAAATCACTTTATCAGAACCTGTTTGATAACAGAAAGTCGGCCTAAAAGTTCTAGAAAAACGACACCCCACGTCCTGATCTGAAGAAATCCAAGAACGGTCCCTTTCATCTGTCAGTTTTCACTATCAGTCATCAATAGAATATCAGTCACGGCCATTATATTCAAATGGAGAAAACATAGACATCCTTGAACCTCCCCAGGAGTGACCAGCCTACCAAAGCGACTCCAAGATCACATTTAAAGGGGCCCTATAACATATTTTCAAGGCACTTTATGGCACAATCCAGTCACTGTTACCTTCAGTTAGATGCATCAAACGTAACTTAAAAGTATTTTGTCTTCACAATTTAACGCCTTGAAATTGGCTTCTGTCTCTTTAAGAAGCTCCTGCTCTTTCCAAGCCGGTTTGCAGCCTAAATGACAGAGCCATTAATTCTGCTCTTCCAGAAAGGAACCCTAAAGCAGAATGCTAACAGCAAGCCCACCAGAAAAACCCACCTCTGAATCTATCTGAAAAAAACAGAAGGAAGAAAGTACTGAAGTGGCCTCTTTAAAGTCCGGACTTCAATCCTGTTGAGACGACGTGGCGTGGCCTTAACGACGCTCAATTACTGCTCAATGTAGCTCACCTGAATTTAAATTGATTCTGTCAAGAACGGTATGCCAATTTTCCTCCAGTCATTAGGTTTAACATGTTTTGTTTTTCTTTACGTAAATGCAATCATCGTTTGAAAAATACATTTTGTATTAACAGGAAACCCCCTCTCCACTCTGCATGGATGAGCGTATTAGATAGTGGATGGATTATGTATTTATTCGGGTTATCATATGTGTGGCGTTAAAACTGATTAGATGATCTGAAACATTTAAGGGTGACAAAAAAAAAAAAGCAAAAGCAGAGCAGATCTTTTTTATTATTTTTCACAGCCCTGTGTGGCCGTAGTCCGACCCGTCATTTATGGTGCTGAGAGCACTTCTTTGATGTACTTTAGTTCTTCCTTCATGTTATGGGAGATTGATGTCTGTATTTCCCGCGGACGACTCCCCTCTGTGCTGAGCAATTCCCCCAGAAATAAACAAGGACTAAAAAAAAAAAGAAAAAGTGCCGAGCAAAGAGTGCGAGATCGTGCCAGATGTCACGGTCCCCGAAGCTCGGCTCCCATCTTCTCTTCTCGTTTTTTTCCCCACTTCAGGCCAACCCGGCTGGCTTTTTCACGCACAACCGATAGGCAAATGATCATCCCATCAGTATTCACGGCCGAGCGCGCTCCGCCGCCCATGTGTTACCGCTTTTATTTGTCTCTCGTCTCATTTTTCACACTCTGCCTGCTTTTCTTTTTTTCTGTTTTTTTGTTAGGCTCTACTCTGATAGGATCACTAAATTAGAGAAAGTGATTTGCAAAAAAAAACAAAAAACAAAACTAACAAAAAATCAAAATTAAAACAGAAGTCTGAAAGAGAATCTGTGCTTTTGGAGTTTTCTCAAAAACGTAGACACATGGGACGAGAGGGGAAGAAGCAGATGAACGGGAGGTCAAAGGGCAGCATTCAGAGCAGAGCCGAAAAAGACTTTCTGCTTAGGTTTTAATACTTTGTAATACAAATCTTTTTGCTGCATTTAAACAATATATTAGCGGATAAACAGCAAAACACACAAAGAAAGGAAATGATCTGTAGTTGCCTTGCCGTGGGTTCCAGCAGACATGCAAAAAGATCAATTTTAAGGCTGACCTTTTTGTAGGCGAGGATGCTGTGAATTCATTAGAATGGTTAAAAACCTTTCAGATATACCTAAGAAAAGATTGGGAAGCAGCGGTTACTTCCTTCACTGGGCTGCAGCTGAACCGATTTGTTACGATGATGAAGTTTTGTGTAATTATCAGTTCTCTGCTTAAACAGCATTTTATTGAAATTTATTCAATAAAATGAGCAGATTTTCTGTTCAGAGTTGGGAAAAGTTGTGGTTAGGCAGTGAAGTCCATTGATGTGCTTGCACAACACCCACAGGCACTTTTATTTTTCCTGTACATAATTGTGTGTTTATGTGAGTGAAAGAATAACATTAACTACGCAGAACACAAAATACATGCAACTTTGCTTTTAATTCAGGTGCCTCTTAACTTTAGAATATCATTAGCAATTAAAAACTTTTACTTTAAAAGCCCAAGTCATACATTGCATGGGCTCACTGCACACGGACTGACTGTATTCAGTCTGGTGTTTTTGCTGATTTTGACCATGTTAAGAGGGCCGACCTGCTGACAATCACTGACCGCCCGCCACAAGGAGCCCAAGTCACAGAAGTGCCTGAGAAAAGGACATGAAGTTCTATACACAAACATTTCGATGGAAAGCTTAGAGGAAGAAAAAGGTGTGGTAGGAAAGGGTGCACTAAGAGACGCAGCCTTTCCAAGCCCATTCAAGAGTTTCAGAAGACATTCACAAATTCCAGGCTCTGGAAAAGACTCATAGATGTATCCAGAAAATAATTTGTATTTTGCAAATATTACATAATAATAAATCGTATGGCTTCACTTTTAAATGTATGAAAAAGCTTTCCGTTGTCCCTTTTAGACAGAACGTGCCTAAATTTAACAAAGTGATACAGAGGGACAAAAGGGGGTCTTCAGAGGTAACATTACATTTCTCTACTGATTTATTATTTTAGGTGGTGATGCTTAACAACAACCTCTGCCTTGCTTTAATTTAGAAGCAAAAATGTGATGGGTGGCTTTGCAATCAAGAGCTCTGGTTTAAGCACTCATCCCTGTGGAACTCCAACTCTAACAGTGGGATTTAAGTACTTATTTTTGGGTAAATGATTATGCAGCTATTTTTCAAAAACTTTTTAAGTATTTTTGTCTCTTTCTTTGATATATCAACATACATAAATTTGTAACCTTTTTTTTTTTTTTCACATAAAAGCCACTTTTGACTGTTTTTTGTTTTGACTCTTTCGGGTTCTGCGCAGCGTCCCAGTGGGTTCCAGACCCACATTCACTCAGCGTCGCCTGTGTTTAATGTACACACTTCTTGTCCAGCCGCCCTCTGATTTGCTGGGAATGTTCCAGAGAGAATACCAGTGGTTTTTGTCTGTTTGTGTTTGGCGGCCGCATAAACCAATTCCGCCATAAATATGGGCTATCCAGTCCATTTTCCATGCCTGGGCCTCAGACTAATTTACCACTGCCATTGATATGAGGGATGTGCCTTTTGTCTGAGTGAAATAGAATTATTCTCATTGCTGGCAAGAGACAGAATCACATCAGCTTCAGACTGCTTCAGTTTGCACAGAGGTTGGGAATATTCAGGTATTACTAAGGCTTTTACTACCGGAGGATGTTCTTGTGCAAACAGGATTTAGCATATAGATTAAATGTATTCACTTCTCACAGCCGCTTTGCTTAGAGCAGGCAACAGACATCTATTTGTGAATATTTGACTCCGATCTTAATTGGCTGTTTGTTGTCACAATAGCCGATCTTCCCAGGACTTTACTTTGTACTTTTTGTGTAACACTCCCTGTTCCAGTCCTGTCTATTTCTCCTCAGTTTTCGACTCTCTCCTTATTACATTTCTTCTTGGCGTTTCCTCCCATCTGTCTCCCACGGTACAAATAGGATCAATGTCTCGATAACACCCAGATATGAGATAATCTGCATCATTTGGATTCAGGCTCACTGACACACCTCTTCCAATTTTCCATGATACAGATAATTAACTATAATGTGATCCTTTTGTCTGGCATTTGCGAGCGTCTACTTCTGCTTTTGGTTTTACATAAAAGGTTTGAACCGCACACAAAACAATGCGCTGCTGAATTATTCATGCGTCCCTGGGTCTGAAATGACAACCGTTATGTGCTTTATTTATCGTACGTTTCGACATGGAAATATGGGAGGAACGTGGAGTTAGAGTGAGGTCCAAGTGCGTGAAACAGTGTGAGTTACATTAACTTCACCTGTACATGAATGAAACGTTTGATTGCTGATTTTCTGCCTTTGTTTGATGTCATTTCTTGCAGCAGAAGACTGAAAATTACAGAAAATCTACATGCACAGTTGGAGCCCAACAACGATCGAGCCATTTGCGTACTTTGCTAGCGTCACACGATGACATTAATGCAGCAGCACTATTTGTTTTAGTGAAGCGTTTATTTTTTTCTTGCTAGATCAAAAGAGGAATGACGAAAATCGTTTTGATTGTTTAAATTGACGAGGTGAATTTAACGAACCTAATTTGTTTGGGACTTGGCACCACAAAGACGCGATGACTGCTGCTAAGCATGCTCTCACACTCTGGCGTCATATCTGCTCGGCAGTTCAAGGCCACGCTGCCCTTAAAATGAACAACCTGAGAGCGAACACTTCACAAGCGACTGGAGAGAACACAAAATGTAATTGATCAAAGTTTCTTGTTGCTGTGACGACTTTTATTCTGCCCAAACGCTGCTTGATCCTTCAGATTAAGGTTATGCTCATTTTCAAAGTCAGTCACTTAGAGACACATAATTCGGAATGAATAATCCTACATCCACTCACTGTTTTAGACGTAGCTCTTTACTGGATGCACCCAGCCTCCAAATGGATTACCTGAATCATTTGGTTGCAAGCACCCCACCGGGGTTAGTTGTTGTGTCTGTGCGGTAATTTTCTACTGAGAGTGAAGGTGTAGCATCTCACCTTTGGAGGGCAGAGCTGAGCAGGTGGCCCCGATTTGTCTTTTATAAAAACTTGATTAAATTTCATGCATTCCCCAGAACTTTGCGTCGCAAAATCCCTGGAAAACCTGCATTCTTACTTTTGTGTTGCTTTTCTTTTTGTGACAGAGCTCTCAGCTGTGTCGACACCCTCTTTAAAATACCAGGCATTAGTGAGATACAAAAATGAAATCGAGATGAAAGGTTTAGAAAATTGCACAAACTTTACTTTATTGTGATATGTCCCGTATAGTTTATCAGAGGAAAAGAAGTTTTTGTAAAAGTATGTAAAAGGAGCAATAACCTATAACTTTTAGGAGTTTGACCTTTAGTCAGTTCGTTCAGGTTAAACCTACCATGAATTCTAGTGCGTTAGAATCAGCACAAGTTAGTTCATAAAGAAACACTTTGTTTCCACATTATGCGCTGCAGGAAAACATTTTATTTACTCATATTTACCATCCATCCTGGTGTCTATGAAAGGTGTTTCACCTACTGCCATGCCATTATCATGCGTTGTTTGTGAACCAAGAAACTAAACCTTGATATTACGAAAATAATAGTGACTTGATAGTGATGAGCCAGACAATACTGAGACTCCTGAGATTGCGAAGGCCTTTCCAAACAGGGAGTTGGCGCTCGATCCATACGGCTGGTTGGCCAGCAGATTAAGTATGACAGCTTTTCGGGTGTACGTCGTGCCTCGGTGTCGAAACTCTTCAAAGCTTTGGGTGCAGCACTGATGAGTCCTGACTCAGGAAAGATGCACCAGGTGCCACCTGCTCAGCTCTGCCCTCCAAAGGTGAGATACCACACCTTAAACCTAAGTAGAAAATCACCACACAGACACAGCAACAATGACGTTGCCAATCAAAACTGTTACATGTTTTAATGATTCAGGTAAATTATTTGGAGTCTGGGTTCATCCAATAAAGAGCTAAGTATAAAACACTGGGTGGATATAGGATTATTCATCCTGGATTATGTGTTTCTAAGTGGCTGACTTTGAAAATGAACATAGCCTGAATTTGAAGTATCAAGCAGCACTCTCCCTTTCAGAGGAGATTTAAAAAAAAGAAAAAAAAGAAAATCGCATTGAAACTCACCAACACTTGGCCAAATTCACGAACCATCTGCTTTCATTAAGTCTCAGTCATTAAGAGCTGCGGCGACGAAGCCACGCAGTGCTTAGGTATAATCTCCTTCAAACACCCACCGGCCCGTCCATCAGCACTCACAAGACAGTCATTACAGGCTCTATAGCAACCCACTAACACTGTCCTTCCTGCCTGGCGCTCACTTTACTGCTCCCATGTCAGAACGCAGACATTCTTCTCTGCTGTCACTCACTTTCAGCGAGACAGAGGATTTTCATGACAAAGAGCTGAAATAATGGTGAGCGAGCACTCAAATGTTTGTTTCTCCAGCCGATGATAATTACAAAGTGTTCGGTGAACTGCGGGGTCAGCCGTGCCCGGAGAGGTTTCTGTGCCCCACCTTGCTTAAATACTCTTCCCTTAATGTTTTTTTTTTTTTAAATCGCTCTGCCAGGTCATCAATCTGACCAATCAGCTCGTCAGTTTATGATTGATGTGTGACAGGTGCTGTGTGCTGCGTTCATCTGGAAAATTCAACGGCAAACCCTGTTTGGGCAGATGGTGTTACTGCAGAGATGGATGGATCTGACGCTCTATCAGTCATCCAATAGAAATGTCTTCACTATTCCAAGAGATTGAATTCAGGAACTGATTATTCCTTTTATTTGTGTCTGTTGCTCCTATTTGCAAATCTAACAGTTTGTAAAGTTTGTTTAAATGCAGTTGTTTTGATTGTTTTTCTGTATTTTTCCATAGCTGTTTATGATGTTCACTAAAAGAATGAGCTAAATTGAGTGATTCTCTAATAAGCTATATTTTGCAGGGAAAAAATATTTTACAAATGCCCATCGGTACTGGGTTTTTGATTCCCCTTTTCCTTCAAAACTACATTGATTCTTTCTGGCATAAAGTCATCAAGGTTTTGGAATTATGCAGCCGATTTGTCGGATGAACATCCACCCTCCCCAAAAAGTGATTTAGTGGATTAAGATGTAGGTGACTTGTGGGTTTGACACTCTGGGAACGACAAAGGCAGCAAAAGGCAAATGTTTCCACCATTGAGGGGAACCCAACACATGATAGGGACAAAAAATTTAAGATTTTTCAACTTTCTGTGATGGTTTGAAATGTGTCTGTTATATGTATTTACTCTCTCTGGTCATATTTGCAGGGCTGCGCAGTGGTTCAGGTGCATTACAGCAAGAACTCCGTCTATCTCAGTGTTGCCCTGTGTAGATGTAGTAACCAAATGTAAACACTAGGAGGAGACTGGCGCTAGTGAGCCATAGTGAAGACAAACCTTCCGTAGTACACGTCTGTGGCTCATTTATTTTTTCCTGTTCAGGTATGAGTTTACACATAAACTTATCTTTACTGTTGTAAGTTTGTTTGCTAAGTGTTATAAAGCTGGCGAATACATTTTGCTACTGACTATATTTACGTTGTTTGTTGTTAGTAGGTCAGGTTTAGCCTCAGTTAGCCGGTAGCTCATAGCAGACGATGCTAACCAGTGTATGAGTTTAGCATTACGTCACATATTCCAGCTGCAGACAAACTTTTGCACATGAGATAAGAAATGTTGCATATCATGTTCTGAAATTAACATCATATGGAAATATGGATTATTATATATTTTTTAATATTTTATTTTGGGGTTTTGGGTTAGGTTTGGTAGAATTTTGCTTTTTGGCAAGTTAGACAAAATAACTGTAGAGGTTTATGAAAAATGAAATGTTTTGCTATTTTCTTTATTATAGCAACCTCTCCTGATGTCATCTTACTTTATCCTGACACAAGCTTCTCTTATTTTTTGAGATTTTCCAAAGTTAATGTTGATTTTATTCCAGATATTGAATAAATCTTAATTTAATCAAAATTGACATAGGAAGATAAAATGTACATCTTGCAAGATTCTTAATTTCTTCAGACAGTCCTTACTAAACTATTCCTAACATTTTTGGGGGATATTGTCAAAGTGTTGGCGGTCATTATGAAATTTGATTGACTGCTTGATGGGCTTGAGGAAGTCTCCAGTGAGTCTGCTTGAACACGACAGTGGGACAGGCTCAAAGGTTTCAAAGATCCTTCCTGAACCGTGGGCAGGAAGAAGCGACCCTGCACAGCCGACTTTCAGGACAACCGGTATTTGGTATTCTTTTATTAAACAGAATGTTCTGCAGTAGGTCACATTTTTTTATTTCAAAGGAGTAATTGGTAGCATTTTTTCAGGAAGATGACATCAGACATCGACTACCTGCGCTCATTAAACTCTGGCCTAAAATCGTCCCTCGCCAACAGTCCAGCTGTGTTTGGGTAAACTGCACACGGACCACAACCTATTGGGAGTTCACGGTCTCATCAGGTAATAGGTAGTGTACATCTGTTGTCATAAATTTTAAACTGCTTTATTAATAAAAAATGGGATAAATCCTCCAAAAAAACAACAAAAAAAATGCAGCAGCAACACCAGATTTGATTAATGCCTGGGAAAAGTCTTCGTTCAGTTTTAATTTCAACAATTCTAAACTTCTTGAATCTTGTTCTTTCTTCCTCTATTAAAACTCCTTTATCAACCATTACACCATCTCTATGGTTTAGCTCCTCACAGTATAATAACTTTTGCAGCACATCTTAGTCCTCTTTGAACAGTGATTTCCTTGAACGAGAACGATGTAGAGATAAATCTGAAGAATCCGCAGGGATCTATTCCTACAAGCCCTTTTAGAGTAGTGCAGGATGTGTAATCAGAGTACACTTGACTCAGCCAGCTAGGCTTTTCAAGCTTAAGTTCAGTTCCATCTAGCATCACAGTGGTGCTAGGAAAGTCCTGCTTGAATTTTTCTGGCATGTGCTCAATTATTATTTCTCAGTGTGGCCATATGGAAACAAATTCAAATCTGTAAAACATGAAGTTTATCCACAGTCTAACCAGTGCACCAGCATCTTGTGCTGATATTCTAAAAAGATTGCCTAGGTGTTTGAACTGGAAGTTTGAGTGTAGTTTGATTAACTTTAATCTTAAGTGATCTTCTAAGGAATGTTTTTTTTACGCTTGTGATTGTTCTTGGAAAGCTTCTTGAAAATTTGAATTTATTTGGCACAAGAAAATAGCAGTAAATGGAAGGTAAGTAGAACAATTTTAGTACTGAAAATTACTATTTTTCTTTTCTGTTCCTCAAACTTTCCACAGAGACTATGCTTTCTGTTGAATTTTGTTTCTGTGTCCCTTCAAGATGTTTTTTCTGAAGCCTGATATTTTCCTGCTGAAGATTTCTGTTTATTAGCAATCATCCTAGCATAACTTTCCAGTCTTCTTTCAATTTTGCTGAAACCTCTGAGAAAAAAAAAAGCTCAGCATTAAAATAATTCTTTAAAAAAATTCATAGCAGCTCTAATTACTTGTTTACATTAAATTCCTGTCTTGTGCAGTTCCTGCCGGTGTCCAGACTGACAGGTGGTAATGCTGTTGGATGTGGCGATTTGGAGTTTCAAAGGCAGCCCGATATTGGGAACCTCGGCATTGTGGATGACCACAAGAATACATTCGCTCTGACAAAAGAAGCAACACCTGTGAACAAAATTTAAGTGACAAATGGCGAGAGACAAACAAATTAACTTGCTGACAATAATAGGTACTCTAAGCAACAGGTTATGGCACCTCTAGTGAGAAGGTTGCCAGAAATATGTATTAACGTCAATCTGGAAGCCGTATTCGTGACTTTGGAGTTGTTGTTAATCTAGCATTTCCTTGTATTGCAGCTTCTCTTGACGGAAAAGTGTGTGAACATGGCAATGTTTTCACTGATAAAAGAGATGTTTTATATATAAAAAAAACCTTAGATTCCTGTCGGTGATTATAAATGTGCTCTAATTAATGGACGGGTTTGTCTTAATTTTTCTGATGGAGATTTTGGTACTGCTATCGCTAATACTTATGTACAAACAGATCTCAATTGCCTATTTAGCTTGCATTTAGCGTTAGCTCTTTAGCTTCATGTAGGTCGGGTCAGTTTAAAATCATACATCTTCTCTTTCGTTCAACCGGGGCAAATTACCACGAAGGTCTAATAATCACGTCTCGTAATGCTTTGTGGTCTCTGAAACGACAAGATTTCTCTCAATCATAATGAGTTCCTGGAAAATAAATTTGTCCACACAAATTATTTTCCTGGGAAATATCCACTACCCAGAGTTGCGCCGCGAAGCCCCAGAGGGAAAACAGCTCAAAAGACTTCCATTAAGTAGAGTGGGACTCGGTTCGAAACGACGACGCCGAATGCGCAAGGAGGAGCCGACAGCCAGAGTCCAACTCTGCAAAATGTTCTCTGAAGTTTAATTTCACTGACAAGAATTGCGGACCTCCTGTGAAGCAGCATATAGTCAGTAATAAAACAAAAGTAGGAGCAAACAACTGTGACTCATCAGTGGGTATAATCATGCATATTGCTGCCACCTCCAACAGGCGGATGTCATTCTGAAAAAAAAAATAAACAAAGCACATACAAGGGAGCACTATGTGGGAGCATCAGTGGGTGTCTTGATTGTGATCATGACCTGCTCACCTCTGCCAACCACAGCACATGTACAAAGTACAGACACGCCCACCCTCCCACAATCACTTACAGGCACTCATCTCCAAGTCAGGACAACGTCATCCCCGCATGCCTCCTCCAACTGGAAATGTTTGTTTGTCCTGCATCATTTTTTGAGCCTGCTGACATTTTGTCCTCGTCTCGTTGAGTGGTAGCTACGCTTAACCACCGTCCGAGGCACGGAGGCTTGGAGACGGATGTGCACTCTAACCTGATGATCCATGCCCTGATTCCCAGAGGCTACATGTTTGTGTGTGTGTGTGTGTGTGTGGGGTTGTGTGTGTATGGGGATAGAGAGAGAAAGAAGGAGGGGGGTTCTGCAGACTTTTAACAGCTGGCTTCTTCCAATAGGCTGTCAGCAACCACATCCGCCTAATATTATCACTGCAGGATGTTGATGTGCGCGAGTCAGATGGGGGAAAAAATGGGAGCCAGAAAAGTACATTTAAAAAACTGAATGGGTCAGGTCAAATCTGCATTTTAAGAGATTTTATTAAGTACTTAAAGTAACTGTGTTATCTGTAAAACAAACTGAGTAATGAGAAGAGCATCAGGCGTAGCATTTGTGGTTTGTTTTTAATACCTCTTACTAATTTTAAGCTCAAGTTCTTTTTTTCTTTTTTTTTACCACAACAAACTTAGTTGAAAGTGTGCCATTGGAGGAGGAATAATAATAATAATTGTCAAAGATGGAAGCTTGCAGGTTTTGTTTTGGTTTTTCTTACAATATTGTTGCAAATGGAGGAGATTGTTTGGTAAATTGTGATAGGACTTGTTACATAAATCATCCATCCATCATGGAAAACCGGAGTATCCATGGATCGCAGAATAAAAGGGATGGTATTATGTATTTCCCAGGCACATAGTGCCACTTTATAGCACCATGTCCTATAAAAGTTGTCATGAAAAGGCTGTATATATATAAAAAAGTTACTTAAAAGAAAATTGACTTTGCACCATAGCCATGTCTGATACCTTGAAATTGGCCTCTTCAAGAAGCTCTGACCCTTTCCAACACTTCCTCTTCAGCATGTCATCACAACAATGCTTCTCCATAATGCTGTTTACAACTTTTCTTAAGCGTCTTGGATAAGGTCAGTTAAACTCCCACTTCCACCAGGTGTTTGATAATCACTGCTGCTGCTAGTCTGGAGGATATGAGAGGGGAAGACATGGTGAGGGGTTCTCTGTGAGGCGTGAGTTCGGCTGGAGAGGCAGAGCTTTGGGTAAATGGGCGGTGCATTGGATGATGAAAAGTTTAGGCTGCCCTGAATGGTTACCATGAAAGATTTGAGGGTTTCACCACAAAATCAAAGCAACACGCCAGGTATGTTTTTCATAAGTGATTGACAATATAACATGATCTAACGCTTCACAAGTCAATTTTTCAGTCCTTTTCTTAGTCTTTTCTTTGTCAGTCACTTTATCATCAGGACGTGGTGAAGACGACCTCCAGAGGCACAAATACAGTCTCCAGGAAGAAAAAATGATTTACATTTCTTTAAATGTTGCATGATTGTTGCTGAGAAACGGACTGGTCAGAGTATTTAAGAAGTTGCTGATATATTTATATGCTGCATTTCAAAAATTAGAATGGCAGCCCACTGAATATACTATCTGTTGTCAAAATGTTGCTTTTCCCAGGGTATATGCACGAAGAATTTCTAGAAAGTTCTTCGAAAGTTTTTCTTCCTAAAAAGGAAGCCCAGTTTCACTGCACATGAAGAATTCATAAAGGCAGTAGAGCACATTTACAGTTTGAAGACAAACTTATAAATATGCTCTTTAAAGAGGAGTCATCATCAAGAACAACACCATAATGATGAAACGAAAAGAGATCTTTGCTCTATCCGCAACATTAGCATAGTGTTAAACTAGATTAATCATGAATTAGAGTTAAGTTGCAGAGAGCCAAAAAAGGGGGGAGTGGGCTCAATGAGAAATCAGAATAGTCTGAACATTTAAATGAAATATTAAAAAATCTTGACATAAGTCTTCTCATGCATGTGAATAACAAATTATGTATTAGCCTAGGAAGTTCAAAGAGTTTGAAGCTTTTTGGCTGTAACACTGAGTAAAGTTCATCCACACAAAGACTGCTTGCAAAACCCATTCACCACCAGTCACGACTTTCTGAACGTCCAACTTTTGCCTCAAGCTATTGCACAAATTTATTTCTGGTGCGCACAAATTTATCTTTATCCCACAACTGTATTTTTTACACAGGCTATGATCTGCATATAATCGGATGTCTTCCTTGTTTTAGCCAATCATAGAAACCCACAGTGGTGATGATTTAAGCCAATCAAATTAACCCATTCATATGTTGCCATATGAAGTACAAACGATTCAGGCCTGAACATGCCTTCTCGCAACAACAAGTAAAAGATCCAACTTAGCATATTTAGCTGCTTTTCCCCATGTTATGATAAGTTGTTTCATTATTAAACTATTATCACAAACTAGCAAGATAAGCAGGTGAGCTAAGCTAACGAGAAAGTGAGCTAAACTTGCGTGGTACGCCAGGGCTTCTGCACGCTAATAGCATCAGGCTGGTCACTGGTGTCTTTCCATATAGTTGAATTTGTGTTTGACAGGATTCATCTCACTCACTTAGCTTGCTAGCCTGTGTTGATCGTTGAATAATAAAACCAAATACCAATAAATTAAACAACTTCTCATAGCATGGGGAAAAGTAGCTAAATATCTTAATTTAGATATTTCTCTTTCTCCTCCGCTGTCAGCGCCATCCATCCATCCATCCATCCATCCATCCATCCACCCACCCACCCTGGACAGGTCACCAGTCTGTCATACAAAAGCCATGTTGAGGTATAAAATTGTCTGAACTTCACTGATTGATTTATACATAAATCATAACCTCACATGGGATGCCTTCTTATGATTGGCTGAAACAAGAAAGCTATCTGAACAGTTGCAGATCGTTCCCTCGTAAAAAAGGACATTTGTGGGTTGAGCCAAATCAGGAGGGTTCTCAAAATTCACAGAGAAATGCAACCAAGTTCACAACCAGCTTGACTCACAAGCAGGCTGTGAATCAAGATACATTTCTTTCTGCATCAGAAATACATGTGTGAATTTTGTTCTGTTCACCTGCGAATCATCCTGGGAGCTTGTGAATATCGAGACTGCTTTAGCTCCGTGTTAACTCCGTGTCTCTCCTGGATGAAGCTGCTGGCTGAGCTTTTGTTGTGCCTAATTGCATGAACTCTTTTTTTCATCTCATAAACGTTGCAAACTGCTTCAATGCTTATCTGCTTAGCTGTGCTGGTCTTTCTCTGAACTGCACTGAAAACATACAGCCAGAGCTAAATCCATGCAAATATATAAAGGACCAGGCCAAAGTACAAACCTAAATCCAGTTGAGATTTTAAGAAATGAGGGTTAGGAAGTTTCTCCATGCAGTCTCACTAAGCTTGAGCCATTTTTCAAAGAAAAATGAGCAAAATCCTTTTTATATGTGCAAGACATGGCCTAAAAGACACGCAGCTGAATTTTCCTCAAAAGTTGGTGCTACAAAGGGGCTGAATACAGAAACACTTCTCAATGTTCAGGAATTCTTTCATATATATATAACAAAAGTTGAACATCAATTATCCTTTTCCTTCACCACTATGTTCTACTTTGCACTAGGAAGCATGGGGGTTGTGGTGAAACATAATGATAAAAGGTTCTAGTGGCACAAATTCTCATGCAAGCAAGACACTGTTCACCCATATGTTAGTTAGTCGTCTTCAATCTTCTTTGGCGTCTATTCCAGAGTGGAGTATAGCAAAAAAAAAAAAAATGTGTTGACGCTAATGTTTCTATACAATAGATATTGGAACCTTATTGTCACTGCACAATTAGCAACCCCTACATCAGATTGCGTCCCCTCTCACTCCCCCCTCCCGGCGCGTTCGCAAAAACAACATCCTAAATTCTCCCTGCGAAATTCCCACATCCATCAAACCGACCTTTCTCTATGAGTACGACTGGAAATGTGTCCGCGCAGAGGGAGCTCAGCCCCTCTGTTTACATGTGCAGTGAGTCGTCTTGCACGTTCTCACACACCAACCCTCCCACACCCCCACACCCCCCTGTGCTTTCTCATTACACAAACGTGCAGGGAAACACTGCGCGCGTCTCGATTTCTGTGTACGTTGGGTTCGTCAGAATGAGGCGCCGGTAATCTCAGTAGGACCGTTGAGTTTTGTGAGGTTTTCTCAAGAAGGAATCCATTTGCGTATGACTCCTCTGCAGGGGCGATGCAATATCTGTTCTATGAATTAAATAAATAGAGGAAGGTGCTGGAGACAGCCCAGTTGATCAGGTTTGCATTTGACTGGGTCATGATGAACACAAAGTGGGAAATGGACCGCAACTTCTTTGAGTGGCACTATCAAACTCCTTAAAATGCCATCGAACTACAAAATAATTTTTGAAAAAGTCGTGTCGTCCTGAGAAGTCTGAGATAAGAGACCTTCATTTAATCATAAACAGGATTAATCCGGAAAGCACAGCAACATTTGCACACGTCCTTTTAAGGCTCATTAAGTGCCGATCGCCTTGTTAGACTATCAAAAAGGTCAGATTAAACAGACCGGTAAGTCTGCGGTTCTCCTTTTGAACCAGCAGCTCCCCGCAGGACAGTGAAGTATACATCAGGGTTTATCAGCTTCTACCAGGAGTGTGGCAGAAAAATGCAGCTCAAGTCAGCATACACTCAAAATCAGCATAAAAAATAAATTAATAAAGTAAGGGGTAAATCTGTAAACCTATTGTGTTTCCAGTGTTTACATTCACCGACCCTAAGATTAATTTAAATGTGTTCTTCCAAAAATAACTCCAGGAAACCCTTTTTTAGTCAAAATGGTTGAGAATGAATTAAAACAGCTTTGCTTTGTGCGCGATGCCTTGTTTCAGAGCACAGTCCGTACATTTTCAGCAGGGTAGACGTCTGGGCTGGTGCAGAAACTGGATGCTGGTCGGCTTTTTACATTCCAATAACAGTTTGGAATGTAAAAACTGTGGAAAGTGGAAAACAACAAAGTTTTCCACTTTGTTGTTGCAAAACCCACTACTGTCCAAGTTTCATCCATGTAGCTGTTGATTTGAGGTCAAATTGAAGAAAGGTATCTTTTTTTTTACTCCCAAAACCTGCGCCAGTGTTACTGGTAGGGAGGCAGCCCCACAGCATGATCCTTCCACCACCATGTTTGGCAGCAGGCGCAGTGTTCTATGGCTAGAAAGTCCCTGCTGAACTTTCATTGTTGCTAGATAATGAACACAAAACTTTCCTCAAAACTGTATTTGAGGGGATAAATAGACTCCCCTTCCAATTGATGTAAAGATTGCGCAAAAGCAAGAAACACACACCAGAATGTCTGTTTCTTGCATTGTCTGGCTCAGCATTTGATCCTCAATTTCGCAGAATTGATGGAGTTCATGTAAACCTATGGTTGGGTTTCTGAAACGAACCCATTTTTTAAAGAACAGTCCAGACATTTTCACCTGGGTTACGATTGGGGTATTTTTAGAAATGTAATTATAGCTTCACTGATGGATTGTTTTATATTTAGATGAGCCAAAGGCTGATATAGTTGACTTTGACAACATGAAGTATGTTTGGACCAAAGTGAGGGCTCCGTTCCTAACAACGCTGCACCAGCTGCTAAGCACGGTGGTGGCTGCATTAGTGGAATAAGGAATAATGAGGACCGGCTTCAAGTTTTCTAAATTGTAACTTAGGCACAGGTGCACTGTCCAACAAAACATTGAGCCAAGTTCACATCAAATCCTGTTCTAGAATGGATATGAGTGAAATGTGGCTTCTGGAAATTACCCCCACATCTTCGCTTTCAGACCGTGTTTAAAAACCAGGCAGAAAACCAACCAGTTTAAATGAGCTCTAATATTTCTGTCTAAAGCGGCAGTGAGACAAGTGCTGCCAGAATCACGTCAGAAGAAACGTAAGGCTGGTGAATGAGAAACAATTAATCAAACATTAATGGTGACAAAACCTAGAATATTCCATCTTGTGGACTTAGCTGAAATCACTGCAGTTTTTTGTTGTATAATCAGTCTAAGCTGGGAAAAAAAATCTGTTAAAATAAATAATTGAAAGCCCAAAATAATATGAAATTCATTCTGATAAGTGTACGTAACCCCTGCTGTTCACTTTCACAAACCCAAGTCTAGCTTTTCATTGTGTGTCCTTTTATCCCTTTCCCATAACCTCCGGAGTTTTTTAGTTGTTTTTTTTTAATTGTTTGAACGTGCGCTGACAAGATCCAAAATGATATGAAATCATCACTCCAATCTTTCCTCTAGGTTTTTTTAACCATCTCTGACAAAATGGGCTTTATTTATTCTTTAGAAGCTGCACTTTAGCACAAGTCCACCAGCATCGTTTTTGTTGCAATCAATATCATCAATTATCATACAAAATAGTACAATACTGTTTCCATGAGAACAAATATAGACAAATACTCAGACAAATCATTTAGTTATGACATACAAATCCAACACATATCAATAACTTTCACTAGGTTTTCCTTTAAAAAAAAAAAAAAATGTAAAAAAAAAGTAGCTACAATAAAAATATGCTCTTACTGTGGTTTTCTCTGTGATCTCCATCATCGTGTTAAAGCTGTGACAGGTGGATGCATTCAAAGGGAAGGAAGAGTCTGCAGATACACACCTTCCTGAGCGATCACAAATTGCAGGTTCATGCACAATGGGCATACTGTTTTACAATGGATGCACTATATATATATATATATATATATATATATATTATATATATATATATATATATATATTATATATATATATGTATAAATATACAAGGTTGCAAAACTGGAGTCATACGTATCTCCTGGTGTCCCTCTTGCACAGTATCTTTTTGAACGACCTCCTGAAGTCGTTGTTGAAAACAGTATATATCAAAGGGTTCAGGGCACTGTTGCAGTAGCCGAACCAGAAGAAGAACTTGAACAAGGTTGTAGGCACGTTGCAGGTTATGCAAAGAGTTTTCAGCATGTAAGTAAAGAAAAAGGGAAACCAACAAATGACAAAGGCACCAATGACCACTGCCAAGACGAAGGTGAAACGTTTCTCACGATTTTGACGACCTTTCCAGCGGCTGCCTTTGGTGTTCGACTCTTGCTTTTGGACGTTGGAATCCCCTGGTTTGATTTGACTTAGTCTGGGTTTCCCCTTGTTTGTTTTCTTTCTAATGGAGCATGGATTGTTCACTTTATGGTCAGAGGACGATGAGTCCTCGAGGTCCACTCCATTGATCTCACCTTTTGCCTCCTCTGCCTTTCTATGTCCTTCAACTCCCTGAAGCTCTATGGCCTGTTCGCCGTTCAGTTTGTCGTGACAGAGGCGGTCCTTGTCATTGCCTGCACCATTTTCCTTCCCATTCACAGCAGGAGTATTAGGTGACTTCAAAATGGCATTTGGCTTCCGGTCTCCGGGTGGCGCCCGTGTCCTTTTTTTGGCGATTTGGTAGATCCGTACGTAGACCAGTACCATGATGACGCACGGTAGGAAGAAGGATCCGATGCAGGAGGAGATGACGTACCATTTTTGGTCATTGATCTTGCACTCGGGGTATGCCTCGTTGTTGTTTTTCTCCATTGTGATAAGTGGCGGGAATGAGATAACTGCAGCAATAACCCAAACTATAAAGATGATGCACTTGATGCGGCGAGGCGTCCTCTTCAGGTTGTACTCGATGGCCTGTGTGATGGACCAGTAGCGGTCTAAGCTGATCGCGCACAGATGGGTGATGGACGCAGTGCAGAAGAGAACATCAAGCGCGAGGTAAATCTCACACCATACATCGCCGAAGTACCAATATCCCATGAGTTCGTTGGCCAGGGAGAAAGGCATCACGAGGGTGGCCACCAGAATGTCCGCCGAGGCCAGGGAAACCAGGAACAGGTTCTGCGGGGCTCTCAAGGCCCGGCTTGTAAACACAGCAATGACCACCAGGACGTTACCGAACACTATGAGCAGGATCATGAAGCCCACGAGCAGTGGCAGGGCTATCCGCAGGCTGTAAGGGGCCAGGCTAGGTAAGCTCTGGTTGGTGTTATTGTTGTCCGCCATGGTGGCAGGTTGGCCCACTTCCTCTCAGAGTTCACCTGAGGTTACAAATATCATCCGCCAGGAAGGAAAGAACTAGTGGTTCCCAGGAGAGCTGAGAGGAGAAGAGACCGAATCACTCCTCTGAGACTTCCCCGGATTTTTCCTCCTCATTGTGAGGGATACTTTAAAAGATGACACTTTATCTGAAAATAAAACAAGAAGGGAGAAAAAAATGTACATCATTTATGATATTTTTAGAATTGTGTCATCAGTGCTCCTACTACAGTTAACTCAGATCTATAGCCTGGGACCACAGTGTGGATAAAATGGAGGTAAATATAATGATAAACAGTCCTACCTTAAACAAGGAGCGATGACAGCGGCTCTCCAGTGCCGGGGCACTAAAACAGTGCGGACCGGGGAACTTCAGGCAAATCAAGAGGAGGCGAAGAAGATCCATGTGCCGGATGAAGCGTCTCCCCTGCGCCTCTGGTCCCTCCGCTCTCCGCGGTCTCTGCGCTGCATCTCGTCGCGCTCGGCAGTGGGACTTAATAGAGCGCTAATCACGTTATCCCGGGCGCTGCCGCGTTACCGTCTGCGTGTGGAGTTTCTCTCCTCACTGCTCTCCAGAGCGCCACTCCCTCCCTCCTTATAGCCCGCACGCTGCAAAAAGTGTCCCGCTCGCCGGGGTCACCCACCGCGCGTGCGTCCGTGGGAGTGTCAACACTGGCACGCTGCCCCCGCCGTGTTTTGTCTGACAACAGCAGCATCAGCTAGAGAGGCGTTTTAAATGACTGGAGTGGGGGACAAGGAACATGTTTCCTCGAGTTAGTGTTAAAAAAAACAAAACAACAACAACAACATTTAAATACATGACATGTGGAGACTGACAGAAGGAAGCAAAAGGACCACATTCACATGTGCGTGACGCTAATAAAAAAAAGTAATAAGAAAGTGAAAATGAATCTTTTGGGGAGAATTATAACTTTATTTATCCAGGTTTCTTGAAATATGTTACTTGTGGTAAATGAATAAATAGAATATGTAAGAAGCTTTTTGTGTACTCAAATATGAAGAACAAAAAATATGTTTTTATGTCCTGCATCTACCAAGGTTTAGTTCACAAGGAACTAAACCTTAAAGAAGTAAATAATAAAATCAGGGACAGATTTACAAGGATGTGGACCCTGGGCTGGAGCCAGTTTTGGTGCCTAGCCACGACAGAATTTTTTATTTTATTTTATTTATTTATTTTTTTTTTTTTGCAAATGCAACTTACAGTAGTTTAAGACATAGACTTAAACTATGTCTGTTGATATGGGCATCAACTCATACCCTTATCAGTGGGTGTGAATTGATGTGTGGCAGATTTTGATACAATAGCTAGCCGATAGCTCCAGGTTGATCCCAAAGAAATCTACCCACACCTCCATAATTCTCAAATATTTGAATATTGTTTATATCCATATAAATGACAAAATGTTAATACAACTCACCTGATATTGAGGCAAGTTGTATTAACTTACCTCAGTACATAAGTACATTTATATGTGCATAAATGGTACTTGTGTAAAGTGCCATTTCTTTTTGCAAAACATGCATTGGTAAAAAAATAAAATAAATAAAAAGAAAAATCTGGAGCCCCTCAAAAATTGTGGCACTGGGCTACCACCCCTGTAAGTACTTTCTAAAGTCTGTGCCAAATAAAAATGTAGGACAATTATCATGTCGACCTGAGTATACATGACCAATAATGATTCAGCAAGAACATAGGATCTATTGGCCAAAAAGCCCAGCATAGTCTGCAATAGAACAATAATGGAATTAACATTAATAAAACAAAAACAAATAATCTAGACAAATGAGCATAGCAAAAATCCTCAATAAGGGACTGAAACCTGTTATTTAAAGCAGGCGTCTTTTTGTAGCGCAGCTGCAACTACACTGTGTTACTAAGCAGCAGACAGATCCACACCACATGAACATCGACACAAGCCTTTTATATCTTAGCCCAAAACTTCAGCCATCAATTCTGACCTTCAACAACAACAACAAAACCTATGAAGGTTCCTGAGAAACCTCTGACTGATTTGGGGAGTCTGGAAGACATTTATTGTGCTCAAGGTCTGCTGTTGTGTTTGCTCTTGTGTTATAAAGCAAGAATAGAAAGATTTTATTGTAGTTATGCATAGCCCCTGTTAAGAAGCACATCACAAAAAAGTATGATATAAAGTTAAGACTGCTCTCCAGACCTGGGGTTGATGTAGTTTACATACCATCACGTGCTACAAAAGAGAAAAAAGGCCACAGGTCATGTTTCTACAAGGACGTAATATTCTCAGTGTTTGAAGTAATTAAAAACTATTGTGGAGATTCCATAAACTCTGGGAAACCCGATGTTTGAAGTCAAATATTTGTTTTATGAGACAGCTGTCTTAATTTGCTCTTTGCTGTCCATCAAGATCATATGTACCTGAAAAACAAATTCGCCAATGTTTGCTTTGTGTACAGAATGAAGACATAACAAGTGACGGAGTCACAGCTGTCATGTAATCGGAGTATAAATTAGGTCTGCGCATGATGATTACCACCCAGTAGACCAGCGTGTTTTCTAATAAATCCCCTAGGGGTAAAGACAAGCTGATCTTCTTCTGCTTGCCGTTTCATGTCAGGGCGTCCTCAAAACTGGAAGCCATTCTTAAAGTTTTCCTGTGTTCCATTTCTCATCCAGAGAAGAAATAACTCCTGTTGGGAGGACATGACGAAGAATATGTGAGAACAGGGTGTTAGCACTGCATGTGTCAGCCAGATGTGTCGTGCGGAAATGCTGCCAGCCTCTCAAAATGTTTCCAAGTATGATGGGGGGGCTGGAGGGGGACACAAAGGTCTTCACAGTGTTTTATATGTAGAAGATTTAAACAAATTACGCCCCCCCCCCCAAAAAAATCATAAAAACTGTCATCAAATTAGAAAAGCAACATGCATGTTTTTTGTTCCAGTGTGAGGTTTATTTTTGAAGGCTTTATAGTTTTTTTCTGTTTGGGTTTTATCATGTGTGTGCTTTTTTGTTTTGTGTTATTTTATTTTTTTTAACCAAAGCTACTAAATACTGTAGCTTGGACTGCGGAGAGCCTCACATGAACACTTTATGCATCAGTTGTTGCACCAGATACCAACAATAAACTCAGAATCAGCTCTACTTTCTAAGTTTGTGCACATAAACAAGGAATTTTGCTTTGGCTCGCTTTGCTCTTTAAGAAGACTTTTAAAATATAAATATAGAAAAACTTGAAACCAGTGGCAGTTCTTAACACTTACCAGGGAGGTCAGTGTTTTTTTTTTTCTTTTTCAAAATGCCACATAAAAAAAAAATAGGGCAAACTTTCATTGTTTAATACATTAAGTGATCCACAGTGTTTGTGAGAGACCGCATGTATGTGGTTGCATGTGACTGGACAACCACATGGAGTGTCAAATACTCTAATACTCCATGTGGTTGTCCATGTATACTCCTTGGCGAGTTCACTGTCCATCAGACGTCATACATCGCACAGTGGACTAGCCAACTGTCTGAGATCAGACCAATAACAGCGGTGTCATCTACGACCTTCAGGAGTTGCACAGACGGGTCCGCTGAGGTGCGGTCATTTGTGTACAGAGAAAAAAGGAGTGAGGAGAGAACACACCCCTGGGGGACGTCAGTGCTGATGGTTCTCGTGAGAGAAGCTGCTCTCGAGCCTCATCCGCTGATGCCAGTCAGTCAGGAACCTGGTGATCTACCGACAGGTGGAGGTCTGCAGTGCGATCTGGGTGAGCTTCTAGAGCAGGATGTCTTGGTTAAAGGTGTTGCGGGTCAAGCTGAAGTTCACAGACAGGATCCAGACGTATGTCTCGGATGTTCGAGGAGGTGCAGGATGAAGTGTATGGGTCCCAAGTTGATTTTTTATAACAATGATTAAGTAGGGCTCGCAGCTTGGCTCAAGCCCAGGGGCCCACACCCTCCTAAGTCCGGCCCTGAATGGGCGGTTCCAGTTTATGTTGTAAATTTGAAGCTTGATTTTAAATCTTTGAGTAAAAATGAAAACTCAATTGGACACACTTCCTGTGCTTGGTGGCCAGCTAATTACCGTTAGTTGAATGCCAATATAATTTTGTCCCTTTCTGGTGAGCCTGTGCATATTGTACACTTAGTTTGCTGGTCTAATCTAAGAGCAGAGGAGCCTGGTGTGGTCTTTGGCTGCTGATGGGTTTTGTGGTCAAATTTCTGAATATCTTAGTTTCCAAAAGTAATTATTTAGATTTTTACCATCTTGAATCAGACTGCCCATTCTGCACTGACAGCAAAAGGGCATTTCATTGACAAAATGTCCTTTTAATAGAGTGCAGTTCTTGCTATGACTTGTTCTTTTTCTACTCATCAGCAGCTATAGACCAAACATATTACCATTTTAACTATAGTTGGAGTCAAAGAGGTTGTTTATGCTAACAACATTTTTAGCTGACTACTATCTCTGCCTGAGCATTTTTTTGTTTACTGTATATTTACGTTTTTTTAGGTCGAAGGTTTCTGTTGTGTACGTTTTTATATCTGTCAGCCATTCTAAGGAAGCTGACCAAGCAACCGTTGTACTTTTACAGAAACTAAAAGAACGGCACAGTACGAATCCGATAGACTATCGGATAGAGAATTGGTGGGGGACGGTAATGGTTATTGTAAAGAGGCTTCAAAAACTTCACTTTTATGAAACGTAAAAATATCAGTGGAAACGTGCAAAACAATCTATAAAAAAATCAAACAAAAAAAAAACCCGATTACCAACAAAATTAAATTGACGCTTTTATTATAATTTGAGACATGCTGATCTCATTTCAATTTAATTCAAAAACTTTGAAAAAAACATTTATTTTTTAATACAATTTTTCATTTGAATCTGCAAAGGGTGTGAATACTTTGGGTCTCACAATTGCAGCATAAATGTAGTCAACATTTATGAATTAAGACATCATAATTAACTTACTAAGATATCTGCTTCAAGTTTACGGTCACAGCAACTTTTTTTTTGGCACGACGTGACGTTACACAACACACCTGTTCCCACGGAAACGGAGAGGTGTGACGCGCCGACCCCTGCTCACCCCGCTCAGAGCAAGCAGCGATAATTGACATGAAGACGCTCCGGCTGAAAAACACAGCTTTAATGGGTTATTAGCAAATCCAGCCGCCTCTCTGACGATCCGCTGCTGCTGCCATAACCCAGAAAGTATTTCACAAACGTGGCGGGGAGGCTTTTAGCTGGAGCGCTGAACGCTCAGGTCGCCCACAACATTAAACACGGAGGAGAGATAGAGAGGCGGGTGTATCCCAGGACGTTTCTCGGTGCTCTGTGTTCAGAAGCCGCTGTGTGACGGCGGCTGTTTGCGGACAAACACTCTCGTTTCGAGGCGCTGGTTGACGCCTGTGGGGGGCGCACACCGAAGCGCAAGGATACAGTGACACCTGTCGTCTCCAACCAGAGCCGCTGAAGTGCGGCAGCACGCGACCCGATAAAATAAAACGCTACAGGAGAAAGAAGTGAAGGTCGAACAGTTTTGTTTTGTTTTGTTGTTGTTTTCTCCCATTTTTTTGATAAGAACAAGCGACCCACAAATCAGAAAAAAAAATATAGCTATTTAAATGATCTCTCTGTGTGGCAGAGCTTTCTTTTACGAGTTTCATAAACGCTTCTTGGTGATTAAGATATGAAATGGAAAGGAAACGCGCTTGTATTTATGTCGCACCGTCCACTTTCAGATACATTTTAATCGGCCAGCAGGGGGCGGTGTTCACCTAGGATGTCTCTGACGCTCGTTCCTAAAGTTGGAGCAGATGCTGGAAAACACGGCCGTCCGTCCGCGCGCTGAAGAAGCTCATCCTGCTACACAGAGAAGACGGACCCGGTCCGTCCAGAACCGTGGAGTGGCTCAACATGCGCAGCTGGTGCTCGGGTCATCTCCACCTGAAGTGGCCCCGCAGGGTCTTCTCCAGACGTAGCGCCACCAAGCTGGTACATTTCTGTACAAAAAAAAAAAAAAAAAAAAAAGTTTTCTGAATTAAAGAGCTCATTTTCACGCGTTGCAGTTTGTATTTTGTCTCTGCAAAGGGAAGTTTATGAGAAAGTGTTTCAGAAAACGGCGGACAGACACAGCGCGCTCGTGCTGGGTGGAGGCGGAGCCAGGTGAATCTGAGTAGCTGTTTAAGTAGCTGACAAGCTGCTAATGTACATTTGTTGGTGAGCTAGCTTTTTGCATCTGTCACAGATATAGTGTAACTTCATTGCCAACTGGCTAAACAATGTTCACCTGTGGCTCACTTCTGTTACCAACGTGTACGATGCTACAGTCATTCTATGCTAACAAAACTTGACACTAAAATAGAAATATTTCATAAAAACCTTTCATTTGTACATCACAATATTGCAGGGTTTCCCCCAGTGTATTATAAATCTGGCGGCCCGCCATGCTTGATTCAAGTGTAGAAATATTGTTTACAAGATATTGTAAATATATTATGTGAATATATTATGTATAAATATTTAAAGCATAGGCTCCAGTTGAGATTAAAATGGTACAAACCATGTAAAATATGCAGCCTTCATTAGAAGTAATCACTAGAACAGGTCCAATACGTTGTGTGAGATTGACCATTACTTGCTTTAGATTAGTCTTTCTCAAACTGTGGTTCCTGGACCACTGGTGGTCCGCGGGCGCACCCTGGTGGTCCGTGAGGTACTACATGTAACCTAGCGTTTATTTGCTGACTTCAGCTCAAAGTACGATTCTACAGTTAGCTTTCCAAAGGATTGTGTTTAAAAACAATAATGGATAATTTGCTTATGACAATTTATGCCGCAACAGGTACAGAAAACCACAAATACAACAATTCAGTCAAATATAAATCTATTGTTAATCTCTTCATGCTAAATTAATAAAAGGATTATTTCAATATTTAGTCACAACTTCATCTATAATTTGAGTCAAGCAGAACTGATCTGATCGTTTCCATAGCAACGATCAGAAGAAAGACCGGGCCACAGAACTACAGTGAGTTCGTTGATGAGGTCATAGATGACATCATGTGCATCACAATAGACCAAAGACGTTCTGAGCCTTTAACTGTTGGAATCTCAGTACATTGAAGCATTCAGGATCCAGACGGCTCTTTGAGATTTTACTTCTCCACAATGTTCAGTTTTTCAGATGCACTCGTGCCTTTTGCTCTGCCACTCGGCTGGGGGCTGGGCTACGTTGTGACGACCAGCATGAAGAGGATGTTCGATTATTTAACAGCAACGGACTCAAATTTAGCTGAGAGTGCCGTGGACAGTGAAGAATCGTTCCCGGCTGGGAACGATTCTTCTGTCCATGAGTTCGCGAGGGTCCCCAACGACAAGGCTACCCCGGCTGGGGTAGCTCTCTCATCCTCAGAGAGCTCTGCCCCGGCTGGGGTAGTTCTCTCTGAGGATGAGAGCAAAGTCGTTGGGGACAGTTTTACGAATGCTCCGAAAGGATTGACTGACCCGGACGGGGAAGTTGACCTTTCGGAGCAGCGGGTTCGGTCAGAAAACAACAGCATGACGAGGACAGAAGCTCCATCAGGAACCACCGAGGAGAACATGGACGTGTTGGAGAACTTTTGCAAGTTCTCCAACACGATGGCAAACAGCTGGGTGAACGCTTCATTTCAAACAATCCTTAACCTGAGCGAGACAAGGAGATGTCTCGCTCAGGAAAAGGGTTTTCTTGAAGCGTCACCCATCCCTGCGGTTTCCAACATAATATTATCTGCTGTTCGGAGCCCAGGAAGACATGTTACTCCAAAGACATCGCGCCGGTAATGAAAGAACTGGAAGAGAAGAAACTGGGAAATGGGGATGAATTTGATGTGACATCGTTCGTTCACTCAGTTTTAGTCTGGCTGGACTCGTTTGGTGGAAGGACCGACACAGAACTGTTTAGTGAAGGCAGCTGTCCAACTTGTGACTCAAACGGATTAGAGCTCCTAAGTAATGGCCCAGTGATAGAACTTCCATCTCCAAGAGCCGAAGACGACGTTGCAGGTCTTTTTAATCACTGGGTCAACTTGGGGCTGAAATCAGTTTTTCAGTTTGTGGAACAAAGCTATCATATAGACACTGCCTCACTAACAATAATGTGTTGGCTTTCCACCTACCACAGTCGGCCAGACTAAATCGTTTGAAAAAAGTAGTCCCCAACGAATCCATCGTGGTCCGGGAGAACATGGAGCCGAACATACAAACTGTCCTCGGTCATCTGCTGTGGTTCTGACCGAACCCAGTTCTACACCTACCTTACTCATGGACCACAAATGGTGAAGGCCATTGACGAACATGTCTTCACTGCAGCGGCTGTCTGCAGTGAAGACATGAACAGGAGGGGCTTCCTCTATATTTACGAGAAAGAAAGGAAGAAGACCAACAGCAGGTAAATGAGACTAAATTTTCTGGGATTGATGGGTAAAAAGATTAGACAGGTTTCCTGTTTGCAGGTTTCTCTCCGGGCGCTCCGGCTTCCTGCCACAGTCTAAAATCATGACTGTTTGGTTAATTGGCCTCTAAATTCTCCTTAGACAAAATTAATAAAACATTAATTTTGTGAACAAAACGGTTGCACAGTGGCTCAGTTGGGAGAACTGTTGCCTTGCAGCAACAAAGTCCTGGGTTTGAACTTTACTAGAGCCTTTATTTCAGACTAAAGGTTCAGAAATAATTAAATGAATTTCTGACATGTAATTACAAAATATCAGTCATACATTTTGTAATTACATTTCATAAATAAAATATAAAAAAGAAATTGGCAGGTTTCTCTCCGGGTACTCTGGCTTCCTGCCACAGTTTAAAATCATGATATAAATATATATATATATATTACACACATCTATCTATCTATATACATATATATATAGTGACTCCACAGAAGGAGAGACAGTAACAACGAGCTAGCCGTGGAGCTAGCGATACAGTAAAGTCTAGTGCAGCGATATATTTCTAGTTTTCTCCTCTTACCACAGCAATCACTTATTAATAATCGCAAAATAAACATTAAGCTTAAAACCAACAGACTGAATGTTCTGCTTTTTGTGGGAAATATGAGGGGATTTTTGTCGTTGTTGTTTCGTTGTAGTCAGTTGCTATGGCAACGAGCCTGCTCGTAGCTGTGCTGATACAGAGCGAGAAAGAAATGGGTGAGTTGAACTTTAACAGTTTTTCTCTTTGCTGTGGAGCACAACACGAAATTAATAATATCTACATGACCAAGTTTGATTAACGGAATTATTCTAACGCGGCTGCGCGGCTATGGATGACATGTAGAAGAATTGTCTTTTTGCCCTCCAGCTTAGTCCGCATGCGCAAAATTTCCTAATGTAAACAATAACATGCAGGGGGTCTAAATTTGTAAATATGATTATGATCAATCGGCGCCTCACCAGCTATTAACCTCACCATACTATATATGAACGACTGAGATACAAACTGGCAGATGTACAAATAAACAGCAGTTACTCTATGTGTTAAATATGGCAGCCATATTGGATTTTAAAGTTAGGGTCGATAATTAATCATTAACTTTCCTTCTTGGAGCTCTGGCTTGTACTGCTTTTTTTACAGGGCTAAACTTCATATTAAATCCTGAAAAAAAGTTTTATTCACAAAACATGTCGTGCCAATAAAAAAATAAAATTGTCATTAATGATTTGGTGAGCTGCAGAGTGGCGCAGTTGCAGCAAGAAAGTCCTGGGTTCGATTCCCGGCCCGGGGTCTTTCTGCACGGAGTTTGCATGTTCTCCCTGTGCATGTGTGGGTTCTCTCTGAGTACTCCGGCTTCCTCTGCAAGTTAATTGTTGGGTTAATTGGTCTTTAAAGAGCATGTGCATGGTTGTTTGTCCTGTTTGTTTCTGTGTTGCCCTGCAACAGACTGGCGACCTGTCCACACTTATCCCTCGCCCGGAACGCAGCTGGAGAGGGGCACCAGCAAATCCTGACCCCACTAGGGACAAGGGTGAACAAATGATGGATGGATGATTTGGTTTTAAAATGGTAAAAAGTATGGTGGCATTTTACAATTTGAGTTTGTACTTTTGATAAAAGTTTTATAAACTCTGCTTTTAGGTAGACAGCAGAGATTGCCATTCAACACATCAATTAGCACTGTGTGCCTTTCACTGACAATATTATATAAACTGTTTGTGGCTGTTTTTTTTTCTCAGTTCTGCTTCATTTTGTTTTGTTCCTCTCTTTCCGCAGGTGTGGACACAGATTCCCAAAAAGCATTTATTGTATTCTCTCTCCTTGTTAACTTTCTTTCCACACGCCTTTCTTTTTTTCCTCCTTTCCTGTCTTTGTTCGCACTGAAATACACCTAAAAGAAACTGTACAATGGTACAAAGCAAAGCATTATAGGGAAAATATTGCATAAATATAAACGTTCATTATTGTGAACGTAAATCAGTTTTTTCGTCCACCAGAAAAAGGGAGGGGGGGAAAAATCAACATGTCATCAATTCGACCATTAAAAGTGCCAGCACATGTTTTTGAAATGAATGCCCCTTAATAATAACAACAAATCTGTTGACAAAAACAGCCTCTCACAAAACAACGATGCGAGTCAGTTTTGGTGGAATTCCCCTTTAATGCCACAGACGCGTGAAACATAAGCTTAATGCACATCCACCTCTGAGCATATTGGCATTATCTTCCAATGCAGTCTTTGTCTTCTTATAAAACTCTTCACATAACAGATTTTGTAATACCAAGTCTACAGATTACTGTACAGAGTAAAAGAAGAAAAAACCCCAAAACAAACAAAAAAAATGATAAGACAGAAGAAAACTAGAATCAAATTTACATTGTAACGACCAGTTGCTTGTCATCAAGTACAGTCAGTGGCCATAGACACGACAATTAGCCAAACACATAAAAAAAACAAAAAAAAAACATTAAGGCTGCTCGTCAATGTAGATTAAGTAGGAAAAGCATCAGCACACAATGCTTCGAGACCCTTTGCGATATACAAAAAGGGAGCATTTTGCAG
Source organism: Poeciliopsis retropinna (assembly GCA_010277075.1). Classification (NCBI taxonomy): domain Eukaryota; kingdom Metazoa; phylum Chordata; class Actinopteri; order Cyprinodontiformes; family Poeciliidae; genus Poeciliopsis; species Poeciliopsis retropinna. Next base: position 3,089,998 of record VMRM01000013.1, read on the forward strand.
GTAACACCAAGATAGCCACTAAAAGTTCTCTAAGCAACAAGGCCTGATTGTGACCCGGACAGACGGACGGACCGTGTCAGGTGTGTTCCCACATGCTTTGTTGCCTGTACAAAAGGAAACCAGGCGAGGAGCCGCGAAGTTGCACGGTGCAGGAACCAAGAAGAAAAGCAGAATGAACAAAAAATAAAAGACTGATTCTGTAGGAAAAAAAAGGGGGGAAAAATTACACTCGACTCATTTTGCATTTTGGACGGACCGGTGAACTACATTCTACCGTCGGACAAATGACTCGATCGATCCGACTCCCTTCCAGCCGTCCCGGGGCTTCATACGCCGACGCGTTGCGACATGGCACGGAGAAATAATAATAATAATAAAAGAAAGCTGAGAAGATCAAGAGAATGTAAAAACGGGTCACAGCAGTCACGCTGCATACCTAATGCACATCTCACTGTTGAGTACTTGAAGGCATCGTCCCCTCCCCGCCCCACGCACAGCGTAAAGTAAAACACACACAAAGAGAAGAAACTCCCAAAGCTTTTATATAAAACCCAGGAATGCAATGCCTCTGGTGTTGTTGAGCGTGAAACACAGAAAGCCCTTTTTACAACTGTTCTTTTTTTTTTTTTTAACCCCCCCCCCCCACGACAGTCTTGTACTAGAACTGCGTTTGAGCTCAAATATGCACCTTTTGTTGTGTTGCTTCGTGTCCGAACAATTTGATCTGTTTAACCCACCGAGGTCCGACGTAGAAAAGAAAAGAAGAACAATTCAAAGCGGCCGGTTCCTCAGTATCTGATGTTTTGTCCCGTCTCCTCCGCCAGCCTGATCCGTGTGTGTTTGAGTCAATGAAGAGCAGCAACAGGTTCTTGCTGGTAAATTAGAAGCAGCGTCTCGTTGTTTTTCCTTTCCACAGATTCGACGCAACCCCCCTCCCCAAGTGGACCCGATACGAAAAATCGAATTAGACTCGATGAACCGGGGAGGAAAAAAAACGTATCCAAATAATGACCATGACCTTTTGTAGGGATTTTTGTAAAAATGTACAGTCACTTGGAAAAATAAAAAAAATACTAACTTAATATACATTTAATCGTTTAGAGAAAAAAAAAAACACTTAATCAAAATGTATTTAAAAATGAACACAACGCTCCTTTTAAATGCAAGAAGCCATTTTTCAAGCAATGAAGAAAGCAGGATATGGAAGTTTTTAAAAATATTTTTACAGCCCAAGACAAAAGAAAGCTTCTTTAATAAAATCGACAGGGTTAAATTTCACCAAAGTTACTTGTAAATTCTGCCAAACTCAACATTTATATTCGATTGATACAAATTTACATGAAAAACCGTAAAAAAAAAAAAAGGAAGAAGAGAATGCCCCCAAAGTTAGAGAGAGGGTCTTTTTGTGTGCCCGCTTCAATACAAAGGATGCCAATATCTTAAAAAACAAAAAAACAAAAAGTGCATGAAAGCAGCAGCATTGCTGGGACAGTGTGGCACAAATGATATATCTTTAAATAATCAGAAATGGATACAAGTCAAGGGAGTAGTTTCAGTTGTGTGTTTAAGATTATGACACCCTGTTAAACAAAAAGAGAAAAGTTTTAGAGAGGGGGGGGGGGAAAGTGTCACGGAGGAATTACCTGTCAATGTTTTATTATCAAATCGTTGTGAAGCTCCGACACTCGCCAAGTTGCTCCAGAGACTCAGAAAAATTTATTTTTTAATAACGCTTGATATGTTGGTCGATGATCAACTGGATGATGGCCATTAAGTTCAACACTGGAGATATCAAACAAGTAAACATGAACTAAAAATTTCACCCAAGGCAACAACCAGAAATTGTATAAATGTATAAAACATCTATTATTTATCCCCAACACCTATTTATATTTCATGACCCCATCAACCCCCTAATCCCTCCCAATACCTAGCAGGAGCTGCCTCCCATGCTCCTCATTGGGGTGGGGGTGGGGCAACACAAAGTCCCAAGATGCCCCCTCCCATGACTCCACCCTTCGCCTCACCCTCTCTGCAGACATGTAGAATTGGCATTTATCATATGTATACAAAGACTAGCTCAATGCTGAACACCTACTGCTGCTATTTGTTAAAAACGACCTTCATATTTTACAACTGATATCGCTTGCATGACAGAATGATGCAACAGGTACACTTAAAAAAACAATAACCCATAAACAAAGAAAAAAAAAAAACAATAAAAACAGTAGTAATAAAAACACTATTGAAATAATTTATGTCTTTGTATGTCATGGAGAATTGCGTTTAGAAATGAGCCACCGGATCATTCTAAACATAGGCACAGTTTTTAAAACAAACAGAAAATAAAACAAAAAAAAAAACATTAGACCTTTGTTCTTTTGGGTCAGGAAACAATTAACATAAGTTATGACCAGGAAAGATTATGTAAAAAAAAAAAAAAAAAAAAAAGGAAAAAAATAAAAGCAAAAGTATAAGATGACAGAGTTTAAAATTACAACAGCAGCAGCAGTAAATGAGAAGTTCCAAAGACTTGCTTTTTGTGTTTTTGCATACAATTGTATCCTTGCTCACATATCAGATGCTGTAATTACTGTAAATACATTGGCAATGGGGATTATGGTTTAAAAAGCTGAAGGACTTGCCTCAGAGCTCACAGTCACTCGATATATTAAACTTTATATACCTTCAGTTTTGGCAAAACACGTTGAGCAGAGGGGGAATTTTCTCGTTTCATGATTCGGAATGAAAAGTTGAGTGGGTTTTTGGTGGCTGAGGGGAACAGAGGGCGTCGAAAATGACCGGGACCGACTCCGGAGGAACACAAAAGTCTCCAAAAGTTTCGCTTCCATTTCGGCCAGAGGACCAAGAACAAAATGCGATCCTTGAGCGCCTCCCTCCCCCGTTGTTAATGTGCGCCCCTCGCCCCCAACACTGATTGTAGCGAGTTTGTTTTTCTTTACAGTGTATGATACACGTAATGGGAGGGCAGGCAGGGGAAGGGGTGCGGAGTAAAGCCGAAGGGTTTTGGAGCTGCTCTTGGCTCAGACCATGGCACGGTATGGTCCCTGCATCTTTAGGAACTGGATGATGAAAGAAGGGCCTCCCGCAACAATCTGGGCCGGCAGGTGGGTGAGGGGACAGTTCTCGATGCTCATGATGGACAGCTTGCTGCAGAGAGCCAGCTCAAACGGGAGGCTGTGCAGGTGGGGGTTGTCGTTGAGGTACAGTTCCTCCAGATTCTCCAGTGTGCCTGGGAGCAAACGAAGGGCAGTGATTATGGGATTTCTGCAGGTTTCATCAACTCAAATGTAAGACTCCAAGACCACTATGATTAAAATATAAGACCCGTGTCATGACAGAAATGTACAAAAGAAAAATTGCAAGTAAGACGCATGGGTTGGCAACTGAAGCGAGCCAATGACAAAGACGAACATCGTCCAGGACAACTGGACACAAATATATGTAAAGAACAAAAAAAAAAAAAAAAAAAAAACACATAAAGCTAGCTAGCAAGAGCACATTAGCAGCTAGTTAGTGGTAGCCACAATTGTCACCTTTAGTGACAGGACGTGCAAATCATACAATATACTGATACTTCATACAAAATGTCAAAATAAATAGTCCTGCCACAACAAAAGACTGTATTACTGGAGTCAAGGCCAACTTATTGTTTTCACTTTAAGACATTTAAGACCTTGACGCAAAAAAGATAGCTAGCTAGCAAAATCTTATTAGCAGCTAGTTAGTGGCATCATCAACCGCCTCGAGTGACAATGTGTATGTTTGACTCAAACCTTGCTTCACAGAAAACTCCTGCCAGAAAAATAAAAAACAGAGAACATACGAGATAGTCCTGCCGCGACAAAATTTAAGACTTGTGATTAACATATTTAAATTAAGATTTTTTAAAGGATGCTTTCCTGTTTAATAACATATTGGATACTTAACTCTAAAACATTGACCCTGAAAATTCTGGATCACAGTTTGGCCTTACTAACCTAATGTTTGCCAAAAACGTCACAAAGCTGAACTTGTGGCATGTATTAAGGGGTTGGATAATTGTTTCACAATGTTTTGAGATTTATAACCTGTTCGCAATAATATTAGACACTGACCGATTTCCTCAGGAAGGTGTTGCAGCAGGTTCTCTCCCAAACCAAGGTGAGTCAGGTTGGTGAGGTGACCGATGCCTCTTGGTAGCGTAGTCAGCTGGTTATTAGTCAACACCAATTTCTGATAGAAAAAAACAAATAAATAAAAATTAAGAAGCGGTACAATATCAGCACAAAAAACATATGAAAGTGGAAAGATTTACAAATCAATTTTGATCACAGCAGTAAAGCTCAGTACTGATTGAACTTTTATTAAGAGAGAAACTGTATCGACCAGATGATTTTCAGATGGATATGGTTGGTGATCAGATGGCTGGAAACTCAAAAATCTGCTGTCTTTCTGTTTGTAAACAGATTATATGTGAGCACTGCCAGACTGTGGCAACACTCTTCGTTATGGAAATTGTAACGGAGTTAAAGCCTTTACCATTATTCCCGGAGGGTTATGGTTTAAAAGCCACATCAACCAGTGAGTAACCAGTGTTTTCACCCCTGCAGGGTTTCTGCAGGTATCACCAAATCAAATTTAAGTATTTTTAAGACTTGTAACACAACAGAAACGCTGCGTCGTACAGGTTGGCAACAGAAGTGAGCCATTGGCAAAGACAAACATCTTTCACCAACCTGACTCATCTTTCAGCCAGCGTAAATAATAACAATAATAAAACTTATTTCATCAAAGCAATCATACTTTGCAGCTTATTTAGTTGCACGTAGCTGTATGAAAAGTTGCATCTCTTACAAACCTTTAATTTTGAAAACTTTCTTCTTTAATTCACATTTGTACCAAAAGGAAAGCAAAGCAGATACAGATGGCTTCAGCAATCTGTTCCATCCAAACTTTAAAAGCGGTTAACGGTACACAAACTCCAGAGGTTATGTTTTATTATGCATCTTTGAACACAAATGCTGCGAACCATTCCAACATTACCTGTTTATATCCCTTAAAATGATTTTGATTGATGTGCTTACTCAATACCTTCACAGTCAGCTATCAGCAGAAGTCTTTACTTGATTTGTCTCTATTTATGCTGACCAGATTCATGTATTTGAAACACTACAAAGCACAATGAGAGGACAGTCTTTAATGTTGCAATTGCAAAGAAAATTACAAACTATCTACATTAAAACGTGACTTGTGGAAGAGTTTAAACTGGAAACGACTGAAACCAGATAGAGATGCCCTTCCAATGCATCTGCCGTGCAGTGTAGTCCAAACTGCTGCACATTTATTCTGGATCATGGCAACCAGCCTACACATACAGGCAGAGTCATGCAATTCTACCTTCAGTGAAAAGCACAAGCAGTGCTGCAGCAGATGGTGCGACCCCCACAGAGCTCTAAACTCAACACGCCAGCACCTTCAGAAACTGTGAGTGTTCTCAAGACACATCAGATATTGATAGAATTATCTGTTCTCCATGCTAAGTTCATGATGTATGAGGTTGAGGAAGAGTCAGTGAGTTGAATTTATGAATTCCATTTATTAATACCAAAATAAAGCTGGTCCGTGATTCATGCTATTCTTAAGGGCGAGCTGAAGAAGTGGCATCCCACAAGACGTTCCCATTTCCTTTGTCTCTCTGAGCTACGCCCCACAGGGGGCGTTACCTACCGTGTCATCCCTTACCCTCGCTCTCATTTGTATTTCCTAACCTTTAGGCTTAGGTTAGCTTTAGCAACTAGCTAAAAGAGATAGAAGGAAAACACTAATATTCATTCTCAACAATAGTCAACAATGTGCTGATTTGAATTGCTTTGTACTTAGTGTTTACTTAGGAGTAAATAAGACAAAAACTTGCTGCAAAGTAAAGAAAACGAGGGTGAAAAAAGGTAATCCGGAAAAGTTACCTGTAAATCTTTAAGGTAAGCGATTTCATGTGGTAGACACTCTAGCTTGTTTTCCTCCAAGTCAAGTTCTCGTAACTTTCTCAAACTTCCAATACCGTGCGGTAGCTTCTTCAGAAGATTATTGGAAAGTATTAATACCTGGAAGACGAGGAAGGGAATTCAAATGGACAATTGGCATTCGGTGACAGTATGGAACACATGTCTATGGTTATTACAAATTAATCTTAATCAAGAGCAAAGTTTTGAGGCCAATGACAAATGCACACCACATATTTTGTTTGTATTCATTCGTCTTTCACATTACTTTCCTACACCATTTTGTTAAATCACATAAAATCCACAGAAGTCTGTGGTTGCAAAATGAAAAATTAAGAAAATGTTCAAGAGGTGTGAATACCTTTGCCTGCGACTTTACACAAAATTCTCTTCAGTCTTTTTTAATCTAAGCATACAGTTGCACCTGTTTTTTCTGTCAGTCTCAAGATAAATCAGACCAAACCCCTCGTTTTAGATCACTAAATTAATTCTATTTGCTAAATGCCACAATAATGAAAGAAAAAAATATGTCACATTAATTTATTAATGTCTTCAAACTTAGGAGTTTATATACATTTCCTCAGTTTTCAGTAGAATTTCTAGAATTATTAACTTAATCGAGATTTATGACAAAATTTTTTTTTTGGTCTTTTTATTCAGTGCATGCAAGCTTCTGGTTTTAACTGCATATTCAAAAAGTTGTTTCAAGTTTGAACAATGAAAACTTTAGCTTGACACCTGAGAGTGAATAACTAAGGACAAACGTTACAGTTTTTGAAATACATCATTAGAAAAATACTATAAAATTCCACTTGATTGTAGGCTGCATAATTTAAAGCTTACAGGACAAGTTTCAAGTTTCAGACGCACCTCTAGAGACATAAGCCCACAGATGTCTTCTGGGATTTTATTCAGCTGATTAGTGGCCAGGTTAAGTTCAACCATGCTAGTCCATGTACCGAAATCCAACGGCAGCGCCGTTAGCTGGTTGTCCTGTGGGAGGAAAGGACGTTTTGTTTAACACCAATACAAAATGCAAAAGAACAGCAGGAAAGAAGATGTGCAGACTCAAATATTTTAGCATATATGGTACCTGCAGCCAAAAGGAAATGCTTTCTACGCACAAAGCATGTTAGAGTAAATTTCATACAATCTTCATTTTTATAGGTCTTTATAGGTCTTCATATAACGATCAAATAACAGTTAAATAAGTGTTTTTCCCCAAAATGCAAAAACTATCTACCTTGAATTTTATCCAAAGGTTTTGAAGAATTATCTAATATAATTTACTTTGTTTAAAATTTAAAAAAAAGTTGAACATGTCAAGAACATTTATTATTTTAGCAATTTTGAGGGAACAATACATCATGCTCAGGCTCAATATTGCAGATCTTTCCTATCTTTGTGTATTTAGTCAATCTAAAAGGCTAAATTTAGAGCTATATGATGGATGTGGAAGCTCAATACTGCAGCTCTGAACTGAGCATTTAGGAATCGGTAAATCACTGTACCGCACACACTAATATTAGGGTGCAACACTGCCCCCTAGTGTTTTGGAAAATGAAAAGAGAAGTTGCAATTGCTGAATAAAGAAGCAATATTTTCTATTAAAAAAAAAACAAACTACATCAAAGTCTACTTTTATTTGTTCACTGTAGTTTTAGGCAATACTGGTAAAATAAAAGATAATATAAGTAGTCCAATTCTGAGAATGCAAATTTGAAATGAACAAACTGTAAATTGCTTAATGTCAAAACAAGAAATATGTAGTTTCTATGAAATGCTTCAGGTTTAGTCTCCTGTTGCAGTGTTCAAGGCTATGAATCATGGAGACATTTTTAATCAGATAAGAGGAAATTAAAATACACATTCAGTTCTACAATTTTTACAAACTTCAATGTTGAAAAGCAAAATAATTCTCAAAGAAAATTGACGCTTAAAAAAAACAGAGTAGTCCTGTTAATATAATTTAGGAGAAAAATTAGCAGGCAGGTGCTGCTAACAGAATACACTCTAATAAATGTGATAAAGTATAAAAGCAGGAGTTTTACAAGTCATTTTCACTAAGTTCTATTGTGTGGAACCACAGAATTGATGTGTCTTTTTCTTCTAATGACTATGAGTACTAATGGTCATTCCCATTAGCAAGTATGAGACGTAAACATCAGAAAAAGTCTGTTACAAACTAATACTGCAACATCATTGACGTGTTTCTTATTTAAACAAATCTCACGATTAAAGTTGTGCAGAAAGACCAAGGTACCTTCATGTTCAGCTTGCTCAACACTTTGGCCCTGGAGAAGATACCGAATGGGATCTTGTTGATACGGTTGTGCTCCATGTTGAGGGTGTAAATGGTGGAGAACTGGGAGGGTCCGCCCACCGGGTACGACTGGAAGCAGTTCCTTGCCAGTGTGAGGCTCGTCAAATTTAGCAAACTCGACAAGAGGCCCTGCCATACAAAGAAAAATTAGATGACGCAGCAGTAAAATGCAAAACACTGATGAAGACATGTAGCAGCAGAGTCGCTAAGACTTTAATACATATCCATTCATCGACATTTTCTCAACACGTTTGGAGCAACACTTTCATATTCATTTTAGGGGTAAAAACTTCTACCTGTCTTACCTCTGGCAATACTGAAATGTTGTTGTTTTCGAGGTTAAGCTCCTCCAGCTCTCGACATTTGGCTAATGACTTGGGGATGGCTGACAATCGGTTATATCGCAGTCCTAAACGATTTATGCTTGCCAAATTGCCTGAAAAATCCAACAAACGCTTTATTAAGATTTTTTTTTAAATAAAGAAAAAAAACCACACAGAACAAATGATATCTTGCATTGAATAAAAGTCTAAAATGTACCCAAGTGCCACACTTAATTACCTATAGTCTCTGGGAGGTCCAAGAGCTCATTGTGCTGCAGGTCAAGGTTGGTTATTTGTGTGCAATTTCCAATCTCCTTTGGTAGATGTTCCAACTGATTATGGGCAACATCTAGAGTAATGAGGTTGCAGAGCTCCCCTGCAGAAAAATGCACAAGCAATTCAGACTGGGAGGTCGAATCAGACACTGCCAACAATACAACGGCAAAAATCAGTTACACAACAGAGTGTTAGGGAAAGGCTACGAAAAAACAAATGTTAGTAACAAGAAGACGTAATGTTACAAGAATAAATTTGTACAACAGTAAGTCTAAATGCTATGACAATATAGTTGTAATAATACAAGAATAAGCTCATAATATTACAAGGATTCTAAGTACAACAAAAAGTCAATGTTTTGAGAATAAAGTCGCAATAATACGAGAAAAAGAGTCATGTGACAATAAAGTTGAAAAGAGTTGTAATATTAGTAGAAGGAAGTAGTCATTTCATAACCCCTACAGGAAAAATATATTTTTTTAATTTAAAGTGAGTAATGTTGAGCATCTTGTGAAGTTATACTTTAGTATTGGTTTTATAAATACAACGTTATTAATCTTTTAACACATCAGCAGCAAATGACAAGCAGTAGCAGGACTTTGAAACGATTCTGCAAACTACTGTGTCTATTTGGAAGAAAGAATCATAGAATAGATGAGTTTGTCATGTCAGGTCTTGACAATTCTACTGAAGCTTTTCGCTCTTTAAGAACCATTTTCTCGTAATTGTATGACTTTCTTCTGGTAACATTGTGTCTTTGTTGCTATATATAATAACTACTTGTCATTATGAGTTTATTCTGTATTATTATGACTTGGACTGGCCCAAAAACACCGTCAAACAATTATGTTATCCAGATTCACAGGATAAAAAGAACAACAACAAAAAACACTGCTGAATAATATAGCCAGAAAGATTTAGGTAAAATCCATGATAAAAACATTTTTATTTCATAATTAAACACTTCACTTCAGTCAAATTGACAGATTGTTGTTCCTTTAAAAAAAAATGAAGTAAAAATTTATGGCACACATTTCTACATAAGTTAAAGAGTCTGAAATCCAGAGTTCTGCCCCGTCTTTTCCCATCGGTCACACATACCTATTTCTGCTGGTAGCTGTTTAATCTTGTTCTCCCGGATGCTCAGCATGGTGAGCTTGGACAGGTTGCGGATGTCCTTCTCCACCGTGGTGATGCGGTTGAAGCGCAGGTACAGCGTGGTCAAAGACGTCAGCCGGTAGACGACGGCCGGTATCTCTCGGAGCTTGTTGTGCCGGAGGTCGAGCATCCGGAGCATCTTCAGCGAGTCCAGGGAGTCGGGCAGACTGGTCAGGGAGTTCTCGCTGAGGGCTAAAGTGACCAGCTCCGACAGACAGCCCAACTCTGCCGGTAGGCTCTGCAGCTTGTTGCTGTATAAATAGAGTTCTGTCAACTGAGTCAACTCCTTAATAGCAGTGGGCAACATGTGAATGGACCTCTTGGACAGGTCCAGTCTCGTAGAGTTCTCCTCCCGACATTTATTGAGCTCCTTGATGACCTCCGCGTTGCTGGATTTCTTGCGTGTACCTTGTGCTGGGTTTGGCCGCTTTATCGTGTTGTCAACAGAGAAGGCAACACCCGGCGTTGAGCTGCTCGTGTCCTTCTTTCCTTCTTTGGCATCTTTCCCTTTGGTCTTTGTTTCTTTGCCACCATCTTTGACTAAGCTGGATAAAGTCTTGGCCTCTTTTTCCCTTTCTTTACCCGCCGGACCGCCTTTGGGGTCCTTTTCTTTTGAATCTTTGTCTTTGCCTAAAGTACTACTCATGTTGACGCTATCAGCACCCCAGCAGAGATGTGCATGGGACTCTCTGTCTTGCTAGGTTACTTATTAAGAAACAAAGGGACGCACACAGTCAAGGTAGCTTTCGAAATAAACATCCCCATGCAGGCCGACGCATTCACAATTACCCTCAGAATAACGGCCTCCAGACCCAAAGTTTTGTTTTATTTTTTTTCTGCCTTTTAGATGCTCCTTTGCTAAAGTGGAATGGGAGAAATTAGCCTGCGAAGCAAGTGACCTGTGGCATCCACGGGACACATGCTTGAGTCTTTAAACTGCACACAATCCCAGGGTCCTTAGTTTGAAGTTGCTTCAGGTTGCAGGACGCACCGATTGTTTAAACCCTCCGAAAAACGCTGTTGGAGAAAAACATATACTGTGTTAATGCAATGCTGTTTTATAAACATCACTAATATGTCAGTTTCAGCACAAATGCCTCTGTGCCTGATTGCTGTTCTCTAACCTTTCTGGTAGATTTTACAGAAGCAAACCATAGCCTAAAATATGACCAGCTTCAACTGAACCGCCAGCTGATGTTACCACCAGATCAAAAGATCTGCCCTACTTTGGGTTGTCTTTAAAAAAAATAACAAAAATAAAATACTTTTTTTTGTGTTCAGGTCAAGCGAATGCACTCACTGCATTAACAACACCCTTCAGTATGGCTGCTGTTACTGAGTGAAGAAAAACCATTAAATGCAAAAATAAAGTCAGAATATTACAAGAACAATGTCATAATATTGCGAGAAAAAACTTTCTATGAGAATAAAGCCATATGACAATACGTTAAAATAATACGAGTCATCATAAAATGAAAATAAACTAAATTATGAGAATAAAGTTGTAATAGTACGTGAAAAAAGTCTGCATGTTAAAGTCATATGACAGCAAGTCAAAATAATGCAATAATAGTAATAATAATACTACAATAAATTCACATTACGAGCATTAAGTCATAATGCAAGAAAAAAAAAACCACATTGTTAGACTAAGGTCATAATAACATCAGACGTTGTACAACATAATGTCATAATATTACCAGAATAATAAAGAAATCTTATGACAACTATTTTACACAAAAAAATTTTAAAACATTGAAATGAGCAACATTGAGCATCTTGTGAGGTTATACTTTTGGTATTGGTTTTAAATAGAGCAAACTTAATATTTGAACACATCAGTATCAAATTGTTATCAGTAGCAGGAATTTGAAACAATTGTGCAAACCACTGTGTCTATTTGGAAGAAAGAATAACCAACTAGATGACCCAGTCATTAAAAATACCTTTTTCTAGTGTAATTTTAAATATTACAACATTCTTTTGGTTATATTGTGTCTTTATTTGCTTAATATTATGACTTTCTTCTAGTAAATAAAACAAAACCTCTTAGTGTAGTCCAAGTACTCCTAGTACCTGGCCCCTTTTCAAGGCAGATTAAAGATGTCTTTGTGGTCTTGTTTAAACGTGGAACTTTTCTACAATCGACATCCGAAAATGCCAGCAGTTTGCAGCAGTCTCGTGTAAACATATCCTGAAACTGCCCAACACATTTGGTAAACTTTTTCAAATGTAAATGGTGAAGGTTGGTCAGAGAGATTCCAGCTCCCTTAGAAAATTAGACGGGTGGAAAATGTCAGAAAATAAACTGTAGTAGTATGGGGCGCAAAATGATGTCACAAACCGGAAAGCCACAACCCAAGCAGCTAAAACTGAAGATGATCACCAAACAGAAACAATCTCTTCAATTTTGTAGCTAGCAGGATTTTTGTCTGTTTTATCTGCTGTTAGTAGCAAGGGTTTCCATCAGAGGAAGCAATTACACTTTACTCCCTTTTAAATCCACAATGCAATTAATTTTGTCATATATTCAACAAAATCCTGACAATACATCACCCACAATATAAAACTTCACTGAAAGTGAATCTCCAGATGGCTGAATATACACTTAAGTTACATTAAATAGAACAAAAATAAAAAAAAATGACACTTTTTGTTGTCGTTTTAAATATGCAGATAAATGACAAATTAAGACCTCTTTGGTTCTGTCCAAGAAAAACCAGCTTAATTCCAATCAACAAACCAATTTCACCAGGATTCTCTCTAAAGTGAGACAGAACACATCCTTTTGGTCATCTACATTACAAAAAAGCTGTTTCTCTCTTCTGCTCTGTCTCTGTTTAGTCTCTCCTTTAGTCTGCTGAACCTTGATGGCTGAGTAAAGCTCTCCAGCACCACAACCACCTAAGCTGTTGCAAAAAAAAAAAACAAGAGAAACAGGTTTGGCCCGTGATCTGAGCTAAGAGAAAAGGTTGAGACTGCTGAGAGTAATCTTTAGAAGAGGCCTTCAAAGCACTGAGTCCACACCACACTAGGTCATGTGACCTTTTGGGTGAAAGAAACGTTCAGTCGATAGATGTACCCCTTACATGGCAATACACAACACAGTGTATCCTGCAAAAACAACAATTAAAAAAAAAGGTACACTGCTGTTGTTTTTGTTTTTTTCTTGCCATAAATTAACTCGGTGAAATCGAAAGTTGGCTGTTGGAAACATACCTGCGTGCAAAGTTATTAATGACTTTAAGTGAGAATAACCAGGCCAGACCAAACGCTGCGACCATGTAAACGTAGCTGTGCAAGCCACTTCCTTTTATGGTTGTAGACTTGGTCTGTCTGTCCTTTTTCTTTAAACTTGTGAACTAATGTTTTGCCCAAGTGGTTAGTAAATGCCATAAAAAGAAGATGGTACGTTAACGCCAAAGGGCACACCAGGAACGTCTCAATAATGTTGATATGTATTCAACAGCGAAATGTTAACGGGTGGAAACTTCTATTTTTTTTCCCCATCAGCACAGCACAAATACTTAAAACATAATATGGCAAAAATAACAACAAAAAATCTAGAAACCAATCTAAGACAAACATATAGGGATATTTTATGATTTCTGAAATGGGGTTCTGTTAAAAGGTTAGAATTTTCTATGAATCTAAATTCATTTGACCTGAAACCAAACATTAGTCCCTGCAGACGCCATGACCAGAGCGGACTCCTTTAGTCAGCCACAGTGGCCACAGTCATCCCAAAAATGTCAGTTTGGTAAAAAGCTGTTTCAGGTCATCACATTTGTGTCGGGCAAGTGAGGTATCGGTCTGCGCAGCAATAACGATCTTCCTGTGTCAAACGAGGAGAATGGAACAAGTAGAAGCATTTCGGGTCAGAGAAACAGTATGACGGCAGTTTCACCAAATGCTATTGGATTTTGTTTTTTCCATAAAGGTATTTACCCGAAACATTTTACATGTTCTGTTCTGTTTTTTTTCAGAAAGGCTCAAACGATTGACCAAATTAATTGTGATTAGTTGATCACTGAAACGATTAATCGAATTAATTATGATTAATTGATCACTGAAATAATTGTCAGCTAATTTAGTAATTGAATAATCGTTAACTGGAGTACAAAGATACTAAAAATGGTCATTTGCGGAAAAAAAACAACACAGTCAGGGCAGTAATTAAGCCAAATATGTTCTATATATGTATGTATAAAAAAAATTCCCTTCTCACCCACCACGGGTGGTTCTTATCCTCTGAGCTCGGTCCTCTACCAGAGGCCTGGGAGCTTGAGGGTTCTGCGCAGTATCTTTGCTGTGCCTAGAACTGCACATTTCTGGACTGAGATGTCTGATGTTGTTCCTGGGATCTGTTGTAGCCACTGCTCCAGTTTGGGGGTGACTGCCCCGAGGGCCCCGCTGACCACAGGCACCACTGTGGTCTTCACCTTCCAGGCCCTCTCCAGTTCCTCCCTGAGGCCCTGGTATTTCTCCAGTTTCTCGTGCTCCTTTTTCCTGATGTTGCAGTCACTTGGTATTGCTACATCCACCACAACGGCTTTCCTCTGTTGTTTATCCACTACGACAATGTCCGGTTGGTTCGACCTTACCATTTTGTCTGTCTGGATCTGGAAGTCCCACAGGATCTTAGCTCGGCCATTCTCCACCACCTTTGGGGGTGTTTCCCACTTTGATCTCGGGGCTTCCAGTCCATATTCTGCACAGATGTTTCTTTACACTATGCCTGCCACTTGGTTATATCTGCCAGTATCTTGCACCCTGTTGTTATGTGCTGGACTGTCTCAGGGGCCTCCTTGCACAACCTACACCTTGGGTCTTGTCTGGTGTGGTAGATCTGGGCCTCTATTGCTCTGGTGTTTATGGCCTGTTCCTGGGCGGCCAGGATGAGGGCCTCTGTGCTGTCCTTGAGTCCAGCTTGTCCAGCCATTGGTAGGACTTTTTGATATCAGCCACTTCAGTTATTTGCCGGTGGTACATCCCATGTAGGGGTTTGTCCTCCCATGATGGTACCTCCAGCACCTCAACTTCTGTTCCCCATTGTCTGAGACATTCACTGAGCACATTGTCTGATGAGGCTTTGTCCCTGATGTATCTATGGCTCTTGGATGTTTCGTACATATATACATATATATTCATATATGTATATACATATATGTTCTCACACTCACTAGTCCTCTGCCTCCTTCCTTGCGGCTCGTGTACAGTCTCAGGGTGCTGGATTTGAGGTGGAACCCTCCATGCATTTAGTAATTTTCGTGTCTTAACATCTGTGGCCTGTATCTCCTCCTTTGGCCAGCTAATTATTCCTGCAGGGTATCTGATTACTGGCAAGGCATAGCTATTGCCTGGATCTTGTTCTTGCCATTGAGCTGGCTTCTCAGGACTTGCCTTATTCGTTGGAGGTATTTGGCTGTGGCTGTTTTTCTTGTGACCTCATCGAGGTTCCCATTTGCTTGTGGTATTCCCAGGTACTTGTAACTGTCCTCTATGTCTGCTATTGTTCCTTCTGGGAGTGAGACCCCTTCCGTGCGAATGACCTTCCCTCTCTTTGTGACCATCCAACCACACTTCTCTAGTCCGAATGACATCCCAATGTCTGTGCTGTAGATCCTGGTGGTGTGGATCAGTGAGTCGATGTCTCGCTCACTCTTGGCGTACAGCTTGATGTCATCCATGTAGAGGAGGTGACTAATGTTGGCTCCATTCTTTAGTCGGTATCCGTAGCCAGTCTTGTTGATGATTTGGCTGAGGGGGTTCAGGCCTATGCAGAACAGCAGCGGGGACAGAGCATCTCCTTGGTATATGCCACATTTGATGGACACTTGTGCAAGTGGTTTGCAGTTGGCTTCAAGGGTGGTTTTCCACAGCCCCATCGAATTTGCAATGAAGGCTCTCAGGGTCCTGTTGATGTTGTACATCTCTAAGCATTCAATGATCCAAGTGTGCGGCATTGAGTCATAGGCTTTCTTGTAATCTATCCAAGCCGTGCACAGGTTGGTGTGTCGGGTTTTGCAGTCTCGGGCAACTGTGTGGTCTACAAGGAGTTGGTGTTTGGCTCCTCTGCTATTTACGCTAATGCCCTTCTGTGCCGTGCTCATGTATTTATCCATGTGTCTGCTTATCTTAGCCGCTATGATGCCTGACATGAGCTTCCAGGTTGTGGAGAGACAGGTTATTGGTCAGTAGTTGGGTGGGATTGAGCCCTTTGATGGGTCCTTCTGGATCAGGATTGTGCGCCCTTCAGTTAACCATTCAGGGTGAGTCCCACTTTGTAGCAGCTGGTTCATTTGGGCTGCCAGTCGCTCATGGAGGGCAGTGAGCTTCTTTAGCCAGTAGGCATGGATCATGTCAGGCCCTGGTGCTGTCCAGTTTTTCATACCTGAGACTCTTTCTTGGACATCTGCCACAGTGATGGTTACCGGGGCTTGCTCAGGGAGGTTGCTATGGTCGTCTCGTAGAGAGATCAGCCAATGTGCATTGTGCATTATGTTAATATGATATTATTTTGACAAGTAAAAATAGTACATGACTGTCGATCAAAATGACGGGGAACAATAAAGTCTAGTATATATATATATATATATATATATATATATATATATATATATATATATATATATATATATATATATCTGCTCAGAAAAATAAAGGGAACACTTAAACAACACAATATAACTCCAAGTAAATCAAACTTCTGTGAAATCAAACTGTCCATCTAGGATGTGTTATTTGAGTATATATATATATATATATATATATATATATCTCAAAAATAATCTCAAAATATCATATATATATATAAAGAATGCTCAAAATAATATATATATATATATCTATATATATATATATATATATATATATATATATATATATCAGAGGTCGTGCTAGACTTTATTGTTCCCTGTCATTTTGATCGACAGTCATGTACTATTTTTACTTGTCAAAATATAATCATATTAACATAATTTTTATGTGGTTCAGTTAATATTCACCTAGTTGAACCGTGAATCCAGATCCCATCACACATAAAGCAGATAAATGCACCTAAATTTTTCTCCGTAATGACACAAACCACTGACTGTGGTCCCAATAACTTATAATAAATTAAACGACTCCACTTAAATTACAAGCACTTCACCTGCTGCGGTCTGAACGCACAGCCTCACAAATTCCTCCGGGTCGCATCTATAGAGAAATCTGCACTGGCTCATCAGTCAGTTGGATCGGTCGGATCCAAACCGATCAATTGAACTCTGCAAGCCTTTCACCCTGTGCGGTCCGGTCCTGCGCTTTTACAAGGATTTTATTTATTTATTTTTGTTGCATGGTTTCGTTTCCCGAAATGGACAGATGTCATGTCTGCCGCGCTCCTCCTGAGCGCCGCTCTCCTTCTGAACCATTTGTTAAAACCGCAGAGTGAGGTAAGTTTAATTCTTCGCAGCGGCAGACCTGCGTCCGCATTGGTTGTGCAGTGCACTGCACGTGTTACGGTCTAATTAATTTCTGCACCGTCATTTATTTCCTCAAGATAAACTGCCGGCTCCTCTGTTTGGAATATAAATGTTTTAACACATTGAAAACTCTGTAGTTTTCTCTGGTCTGTAATGGAGACTTGAATTAAACGCGCCATTTCTACCAAAGGTTTGGAGTGCTCTTCTGAACCAGACGCGCTCCAAAGAGTCCGTTCCCTAACTCTTCAACACGCTGTCAGCTCCCGGTCAGAAAGACGCGTTTAGCTCAGCGTCCATGAAATTATATTCAGAAAGGATTTTTTATTAATTGATTTTAGTTGCCTCTGCGATGAACTCTTTGCGTAAAATCTATAATTCACTCCCGTCAAAGGTGTGAATTATAATCCGTCAAATGACCAACGGTCTTCAAATTTTCCCGTCGTTTAAAACAATAACCGGTCAAATACGGAAAATATTCCATAAACACGACCTCTGAGATGTATAAACGTAGATGTATACACACATCTTGCATTCATTATGAATGCAAAATGTGTCTGTAGATCTGTTCAACTCAGAATTCCTCAACTAGCATTTTCAATTCACTTAGTTCAAGTTCTATAAAGAACTAAACTATTAAACACCTTTTGCTAGCGATCTATTAATCCTAAAAATAGTCGGCAGACGAGTACAGTATTTTCTAGCTGCAAAAGCATCCTTTGCTACAAATTAATCAAGTGCACACTAAAGGGATGCTGTTCATGCATTCCAGGTAATAAAATATGTTTTTGTTCAAGTAAGTAATTCATTGCATTATTTGCATCTTAACTGCATTTCTAAACCAAAGATTAATTGAGATTAAATGAAAATTTTGCAGAAGGTGCCAATTTTTGTATCTGATTTAATCAATTAATCGTCACAGTAAATGATAAAATATTTTAGTAAAAACAATCATTAGTTAGAGCCCCAGTTTCATATAAAAAAATTACCTCCACTTCCTCTGTATATAAATAGTCTGTTTTCTGTGTTAGGAACTATCCAATACAATCACAACATTTTAAAGGTCCAATAAAAGAAGCATTTTGGAAATGTTACCATCTAAAGAACTGCAAGAAAATTTTAAGATGGCTAAAGTCAATGTTGGGATGGCAACTCTCAAACTTGCCACAAGTTCCAACATCTATCATCTTACGTTGGACCTTTAATAACAGATTTTGGATGTTTGAAAAGCTACCAAACCTGTTCAAGGGAGTACTTTTCCACAACAGGTCAAGAAAATCTTTTAAGTGTACTTAGGATAACCTCACATCAGCTTACTGCTGCTAAGCAAACATGGCCCAAATAGTGTTGACATTGCTTCAGCGCCACCCCCAAGCATGAGTTTAGTGATTTAGCCATCAAATCTGAACAACATGATCCATGAAGAGAACAAGGAATACTAACAGCAAAAATAATAATAATAATAATGTACAACTTTGTTATGCTGAGTAGAAATGAGTTGCACAAACAACTACAGAGACGTACCGGTCAGACTTCTACCTGGCCAATACCAATTTCTGATTTCCTCTGAGAATGTTCAGCAGATTCTTTGACAATGGTAAATTTGAATTAAGTTAAAAATAAAGAAATTACAGGATTCTACCAAGATACACTTCAAAGCAAATGTCCTTAAATATTTTTCATTGAACTTGCTGGTTGACCGGAGGATAATAGACTACATTTTTAGTAGGGCAAAAAACAGAATATTATGGGCAGATCAGTTGGTGTGTAAGGATAAAATGTTTTTTGTTTGGTTTTTTTTTGCCAAAGATATTGAATGACGCCTTATGAACATTTAAATAATCCAGCAGTGACAAGATTTGCAGGCACTTATATCTCATAATATGTAGGGAAAACCACTTAGACTTCAGGCTTGAAGTCAAATACAGCTTTTCAAAGAAAAAAAGGCTAATGTGCGTCCATCAACACTACCGCAGAACCACCATAAAGGCCTACTTTGACTTCCCCACACACACACTAATGAAGTTTCCATTAAGGATATCTTGGGCCCATCAGCTAATGTCAGTGTATTTAGAGACAATTCCAACTCTGGTGGTATCCGTTTTACTGTCTTTGTGATCAGACGAGATGCGCACCAAAATAACGTAAGAAAGAATCGACGTAAACCTGGGTTTACATTAAGCATGCCATGTAGACAATCTTGAGTGCGGCTATCTGGAGGTGCAAAACCCCCGAAATCCAACAGCACCCGCTGTCCACGAGTGTCACAATCATACCCGAAATAATCAGGCCCCAGGAGAAAATAAGGAAAACAGAGGTGATGTGGCAGCGGTTTCTATTAGCAATTCTTGGAACGAGATTACCGACAAATCGGTAGCTACCAGGTCGAGAAGTCAAGTCGCCTTTAGAGATTAAATCATTTACCCAACAGGACAGCGAGGTAAAGATACTAGAGTTGGCTGTGGGCTCACGGAAACGAGAGTAATAACTCGCTAAAAGCTATAATAATGCTACACGTTCCGTTGTAATTCACCACACTCATTTAGCTGTGTTGTTAAACATACCATGTCGTGAACAGACAAGGGGAATTAACCATAGCGCATGGAAAACGACGAAAAAGAAAAATAAATAAACGAGGAAAAACTGCTATTACCAAAACCACTGACAACACGGCAGGAAATAACAAACCGAGCTAAACGTCAACAGCAGAGCAAACGTCAGTTCTGCCAGACCGCTAACAGTTAGCTGGCGCTAGCTAGCGAGCAATTTAGCCCAACCCGCCAGCTGGATTTCAACGACAACCTTCCGACGCAGACGAACAGTACAATCACACTCGGTGACAATATGACCCCAAAAATGCAAATATATTCAAGTTACAACGAGTCTGAGACGTTAACCCGACACACCAAGTGGTTAGCCTGCTCTCGAGCTAAGCGGTTGTTTAGCGTAGGCCCGAGCGGAGCGGCTGTCGGGCGCAGAGCGAGTTCGCCCGAGAGGGGAAATCTCTGCTACCGCCAGCTGTGAGCGCAGACAGCGGACACCCAAAGCCGTAGAGCATCCGGTGCTGGTGCCAGGGACACCGAATCCTGGCCCTCACCTATACGGCTATATGCGAACTAGCATCAACACTGTATTCGAGCACCGATTCCTTAAAGAAAAATAAGTAGGAAAAAAAGAAGAAAAAAAAACACGAAAATACTCTGAAAAAACAGCGGCCATTCCGAAGCTGAACAAAAGAGTGCGCTCGTATTCGCCACCAAAAAAATGACACATTAGCGCTAAACAGAGTTTCGTAAAAGGAAGGTGAGATTAGCGCCCAACGAGTGTGTCCAAACCGAGCTGGAGGGATGGAAAGGTTTATTGTTATTGTGGTAAAATAAGTAGTTTACCTTCAGAGGTGTGACTCCGCCATCCTAGCTGCTTCCTCCTCTTTTCCTACACTGCTGCTCAGCCCCCCTCCCTCCTCCCCCGATCACAGAACTGCGTCATCCTTACGCCGAACCAATGTTATCACGAGACCTTCAAATGCACCCAAATATTCAGCCTTTTAAAATACAATAATAAAAGTGTCGTAACTTTTCATTCTTGCAACCATTTATCAACATGGTTGCAAGAATGACGACAGTAAAAAGACTTGTGAAAAATCATATATTGCTGAACATAATGTTTACTTAATGCATATTGTAACAATAAGGAAAAGTTGCATTATTCTGTTTGTAGCAACTAAAATACTTACCACGCACAGGGTTTTCCCCAGAAAACTTGCTAAGCCCGGCGCTCGGGGTGCTGGGGCTGTCATCCAGCCGCCAGTCGAGAAATGTTTACACTTGACAGAAAATTTGAAAATATAGTTATCCATTATTGGAAGACTGGAAGATCAATGCCTAAACAGCAACTATAAAGTGTTAAAAAAAGGCAACAATTAAAAAAAAAAAACTGAGCTAAATTAACAATGCCAAGCCTGGTGGCCCGCCAGGCTTATAATACAGTGATGCAATATCTAAGAAATCCAAATGAACATGTTTTCAAGATCACGAGCGAAGTTGTATTTCATAACATTTTATTTATTATTGAAAAAAATCTATGTTATTTGTTATTTCAATGCACATGCAAAAAGACAAAACCGACAAGATATAAAATATTTGAGATAATAGGCCAGTTGTCATTATCTAAGGTTGAACAGATTATTCTGAACAGATTTCAAAACAATTTAAAAACAACAACAACAACCTTTTAGGCTACGTTTTGAAACTAAGTGCAGGACTAATCTATAAATGTGTGCATTAAAGAAAATTGTTTGAATTAAAAGAAAAAAACTGATCAATGGAAATTTTATGTTGACTTCCAATACCATTTCTGCTCTTACTCATTCCTTTTTTTATGGTTGACGCACAGTGATGATGTGGCGATCCTTTCCTAATGCTAGTTAAGCTGCCCAGTACTGCAGTCTGTTTAAACCTAAAAGCAGGGTTGTTATGATTTCCATAACTTTAGGAAGATCACATAATAAACTTCATTATCTCTTCACATACCACATCAAGCATTAGACCTTTTTAAAACAGTGAAATACATGAGCCATATCATAACAAATGATTTATCTGATAATGATGACGTTTGCAGTAGTAACAGCGTACCACGTTGGACATTGTACAGTTTTATGAAATGTTTACCATTAATATTTTTGTAGTATTTTTGCCCTGTTTTTGTGATTTACATCAGTGTGTCTGCAGTGAAAGAAAATGTAAATAATTTTACCAGCTGGTGGTGTCCATCTTCAAATCTACATGTTGATTTCACACAGAATTATCACCTGAGAAAGTGAGAACAATTCAACTTTGATTCTTTATGCAGATAGATATTACTACATCAGGATCAGTTCCTGCTGCAGGTTTCTGCAAACACAACTAAAGCAGTTGAAGAAGAGCCCTCGTGTCACTAATAGAGGCTGCAACGATGAACCCACACAATCTGTGTTATGGACTGAATGCTTCTTGCAGAATCTCGCTCTTACAAACAGGCACATGCAAAGCATTGAGACTTGTCGGTGAAAACCAGTTTCTGAGGGTTGTTGCAACATCGGCCTCCGTGGGTTAAACCGAAGATAACACGCCCTTGCTCACCCTTGGACACAAAACATTGAAATTAAAAGCTTGCGGAACAAGCAGGACAGAAGCGTGTTCTATTATTACTAGAGGCAGCAGTAGAAACATTACTAGCGTTAGTATTATTAGAGAATAAAATGTAAACAGGATTATATTTATTTGCATTTTCTGGGCCGTTTTTTTTTTTTTTGCGTTAAATAATCTGTCTAACAAAGTCCAATTTGTGCCGTTTTAACCTTTCAATTCTCAGAGCCGCCTTTAGGTGCTGCTAAAGCGCCGTGTTAAGTAGTCAACGCAGAAGAACGTCACGTGATTCTGCGGACGCGTTGGCCTGGCAACTGCAGCAAACCTTTATCTGGTGCTGAAAGGTAAGAATGAGGAAAAATTACAATAACGCATGTAAACATGCGCTGATAACGTTATTTTCTTAAAGTCTGATTAGACAGTCAGCTAAACCTCACCAGGAGCTTCTTTAAAGGGTAAATGTCCCTTAACGTAGCCGGGCCCAAGTCAATGTATCGTGGCTAACATGCTACATGGGATTAGCGTTGTGCTAATTCGCAATAATTCACGTCTGTGGTTAAACGTGATAGGTTCGAGAAATGTTCGAACAGTTCCCTCTAGCCTCCTCAAATGTCCCATTGAAATACTTATATGTACATACAAATGTTTAAGAAAAGTCAACATGGAAGCGTTTATGAGTCCGCTAGATAATAACAGACATGTTTTAAAAGTAAAGAGGAAAAATACATACATGTTTTCTTACCTTTCAGCACGCGCCCACAAGACACAGCGATGCCAGAGGTCAAGTCGATATTGAGAGAAGTTCTGCCTAAGCAAGGTTTGCACCGCAGCCGCTTGCTGTCTGGACAGCAGCAGTTATAAAAGCTTGTTTGTGGATGCTCCGGACTGTTGAGAAATCAGCGAACCCTCGCATAACTGGTCAAAAGATTCCTCTGTGCTCCCTTCTTGTTATCAGTATCTGCGCTCATTTAACGAGTCAAGATATTTGAACTAGGAATAGAAATCTTTGCTAAGCCATTCGTACCCTTTGGGCCTCCTCATAATTTGAGGATAAACCTCGTTGGATTTTATTGGGAGTTTCTGTGATCCAGCAAGATAACTGTGTATAGCGCTGAGGTTAAAGGAAAATAGTACAAGATTTTATAAACTGTTTACAAATAAGAATCTGAAAAAGGTTATCTTTTTTTTTTTTTTTAACCAAAAATCATTTTTGCTACAAAAAAAATGCTAAAAATGGGTTTCTGTTTGTTCTCAGACTATTGAAGTGTATAGTGCATGTATGAGAGAGACAATTCATAACGTAGGTTTTGGTAGATTTTACTTTATATTTTCCCTGCTGTAGAACGTTGATACTGTCATATCAATAACAGTAATAAGTGACATGCAATAGTGAATTGAAACAGTCATTTTTAGTTCACTTGTATTGTTTTTATCTCCAAAGTGATTCTGGGAAAGCACATTGTAAATGCTGATTGTGGGAAAGTGTGCAAACCCTGATTTTTGTCTCATCTGATCGTTTTCATCTTCCACCAGTCATCAGTCTTTCCTCAGATCTCTTGGCTCCTCTGAATAATTATAGCATCCCACTTTAAGTAGCGGCATCCAGACTAAGAGTATGCGAACAGATGTGCATGAAACTTTTTGGAGTTTAATTTACCACCCCTCCCCACTCCAAAGTATTCTTTTGCATTGATCGATCACATAAAAAAAAAAAAAAAAAGTCACGATAACAGCATAAAAATGTTTGCACATTCTGGGTTGCTGTGTGTATAATGAACATAATCAGTGAGGAACTTCTCTGACTTTTCAGAATAAAGCATACAGCAAACATGTGAAATGGATGTTTAGCAATTAAATAATAAACCTAGGTTATTTTTCAAAAAAATAACTTTTTTTTTTTTGCTGCATTTACAGGACAGCTCTACATGGAAGACGTCCCAACCATGGTTCTGTGTAAGCCAAAACTGCTCCCACTCAAATCAGTCACGCTGGAGAAACTGGAGAAGATGCAGATGGAGGCTCAAGAGGCCGTCAAGCAGCAGGAACTGGCAATGAAGGAGCAAGAACAGCAGATGCCCAGTTGAGGACTTGAAACCACACACAAAAAAATAAATAAATAAAAAACAACAACAACTTTTTGATAGAGAGCGCAAGTCCAATGACTCAAACATTGGCGAGAAAGTATTTTTGTAATCAGTGGAACAAACTTAAGTCATACTTTTTCCTTTTAAGTGAGCAGACGCTTACATAAAAGCGTCTGCTGTTAAGTAAGTTGGCGCCGTCTTGAGTGTTTTATCGCCTCTGGACTCTAGCACCTTCATGATGGCCTGCCGAGAGCGCCGCAGGTTTTCAGAAAACGCAACTGAAAATACGCAGCAGCTCCT
Source organism: Poeciliopsis retropinna (assembly GCA_010277075.1). Classification (NCBI taxonomy): domain Eukaryota; kingdom Metazoa; phylum Chordata; class Actinopteri; order Cyprinodontiformes; family Poeciliidae; genus Poeciliopsis; species Poeciliopsis retropinna. Next base: position 3,115,053 of record VMRM01000013.1, read on the forward strand.
ACAGCAGGGAGACGGCAGACGCATGACAAGTTTGTCATAGCGGCGGCTTATCTGAGGAATTGTGCAACATGCAGTGATTATTTTAATAGTGACAATGATAGGAGAAAAAAAAAAACCAAATATTTTATAATTATTTAATCAATAAACAAAAACATTTTTGCTGCCCCAAGTACAAAAATAAACCATTATGTTACGTTATGTGATGGATGTTTTTTTTTTTTTGTTTCGATGTGTTCCAGCACAGCGTAGAAGTGAAGCACAGCATACAAAAACAGCAGCCAGTTTTATACCCGTCATGACATTGAACTAATATCCTCCCTTTATTACTTATTTACTTTTTATTTCTTCCACAGATTCATAAAGCTCTTATCACAAATTAGTTATCTTGGTACAAACACTGCTTTCGGAAAACAAAAGGAGTAGCAGTAAAACAGAAAAGAAAAAACTGTACAAAACAACATGGAATGACTGACACTGAGAGGTGTGGCACTTTAAGGGATAGCTTATGTAAATGTTTGTATAGAAACACTTTGAAGTAAAGTGGTCTACTTCAGTTTAAATCAAAAGTGCAGCTTTTTTTTTTACCCAGAATTATACCGTTGGAAGGGAGAACATTTTACTTCACCATTAAAAAAAAAAAAAAAAAAAAAAAAAAAAAGAATGCAAGTAAAAAGGTAAGTTTTTTTTTTTTCTTCCACTTCTTTTCAGGTATTCTGGCTCATTAAAAGGCCTAATCAGTACCGTTCAAATTTCACAACTCCGCCGTCTCCCTCGCTGACGAACCTCTTTCGGTTCCTGACAAAACAGATCACAGAGAGCGCCGGTGAGCGCTGCAGGAAAACACAGTCGGATCTCTGCGGACATTTGTGTGAAATTAAAAAGCACTCACCGGTGCGGACATTGATCTCTTAATTTTACACCAATGACTCCCATGTGAAAGCTCTTCTCCACAAATTGCTCCAGGATAAAATACGCAAGAGGAACGTCGATGTTTATCTCCTCGATGTCCATGTAAACTCGTTCGTAGCCCTGGAAGAGAAAATAAATTAAAAAAAATCTCAGTCAGGGTTGAATGAGTTTCACTTGCAGTGCCTGATTCAAACAGCAGGTGGCTCCCTACCCTTCGCATTTGGTCCTCAGTGATGATGGAAGACAGCGAGAGCGACTTGAGTAGCTGCAGCACCATTTTGAATGTTTTCTCACCTCGGGACTCCAGCACCATCACGATGGCCTGCCGAGAGCGCCACAAGTTTTCAGAAAACGTGACTGAAAATATGCAGCAGCTCCTACAGTAGGGAGACGGGTGAGACGCTGCGCGTACCTCATAGACAAACTCGTGGTGGAAATGCGGGACCTCCAGGTCTCGAAGGCATCTCTCCGCCTCCTTGCCGTCTCCAGACAGGATGTACTCCTTCAGCAGCAGGTTCATCTGAAAACGAAGGCTCCAGAATGAAACTTGTTCAGCTTTAGTTAAATATGACTTATGTTTTGTTTGCATATTCATTTACCAAAAAAAAAAAAAAAAAAAAAAGCCTGGAGTTGTGATACTCTATTTTAATGAATGTCAAAAGTTTCCATGTTTTCAAGGGCACTCTGCTCTTTACTAGAAAGTGAAGACTACACTTCTCTGTCTAGTGAAGTGCAATCACTGGATTGTACTCTACCTCTTTGATGAGTTGTATGACGGGTCGCTGGCCTCCGCCCGTCCCCCAGTGGTTGTCGATGCGAAGGCCACCCATACTCATCTTCAGCAGCACGGCTGCTCGATCCAGCGCCGCTCTGCAGATTTCATAAAGCAAGTCAATTTGTGTGGTTTACAGGAATTTCCAGAATTTAGGTCAAATCGAGTCTCTTCAAATGTTTCTATTAATATTTTATTGACTGAAACTCAATTCGGATACCTTTGGAAGTGGCTGCGCTTGGATCCTGAACCATGTCCTGGATCTTGGAATAGACCAATTTCACACTGACAGCCTAACTTTTTTGTAGCTGTTTTTTTTTTTTTTTTAATTCATCCATACTGCCTTCCGTGCCCTATGGAGGGTTACACCCCACACTTTGGGAACCACTGTATTAACTGAAGCTTCAAACTGACAAGGTAAAAACACTTGAAAGTTTCTAAATATTTACTCAGGTCCATACTTAGGCTCATAAAGACATACCCACCGCTACAAAGCGTCTCCGCCGCAAAACTACATTTTTTTACATCTATACTGCAGTTTGCTCAGCTATTTGCTCAACAGCCGTTTTTGATGCACCTATTCTTACCTAACAATTTAAATAACAGACAACAGAAAACAAACAGAAGTGCTTCCATAAACGTTGCGTACCTTGCATGTTCACAGTCAACTTTGCCTTTGTAGCCGTCGATATAGCTTTTGGACAATATTTCATCGCTAACAGCCCGAGCGATGAACTGGCCGACCAACTGAAAGGAGAACATAAATAAGAATGTACATTTTAAAATTGTTAAAAATTGCTACATTTCTTTAAAACGTTTTTTTCTCTCCAGTATATTACAGAATTTGTGCAGGTTTCACTGACTCAAATGTAAGACCTACACGTCAATAGAAATGCGCAAACTTCATCCACAAAAATGGCAATAATTTTGCACTTACGTGATGGATGCAAAAAAATAAAAATAATAAAAATGTAGCCAGCTAGCATTGTTATGTTAGCAGTACCCCTCAACCGTCTGCATACCGCAATGAGTGCGACTAAATCGTTTGCCTGACAGAAAAGTCAGGCAAATGTACGTAGAATATACAAGATTAAATAGTCCTTGTCAAGACAAAAATTTAAAACCTGTGATTGAAATATTAAAGGCAAACTTTGTTTTTTTTAAATGAACTGAAGACATTTAGTTCATCAGTCTTGAATTTACTTTTAGATGAATTCCACACTGAGGATGTACAGACACCCTGAATTAGAAACTAACTGAGTAAATTAAATATTTTCATGTTTGCTGCAAAAACACGAGTACCATGCCACAGCTGTGATGAAATGCAAGCATCCCAAACAAACACTGACATAACAACGGTGGCCTCAGGGGGGACATGCGTCTTTGTTTACAGTAGCGCGGGCCGCACAGTTTAGGGAAAGGAAAGAGCCGGCTTTGCTGTTTTGGCCTCCACAAAGCATGCGCTCATTGTTTCTCTTCCAGACCAGAGGCAGCTACATTACAACCTGGCGTGTCGCAGTGGCCAGACCGAGCGCGTGCGAAACTGAGAGAGTCCCCGAGTGAAAGTGCGGCGTATACAGAGGTGTGGGGGAAGGGCAGAGCCATAAAGCCCCACCGAACCCACCGAGGGGCAAGAGACAGAGAAAGAGAGAGGGAGAGCAGATGACTGGTCAGATAAATCAGACCGTGTAAGAAGGGGAGTCGGCCATGTTTTTTTTTTTGCTGAGTTTGCATTTTACAAGAAACGGTAGACAATGCAAAGGATTTCATGTGTGCGCAGACTGAAAAGGAAAGAGCTCACAGACACACACACACAGTGGCTCTGCTCTTGCAAACCAACAGATAACACCGCAGTGTTTTTCCCCTCTGCCAAACCACCAGCAGAGGTAAAACTCCTCCTTCAGAAACGAAACTAGAAGCCTTGAAAAGAACGTACTGTGTAACGTGGGATGGATATAAAGTAGTCATAGTTGCCAAACAATCATTAACCCGACATGGCTTGCTACAAACTGGGAACTCAACTTGTATGGCCGTCTTTTGTGCACAATCATATACGAGTTGGCTGCTTCAGAGGGGTGCTTTAAGCCTGTCGCAATTAATCAATTAATTGTATGATAAATGAAAAATTCCATTCTAGTGAATAATATTCTTTGATAGGCAATTTTGTCCACATTGACATCAGAATCCATTTTATTTGAGGTGTTTATTGTTTTTAGTTGTGTTTTGGATATTTAAAATATCTTCACAGTGTGAAGTGTTCTGTACATAATTAAACATTTATTGGAAGCAAACTTGCATTGTTATGAAATTGTCAATATATTAAAATGAGTCTTAAAAACAGCAATGTAATTGTTTATATTTCTGGGACAAAGTATCATCCTGCAAAAATTGCCATCATGGCTTTGGATGATCTCTAAAGTCTAAACCCTGCTTTAAACTTCACTAGAAACACACACACTCTTTCAAAAAGCGAACAATGTCAACCCTCTCCAAGGCACACATCGGTCGGGAGGTTTTGGAAACTCACTTGAGGCGCTCCGGGTGTATCCAGTACCAGATCCGGCAGATCTCTGAGCAGCTTGTCGAAAGAGGATTCCATGTCGCTGTGGGAGAGAACGCTTCCGCACAGGTCCACCAGCAGCCTGGAGGTGAGCTCCCGCTGGCTGGCCTTGGCCTCCAGGGCCAGAGACACGGCAAGCGACGGGACCTCGCTCCGCATGGGGCCCAGGTTCAGGTCCGCAAGCAGCTCCTGGCAAAAAAAAAAAAAAAAAAAAAATAGGGAAAAAGAAATTTAGTTTGAGCCACTTTCTCAAGGCGTACTTTCTACACGTTGGAGCACTTACTGCTACTTCGTTTGTATCTCCGTGTTCAAAGTACTCTTGCACTATGGGGGTGACCGTTTTCTCAAAGTCCCTCTCATCCAGCGGAGGCACCACAGTCTCGTACACACAGTTTTCCTGTCAAAAAAGAAAAGAACAATTACTTTCTGTTTTTGTGTGTTAGCAGAACGCATGCCAAATCTGCACCACAAACGTCAACATTTTACCTTTAAACCTGCTATTAACAACTAAACAACCGGCTAATTTTATCTCGTTTTACTTGTGAGCAGAACTGCAAAAACAGGAAATATTTTACAAAGTAACTACTTCCAAAACCCTACTGTTTTGAAGTGTCGGTCAAATCCGAGTGAATATGCAGCTAAACGATTGTCCTAAATGCAAATGCAATTACCTGATCTTCGTCAAAGTTGGGGTCTTTCTTGTCCACCTCCACCGGTTCGTAAACTTCACCCGACCTTCCCCACACACCCTTTCCTCCCGCTCCACCTGCAGGTAAATGTCAGAGATAAAGTTACTGCCCTGACATCTGCTCATGTTAACTCAACAAGGGGAAAGCAAATAAAAGAAGGTGAGAAACTGCAGCTTTGCAGCGACGTCTCGCGTGCGTTCGTCAGCGGAAACACGACCGAAATATTTTCTGCAGCTTCCACCAGCACACAGTTAAGACTTTTTAAGACCGGCAATGACGAAATTTAATAGACGTGAGCCGGCGGCAACGACAAACGGGCAACGGCTCATGATGGACGCAAGAAAGCTAACTAGCTAGCTAGGGCATATTAGCAGCTGGTTAGCAGTATCCACAACCACCTTCAGTCAGTTTTTTTTTTTTTTTTTTTTTTACTGATCACATATTTCCAATTGAATCCAGTACTGTACATAAAATACAAAAACAAGCATCAACGCAGTTGCTGCCAACATGAAGATCAGGCTACATATTTAGTGCAGGCGCAAAACAAACAAACAGACAAAAAACAATTGAAGGGTGAGCCCCCAGCAGATTGCAGACAGTTTAAGAACAACAAAGCAGCTTGAAACCATCCTTTAAACCTCCCATTAGTTCCACCCACTTTGTGGGTAGAGCACTATATTTAGCTCATCCCACATTAGTTGAGGATCCGTCCCACTTCTGTGTTAAAACGGCTTGCTTTCTTGTCTTACTGAAAGAAAAAAAAAAAAAAAAAAGAAGAGAAAGAAAGCAGCACGCCCACACTAAATGTCTCTCACCTCAACTAAAATGTAACACAGACCAAATGCAGAACAGCCCAGAGCTCAAATTGCATGGCTTCGCTGATGCGAGAGAACTGTTGTGTAACCAAGACAGGACAGACTCGGTGCCAAGAAAAACTGGACATGCCCTTTAGTCTGCGGCCCATGGGAAGAAGGCTAGTGGGCAAACCCAACTGCAGTCTGAAGGAGAGGCTAAATGAGTCACATCACTAAAGACCAGCTCACACCACACGATTTTAGAATTGTCGGCCGATTCTCAAAACGTGAGAGGCCACACAGTAGCCGATTAAAAATCGTAGGTATGGCGGGTTCGATCGTAGAGTGTGAGGTTTCACTCAAGGACACTTCAAGTCCAGATATGAAATCCCTTAAAATTCTGCGCCACCACACCTGAATTTAGAGTAAACAAACATGGACAACAACGTTGAAGCGCTCCTTTAATTGAAAGGAGCACTTTCAACTGGGGGGTTAATTGTAAATTTTCTGGCATTGCTCCTGAATCCGTGCAATATTTTTGCAGCGCTCTGCGCTTGTCACAGTTTTCTGTACTTATCTTTTTTTTCCTCCATTTGCTCTTGTATTTGGACTTCCAATTGATTAACACTGTGTAACATTTCTGCATTTTTTCTGTTATTACTACAGAATGAAATCAAATGCACCATTTCAACCAAAGGTTAGAATGCGCTTCTAAACCAGATGTACTCTGTGCAATAATTTTATCATTTTTCTGTTGTTTTTTTTTTTTTAAAAACAACGATCCAATAGCATGCCGTTCCGAACAAGGATAAAGCTGTACTTCTGGTTTTATGAGATCTAATTACCGCTAAAGCACATTTCATTCATCGTAGCATTGAGAGTAGCAATTTGGCTCCAGCTTCTTTGTCATTTCTGTTGTGATACTCTTTACGTCACAGCGCTTTCTGATTGGCCACCTGTCACATTCAACAGGCTGCCTTCTCGCTCCCAGTCGGGGGCAAACGCCACAGACACTGCGTTAAACGAGCCAAGACGATCAAACATGTTGAAGATCACCCGATTTTAGTTCAAGGCGGTCCCGACGTTCTACCGATCAGTCGTAACACACTACAGGATGCAAGCGACAATCTTAGAACGTTCTAAGATTGTCACAAGGACAATATTGGGACAAAAAAAATTGTGTAGTGTGAACTGGGCTTAAAGAGAGGCAAAACTTTTTGCTCTGAGTAAGAGGTTGTCTCTCTTTAGCAACACATTCAGATGTGCTAGAATGACAATAATTTATGGGGTTTTTTTTAGCCAAACATACTCTGGTAGTAATTGTAGATGAATAAATTCTGCAGACTCCAATCAGAAAAAAATAAAGCTGATGCTATGTGATACAGATCACAAGTGTTTTTGGTTTAGTTTCTAGTACAAATATCTTAGTAAACTTGAAATAAGACAAAAACTAACAAGTAACTTTTCAGCAAGATAGCTGTTTTAAGTCAAAAATTCCTTTATACTGATGAAAAAAAATACTAGCTATAAGTGAAATAGCCATATTACAAATTCTAATATGTCTTGTTACACTGGCATGTTATTTCACACAAAACTAGTATTTTTTTCATCTCTTTTAAGGAATTATTAACTTAGAACAAGGTCCTACATTGGGCTGAAAACTTACTGGTCAGTTAGTTTTGTCTTATTTCAAGCGTACTGAGATATTTGCACTAGAAACTAGACCAAAAATACTCAGATTTTGTGTTTTTGCAGTGATGCTGGCTGGGTTCTGCATCAGACCTGCAGCGGAAAATTCCAGAAAAGCTCGGACGCACGCGGGACACGAAAGGAGGCTCGTTTTAAGGATTTGAGCCGCTTCAAGATCAACCGGCTAATTGGTTTATGGATCGGCGCTGGAAGGGCTACAGCAGGAGGCAGCGAGTCCCTCTGACCCACTGGGAAAGGTGGATTCCTGATGCAACCGAAAGTACAGACAGAAGAAATACTGAGGACGTGTCGTGATGTCACCTTTTTTTGGAAGGCCTCTGCCCTTCCCCATGCGGGACTTTCGGTCGAGCAGCTTGCTCTTGGGACTCGTTGGCGCCATGGAGGTTCCCCTCACCACTTCCCCGTTGTCACTGAGGGAGTCCCCCCTGCCCGAGTCCCTGGAGGAGTTTTTTCGCAGCCTCCGCTTGGCCTTTGCCTTCAGGCGAGCCTCGTGGATGTTGCTGCTGGACGAAGACACCCAGTTGCCGTTGATCTCGTTGATGAGGTTCTTGTTGGACACTGCGGATCCCCCATTGTCCTCCTCGGCAGAAATGAAGGAGTCACTGAGGTCCACGGCCTCTGCTCAGACACAGAAAAACGAGTCGATGCGCAGTTTCGTTACAATCAGTCGGTACCTTCACAGTCTTTCATTAGATATTTTGGTTTGCCTTTTTCAGATTTCCACTTGAAAACATGTCCGGAATAATGTTCGATGTTGATGTTTTGACCCAACAGAACCAGAAGATTATTCCATTCCAAATCAAAACGATTTAATCTATATCCCGAAAATCGACATATTGGTCAAATGAGCACAAACTCAGTTTGCTACCATTTGTCATATGATCAATTATAATAATTGAATATAAAAATTTTCTGAAATTGACACAGTTAAACACGGATTAATGATTATATTGGAGAGGGAATAAGTTTGATTTTTTAAAAATTCTACACAGGGTGTTATTTGCATCAATGTAGAACACTCTCCCACTGTTTTTAAATTGTGAACAATTTCCGTTTCTATAGTAACAAACATGACCTTTTGGCTGACATCTTAACTGCCATCCGCTTCAACCTCTTAAAAAAAAAAAAAAAAAAAAAAATCGAAGCATTCTTCAAAATGCTGTTTATTTAACGCTTTATTGCGACATCTAAAAATAAATTACGCATTTGTTAATATTTCGGTTGACGGCCGTTTGTAATTGACAGCTTTTTAGACGCCATCTTAATTTTTTTTTTTTTATATATTGCTCTTGCAAACTAAATCGTTCGTTCAGACGCACAATTCATTTAAAGGTCTCCATATGCAGAACTGCATCCCGTTTAGGTGACGTTAGTTTATTTACTGTGCACTCAGCTGCAAAAATGCGAGTAGAACTGACTCAGAACAGGATGCAGTGAAAAATCACCCACTTCCACATTAAAAAAAAAAAAAAAAAAGAAAGAAAGAAAAAGTCCCACTACCCTACATCGGTGCCAGCTGATTGAGCGTTTGAGGTTTTCACACTTACCGACAGGGTTTGCATTCAGCCAAGCCTCGCAGTCAGCTGCCATGGTTTACAGTAGAAAAAGAGCCTTGTCCAGTGGAACCGTGCAAAAACAAGAATCACCTAAGATAACTGCAAAAAAACAAAGGGAAGAAAAATAACTGAAATAAATTATATATTTGGCTGCAGACGTGCAGCGATGGTTTGCCTAGACATGTCGCAACACAACCCTCCACCCCACCTCTACCATTGTCATTCAAAGACGTACAGTTGACAACCAATGGATAAGGCAGTTAAAAACGATAGTGTTGATATTGTAACGCGCTTCCCTGGTTTTAATTCCACATAAAGAGGGCGATTTATTCCATATAGCTACAAAACGCAGCAACACATCTAGAGTAACCGTTTTCTCTCTCTCTCGCGTCGTTAACTTATCTTACCTCAAAGCCCACACGTTAGTAAAAGATAACATCCAACGGTCAGCAGCTAAATGAACGAGGCTATCAGCTTTCTAACAAACCCGAAGTTTTAAATGTACAAATGTGTCCCCACTCAAATGTTTTACTCAACAACAAGATAATAAAAACCACCTACCGTCTCGCACCTTGAAGCTTTAAACTCCGACGCGAACGCTGTTGTTTTTGTTTTACTTACCCAGCAACGCAGTCACTTAAGGCTCGTGTTTTTCTCGTCTGATTGGTCCAGAAGAGGGGGCTGTTTCGGGGGAGCCAATCAGAGCGCAACAGAGAGTTTCCTTCCAGAAAGTTCCATGCAGATCCATGAGGTCGTGTTGACTGTGAAGTGCTGCCCCCTGTCGTACAGCAGAGGAGGTGCGTTGTATCTTGGATAGACGTCACCGTTTAATACAGCTACTAAATCCATATTTTTGCACAGAAAATAATGATATAAATAGCTCTGCTACTATTAAAACAATTTTTAAATGGAAAATTGTGTTACACGCATAAACAACCTGATATCAGGCAATAATAGACAGAAAAATAGACAAATTATTCACATATGTATTTTTTGAATTAATGTAAAATCTTTCAAAGCAACCTCTAATAAATGTAAACCTGCAGACTTAAAGACATTAAGAAAAACAAAAAGCCTTTGTGCAACAGCACAACACTACACTTAGGGAAAGTAAATACATTTCAGCTGGGAAAACAATTTACATAAAAAAATTTAAAAAAATCTTGTAGCTTCATAGTTTTACCAAGACAGTGCAAATATTTCAGCCTATGACTACATAGGCTGAAATGTAACACTGTCAGGGTAGGTTGCGTTTATAAATGTCCGAATTATTGTTCACTTTGTCGACATGGACGTAATCCCAGGAGCATTTCTGGAACAATCTGGAAATTTCTAGAAAATTACAACGCGGGGAAGCTCGCATGAACAGAGAGATAGTAAGATTTATATTAAATCTGCACCGGATGATCTATTATGCTGCAGTCGCACAGCAAAACTAAAACAAATAGTAAAAGACGTGACAGAGCAGAAAAAAGAAGAGCATCATTTTGAATCAGAAGGAAAAGAATGCATTTGCTCTTAGTTGTTTGCAAATAAAAATCTGAACAGTGGCATGTATTAAGTGTAATTCAAAGACCTTAGAACTAAAGCTCTAGTTATGCTTAGTTTAAATGACACAGAATTGGATTTGATTTCCTCATTCTGAAGGAAACCGGTTGCAACGTTGTTATTTGTTTTACGGATATCAAGTACAAAATCAGAAGCCACGTGATGGGATTTATTAGATTGTTTGCATTTTTAATGGTTGACATAGTTTTAGACATTGGCAAAGTTTTTCTTTTTGGATTTTGGATCACAAATGTGTGGAAACAGTCCCTGTAAACAATACTATTACCGATTTCACAAGATCCGCATCCAGAGAATAACAGATTCTGGCTTGATTCTCTTGTTACAGAACATTAACAAAAAAAAAAAGAAATGCATGGTCAAGTTTAATGCTTGTGCTGCTGGAGACATATGACATGGCACATTAGCCTGGGATTGTCTTAGGAAGCAAAGATGTTAGCAAAAATGAATTGAAACATAAAGCATTTCCATAATTTCATCATTGGAAACTATAGTGATCTGAGTTTACCTGAAAGATTTGCAGCCAGCCACATTCAATTCCAGCCACAGATGTAAATATATACATGTCATTCATACAACAAACTGGTTTTGATCAGTATGACAAGCCTGAGAACATGTTCTACTGTTCTTTTGACTGAGAGAAAAGAAAAAAATAAATAAAATTTTGCCCCTGAGAGCTCAGGCTGTAACACAAACGAATGGACAAAATGCAAACAATCTTAAGAAACAATTTGATTTGGACAAAAGTTGCACAGCATTTAGAACAAAGAAACAAAGCCAACACACCAAATATGGACATTTACTCCAAACCTGCTTTTCTGGTTTAGAGGTCACTCTGAGGACGTCCTGATCCAAACCCGGGTCACGAGCTCAGGGTCACGGCCGTTTCAAATGATCGCTACCAGAATATCTGCCAAAAGCCCTGCATAACTGTTTTATTGAAATATGATCATAATAATAATTAGATTTAACTTAAAACAGAAAACAGCATATTTCCAGATTAACTTTTTGCAGCAAAACAAAATTAAATAAATATATATATTGCTTTTGGGTTGTTTTTTTTTCAGAAAAACTTGCATAAGAACCCCGGGAAGACGGTAATTCATTAAAAGCAGTCCACAGTGTAAACCTCCTTTACAATTCACTTCAAGTATGTACATAATTGAATAGTTCAAGACATTTTAGTATAATTTAAACATAATAAAAACTACCACAACAGTCCAAAAAATAAATTCAAGCTTCTGTTTGTCACATTATCCATGTTTTTCCCCTCCCTTCCCCTCTCTCTTTCTGTAGCTCTACACAAACTCCACATGTTCACAGATCTCCCCCCCTGCTGAGCACTGTTGTAGGTCAAGGGTCAAGCTGGTGTCAGTGCGCCACGGAGGGCTCAGCCAGCGTGCTCGACAGGCCGTTTTCTGCCAGCTGGGACAGGTATTTCTGTGAAAATAAAACCATATAACTAAACTTCAAATTCCAACATTCGTACACCACAACAGCATAGCGTCTGCACGACATCACAAAGCCATGGATTTCATGTTTTTTCTGACAGATGAAGGTTTGGCTGTTAAACCAAACAGGTTCAACAGAACCAGCAAGGACATTAACATGCTTTTGTTTCTGTTGTTCACCAGTGCAGTTGAACCCAACCCATCCTGCTCTCGGATAGGTATAAAGTGAAAATTTATATGTGTAAATACTCCATATTTTATTTCCATATATATATATATATATATATATGTTATTGCAGTTTGAGAGATGTACCTGCAGGTTTCTGTAGTGCACGGTGCTGCGGCAGTGAGTCGTTTTTGCAGTGTCCTCGCTGCTGTAGAACAATCCGCACAGTTTGCAGTAGAAGCCTGTTCTTGGCTCAATGAACTCCACTCCTGTCAGAGAGAGGGAACGCAACAGTCCAACACCACCCAGAACCAGAACGGCACACAAACTCATGAGTCTCGGCCAGGAAAAGCAGGGAACCTCACATGGGGTTTGCAAAAACGTTTTCTTTTTTGTCACTCTCCTTGCGTGATGCTTGTGACAGGCTTTAGATCAGTATGTGAACTGAATTTTATAGGTCAGAATTGTGTTTTTGTGTTGGTTTTCTTGTAAGTCTTATCAGTTTTTACAAAGTCATTCATATTAACACTCCTTATAAACACGTGAAAAACCCTTTAAGAATCTTTGTTTTTAAAGAAATAGCATGATCTCACTTAAATTTGTTATGGAAACATTCAGTCGGAATCCAATTGCTTGGAGGTGAAAACATTGCATAGCAGAAATCACAGGTGCCGTAACTATTGACACCCCCTGAACATTTCTGTAAAATAAGTGTAGCTTCTATTTTATTTTTATTTTTTTCCAATTCCCACGTCACCTACCAAGTTACTTGAAGTGTTTTATTGAACACTTAATTAGTAATTCGTCACATTGTGTTGTCCTGGGATTAAAAGTGACGTTACACACATCACCTATTCAATCAGCCGCTCTTCAAAATGGAAAAGACAAGAGAACATGCCATTTATGGAAGGGAGATTCGTAATCTTCGAGGAAAAAAAAGCACCGACTTTGTGGTCAGACTAAGTATTCGAAAGTTTAAAATGTGAATGTGAGAATGGAAATGTGAGAAATAAAGTGGCATTTTGTGAAGATTAAGTCAGATCTCAAACACCTGAGAAGAGTTCTGGATGGGGGACGTAAGCACGTTTAATCCAGCCTCTGAAATATGAAACAGGACTGATCTAGCGGCGACTGCATCACATGACTGGTGATGTGATGCAGTCACATCACCAGTCTGCATAAAACACCATAAAATCATAAACACCATGTTTTATGATGTCAATAAAGTTTTAGTTACTATGTTAAAGTGTACTGTGCTTACCCAAAGGAATGCTGTGTTCACTGACAGCTTTGTCTTGCTCTAGAGACGATGAGGGGGCTTCGATCTCTGTGAAAGACATTTCAGCAATAAGAAAGTTGTTGTCGCTACATTTACTTATTCATAGTGTTTTGTTCCCTTTGATTTTTTTTTCCTCTCAAAGGAAAAAAATAGTAAATGCTATAGTTTTGTTTTCTGGTTTTACTTACACTTATTATTGACGCAAGTTGAGCTTCAAAATGCGGAGGCAAATTATTAAAAAATGCATTTGAATATAAACAAGCTGTTAATCGACTGCTCAAACATCTCAGAGCAATACCCCCAAAACCCAAAAACAGAACTTTAAGGACGTTTTCACACCTGACAGTCCGGTAGACTCTGCTACGTTGGTTCCATTTTCCAGGTTCGCTTTCACACTGCACTGTGTCAAACAATCTAAACCGATTGAAAAACTTGCTGAACATCCTCGCCTGTGGTGGCGCTGCACCAAGAACCACTTGAAGGAAATGGCACAAAAACGTCTGAAGAAGACGTTAAAGCTCAACTTCCTTCTTTACAAAACGGAAACAAAAATTGAGTAGTGTCATATTTTCATGGCTGTAAGTTTCTTCTTTGTTCTCAAGAAAAAGACAACGGCCCATTTCTCCCGCTAACACGAGACTCTTGCATTTGTTGTGGTTGTATTTACCCAGAATGGTTCGTTGCTATTTTTGGAAAGGTCTCCGGTCAAGTTGCAACATAAAACTTGATTAGTGACATTTAACCTTTATTGGTTAAGTGTCTCTAAGCCTCTAACAGGTATGAAACATGTTGCTGCATGATTACAGAAAATGAAAAATGCTTTCAATGAAACATATTTTTGAAAGTCACTTTTGTAGAAGTTATACACATGTTGTAGGGGAGTACCTCTTTTCAGACTGCCCTCCTTCAGCTGGACTTCCAGATGGATTTTATCTGGAGTCTGCCTTTCTTCCTGGCTTTTGCTGTCCTCTGGCAAACAGATATGGTTTTCCATCGGCTCGTCCGGCACCGTGTTGTTGGGAAGCCTGGCGCTCTCCAAACACGTCTCCTCTAGTGCCGCTTTAAACTCCTCACTGGGGAAGCCACTGATGTCTGCCACTTCTTGCTCAGTAGTTTCTAAATTCGCTTTCTCAGTTTCAGTACTTGGTGCAGCGACTTGATGCTCTGCGTTCTCAGCTTTGGGTGCTGATGCCCCGCCCCTCGTCTCCTCTAAGGAGTCCTCCCGTTTGGGTTTCTCGTCGGATTCTTTACGCTCCTCCGCTGCAGGAGTCGATGGAGACGTGTGCTTCTGCTGGGATTGTTCTGCCGTCGGCTCTTTGTGACAGGAAGCAAACTCCTCCAGCTCAGAGAGATCCGGCTCGAGGATGCAGTCGTCCTCCCCTCCCACTTCATCCACCGTGACCAGCTCCTCCATGTTTTTAGGGTACCAACATTCTTCATCTGTGTCTTCAGCACTTTCCAGCACGTTCTCCTGACGACACAGATGAAGGAAACGTTTCACAAACACAGAACAAGGTAGAGACACGTTTGAGTAAAGCTGCAGACAACGAAGACGTTTAAAACATTTGATACGACTGAATGCAGTCAGACAGTCGTCTAAGTTTACTGTACTGAAACGTACATGTTTCAAATCTTATATAGACGTTCCAAAGTTTGAGTCTTTAAAAATACATTCTGAACTTCATTCCACACTTCGTTTTAGTTTTTTTTTTTTTTTTACTTTTATTGCTTCATTTTGAGCCTTATAAAAAAAAGCATATTACCTCCATTAACAGGTAAAAAAGAAAAGAAAAAATATACAGATCCATATAGACACAGTAAGAAAATGTTTTGTATAATAATAGTGTGTTTAGATATAAAGAAGAACGTATAGATTAGTTTGTGTGCGCATATATTTTTGATGTCAAAACCACTGATGTTACTCAAACCGTTATTACCAAATCCAATTTTTAATTATATACCATTCATAACTTATTAATTATATAATATGCATGTATGTATAATTTTAAATTATGAATAAAATTACAGTAGGTAATTCTGTTAAGGTGTTGGTTCTAAGTAAATATAATTAATTTGAGTTCTTGTATCAAAAGTTTACGTCTGCTCATGATGAACATATTTATGTATGTTTTAGCCAATTCTAGTATTTAGTTTTAGCAGGTCAACAATGAATAGTTTGAAAATCCTGATTATTTCAAGTCTGCTCACAGTTCCTCTGTCTTTGTCATTTTCAGCCGCCTCTTTTGACTTGTTGCTTTGATGGGGCAAAACAGGTTTTTCTTTGGACGTGGCGTCCTGAAAGGAGAAAACACTTTATCGATCAAAAGATGGGATGGATGTAATCATCCGGCGACGCAGAAGCAAAAAGCACTCACGGTACTTTCGGGAGCAGTTTCTCTCTCCTGTTTCTCGTTGTGCCTCCTGCTCGGGTTTTTGCTCCGCCTCTTGTCCTCCGGCGTCCGGCATCGCGGCTCGTCCATCGCCTCAAACTCGGGGTGTCTTGACCGAGCGGGGTGGTCGCCGTCCCTCCTCCTCGGCTTTGTGTCGTGCCGATAGTGAGATGCCCTGTTGAAATCTTCGTCCACGCTCCTGTAAGAGTTGAAGGACGAGCCCATAGGGCCGTCCCGGGGGTGCCAGTCTCTGCTGCTCCTCGTCGTTGTCGTTTCGCCGCTGCCGCGTTCGTCTGCAGACCTCAAGTGACCCAGGTGTTTGTGGTAGCTCTTCCGTCGGTCGGCCGTCCTCCCGTTGGGTCGACTGTCATCCATGCCGCCGCCGTCGCCGTTCCTCCAGGGATCGTCCCGCTCCCTCTCGTCCTCTCCTCGTCTCAGGTGCAACGGCCAGTCTCTGGAGCCCCGGTGGGGGCTCAGGCCGTTGCTGCCCCTGTCCTGACCCCGGCACGGAGCCGCCGGGGGGCTGTGGGCAGAGCTGCACGACGTGAAACTGGGACTGTGGGAATGAGGACTCAGAGAGCGGCTGATGGGGCTGCGAGACCGTGCTCTGTCCGGAAGGTAGCTGACAAGAAACAATAAAGAGAAACACATCTCTGTAATTTTTTTTGTTGTTGTTGTTGCTTTTTTCAAATTTAAGGACAACCAACGCAACAGCTTCCTTACTGTTCAAGTTCTTGCATTTTATCCCGTTCCCGCTGTGAGGTAATATCCTGGATGATTGACTGGACATCTTTACCGGGTTTCTGTAAAGACAAAAATGATTCAGGCTCAGCGGCGGACTCACACATCGTGGACGTCGGCTGCTTCTTTGTCATTGTTTCACCTTGAGCTGCAGCTCCTTGTACCTCTTCGACATCCGTATGAGGAGTTTCTGACTGTTAATTGTGGCAGGAGTCAGTTGGTAGTATTGAACCATGGCCTGAGCTGCCTCGACGTATGCCATCTCCAGAAAGGCCTGGTTAAGGAGCAGAGAGAGAGCTCCCATTAAAAAACAACAACAATCTGATGGTCTATCAAGGCGGAGCAACGTTTTAAATAGTTACGGGTTGAAAGTTTCAAAGCTGGAAGTCATTTTAATATGTTCCGCAGTTTCCCCAAGAAAACTGTGTAAAACTACTGCTATAAAATGCGAGGCATTTAAAAACAAGTCCAGAAATAGTTTTGGAGAAAAAGAATAATCTGAAAATCGAGTGTTGACATAACTTCATAAATATTTTACTTCTTAATCAAGATATTGGCCCACACTGCACTATTATGTTATGACTGGGAGGTCATGGCAATTAAAGTTGCTGCAACAACTGGGACCTTAGAGGCAAGCTGCGGAAAGAAAGCTATGCTCACAACTTCCTCAGTTAACGAACGCCTGCTGACAGCTGCACAGAAACTTAATTCTCTAGAAGTTTTACAATGAGACACAGCAATTATTCAGTTCAACTCCAAAAATACTGCGTTGATCCAAAAGGAAAATGAAATGTTGTAAGAATTCAAAGAGTTTGCTCTGTAGTGGTCTGCGTTACAGCAAATCTGAAGAAGCCTCTGACTGAAGACATTCTGTGGTTGCATGACAGTATGTCATTAAGTGACCAACTCAAAGTAAAAAATAGATGGTTGGGTACATAAAGATATTTTCTAATACATATTTAAAATAAGTGTGCCTTCCTTTAACTTGAAAATCACATGCTGATTTTCAGAGTCAGGGTTAAATGATTGTTACTTATTTATCTAGCATCTCTCACTATTTCTCACTAAAATCAGATGTTTGGCTTCACCCAGATTTCCCTTTATCTGAGATTAATATGAGGAGAAGAAAATTTAGTACTTCGTACAGATAATGCCATCTGAGCACAGCATCAACTGGAATTACCTGATTTGGGGGACACTGAATCTGAGCCATACATACGAAGGACTGTGAATTAAAATGTAAATGTCTACAAAGACAAAAGTAAGTACATGCTGTACCTGATGGGTCGAGCGCATCAGGATGTAGTTGGTGACCTTGCCGAACGGTATTCCCAGGTTGATGACGTCGTTCTCCGTGCAGCTGCCCTCGGGCAGGTTGCAGATGTGAACGACGCGGCCGGCCGAGGCCTTCCTGGGCGGAAACGGCTAAAAAGCACAAAGCAGACAGACGTGTTGTCGAACACTCGGACCAGTGATCAAGTCTGATGAGCGTCTGAAACAAAGTCCTGCACGTTTAACGGAGTTACATTCCCGGTTTTCTAGGTTTTTCAGGGAGTTAAGAACATTATACAGATGAGAGGTTTTACAAAATTTATTGAAACTCTTAGGCATTACACACAGGAAAGTATTAAGCTTGCTCTGCCTCATAATAACGGGGAACAGCGAGTGAAACCACTCTATCCATGTGATGGGAAAGTTCCTGGTCTTATTAGAGTGGTGTCTTATTTTGACTTTGGTCCCTGGGGCTCCAGGGCCTTTTGAAGCCATCTTAGTTTCAGATAGCGCTAAAACAGGTGAAACATAAAATGCAGGATTTAAAAGTCAAGCATAGTGTGGAAAACCTGGCTGTCTAACTATGTGCAACATTAAACCGCATGATCCCATTTATTATTAGCCCCCCTGGCAGCAGCGCTGTGGTGATAATGAAGGTTTCTTGTTTGGGTTTAAAGAGTTGTCAGTTGACGGGACCCAGACATTTATCACATTTGACACTCGGCTGCGAACCCACCGAGGCACGGCGGTCCGCCGAAACGGACTGCCGGGGAACGGAGAGCATTAATCAAGACACACAGCCAAGGGCGACTTTGGAGGAGCTGCAGGAATCCACAGCTCAGGCGAGAAAATTAGTCGGTGGGCGTCACAGAGGAGTGGCTGGTCATGTGCTGCTGGTCGTTTATGGCCACGTCTAAAAAGATTTGGAAATTGTTATTTTTTGTAAATGTGGAGGTGGCAACGAAATATAATCACATTATCACTAAAGGGAGTAAGAGAGGAAATATTTGACTTGACTGGATGACAGCTTAAATATTTTCATTAGTCACAATTTCTAAAACCTGCCGCTAAGCACCCTGGGAAGTAGTTCCCACTCCCGCCCTTTTCTTCCTTCAGTTTTTTTCAAGCGCTAACGCCGAAACCAAGGTTTACCCAACTCCCTGAGACCTGACAAAATAAAAGCTAATTAAAGCTCAGGAATATGTAGACATAGCTATTCACTGTCACTTTTCAAATACAGTTAATTGGGGGCCACATAATAATAGCAAATAATTATGATTGTACCGCATAAAGTCTTAACAAAACACTTTGAGGTTTGTGGTTATTCATGACAAATGTAAAAGGTTCTGAATATTTTGCAGCATACTGTGCCACTGCAAAATATGAACAGAGAACAAATACAGGAAATTAAAAAGTTTCCTTTTACAGAAATACACTTTCAATTACACTCTAACCGAGTGAGACGTTTTGGTTTCCTGACTTGTGAGATCTTATGCCTCAGTTGTTTCTGCACTATTTTCCACTTTCATCAGGAAGGTAAAACATGTAAACATTTGCTTTCTAGAATTTTCTTTGTGTTTCCTACTGAATGTCACGTTGGGGGACAAAAGATGAAAATCAGTCATCTTGCTAACTCCAGCATATTTGCATGTTCTCTTTACCCAATACTACAAAGTAAGGGTCGCCTGTAGCCGTTTTCATAGCCAACAAACACTATTTCATAGTTTTTAAATGCGTCACTAAATGCCTCGTCTTCAACCCAATGAATTCTGCAGCGTTAAAACTACAAATACTGTGATAAGCGCCCCGCCATTGTGCTCATCACATAAATCTGCCTCGTTTCTGTAGCCATTGTGCTGCGGCTGCAGTTTCCTCGGCTCCCCCTGCTGCCCGCCGTCTGACAGACAGCTCCATGTGTGGGACAGGCGGCGGTCTTAATCCCACTTTGGGTCAGACGCCAGGGTCTCGGGTTTTACAGGGAATTTGTTCAAGGAATACCCAACAATAACACAGACTTTACTCTGCTCAAGCGCGGAGAGTCCAATGGGAGCATAAGGACACCCTTGTTCTCTCAAAAGTCATCCAGAGTGCGGAAGCACTGTCGTTTTCTGAGCATCAGACCTGACATGCTAAACTCAGTACAGAATTTTTTTTTACTTTATTTTATTTTTATTTTTTTGCTCATTAAACAACACCAGCATCTTTTTATGATGTAAAAGCTCAAAACGAGACCATATTGTCCACCAAAAGGCCGAACGGACGACCTAAGATTACTGAACGTCTGTGGGGCGACTCTGCGTTTTCTGGCCGGCTGAAACTGTTATGATATTAACAGCGTCGGATGAACGAGTGATAATTCTGCTGGCGGAGTTCGCCAGCTCCGCCTCGGCAGCAGAAAACACAAAGGTCAGTGCAGGCTGAGCGCAGTAGGCACATCCAGGAATAGGCTGGTCAGGAATAAAAGAGAGAACAAAAGTCTTTATTAGCTGGAGGAGTTTGATCAGAGCAACTACAGGGTTTGTTGACTTAGCATTTAAACAGTGGCTGCTCCCATAAACCATAAACCATTACGGTTAAGCCGTGTCATGACCTCCTCAGAATAAACTGAGACCAACAATACAGCGATTCAATATTTACCTGCTGTAGTGTGCTATGCTGTTAGCTGTTTCCAAAACCTCCTTTCAACACTTTTTGTGGTTTTGTTTAAGCAAACAGCAGCCAAACTTCATGCCACACAGGCCAGAGGAATATAACTTGTATTGCAATCTTTTAACAGATTCCGATTCAAGTTCATAGATTCCAATTAGATTTTTGTTATCAAGCAACGCAGTCAAGTTCAGTTTATTGTTCAAATCGATGGAAGGATTTCAGCTGCAGGCAGAAATCCTGCACACTGCGCATTTATGTCGCGACTGTGGAGAGGAAAAACTCCAGTAAAACCTGACGCAGTGTGATCAGCCACCAGCTACGACAGACTGGGGGTGAAAAGCAGTCAGAAAAATACGTGTGTGTTATTGTAGAACCAAAAACGTAAAAAGGGTCCTGCATGTTTTCACTAAAAGAAAGCTACTCAGCTAGCAAATTCATTTTGGTTTGACTGGATGTTAGTAGTTTTGTTTTTACCAGAATCTCTCTCTTTGCGCATGTTCGCTCTGTTTAGCCAATGATTTAAAGCCGATTTGAGTGGGATAAACGTTATATTTATGACGAAATTGAAATAGAAAAAAAACATGGTTATTATTTAACAATTACTTTGTATTCCTAATATTTTTCATGCCATAAAGATTTTAATTTGTTGGTAATAATTTTTGATTACAAAATAAAAATGGATTATTGCACAAAACCGCTCCCGGGGCGCAATGCGGACACCCGTGGTTTAGACTGTAGCGACATCATCACACATAACTTTCTTTTTTACTGTTTTCTTTAAAGCTGTTTTGCTTCGTAAAAACCATGATGTCCCGGTTTATTTGCCCGAAGCGGCCGCCAACGTGTTGGTTGATGAAGGCAGAAAGTCTCTTGGGTTTTACTGTTTCTCCTTTGTGTTCATACATTCACGGCTCTCATGCCAGCTCCTCGGATCGCTTTACCAGTCCCTCACTGGTCTGAAACTTTATACTGCGGTACAAGGGTGCGACCCAGAGGCCTCCAGGTTGCTCTTCCAAACAGTGGTTAGCTGTAATCCAGTGTTTATCGCTGTTCTTTCGCAAGGAGCAACAAAGCTACTGTGTTACTTCGCCGCAGACCGGCAGGCTCTGCAGCGCAAAGAAATGTCAACCGTGTTCTTGAATGTCAGTGCAGACGTGGCAGAAACTTTTTTTGCACCACAAAAAAATAGACATTAGCTTTAAAGTTTGATGCTTGTATTTGACAAAGTTGCATGAGTGCAAGCTCTTTGTTCAGAGCATGACTTTCTGGACAACAAAACCCGCACATGTCCGGCTCAGGCAGGTGTGTTTTTACTGGGACTAGCATTAGCCCTTCAAGAGCTGCTTGTAAATATTTTTACACTGATGCAGTAAAATCTTTTGTGAATTAAAATAAATAAATAAATCATGTGATCAATAAGATGATATATCAGGTCACAAGACGCCGTGGTTTTGTGAATTTGAATAAAGGTCGAATCTGATTGTAGATCAGATTTAGACATTGATTGTTTATTTTTAGGACTTTGCAGCTCATGCAAAGCATTTGGCAAGGCCCAAAATATTTTTTACTTCAAGTATTACTAGACCATCCAATGGAATATATTTAAAAATTATGTTGAGTTGATATTAGATAAAAAATGTTTATAACCTAACTCTTCTGGACCACAGATGGAAGTTACCCACTGGCAAAATCTGGAGCAATCTGCAGTCGTTAATATATGATTCTGTACAAAGCTGCATTACATCTAATGAAAACAACAAATTATATAAAACATTTTGACACAGAAATGTGAGCTTCATAAAAATTTAAATTCCAACTTAAATGTTATTTTGAAAATTTACTGACAAACCAATGCAGTGGAAGTCCAAGTGAACACAGTTTCTGTTTTGCTTGATTTTTCAGTGCATAATGTTTGCATTAAATCATAGCTATGTCTGGGTCAGACCCGTGCGTTGCATTATATGACACGTCGTTACCCAGTATTGATGCAGGGACACACATTCTGCCACGCTTACACTCTGCTCAACGCAGCAGGTTCAATCCCTACTGAACTGACATGCAAATAATCAACAGAAAACTTGTTTGGAGTAAAACCAGCAGATTTTTTTTTTTTTTAAACTCGTTACACCCTTGGATGAAATTATGCTCTGGGTGGTGAGCCCTATCTCCTCAACAAAAGTGACCACAACCAACATGGTAGCAACAAGAAGTTCACTTGGTGTCTAAAACTTCGTAAATGGTTAAATTGAAAGTTCATTACTTGCTTATACACTTACAAAAAGTGTGAAAAACATTTTTTTGTATTTTATTTTTTGCACAAAGTATCCACCGACTACACTAGCTTGAACTAAAGAGGAGTGAAAATAGGTTTTTATAAATAAATAAATGTATCAACGTTTCACAATTTTCAAGAAATCTCAATCTGAAAGCGATGAATGAATTTGCTGTGTCGAACTGTACAAACTCGTGTGTGTGTGTGTGTGTGCTTTTGTAAAAATAAACGGCCTGTCATTGCGCGCCTGTTCCAGTCCACACACTGTGGACAGCTTCATGCTGCGCTCCAATTCAGCCTGTCTGCAAGTTCCCCGGGGTAATTTTGGGCTCCTTTCTCCCCACTTATCATCCGCTCCGTGCTTTTCGCGACGTCTGCCTGCCTGGTGACCGTCCATCAACAGATGCTGTTTCCCAGTCTCCTGTTCTAGAGGCGTGCCTCTGCAACTCTGTTCCCAGGGAATAATACGGAGGCGTGCAAAATGTCGTGACTCACATTCATGTCTGCTGAAATTTCTGTCATTCAGTTTGGGAATATGATGTCCTTACAAAATGATTAGCAGGAACTGGACCGACCCGGAGGAGGTCCAAGAGGTAATAATGTCGATTTTGACTGGTGCTTATTTTAAACACAACTTTCAGTTTTGTTTTTTCGCATGAAACTATGAAAGACAAATTTTTGTTGGTTTTGAAGAGGCTTCAATCGTGTGGAATAGAAAAAAAGTTAGCCAATTTTTCTCTTTCTTTTAAGATACGTTCATAATGCATTCGGTTAATGTAAGAGTCGATTAAAGTCACTTAAAGCACAAATAATGTGACTGAATAACAAATAACCGCAGGTGTGAAATAATACCTCAGCACTTACATAATCTCACGCTGAAAAAATTTCAAAAACCTTAATTGAGTTCATTTTTGCAGTAAAGGGGAAGAAAAAACATCTAAAAAAAAAAAAGCATTTTTATAAAACCAGTGAGGCCAGAGTCCTAACACTTCTTTTTAACCTCAGTAGAGCATTTTCTTTAAGTTTATATTTCACTGCTAATAATATTTAATTAGTGATCCTTTCCAACACGGGAAAGACAAAAAGATCATGAAATTCAACAAGCTCGGTGTTGTTGCCTCCCAGAGGATGTTAACAAGAAAACAAACAGGCTCCATTAATTGTTTAAGACTCAGTCCGTTCACACAAAAGCAAAAAGTATTTTAAGAAACATGAAAACACAATACGACGACATCCAGTAATATAAACACGAGGAAAAACAATGATTCCAAAAAAACGGGTCCATAGTCAAAGATGACGCGGTAACGGTGAGTAACACTTGTTCCTTCGTGATTTAAAACAGCGCAAACTGGAACCATTTCTAAGTAAATACAACGCAGAACCTCTGTCTGACCTTTGACTCCAGCTGGTGGGGGGTAAAGGCTGCGTCTGCTGTGGCACACGTCTTCATGGCTCCTGCTGGCAGGTATGACGCTTTGGTTCCTGGCGACACATCTGTTCAAACGACATGTTACAGACGTCATGAAGGACAGCAGGAAAGCAGTGAATGAAAAGTCGCATATATTGATGACAATATAGTTAAATAATTTTTTTTAAAATCATCTTCTAAATAACTCAGATTGAATCTTTAGTCTCCACTTCCTAACAGGAATGTGAGTTTTTTAATTTAGAGGTTTTTAGCTACTATGTCTGGAGCAGGAAGGAGTATTTATTTATATTTATTTAGTATTTCTATCTACACTAGAGGAGAAAAGCTGTAAAAATGTGGTTGTAGTGCATTTCTCCCTGACCTGATCTGCTGGTCCCTTGGTCTCCATGACCAACAAAACTCTGAGCGGACATCCAAGATATTGATACTTAAGTTTCAGATTACATCTTGAAATGTTATTTTTGTATTAGAATTTTTCAACTCTTCTGCAAAAGATTTGGATTTGATTTGATCTCAAATTATCTTTTTTTTTTTTTTTTTGCTTTTCTACAACTGTTTGTCATTTTAATTTGTTATTAAAGTATTTTATTGAAGGATACACCTGTGACTTTTGTCCAAATAATGTCATTTGTGTGAAAAAAAAAAGCACAGAGATCAGAAATTTAATGATATGCCAAACTTAAATAAAAAAGTATTGGAACTGGTGATAGCACTGTATATAGTTCATATCAGATCAATACCAAACGTTTACCTCCCAGGTCTTGACAGCACAGCTTGATTTAAACTTGGATTACTTTAGTAAGTTTACTAACTTGAACAAGGGAATTTGTTCGATTGCCTTTTAATTATGGATATCAGGATAAAGGAGGCTAAATTCAAATACGTGACTCCTGTTTAGATTTTACTGTGGCAGGTTTTTCAAAACTTTGCTTCATTTTACCAGCATGTATGTACACTACTTTGTGTAGCACATAAGAGTTCCAATACCACACAGAAAAATGTTCTTTAGTAACCTGATAAGATGTAAAAACAAAACAAAACAAAAAAAGATTTAAAGGAAAGGGAATATTTTTGCTTGGTACTATATTTCCAAATTACTAGAAAAAGTTGTTCACAACACGCTTTAGTTACTGATTTGTAGCCTCTGCGTAAACCAGGCTCAGGTATCAGTGCAACTGAGACTTCAGACTTCTCAAAGTCATGTCCCTTGGACATTGTCAACAGTAACAGTTCGGCACAAGTTGTCTTTCGAGCTGTCTGGACCACACTCCGGTACTCGCTGTGACAAATAGGACGTAACAAAGTGTGGAGATCCGCGGTCCTTCTCTGTAATGCTGTTAAAGGTAACAGGAGATTTTCTTTTTCCTGTACAGAAAAAAAAAAATAAAGCGGCCATTTTGTTAGCGCTTCGCCTCCACACGAGCACACCTCAGCTATCGAAAGCGTTCTTAAGATTTGAAAACGATTTTTTTTTTTTTTTTTTTTTGCAAACAGCAGACTTGAACAGTTCAAGTTGCATCATGACAAGCAATAAACCATCGTGCACTATATTGCGTGACTCTTGAAATAGTCCCTCTTCACATTCTTTAGCAGGCAGAAAAAACATTACCACGTTACATATCAGTAGTAAATAACGCTTAGTTGGAGGTGTTGATGAATGAATTCTACCCGCACCTTGACTTGCGGCGGAGCAGACCGCGGGGTTCGTCCCTCCTGGGTTCACGCCTCCATCGCACGGCCTGCCGACGGCGAACTGAGGGGCTCCGGCCGATGCCGCCGCCGCTGAGCTGCAACAATCACAGAAGGCTGATTTTAGCTGCCTCTCCCCTGCCTCGCTCACTCATATCTTGTGACAGAGATCATAACCCTAGAAAGATCAAGACAGCTGTTTACGGAGCAAGGAACGAGGAAGAAGAAAAATAAATAAATAAAAAATGAAATGCCCCCAAACAGTCAGAATGCCGCTGTGTTGACTGCGTCCAAGAGGCTGAGAGGAAGTCTGTGACAAAAAAAAAATTATGTTTACACTTGTAGTTTTGATTTTACACTAAAAAAAAAAAAAAAGAACGAGAGGCAAGTAAGCACAAGTTTCAGCTTGAGGAAGACGCACAAGAACTGGCTAAAAACTGACCTGTCGGTGGCGTACAAAGTCCGGTTCTGCAGATGTAGTTTCCCCTTCACATGCTGGTCCCAGTCCTGAAAACACATAAACGTCACGCCGTGTCCAAACATAGTCTTTAACTGCTATGGCTCACTGGACGGGCACTGCTTGTCCTTCATGGCTCCTTAAAGCTGTAAATTTTAACTGCAAACATTTCAGGATTTTAAAAAATTATTATTATTATTATTATTTTTTTATCCCCGAGTTGTTCACAGATAAGCCCAAAATTATTTGACTTCAATTCAATTTAGTTTATTTACAAAAAGAGTTATTTTCGATTCAGTGATACTGGTTATCAAACAGTGCGTCAAGTTCACTGAAATTCACTCGAGTTAGTTTGATTTACAAACGTATTTCATTGACATCTCAGAGCGGCCTAGTCAAAACCCTGACTTGAATCTGATAAGAGAATCTGCAGGGGAAGCTAAAGATTAGAGTGATGGCCAGGAGGCCTTCCCGCCTCATAGACTTGGAGCTCATCGTCAAACGTAAATCATCAAGATACCAGTGGAAACCAGCAAACACAAAATGGCCGGACAACATGGAGGTTTGATTGTTGTCATGGCAATGGTTGTTGAGAGGGGTGTAAATCATTTTTGACATGACACATTCTAACAAAACGTGAACAGAGAAATTATCTGGTTGCCAATGGGAAGCAATAACGACAGCATTTGTTTCCTTTTTATTTAATCGGTTTTGTAAGAAACGTAGATTCATCGCAGTAAAAACTGGATTTCTGTTAGTCTCCAAAACGCCTGGACGCAAACGAAATGAACACAACTTCTGCTGAGTAATTTATGTGTTTGTTCATGGGAGACGGAGACTGGTTACTATTTACAATGAAATGGAAGCGAAAGGTCAAAAGTGCGGTGCGTTGGACGACATTCTAAAAATCACAGTGCCATCTAGTGGCCAATACATAGAAATAACACCTTCACCCTCGTTTTCACGGAGATGCTCACCTTGAGGTTGTAGACCTTTTTTTCACAGATGCTGCACTGGTGTGGCAGCTGGGAAGGTGTGATGCCATAAAAGTCACTGACTTGATGGGCCTGCAGTGTCCTGGTACCCGACGACAGGGTTTCCTCGCCCCCATGCAGGGTCTGGTAGCTTCCGAAGCCCTGCGTGCCAAAAGAGGAAACCCCGCTACAGTTCAGCTTGGGTTCGGGGGTCGGTTCTTCTGGGTTGTACAGTTCTGTTCTGGACCAAATGGGCTGCCCGGCTGAAGGCCATGCTGTGGGAGGGTTTGAAGCCATGTTCACCTTTCCAGTTTGGTTTAAGTTGTTCAGGCCTTTCCATTGCTCCTTATGTGCGGTGGAGTTCATTTGCTCATTGGAACTAAACCCAACTGGTTGTCCCTGCAATTCATGCCCGTAGAAATCTCTGTGAAAGCCAACATTGGTCAAGTTCTTGGCCTGAGATTTAATCCCCACGTACTGTCCGTCAGCAGATGTTCCTCCAGATAAGCTGTACTGAAGACGTCTGTCGGTGTCAGAAGAGTAAGTCGATCCAGGATTTTTTCCGTACTCCCCACCTTGTTGACCCTTCCCAGCCCCTCCACAAGGACGATCCAGTCGCACATTTCCTGAGTTTTGGTTGAATGCCCCACCCACCAACGACCCAACGGCTGAATTTGAGGAGGGGAAACCAATCACCCCAGTGGGGAAGGCCCCCTGTGGATTCCCGACCAAAGACGAACTCCTTAATTGATTCAACAGGGGCTGGGACATGTTAACATTGGAAATCAACTGGTTAAGAACGCTGGCGGCGTTGGCCGTGTTCCCCCCCTGAGCCAGTTTGAGGCGGTGGAGGGTGAGCTGGGCCTGGAGATGAGCGAGCTGAAGGCTCGCTGGAGTTAGGAGGAGCTGGTTCGGCAGCTGAGGTCCAGCTTGCACATTGCCTGGCAGCTGGGCGCCAACCGGAAGGCCCTTCTTCTCTGTGTTGTCCAACGGCGGTGCTATTATGCTACAGGGGGGGGAAAACAACACAGACGTTACGGATGGCACGGGACAAATGCACTTCCTTTCATACCTGTCACGTTTTGGATTTGGAATTACGTGTGGTATGTTATAATAGGGGAAAATACTAATTCAGGAGCACGAAGGAAAGAGTGGTAAGATACGGTAGGCTAGACAGGTATGTTTCCTTTTTGTGCCATGATGGAACTTGCCTGAGAAACGAACTCAACTGTAACTTTTTGCTCACAAGTATTGTAAAAGATGCTCGGTGATTATTTTCAATAAAAAGTTTGGCAGGTTTTAAAGTGGGGAAACAAATAAAACTTAGGAAATAGTCAAAAACAAATTTGCATTTGTTTTCATCAGACTTCCAATAAATTACATTCTTTAAAACCTTCATAAAATGCATTCTGAGTGCAAAATTTACAATCTTGAAAAGGCATAAAATGTTCCAAAGTTATATGTTCATACATAAAAAAGTATAACTTTTAAAGCAAATATAAGAGCAGGGAAACGATCACAAGAGAAAGACAAGTAGCAGCTGCTCTTGTTCGTAGGCTCATCTCAGATTTTTAAGAACTGTGAACTGCACAAAACTTTGTTTACTCGAGGAATGAAACTCGGCTCAACTTGACGTCAACTACAGAGCAACATTTGGGAGAGAACAAAAGATTTGCGCTGGATTTTCCCCGGTCGAAATTAGAATATTTCTTGCAGAAAGGGACAGAACCTTTTCCCCTAAGGTGGGTTACAAGTGACTGCTGTGGCTTTGCGTAATAATAAGAGAAAATCAACGTGTCCATTTCACTGTATAAATTTCTACTCTGTATGAGTTTAACAATTGCACGGTCAAAAAAAAATCATATAGTTTTACTTTTGCAAATTGCTTTTTTTCGTCTTAGTGTCTCCCCTAGTTACAAACTCGCTGCCTGTGGC
This sequence comes from Poeciliopsis retropinna, assembly GCA_010277075.1. Lineage (NCBI taxonomy): Eukaryota > Metazoa > Chordata > Actinopteri > Cyprinodontiformes > Poeciliidae > Poeciliopsis > Poeciliopsis retropinna. Next base: position 3,144,313 of record VMRM01000013.1, read on the forward strand.
TTTGAGTTATACACAAACATTTGACCTTAGCGCTCAGAGTATAACAACTAATAGATTAAACTGAGTTATTTTTGCACTCAATTTCATTATTTGTGGGAGGGAGATGGCGCAAAAATGAGCTAAGAATGGCTTTGTTACTGAAATTGTGCTATATATAAATGAAACAACTTAACTAAGAAGCTTTTTACAACTTACACCATCGTACACATGGTTAGCCAAAGTAGCAATTTATTTATTTTACTAATGTTGTCAGTAAAATACAGTTAGCATTTTATTACCGACTAATCGTACCACTAGGGATTTTGTTGAAATTATTTCTTAACCTGGATTGTTCCCCATAAATAAAAGGCTGGATATTTATAAAACTCTCAGTGTGCAGCTGCAATTAAACATGCACTTATTTTAGGGCTTTTTTAAAACCTTTATTTTTTTTTAACCACATCTGTTACTGGTGGAGTAGCTGCTCCACCTTTTCAGTTTCTGAAGAGGTGGAGTGAATGCACTCGCTGTCTAAACTTAGTCTCCTCAGCCACACGTCACGTCAGAAATGTGAAGCACCTGACACTGCCCCGTCTGGCCAAAACACCCGTCTCGTGGTTTGAGACAAAGCATTAAAATTATAGCACATGCAGATACCGACACACTAAATTTAAACCAGCGTGGTGGGACAAAAATCTTCCAGGAGGGAATGAAAAGATGCAACAGATGAAGTGCGTTCAAGTTGCTAAATAGTGAAGATTTCTGCAGAGGTATTTTTGCCAAATATTAATTCACGCCTCTGAGACGGGCGGAGGATTATTAGCCCCTGCATATATTCGGGCTGCCTTCTCCGGTTATGATTTGCTCTTGTGAATACTTTGCCACTTCATAAACTCATCATATTGTGACTATCACTTCTCCTCGCACCGAAACATAAACCGGGCCCAGGCCTTAAAAATCACACCTCTGAGGTGGAAAACTGACACTCAGTGAAACCTTGTAAGCTTGTTTTGCATTTCAGATTACAAGAATCCTTAACACCTGCGCTGAGCTGAATGCAAACATTTGCCTTTTCGTCGGAACCACGAACTTTACAAGGCAGTCGGCTGCCATCGTCGTGGTAAATAGAAGACGATTTGTGTTTTGTAAGAACTGGTGTAATGTCTAAACATCTCGGCATTTTGGACCGTGTTATGATAATCATGCATCCACTGAAGAGGAACGGAGGAGGAAGAACGAGTCTGATCTCATTTCTCATTAATCAACAGGAAGAGAAAGAGCCACGGATACACAATAAACTCTCTGAGCTGCAAACAAACTGGAGTAAAGTCAGGCATTTACACATTTATCTGGACCCATCATGCAAGGTAGAATAAAGACAAAACTCCCAGGAGGCACTGCGACAACGCGCGTGGACGGCGAGTTCGGTTCAATGCATCAACTCTAAATCTAGCTCTACGCCTCGTTGTGTCAAACAGCAAAGGAGCATTTTATGCAGAAAACATTCAAAACTAAATCTACATATTCAGTCTGTTAAGACAAATGATGTTTGACAACCCCAAAACTGACAGTTCTGCTATTTTTTCTTTACTATTTCCTACATTATTGATTCAATGAGAGCATCAACAACTATAAATAAATGCGAAGATATTATTAAATAAAATTACTGTGTGTATTAGTGGGATAAAAATCACACTTTGTATGCAATAGGCATCCTTAAAAAGTACTGGCACAAAGATCTTGAATTTTAACATGGTGGTGGTCTGAATAAATTAAAATTTAAATTGTAGTCAAGACGTAATAACGTTTAGAGGAAAAGGAGGAAAGTGTGAACACCACAAGCTGCGAAGCACGGTGGTTGCGGTACCATGTTCAGGGGAGGTTTTGCCAATGGAGATGCTGTTGCTCTTTACAATACAGGTAGCAACATTAAGAAAGAGCATTGTGAGAAAATATTGAAGACATCTCAAAATGTAGCTGTGATTCATGGCTCATTTGATCTAAAACACTCAGAATCTTAAGGTTGAGCACAAATGGGTCTTTGACAGAGACCTATCAATAGTCATGCTGTTAAATTAGTCACAAAGTGACTGAAAGGCAAGAAATTAAAACGCTTCAGTAGTCGCAAAGCCCTGATATACCAACATTTTGTGACCCAAGTTACGCCGCTTAAAAAGCTTATTTTTTTCTCTCCAAAACATCAAAGAAATTGTGTAAATCTTGGAATTTTTAATGAAAGCAAAAATTCTGAGGGAAAAAAAAAATACAAACAAAAAAACAATTCTCCAATTTATTTTTATCCAAAGAGAATTTACCTTGTTGATCCAAAAACAGGAACGTTTGGTTCGAAATCATGTCAGCAAGTGAGAGAAAAAAAAAAAAAAAAGAAAAAGAAAGCATCTTTTTTTTCTCTCACCGTACGTGAATAACTTAATTGTGTGTTTATTGTACTTATTAGTTGCGAAAAGTTTTTCTAATGGTTTGGCCTCTTAAGTGAACAAGCATGCTGATGGAGAGAGATACACTTACACCATTCCGTCCAGTGACTCAAAGCTATAAATACAGGAGTCGCCCACACCGCCGTCCCGACACACCATGTCCTTAAAAGACTAATATGGCCTCTTGAGCAGCTGGCGCGGCGTGCGAGACACTTCAGGCTAATCTTGCAATGACGATCGGGGGAATATAGGTGTCAAATACACAACCGCCAGGTGTGGAAGGGAAGAGTTTGAAAACCGGGAACGCTGGCGGTCCGGTGGATGTGGACCAGGGAGGGAACATTTTATCACGCTGCACGCTTCGGTTTCTGCTCCCCAGAGAACATGCTGAGGCGACGCACATTTGAAACATGTTTACCTCGACTGCAAAGTGTATTTTATTGTTTTTACACGTTCACTCTGCCACCCTGATTAGCCGGATGATTAGGAAATTGGGGTAAACTGCAGCAGGAACTTATTTTACCCAGAAATAAGTAGAACAAAAATAAGTGAAGCAACAAACTGGTGGCAAATGTATCTAAGGGTGATATTTGGTATTGATTAAGCAGCCTGCTCCTAATTGTTTAATCAACGGAAAATAGACAAAATTAAGTTGATTAAATCAAAGGTAATAAGCTGACTAGTGCACTGTGAAGGGAAACCTTTATGTATAAGAAATTAGTCGTTCAAGAATATCATCTGACATGATTACAAATGTCATTTTTAATCAAGCATCTTATGACTTTTCTGGATTTTAAAGGAAGAGCTTTGCAGCCTAATTCCTCAGTTCTAATAACGAATAATAACTCGAAGGGAAAGCTTTGGAGAGAAAAGAAAACGAAAGAGAAACAAATTCAAGATTTCACATCTTCCTTTGAGTCGTCAGCTTCCAGAAAAGCCGCTAAAGAAAGTTCAGATTCCCTCGCTCAGTCAGCTTGTTGGCTCACCGAAAGCACTTTTCTGTTATGTGTTGGTATTTTTCCCTTTGAAAGCTAAGTATTTTTGTTCTATTGAAGAGATGCGTGATGACAGAAAAAATAGAAAATGTATCCATTCTCTTTTTTTCTTTTTGCTAAAAGTGTTACGCTTTTCTTTGTTTTAAATCCTAATAAACAGAAACAAAATGATGGTTCTTTAAGAATGAACCTCATGTAGTGGGTAAGAAAAAAAACAAAACAATAAAAGCTGTTTATTTTCCAAAGCTCATGTAAAATTTGGGTCTTTAAAGTTTTCGTTGCAGGTGGTCAAAGGTTGCAGATGCCTGGCCTATTTAATCATCAGTCAACAGAAGGGGACAGAAAAAAAAAATCCCATAATGCTTCAGTGAGACATCTACTTGTCTTGCAAGCGGTGAATATGCTGAGAAGCCAGTCAGATGGAAAACGGTCCAACAGGAATAAGATCTGCAACATAACTTCAACTTGTAGTCTGTCAAAGTCATTTGTTCACCTCAGTATTTACTGATCAGCAGCTAATCGCTGAACACAAAGCAGGAATAACATTTCCTTATATATTTTAAAAAATCCTTATCGTAAAGAAATCCAAACTTTATCACCCAGTTGGCATAAAATTATTAGCAACGCGCCACAAACACCCCCACCAGAAAACACACTACGACTGGGATCCTTTACAACCTTAAGAGTTTTCTTTAATTTTTGTTTCATACAAAAAAAAAAAAAAAAAGACTTTGCAAAGCCAGAAAGCTAAATTTAGAGAACATGAGTTGTCAGGAAACCTCACTGCAGTTATCCAGAAACACATTTAACAAACGTAAACTTTCCCTCTGCCAGGAGATCAGAGTGGAGCTTCCTCTGATATATTGATAATAAAAAAAAATTATCAATGTATCAGAATGAGAACAATGTGTTGTTGTTGTTGCTTTTCATATATTCTGATTTCGACCCAAAGGACTGGACTTGAAAATTTAGGTAAATTTCATAATTTTTCTTTTCTCACAGTCTGGCCACAAACACATTTTAACAATTGCTGCTAAATGTGTCAATTTAAACCTTCTGCATATAAACCCAGTTTCAGAAAAGCTCCACCGAAAGAATTAAGTGTGTGTTATCACGTAAAATGCTTTTACTCTCCTGATAAACAGAAAACAATGCAACCACACAGAAATAAAAAAACACAACCCAAAACTAATATAGAAAAAACAAAGAAAAAAACATCCCTCTTCATGATTTTATACATTAATTATGGCTTAAAGAATGTTTTCTTTACAATACGCTGCATTATAAAGACCAGCTACAAGCAGCAGCTGCCACATGTAAGACAGATGTAGCACATTACAGCACAGTGGAGAAGGTACAAATAAAAACAGGAGAAACATTCATCTATAACAGTTTCCTATGTCATAAAGAAATACTCAGAAATTATGAATTAACAACAGGGAAACAATGAAAACAGAAAACTTTCTCTTTGCTCAGTATAACTGGTCGAGGACACGCTGTTCTGCTGAAATGTTCACTTTGGCACAGATCAATCAGAGCTCCACCGGCAAAGCAACCCAACGCACCGACCCCATCGCTCAGGAAGCAACAAGTTAGAGTCAGGATTTGGTGCCGTTCAGGCCGAAGCATCGAATTTCACCGACACATCCAGCGGAACAGCGAGCAGCTCTGCCTGAATCTCCGCGGACGGCAAAAAAACACAAACCTCTGAGAAGCCACCGGACGGCGTTCCGAGCCTCACCTCTGACACCGCGCTCTCCAGCGCTCCTTCGTGCTCTGACATCTGCCCAGCATCTGAGACGGATGGGCCCCTCTCTTCCCCCGCCCCGTACCCTTTGACACGGCCACTAATGCTCACACATGTAGTACACTAGAATAACATCCCAGCCAGCGGTCCTTACCCTGAGACGGCTGACGGAGCTTCCCTGTGTTAAACGGACAGCCAGTGGCTGTTGTGATGAAAAGTCACAAGTGTTGAGCGCGCGCGTCTGTGTGTGTGTGTGTGTGTTGTTGTGTGTGTAGGGACGGGGTTAGACCAGCACACGGGAGCTAAACTATTTGGCCTTTGGGTATTGCTGCTTCCACAGAGGCAGTAAAGCTCAAAGGAGAGTCGCCCTTCAGGTTCAAGGTGACGGAAAGCAGTAAATGCCCCTGGATTACGTCTGACCTTCAGTCCGGCCGACACAAAGCTGCACACACACGTGATTACAGAAACGAAGATGATTTTCAGTGGAGCGGACGTCTTCACTGTGTCTATGAGTCAATGTAGATTTGTCTCAATAAAACCTAAGAACACATCCGATTGGCTACTGCGCTAAAATCATAATTCTGGTTGCAGGTGGAAAATATTAACATTGTTGTAACTCATTGATTCACTAGTTAAACAAGCTAATTAATTGTTTGTTAATTCTTGATAGACTGAATTTTATTTATCCTTCTTTGGTGTGAAAAAATAAAATGTTGTTTTGCTCTTAATTCTTTAATAAAGTGCAGATATTTGGTCCTGTTTGGGATTTACAGTTTTACAAATATGTTCTAAACTTTCATGCATGATAACAATAAAAAATAAAAATAAAAAAAGAGAAAGGTTTATAGTTTAATAACTTTTCATTTTGGATTGTATGAAGTAAAACGTAAAATTCCAATGAAGGCACTTATTTTTTCCAATCTAAAATTTCTCATTTCTCATTTAGTAAACATGAAACAATGATTTCGGTTATTTAGTCTGTTACGAGAGACTAAATAAAAAAAAAAAAAAAATGTGGATTAGTTTTTGCAAAGTAAAATTTTAAATGTGTTATTCATTCACTTAAAAATGTCAGTTTCAAACTAAATATTTAGATAAAACACTGACATCAACTGAAATATATATATGACCTCAAATATATAATTTGTACACTAAATATTTAGTTTCAAACTAAATACTTTTGTTTGCGGCTAAATATTTAGTTTGGAGCTAAATATTTGTAAACTAAAAATTACCCTTCAGGCCTTAGCAAGCTAAATATTTAGCTTTCGAACTAAACATTTAGCTTGTAACTGCAACATTTCTACATGAATGTAAAACGTGGTGAAAATATGACAAAAAAATTTTTTGTAAAATGAACAGCAATGATTTTGTTTATTTAGTCCGTTACGAGAGACTAAATAATAAAAAAAAGTAGGTTAGTTTTGCAAAGTAAAATTTTAAATGTGTTATTCATTCACGTACAAATGTTCACATTCATATTTTCTCGTGTTACAGGCTAAATTATTGCTGTTCATTTCTGATTGTAGCTTTACAAACGGCGCTCCAGAGAGTCTAACTCGTCTTTCTTTAAAAAAAACAAAAAAACAAACTAAGTTAGATGGTTAGTACGCTCTACACATGGTGCCAGGAAGCAATAACAGAGCCAAAAAACAAATGTACAATTTCAAATCAACCAGATAAACATAAACAAACTGAATCTCCTGGAAAATGCAGTTAGTCTGAAGAAATCACTACAATCCACTACTGATGAGCAAGAAAAGTGATTTTTCCTTCCAGTATTTGCTGTTCATGCATGTGTGGAATTGCTTAACTGTGTGTCTATCGGTCATTTGATGCTGGGCGATAACTGAGCAGCTGTGAATGCTTGTAGGTGTTGGGTGTTGCAGGAGTTAATGTTTCAAAACTGCAGCTGGACGTTGGTCTGAAAACATGCATTTCAAAAACACAACAAGTGATTTTGGTCCAGTTTCTAGTGCAAGTATCTTAGAACGCTTAAAAGAAGGCAAAACTGACTTACAAGTAGCTTTTCTGCAAGATATCAGAGTTTGATTAGAGTCAACAATTTCTGAATATCGACTAAAAACTCCCTAGTTTCACTCCTAATATGGTTTAAAAAAAAGAAAAATGTCTTACATTTTTTTCTTGGACTGGTGCATCTGTTTCTTTCTGCAGTTTGCCAGAGTTTATGATCCATGTCGCTGGGAAACAACTTTAACCAAACGTCTAATCTGGAAAGCGGTCCTCAAAGGCTTCATAAGCGGATCCAAAACAACAAATGCGCCACTGGAAACGTGTGGTTCTCAAGCTGTGGGGCACGTCTGGTCCGCAAACCTTCCCAGTCTTCCAATCTAACAACCCAAACTTGTGTTCTCATAATATAGTCAACAAATCTTTGCCTCCTTGATGACAGGACAACACATGAGAAGGTACCAGGCTACAGATAGCAACACTCCGGCCTCCATTACGCTCCCACAAGGTGAGTCTGTCTAGACTTCGCAATCCTGCCGCCACATGGTCGTTGGGGTTGGAGATATTTCCTCCTCAACGCCAGAGCCAAAAAAACGTTTCACAAGGAAAGACCTGACTGGACAATGACGACGGTGAATCGACGTGTTTGACACCTGAGACAGGAGGAGAGGAGGGCATAAAGAGGAAGAGTACCTTGGTTTTAAGGTTGCAATGAAGTGTAGAAAATAAACACAGTGATATTACTATTACAAAGAAGAAGACAAAGAAGAAATCTGGAGGAAGATACAGGAAGAAACAATAAAGAACGAAGCACAGAGCCATCAAATCGACAAGGGAACCTCAGCAATTCATGAAACTTGATTAAATATGAGTGTAAATAAGTAAATTAAATTGAGCAGGGAGTCTTATGTTTAAAGTTTGAGGAAGATGCAGGTCTTTCCTAATTTGTTCCTTTGTTTTTGAAAATAATTCCAAACAAAAGGACATAACATCTTTTGCTCAGACTTGCCTACATTTTTTCAGTAAAACTAAATAAAAAGTTAACTTTTGGTATGGTCTGAACAAAATGGTATTTTCTTAGCTGAAATAAAACTTAATCCGTGTTTTTCCTCTGCGTTTCTGATAATCTGATAATCTGCACCGGTAATCTAATTGAGAGTTGTAGTCCTTACTATAGCGATGATGAACACAATGACATGCAATAGGGAAACAATACTGGCCCTGTGATATCAACAATAATATTTGTAATTACATTTGAAGCCTAGTCCATACGATCATAAGATCATAAGGGTTAAAAATATGTTGGGGAGGGGGGCTCCCAAGTGCTCAATGAACCAAAGCGTTGCCGTTTTATTTCTAAACAATTTCAGATAACGAAGCAATTCCTGTTTGCTGAAGCTTATTGCTTCATTTTAAAGCCACAATCAAAACAACAAAAAAGAGGAATATTTTTTCTTTCACAACAGCAAAAAGAAAATGTAAAAAAAAAAAAAAAAAAAAAAAAAAAAACATCAAACATTTTTCAGTTTAATTTTATTTCTTTATTTTTTTCTATAGATAAAGTCAAATTTGAGCCATTCTGTTTGTCTAAAACAGCTTCGACACGAAAACGTTGAGAAATTAAATTAAACAGGAACCAGTCTGATCTCAAACCCAACCATCCATCAAGTGCTTCTGGTTTTATGGTGGCCAGCAGATGGCGCCACATAACAACCCCCCGAGATCCGTGGGGGACAAACCAGTCTGCCGGAGGAGGGCGCTAAAGCTCCCTTTTTTAAAGATTGAAACACTCAGGCTTGTGTTTACACTTGTGGGCAGCGATTATTGAAGAGAAGCAAAATGCTTTGTTGATGTAAAAAAACAAATTAAAAGAAAAAAGTGGTTTAAAATGAATCTTCTCTGATTGCTCATTTAGATTTTTCACACGTAAATCAGCCTGTTGACAAAAACTGATAAGAAACGGCATTTAAAAAAAAAAGAAAGAAAGAAAACACCTTAACAAGGTCCAAACAGGTCCTGACATCTTGATTTAACTTTTTAAGAAATCAGACACCGCCTGCGAAGTCAACACATCCAACAGCAGGGAGGTCGGTGTGGGCGGGGAAGCAGGCTCCGCTTCCCTCGCTCCACATTTGGCACAGGGGGGCAGCTTTTAATTTATGGCACCATACCAGCGGGCGAGGCATCTGGGCCCCAGGGACATGGGATCTGGGCCCTCACAATGCCCACCGGGTCAGAGCCGTCACTTTGATTCACACCGTGTTTTATCCGATGACGAGTCGCTCAGATTTATGCTGAGAGGACCAGGAGTAAACGTAGGAGGGTAAATTTAGCTTGGTGAGGTTTTCTCATGGAACCAAATCAAACGATGATAAAAAAAAAAAATTAAAAAGGAAGCATCAGTTGCCCAAGTTCGACGTAAAACATGAAAGTCGACGACTCACGATGACGACAACGAAAAGCCTAAATCCAGCTGCAAATAGTCTCTCCATGTGATCTCGTTCCGGTTACTTCTGCGAAGGTGCGCCATGAGATTTTGAGGTCACAGCGATGCGTTGAGGTCAGAGGAGGAAACGTCTGACTGGACAGCTGCATCCTAACCAGGAGTATCCTGGTTTACCCCCAGAGCAGGAAAACGTCCCGCTGACATGGCGCCCGCTGACATGGCGCCCGCTGACATGGCGCCCGCTGACATGGCGCCCGCTGACATGGCGCCCGCTGACATGGCGCCCGCTGCAGAATCAAACACCTGTTTGACACATCAGCTGGGAAATAAAAAGATTTCCCATCACAAACCGCAGGGAATGATTGAGTCTGTCATAAATTTAACAACGGCTTTTATTTACTTGATAGAAATGTTGTCCAGCTTTTATATTAAGAACATACCACTTAAACCGATTCACATGAAACCTCAAAGGTAAATCTATGGTGGGAATTTTATGTGACAAACATAAAATCAGAGTTGTGTACATTTATTTGAGTAACCTTTTGGGGGAAAAAAGTACTTGTATGAGTATTTTTTACTATGCTGTACTTTATACTTTTACTTGAATAACTTTGTTATGAAGTATCGCCACTATTACTTGAGTAAACTTTCTGGATACGGTGGATTCAGTGAAGAACAAACTCGCTTTAACCAAAAATTCACCAGCTTTTGCTAAAGTTCCACAAAGTTCATATTGAGAGACATTGAGTTGGAAAGATGTTTCTTTTGTCAAAGGATTTTATTTATATCAAGTATTTTTATTTTGCTCCTTAAAATGCCAAAATTCCCACATAGCTTAATTTTGATCCATCTGATGATGTTAAATATCAAATAATTGATATTTTGATGAGCGCTTGAGCTACTTTTTTACTCCTTTCTTGAACGACTACGTTTTACTTGAGTAAAAGTACGTTGAAGTAGTGCTACTCTGTTGACGCTGAGTAATATTTTCTACTCACCTCTGCATAACATAAAATATGACTAGGACCAGGAAGTAAAATGATAAATGCTTTTCTGTTCAAATAAAACTGAACCCTGCATTTGAGTCTCAGGAGGGTTTTTCTTCTTTTGTTTTTTGGAAGATTTTTCTATGTTTAGCCAAAGCCATCATTAAATTAGCTCCCACCAGCTTCGTCTGGTGAAAATCTCCTCCAGACATATCAGGAGCCTCACGGCGGCTTCTCTCATTCATGGTCTTCTTGCTCAGTTTGATCAGTTTAACCAACCAGCCGTGTCTCGGTAGGTTTGACCCGACTCTCTGAACCTCCTTCAAACCGATTCCTCTCTGCTGTGCTCAGCGTCGGAGGCCTTCGCAGAACAGCTCGACTTACACTGAGGTTAAATTACACACAGTTGGCCAATTGCTATTGGCCTCCTGAGTCGAATTTAAAGACGCAGCATGCAACTTTTATACTTAAAAAAAAAAAAATCTATTTTTTACATAATTGTTCAAATGTACAACATGAGTTGAACCTCCGGTGCCTTCTCCCTGTGATGCTGGCATCTGCAGAAATGTACCACTCTGTCAGAAACAACCAATCAGAGCCAGGAGGAGGGGCTTTGTGCTGTCAATCACGCCTGTGTACAGGCAGCTCCCCACAATAAAGCCTGTTGTGAATGTTCAGGCTAGTTAGAATAGCCAACGATAACAGCGGCCATTAAGTTGTTTCTCCGCCGTTAGCAAATTGAGCTGCGTCCACACAATCCTGATTGACAGCGATAAGACCCGCCTCCTGCCTCTGATCGGTTGTTTCTGACCAAGCGGAGAAGAAATGCCACCTGGTGTTAGAAATTGTACAATAGAACCACAGGGAAGCTCGACTCAGTGTCATGTCATTCAGTCATGGTGAGAGTTTAAACAAATCTAAAAGAATAAATACTTGAGGAAAACTGGTATTTATAGGGTACAAATGTTCTAGTGGGGGTTAAAAAAAGGGAAACATTTTATAAACAACATCAGCTAAAGCTTTGTCACCACCAACAGTTTAACAGTTTATCAGCTCTTGTCCCTTTTTTTTCTGGCCTATCAAGTGTTTTGCAGTTGGTTTTAATGTAAGCGCATGAGCTAAGAAAAGCCCCCCGCGCTACCTGGGATCTGCTGACGCCGAGTGTCAAACTGGGTGCTGAGAGCGGGGGGGGCGGCGCCCCCCACCCCAGCTCCTCCACCCGGCTGCACAGAGTGACATCACAGATGTGTCTGACTCATCATCAGAGTTTTACAGAGAGGGAAGACGATGAGCTGAAATCGCGGCGCTAGTAATTACAAATTCAACTAAAGGAAGCTTCGGCAAAGTTTCATTTGAAACAAGTTGAGAAACGCGTACGGTAAATCAAAGAAATATCTGTGAGGTGGGGAATTCGGGACCTGTCACAAGACTTAGAGGTGAAGTAAGATGAGAAGCGGCTGGAGTCGGCTCTGACAGACGAGGCTGACCAACCATTTCGCCTGCCGCTCCCCCAAAACAGTTATTTATAGCTGCTGTACGGGTGTAGACAGCAACGTTCTCTCGCCCTCTTTTCTATTTTTCTAACAACGCCACCGACTGCTACGCAGAGACATCCAGGCCTCGAGGGCCGGTCTCCTGCAACTTTTAGATGTGTCTCCACTTCAACACACCTGAGTCAAATAATGAGGTCATTACTCAGGACTCTGGAGAACTTGACTGCACTTAGGAAGTGATTCAGCTATTTGATTCAGCTGTGTTGGACCAGGGAGACCATCCAAGAGTTGCAGGACACCGGCCCTCGAGGCCTGGAATTGCCCTGCCCTGGTTTAAAGTTTCTCCACTAATTTTCAATGAGATTAGAGTCCACATCTCCAAAGGCACGGCCATTCATTTCCTCTAGAGCGTCAGCAGGACAGAGAGCGTCCAAGTGAAGAAGTCTTCCTGCATCGCGGTCAGCAACATCTGAGCTATATTGGTGCACAAGGTGACGTAGCAATGATTCCCACAACCCCCCTCAGCTCTGCTCCGCCTGAACTCGGCCTCTCTCTCTCTTTCTGCTCTTACCTCACTCTCATCTCTGGTTAAAGCAGGCGTTGCTTCTTCTTCTTCTTCTTTTTTTTTTTTTCTTCTTCCCCATCTGTCATCCTGTCAACCTCACAAATACCGATCACACCCTAAACACTGGTCCCGCTTTAGCGACTTGTCAACCAATCGCAGTGCCGCTCTCACTCTGCTGCCCCCATTTAAAAAAAGTTTAGAAATATATAGATTAATATAGTTTAGTAAGAAATAATATTTTCTTATGCAGCAAATTGTGTCACCTGAACTGATGCAGAGAGTCACTTTTACTTCCTTACTGAACACATAGTTTGGTTATTTGTTTGTTTAGCTATGACAAAAGAGAGAAATGAGAAAAAATCTGATCTAATGCAAAACACATTAGACAAAACATGATGAATAAATCTGATCAAATTAAAAACAAATTACAGATATAATGGTTTGTGATGCTGTTTGCTTAATTTCTTTACTAGAAATTGTTGTCTTTGTAAACCTATTCTGGGAAATGCATAAATATTATTTTTCTGGATTAGAAACAAGCTAAACTTACATTAGGTTGACACAATCAAGACTGGGAACCTGATATACCAGAAGAATCAGAGATCCATCTGAAAAACTAAAGAAAAATGTTAAAGAAAAAGTGTTTGTGTGTGTGTGTGTGTGTGTGTGTGTGTGTGTGTGCATTTTGAATCCGCCCATATATCCAAATAATGTGTAAACTACAATAATACACAAGCAATAGAAACATCAGGCCGATAAGAATCACTGGGTAACAAAATGTATTGTTATCGCCTCATTATTGTAATAAATAAAAGAAGGTTGTCAAAGGATTTTGTATGTCCTGTTAAGAATGTGAACTCTGGGTTAAAACTGTGTTAAAAAATAAATCGGTAGAATTTGCCTGGAGGATTTGGCTCTCGTTGTTTTCCTGTCTCTACTGAGCCTCAGAAAACTTTGAAGGTTTAACGGTTTTATTCGCACCATAAAAACGTGTTTTAGGAGCTCCCGCATGCGGACAGACATGGATAACGTTTCCCCCACCCAGGACAGACGTAGCTTTGCCTCATCTGTTACTGAGCAGCACGAGCAGAACACACAGATGTTGGAAAAGGCTGACGGGGGCAGAAAGGCATGGCCGCAACATTTGAGGGTTACACAGATTTTTAATTTTTTAAAATTTATTTATTTATTTGTTTTTGAATGTGAGTTTTGCTAACATTGTACTTTATTTAAAACTCACAGGCCCACATCAGGCGAGTTGTGTGAACATTTCTAGATTTTTATCAATATAAACAATACTTGAATATATGAGCCAAATTTTGGATCAAAACATAAGGCTATATGGAAAACCAAACAAAAATAATTCATAAAAATAACATGCTTAGAAAAGAACAGAATTAGGCAACAGGAAAAAAAGAAAAACTTTTAACAAATCCTGCAATTATGTGTCTGGTGAATTTTTGGTTAAGACATATTTACTCTTCATTCAGGGAAGTTACTCTCAGTGGAGGATCCAGATATTTTTTTTAAGCAAGAGTAGCAATACTTCTAGTGTATTACTTAAGTAAAAGTAAAAAGTGCAGCATAGTAAAAATACTCCAAAAAGTAGATTTTTTTCCCCAAAACATTACTCAAGTATAAGCAGCTGCTACCCAACCCTGATTGCAAAATCAATCAGTCAAGTTTATGAATAGCGTGTTGCAGCAGCAGGTGCTAAAGGGCTTTACGTAACAAAAACACAAAATTACAAAGTTGTAAAGAAAACACCGTACTCTACAATATCTTTTATTGTAGTGTTCTGGCAGCATTGTTAGCGAACGTTGCTTTATTGGAATCACAGTAGTCTAAGAAATATTGCTTCTATTCGTGCACGTAAACCATTAACACAATGGCAAGTATTCGTTCAGTGGAGATTTATTCTGGACTAAAAAAAAAAATTATCGAGACGCTACAATATACCAACAATAGTAATAATAATCCTCATCATCAACATAAATGTCAATGTTTACAAATGACTGCTTCCCTTTTTGGAAGTTTGTGCTGAAATCCAGGACCGACTGAGTGACTAAGACATGATTTAAAACGTCCTGCTGTGATGTTGCTTTTCACTGATGAAGATGGATTAGTATGGCCGTCTCAGATGTTCGTGAGGAGACGCGCCGCAGGGCAAAGCGGTCTAGATGCCAGGCCAGCTCGGGGACAAAAACCCGGCGCATTGGAGGAAAACGCTCAATCACACACTAACGTGTAAAAAGTAGAGGCTCAGCAGACCATATGGCTCAACATGTCTCATCCCACGGAGGCGCTGGCACAGCAGGCCGCTCAAATAACAATTAATTTCCGACGAGTCCAAACACCGCGGGCGAGGGAACTTCACAACTTTTTCCGGCAGCTGCTCCGTAAACGCTCTGAAATGAACGGAAGAGAACGTGAGAGCAGGAGAAATCCCTTTGAAAGCCAGTGAGCAGAATGGGTTGGATATGCCCTGTGTGACGGCCGCCAGGGGATTCCCTGGGAGCGCAGTCAGAGTTATACTCTATAAAAGAAGGATTACGCCGTCGCCTTTTAACTTAAAGAACATGTGGCATCTCCGAGCTGCATCCTCTTTCACTGGCTTTATTCCCTGACTATCAACTTCTATGGAAAGACAGGCAGTGGTTGTCAGACAGAAGGAGGTTTTATCTTGAGCCTGGTGAAGGCTGCTTATTGCCGGGAAGGTTGCTGCCCTCCTAACTGTGCGATGACGAGTCACTGACAGCTGTCCCTGAGCTCCAACAGACCCACACGTGAAAATATGCCCGCAATGTAACTTTTCTCAGTGCTGAGCTCTTTGTTTGTCATGCCGGAAGTTACATCCCGACTAAACCCACAGGGGCAAGAGATACCATTAAAACCCTGTTGCGGATGGCAGCACCTGCACTTTTACAATCAGGAAGTGGCCTGTCAGGACCGCAATCCCCTCCCAAGCCCGGTCTCCCTCCAGTGCAATCGATTATTAGGGAGTTAATTTGTCAGGAAACTCTTTGGAATGGACTTTAACCTGGTGATGACAAACAGGAACCCTCCAGGTCCTCCGTCGTCAACACACTGGTTATTTTAGGCTTCCTTGCTGTCTCTGGTTTCTAATCTCTTCTCCAACCAAACACACGTGTCTGCCTTGGCCTAGAGGTTCCTCCTGTTTCTGCGTCTGTGTCAGCACTGCATTGCCACTTTGTGTGATTCACCCTCATTGTCTTGTTTTCCTCTCCAGCCCACATGGACGTCTCTTCATCATCCGTCCCTGACACCTGACGCTGGTGTTGGTGGAGCGGCTGATAGCAGGCGCCAGGAATAGTAGGTTATTGTTTCTGCCATCACACAGCGCAGGAAATCACATCGTGAAATGCAGGGAGTTATCTTATTTCCTGTCGAGGTGCCGCCACTCTGGTTCTGGTTCTTGGAATATCTAAAATCGCGTCTCGGGCTGATATAAACATGAAGAATATTTCCTGGACGTCTTCTCAAGTCCATGTAGTGTGAGAGCTTGTGTATAGCGTGGCGAATGTGCGGTGGGACGACGGGTGTGAAATGTACAGACTCCAACTCTTTCAGGATGGGGAATATCATTTTTGCTGTCATGCCACGGTTTTGTTTCGCGTCCATACTTAAAGATGTCATGTGCAACATTAGAAAAAATATATAGTTTGCATATTTGCTTACAAGAAAAGTGATGCACATGAGCTGCGTGCACTATGTATGCAAGTTGTGAAGCCAGCGCTACAGGATGTTTTAAATTTAAATAGCATTAATATTGCAACAGAATCAGATTCCAAGACATAATGCTGGAGCTTCACTGACATTGTGCCACTGAGAATAATAATATTGTGATCCTTTGTCAGAGTTTGTTCTCTCAATATAATGAGTTAGGAGCTGGAAAACTAGATCCCCGCATTACTCTTGTTGATCATTTCTATACGTCGTGTCAAGATCCTCCGATGGTCCTCTTGTGAGCTCAAGAAAATAACGATACCTTTCTTATGACAAAAACATCCAATGTTATTTTGACTTGCTCATTAGTATCTACTTCATGTTATTTGGGAAAAAAAATTACATCAGAAATGTTAACTGCAGGCAAGTCCAGAGTTTCCCCCAGAAAACTCGCTAAGCCCGATGCTCGGAGCGCGAGGGCAGTCATCCAGCCGCCAGTCGTGTTTTTGAGGTAAAACATGTTGATATGTGACAGGAAATTTTAAAATATCACTTGATAGTATTGGAAGACTGGACGATTAATACCTAAACACCAACTATAAAGTCTTTAAAGAAAGGCGATCATTAAAAAAAATACTCAAATAAATTAACAATGCTAAGCCTGGCGGGGGCACAAGTGAAACCTGGTGGCCCGCCAGGCTTAAAGTACACTGAGGAAAACCCTGCAACCCTGTTATCTTGTTCTTATTCCTGCAGCAAAAACATTTTTCCCAATGCCAAAACTGGCTTTTCCCGTTGCCTTTCAAAGCCAAATTAATATAGAAAGTATTTGTAAGAATGATAAGAAATTATTATTTTATTTTAAATCAAACAACTTTTCTGGTCATTGCCACTAAGTGTTAGCTGGTATTTGTGTTACCACCTAAAAAACAGACAAAAAAAACCCCAGCATAACAAAACATCATAGTTAGAGAAAGGTGATATATTTTAATCATAATGAATATTGATAATGTTGAATCAGGATTTCCTGCTGCTGCTCACCTACAACAAAAACCCCCAAATCTCCGCAGACAAGATGGCGACCGTGTCATAGTAAAATAACGGTAGATTTGTTACATAAGCACAGGTACGATGCACAACCTGACCCAGTTTTAGAAAGTGTCTGTTGTGTAAGGCTTACGCTGACAGACGGGCCCACGCACCTTCACATGACTCATCGCTGAATCAAGGAACAGCCACGAAACCCTGCGTCTCGCTCCCAGCATCCCACTCTTCAGGACAATGACGGCTTCAAACCGGAGGGGAAACCTTCAGCAACCAAACGACAGGAGAAGACGCTGCACATCTTCTCCAAATGAGCTCAACTTCACTTCTTTACATGTTACATGTGAGGAACGTAAACCAGAGAAAAGGCTAGAAATTATTTAAAAGTAGAAGAACACGCTACTCACACGTGTAGCTTTTCTGTGTGTGATGCAAAATGTTCTTTTAGTTCATTTAGTGAAAGCAGAATCTTCACCAATGTTAACAATTTGCAACGTAATCTGCTGGATTTCTCGCACGTGCACGTTATATATCATCGACTGCTATTTCTGAACACATGTAAATGCCTGAAAGTGATCTGAAGTTGTTACTAAGGCTGACTTAGTAAGCTGGCAAAACAGACACAAAAACATCACTGAGATTTATATTTTAAAAAAAACAAACATCAGCACAATCACCAAAAGTAATAAAGCAAATATTAAAACAAACAAAAAAAAAAACAACTTAAAATTACATTATTTGGTGTCCATAATTACTTCTTCTGATAGCAAAAAGATCCTTTTTTTCCCCAATTTAATCATAGAAACAAACTTGTCCATAAAGGCTCTGTCTTTTTTTTTGTTTAATGCAGAATGTCCCCTTTAAAAAATAAGAGAGAAAGAAAAATTTATCAAACTGCAAAATGATTGCTTCAAACTGGCAGCGCACGAGGCGCATCGAGGCGTCAGAAATACGACACCACGTTCCCCCACGTTTCTCACTCGCAGTTCTAGATGTTGAGATTTGGGAGTTAAAACCTTAAACTCCAGTCAGACTTTGCTGCCATTTTGTTTTTACATCTTTTAACTTCCTTTCACTGTCTTTAAAATGTAGTACGTGAACTTTTTTTTTAATGCATAACAGTGAAATTAAAAACACACCATTGGATATGGCGTTGGAAGAATCACAGCTTTATTCACACACACAGCTGCACAAGTTTTCCTAAAAGACAGATCGAGTGGTTTTCTCCTTCTGCCAGAACGCAAAACTACACAAATTATTTTAGGTTTAGGTTTCACTCTGTTACCAGTATTTCGATCTTTATTGTTTCATGTTCAGCGTGATGGTGTCTGAACTGTATTTTCTGTGGAGAACAAAGAAGTCATTTAGCAGACGTAGTCTAGTAGACATCTTCAGCTGGTGTGGTTCCCTTTCTCACTGCACTGCGTCTGACAATCCAAAACGTTTGAAAAATCTGTCACTCCCCTCCGCAGTGGCAGTGTTGCACCAAAAGCCACGACAGCAAATGACACAAAAACCTCTGAAGACGACACTGAGCACAACTTTCTCCTTCATAAAATGCAAACACTGCAAAAATGAAGTGTTTGCACTTCATTTTTGCAGTCAGATTTAAGCGGTTGAAGGATTTCTCTTTTGTCTTTGGTAAAACACCAGGAGCCATTTCCAACGCTGATGCTAGAACCTCATGTACATTTGCATTGTATTTACCCAGAATGCCCTGTGCCACTGCACTTCCTGCTTTTGGAGCAGTTTCCTCTGCATATGGTTTTGAACCTTGCAAAAACAAACACTATATGCTCTGAAAAGAAGTGAAGAATTAATGGAAAACCAATATGTAGAAACCAGGGTGAAAAATGAGCCATTTGCAAGAATTTGGGACCACAGTGAACCACAGTGAGTTATCATCCACAATGAAAACACTACAAAACAGTGGGTGACTCCAAGAGAGCCTCCACAACTCATCCATGTGAGCAAAAACAAAAAAACAAAAAAAAAAGAAGCAAGGACAACATCTAACGCAATAAAGTCAGTGTTCGTGACTCAATAATGAGAGAGAGATCGGGAAACAACAAGATCGACAGGAGAGTTCCTGTGAAAGCTTCCCAAACTGAACACAATTGCAAAAAAAAAAAAAAAAAAAGAATAAATAAATAAAAGTACATCTTGCTCTTCATCTGGACAACTGGGAAAACGTTCAGTGGCCAGAAGAGACCAAAGTGGAGCTTCTTAGAAAGCGTGCATCTCGTCAAATCTGGCTTAAAACTAACACAGTAGTTTCATAAAATAAAAACCCACAGTGAAACACGGTGGTAGGAGTGTGATGGCCTGGGGCTGCGTCGCTTCATCAAGATAAATGTTGTTTTTTGCTTAAGCTCATCTGTTTGTGAGCTTAAGCTCAAGCACTGATCTCAAGCCGAACCATTCACCTCTGAATGGTTCATAGGAAAAAGCAAAAACAAAAAAGCCTCAGTGGGTTTAAAACCATTTCACATTTAGGTCCAGGTGTCCTAGACTTTTTCCATCTACTTTGCTCATGGGCTCCACCTGAACATTCGAGGGTGTGAATCTGTGAGGGAGCAAATATTTTTAACAGCCGTGTATGTTTTGAGTAACTCTAAATATCACTGTCTTATGTTACAGAAACGCTGTTCAACTCATTTGTCAATAGGAGACACAATCACTAGAAATACGCTTTTTAAAGTGGAGCGTGTTTGCAAAAAGGGACGCTGAAAAAATGTGGCGCCATGCGTCCACCTTTCCACACAGCGACCACAACCTTCATTTATCTTGACATTGGCCATGAAGCAGACGGTCCCCAGCTGTCAATAAGCCCTCAAACTGTCAGCTGTGCTGCCGCCTCCTCCGCTTGGCAGAGGCGCACCGCACAATCGAGCTCCACTGCTGCACTCTGAATATCACGCATTGCTATCCATTACCACCGCTGCAGACTCTGTTACGATTGCTGAGTTGTTAAGTTATATATCAGCCCTAACTGAGACTCCAAGCCCCCCCCCCTCACCCCCTGATTTAAAGACCCATTTTAGGTGTGAGCAGCGCCAGTCGGAAAAGGGGATGAGCTGGAGATGTGGCAGCTCTGATAATTTACCCACCTGGCTCTCTACTCAGAGCGGCACGCACCAGAGCGAGAACAGCCTCGTGTTCTCGGTCTCACAGAGGAGAATTACAGAAAAAGAGCAACATCTTGCACCCAACCATGTCTACATGCTGCCATATATATCCCAGCTTCTTGTTATATAAACAGTTATACAAACATGTTTCAAAAGTAATTGTGCTTTACAACCCCAAACGATAGATAGAAAGATACATTTTTAGAGTGCCTTCGCGCCAGCCCCGATTTCAATCAAACTCTAGTTCGATTGGGGAGGTGGGAATGCGCAATCTACTGATGCGGACCAAAAAAACTAAATTCTGAAATCCTGAGAACCTGGGCCTCGGTTCGGTTGAAATGAAATCATATGAATAGTGGACCAGAAACCATCCCAAAAGCAGGGCATTCTGGGTAAATGCAACCAAAGCAAACACAAGAGTCTGGCGCTCTCGGGTGAAATGGCTTTTGTTTTACCAAAAACAAAAGAGAAATCCTACAAGCACTAAAGTCTGTCGCTATGCCATATTTGTTTACATTACATGACAAAGAAAATTGCTCTCATGTCTTCTTCAGAGGTCTTCCTGTCGTGAAGTGGCTCTTGGTGCAGCGCCACCACAGGTGAGGGGGGCGAACTGGTCTCCCAAACCAGTGTGAAAGTGAACCGCACCAGCTGTTACAAATGTTGCAACTCTGGTTCCCAGTCAAACCTCGTCTATGGGTATATCTGGCGTAAAACACCCTAAAAAAAGAGAATGACAATATATCTAAAAATAAATGAGAAAGGGAGGAACCATCTGTCACAAAGCGAGATGTCTAAATCTCTTGTGTCACTTTTTTTGCAAAAGCAAATGGAAATAAGTTGAATAGCTTTCTGACTGAAGAGCTGTAAGTTTGAATTCCTGCACTTTACTCACTATGACTCAATAGGAAAAGGCTGTTTAGATTGGAAAACGTGCTCCAGTCCCCCACCGGCCCCACTCATTCCAGCCTTCCCCAGGCTCAGCTGTTGGTGCCAGCTTCCCAGAGGGACTTGAAACCGGTGGGGGTTGATTGGAAGAGCGCGTTTTCTGGAAACCCATACCCTCCTCCTGTCACACCTTTGGGGCAACATGCATTCAGTACATACTGCGAGTTCATTGGTCACATGCGTCACATATTGATCTGCATGCGTGACGCATGACCTTGTTCAAATGCACACTCACACAATGGTGGAGATGTGCGTTTGCAATTGATCTACAAGAGGGTTTATGCAGCACTTTGTTTTAAAGCAAACGATATCAACACCATAAGCAAGATTTGAAGGAAAAAAACCTAACAAAAGGATGTTTAGGAGGAACCCTGGAGTTATTCTGGGAGAGCAAAGAAGTTCGTTTTGCACCGAGTCCCTGAAATGTGAAAAGAGACGCAGCAACATCAGCGTGCAGTCCTCCCTTTTCGCCGTCTTTGTCGCTAACAAATGACAGTAAAATGGCAGATTTCAGTGTGGAGTCCTCCTACCCGTGTTTTACCTTGGCAAAAGAAAAGAGCTCACCAGCAACGCTGACAGGCCTGGAACAAGCACCTGACTCACTTATGACTCGTGACGTCAAGCATGGGGATTAATTGTGCTGCGTTCGAGCAGAGAGTCCACACGTAATTAAACGACGGACACAAAAATTGAAGTGGGCTATTTCTAAACTTTTCCTTCCGCTTGTCATTTGCGACGACTTGCTTTTAAATCTGTCAAATGAGTTCAAGGTCAGGGAGAAGAACCCTGAGCATTTTGCAAAGATGGCGAAGAAAGCAGCAGAGCTGGAACGATGCTGTTCGGGGCCCAGCCAGAGCTGAAGAATCACGGATATCTCTCTCAGTGTTGCTCATATTTGATCATTTACTCTCTTCTGAGTCAGTAAAGCTCGTTTTATGATTAACTGGGGTATCAAAAGCACATTTCTGTTATTTTTCTGGGTGAATTTTAGACTCAAGTTGACAAGAAACCATGTAAAATTTACAATAATTTAATTAATTTTATTATTCCCTGAGCCAAGCAAAGACTTCAAAGCTCACTGTTTAGCATGATAGTAGAGTTGTCAAAATGCTAAATATTTCAACATAGTTAATAAAAATTAAAAAAAGCATTTATTTAAAAATACTCACTTGGCTTGGCACTGTGTGTGTGTATTTTCCAATGATGTTGTATAACATGCATATGTTTGTTGTTTTCTCTCTTTCTGTGGTTTTAGTGGCAGATTTCAAGGGTGTTGACTTATCTCTGTGCTTCCTTCTCTCCTTTACTCCTATCTTCTTTCCTTTTAAACATTTTCCCCACCTTTCTCAGTTTTTTGTCTCTGTGTCCATTATATTTGAGACAGACACAAAGAAATCCATATAAAAATTTCATTTATACACCAAGTGACGCGTCATGGCGAATGCCGTAACAGTCTGCTTATGAAAGTTGTGACTCACTTTAACGCTTCTCAGTGCCACACTGCCGTATGGAGGCTGTTAAAAATAAAAATAGAAAATACTCATTTGCGTCAAATCGGTTTGATTTGAATCAAGTGGGATTTTTCTTTGTATTTACAAATTGGCACAACGTTCTATAATAGGGGAGATAAAAACGCTTGTATCCGTTTGTGCAGAAATCCTCACATGTTCTTTAAGTCGCTGAAAGGTGCTGGCATGCAATGGGACGGTTTAAGTTGACCATCCGATGTTAAAAACCAAGAGCCAGGAAAAAACAAACAAACAAAAAAAAAAACATGCTAAAGTTATTGGCTAGCAATTTAACAAACTGCTTTGTAAATAAAAATAGTCATCAGCAGGAGCTTAATACTTGCAATTCTCAAAAAAAAAAAAAGAATATAGTGAGAAAGTGAAACAGATTTATTTTACAGAGTAAAATATTATTACAAGCTTTTCTTTTTTTTTGCAATGTTAATGATTATGGCTTACAGGTGAAGAAAACCCAAAGTTAAGTGTCTCAGACATTAGACCGATCAATAACAGATGTTTCAGGCACAAATGTCAGGCTTCTGAAGAGTATGTTGGTTCTTATGCACTCAATACTTGGTTGGGCCCAAGTTAGCATGAATTACTGCGTGAATGTGCTGTGGCATCGTGGCGATATGCGTAGGTGTAATGGAAGCCCAGGTTGCTTTTATAGCTGCCTTCAGATCATCTCTCTTGTTGGGTCCGGAGTCTCTCGTCTTCATCTTGTCAACAGCCCATAGATTTTCTGTAGGGTTTAGGGAATTTGCTGACCAATCAAGAACAGGAACACCAAGTTCTTTGGAGCAGCTTTTGGTACCTTTGGCAGTGAGCAGGCGCCAGGAAAATAAAATCAGCATCTCCATACTGCTTGTTAGCAGAGGGGGTCGGGTTTGGAGCGCTCTAGAATTTCCTGGTAGATGTTTACGTTGACTCTGGACTTTGGAAAACAATGGACCAAAGCCAGCAGACAATGTGGAAACTTCACCTCGAGCTTAAAGCAACGTGCAGTCGGTGCCTCTCCACTCTTCCTCCAGACTCTGGGACCTTAATTTGCAAATCAGATTCACTTTCATCTGAAAACAGTCCAGCTCCTTTTCTCCTCAGCCCAGAAAAGAAAAACACCTCTGGCGTCTCCGGCCTGACATGGGGAATGAGATGTTTGGCCTCATCTGTATCGTAGTTCTTCTGTTATGGGTTTTTTCTTGACAATCCTCTCAACGCTGCAGTTCTTCCGTTTCCTACCGCTCTTCTTCCTTCCCTGCTTTTTGTCAACATGCTTGGAAACAGCACTCTATTAACAACCAGGGTCCTGAGCAATGAGCTTTTGTGGCTTCCCCTCCCAGTGACGGGTGTCTATGACTGTCTTCTGGACTTCTGCCCAGCCAGCAGTCTTCAGCATGATGGTGTAGCCTACTGACCCAGAGAGAGAGAGAGAGCGCTTCAGAAACCTCTGTACGTGTTTTGAGTTCATTAGCTCAAAACACCATGATTAGGGTGCGACACCATCAGTTTTCAACACTGATGCTTTTCATGACATTTTTTCCATCATGTTTGTTGTGTCTCCAACACGGCTTCTGGCAAACTGCAAACGGGACTTCTTACTCTGTTCCTTTAGAAATGTCTGTCTTCTTGCCCCTCTTCCACAAAGACCATGTTAGTGCAGCGCACGACTCAGAGTTGAGCTGTGGATCTGTGCGTCTGGTCCAGAGATCAGAGCGCTCCTTGTTCAGCTTGTGAGTTTGGGTGGACGGCCTCGTCTTAGTAGGTTTACATTTGTTCCATGCTATTTCCATTTCCAGATGGATTGAACAGTGATGTGTTCAAAGCTTAGGAAATCTTTTATAGCCTCGGCTTGCTTTAAACCTGTCCATCCCTTTCTCCCTGACCTTTCCGCTGGACTTCATGAAGCTGTTTCCTCTTAACCTCTGAGGCGTCACAGAGCAGCTGGATTTGTACCGAGATCAGATTACACACAGCTCGACTCATTAGCAGTCATCAGGCAACTTCTGAAGGCACTCAGAGAGAAGGAGGCTTAATACTTTTGCACATTGCACTTTTCAGTTTTTTTTTTATTTGTAAAAACAAAGTTTTGAATCATGTATAATTTCCTTTCTACTTCCCTTTGTGTTGGTCTTTCACATGAACTTACAATTAAATCCATTTGTGTTTTGTGGTTGTAATGTGACAAAATAAGGGATATAAATACTTTTACAAGCCACTGTATAAAACAGCTGAAATGCAAACTCTTATTCTAAAGTATTTAAAGTACATCCAGGTATTCGCTCACTTAACTTTCTGATTGGGAAAACCTTAATCCAAGCAACGACTTCTGTTGAATAAGTCATAGATAAAACAAGACGCCTGCTGTACATTTTGAGTTAAAGTACAACAAAGAATCTGATCATCCTCTTATTAACATGATTATTGCTCTTTGCAGTGCTGCCAACAGGTACTGGTTCTGTGGTCTCGAAAGCGACTTAAAAGCGCTTAAAAAACACTTGCGGATGTTGTGTTTCTGACTGCCTCGGAAAAAATGTGATTAACACAAAATATATTCACTCAGTGTATAAATACAGTCGACCCAGCGCCGTGCCGGCTCAGTCCCGTCACGGTTTCGTTAACGCAGGCCTCGGAAGCGAATCCTGAAACTGTTGACAATATCAGGATTAAACGGTGTACAGTCAAAGTAAGGTGTTGTTCTCATCAGTAAAGACACATGCATGATGACCGTGAAGGCTCTCCTTTGTCACTACTGTGTTTTTGTGTCAATACGGGGGAATAAAGACGCTTAAGCGTGCTCATTTCTGTCATAAAAAAAATCCCGATTCTCCCAGAATAAGAAACATTCAGAGGAAGTTCAACGGAAGAGATTAAATGCGTTCATAAAATCAGAAAATATGTGATTGTATCATTAGATTAATAACAGTATATACAAGTTAATTGGAGAAACAGCAAACTGAGGGAAGAGTATTTTTGGTTGCACTCAGAGAAATGATGGGAATAAAATCGTATCGATTGCCATCTGTTTTGTGAAAAAGCAAATCAAACTTATAAAGCTCTTGGTGTTGAAACATTCTCTGTGCAAATGCTTTTAATCAGCTTCATAGCACAAACCGAACCTGCTGGAAAATCTATTGCCAATGTGTTTTTGATGGAAATCACAAAAATCAATCTTATAGTTTTCACTTCATATTTTAAATGAAGTTAAAATATTTTAACTTCATTTATATTATGTTTATATTCATTAATATATTTTTTTTGCTTTTCTGTCTTTATCATTGTTAAACAAGCCATTGTTTTATTAATGAGCTTAATGCTAATGTAATGCTGAATGTTAGGGGAAAAGGTCAGAACAAGGACTTTTCCTTTAAATCGTGCCAGAAACCCCACAATTATCATGTGGCATAAGAAAAAAAAAAAAGAGAGATTTCACAATTGGTAGTAAGTGGTAAAACGTACTGCTTCTGGTCACAGACTTCCTATTCATCCGTGCTCAGACGTTTTCATGGTTAAGTTCATACGGAGGCCAGCGAGTTGATCTACTTCAGGCAGTTTGGAGACTGAAGGTGAACCCCAACCTGAACGACGCCGCAGCGGGCCCCGCCTTGAGCCATGCAGCCGCCAGCCGTTCGACACTGGGATCATCCGCAGCTGGTGCAGTGTGTCAACACAGCAAGGAGCACTTGCTTAAGCTGGAGGCGAAGGGAAGGAGACGACTTTGAGGTTACTTACAGCAGTAAAAGTGAGATTCCTCTGAGTTCAGGTGAATCAATCACCTCCTCTGCTAGCATCCAGTCCCAGGATCAGGGTTTAAGATTTCAGATCACAAACATGGTGCAGTGTTTGCATCCTCACTGTGATTTGGAGTTTTTTCATTTCTCATAGTTTTTTTTTTTTTTTTTTAATTACCCCAGTTGAATTGAACATTTCTTCTAATCTGAGTATACTATATTTAATACCTGCAGCCTGTGAGTTTCTTAAGTTGTACATTTCCCCATACACAGTCTCCTATTTGCTGCTGATACACCTGAATGTCACTTCTGAGGGACAATAAAGGACATTTATTATAAACTATCCCATTAAATATAATTTATCTGCAAGGAGTGAAAGCCACAGAATTTATCAAAACTGTCATGTTGTATGAGATAAATAATCTGTGTACAAAATAATAATAATTGAGCTTCTCTGCCTTCTCGTGTTATCTGCAGAAATACACCGCTCAGTCTGAAGCAACCGATCAGAGAACTGTGAATTATCCTCATGTACACGCTGCTCAGACCTTCCCCCCTGTACTCTGCTATCTCACAGCTGATTCATTACACCAGAGCCTGTCATGAATGCTAACACTAATTAGCAAGGTTAACGATGACAGTAGATTTTTATTTTTCTGCGACGGTAAGTTGTTTCTCTGCCATCAGCACAGTGAGCAGCACGTACATGAGAGTGACTGACGGCGCTAAAACCTTCCGCTCTGATTGGTTGTTTCTGACCAGTGGCGGAGCATTCTGCAGATGGCGGTTGGACCACCGAGAGGAAGCAGAGGAGTTTGATTTTTTTCAGATGATCTGTCTTACATTATACTGAGATGACAGTGACCTTGAAATGTAAAAAAAAAAACAGATTTTTTTTTACTTTTTGAAAATTTAATAAAAGTTTTTTTTGAACTATTTTGCATATTTTTTCTTAAACTTTATTCAAACACATGCATGTTCAGCGAGAGAGAAGTGGCCCTCTTAAATTCCCCGTTTTTGATTGATTGAGCTGATCTTTTAGGTGATGCCAAGTAAGTGCAACTTGAGTAAAATAGTGAACAATTAGATTTAATTGCCCAAATAAGAGCTCATTTTTGCAAATTAGACCATAAGCAGACACAATAGTCTAGTTTTCTGCCTGATGTGTTTTATCAGTCTATGGTTCAAAATATTTTTTAAGGTTAAGGTTCAGCAAAAAAATGAATGTTGTATTTTGTAAACTTCTTAGACTGATTCATTCGAACCAAGCTGATCCTGATCCACTCTTTAGACGTCTCAAAAAAAAAGTGCAATCGGTCTTGTGTTGTTCAGGTTGTTAATATCTGGCACTGAGCTGCCTTGTTACTCGTTTCAAATAAGTAACGAGAACATAAAAAGAAAATAAAAACTGCGGCAAGAGCTGAAATATAGGGCGAAAATATCCTGACATTCGACCTCAAGCTGAGAAAACCCTCCACTGTGAATGAATTAAAACAATTCTGCAAAATTCCTCCACAGCTGGAAAAGGCTCAAGTTTTCCTAAACACTTTTTTTTGGCAGTTGCTGTTGCTAAGGGAGACCCAACAAGTTGATTTGTTTAGTCGACAATCTCGTTTCCATGTAGGTTTCAATGATTTTCTCCCATAATAGTGAACGCCTTCAGTTAAAAACTGCATTTTGTGTTTGCTTGTGTTGTCTTTGAACGATATTTAAATTAGTTTGATATTCTGAGACACATAAGTGTGACAAACACGCACAAAAACAGGGAAGTAAGCAAAGGGGCAACTTGTGTAAAACTTGTGCCTGCTTTTGTTTTAATTTTTACTTCTCAGTTTGTTCCTCTAATATTTAAAAGAAACATTAGAGAAAGGAAAATGCATGAAAGTTGCTATTAGCTGACATATGTAAACTGAATCTATACGGTGTTTGAATTATTACAACGAATAAAATTTAGGACGTTTAACAAGATCATTTCGCTTTAAAACTCAACTTGAAAAATCTTCTCAGTCGTTTTATTTATTTTTTTTACACTAGTAGAATATCGACAAACTTTTGCACACATATGTAATTGAAGCTAATTTGATTCTGGTGCAAAGCTTGGCAGCTGATATGTGATCCTAAATGTCCCAAAGTAAACCCTGTGAATCTAGACACGAAAGCTCAGATTCTTTCAGAAAGTTGCACACAAACCAACAAATTAACCCCCAAAAAGAAAATACCAGTCATGCATGCTTTTGTTTTCTAACACAAAAGCAACACAAAAAAATAAATAAATAAATAAAAAAATTAACTAATAAAGCACAAAGTGTGAAACAGAGTAAATTAGACAGAAAACTTTCTTGTGGCACTGCGCTGAGAAAGACCTGCAGGGTCAGTGCAGGTAAAATTTGGCCAAACTCGCCGCGTCTCAGTGATATACGGCCGGCAGCTGAGACGGAGCGGTAAGACGAGCGAAGCAAGATGAGGTCCGAGCACTAATGGGGAAAAGATGTGCCAAAACATGTTGATCGTGCTTCACTAATCCTGCTACCACAAACAGCTCAGACATATCAGCACCGAATGAAAGACAAAACAAGACCCGCCTAATCGTCCCAGCGGCCGTCACATCTGAGACGTTCAACAAAACAGCACACAGAGCTGCCGAAGCTGCAGCCATCGCTCCACGTGAGCAGAGGACAAAAAGACGTCTTTGCAGGTCAAAGTCAGGCGGGAGGAAAAATCTGGTTGCCCATCAGCTTTCTGTTCGTACCTGAATGAATTAAAACGTGTGCAAAAGGTTTTGGTGCATGAAGTTTGATTTTCTGAGAATCTTCACAGTAAATATTACATTGTGTCGCTGCAAAGACAGACAGGTGTTCAGAAAATAAAAACAGGTGCATACTTCTGTTTTTTCATAATATTCAGAGAATCAATAAAATTATAAGATTTACCGTTTTTAATATACTCTAGAGATTTAATGTCTACATTTCTTTATTTCTTGGGGGAAAAGTTGTTTATGTCTTTGCCCATGAATTTTAATTTAATGTGTTTCACATAACGTCACTCTGAAAAGCTTTAATCATTCTCAATAGAGTAAGACGTTCAAGGAACTCACTTTCTGTAGATTTTAAAGCTCTTGAGGCACAATCATGTGATGTAGAAACTGTAAAGTCAAAACAAAAAATAAATCTAAATACTGACAAACTGTCTAAACACGCCGTCAGTATGATAAAAATACAAAATATGGTAGGATGGAGAGAGCAATAAAAGTCTGAAACCTACACAGAGC
Source organism: Poeciliopsis retropinna (assembly GCA_010277075.1). Lineage (NCBI taxonomy): Eukaryota > Metazoa > Chordata > Actinopteri > Cyprinodontiformes > Poeciliidae > Poeciliopsis > Poeciliopsis retropinna. Next base: position 3,174,244 of record VMRM01000013.1, read on the forward strand.
TTCTAAAATTAGAGAAAATAATGTTTTACTTAGGTTCTAGGAAGTGCATCACAAATTTAACAAGTGAAACCAGTTGTTTTTTTTTTTTTTTCTTCTACATAATTAGTATTGATTGCGCGTCCTGAATTTGCTTTTCAGAGACTCTATTTGGAAGAAACCAAGTAAAATCTCACAAAATCTCACATGAAAACAGGAGATTTTCTGCATCAGCAGGTGCTGCTTGGCGCCAGGCAAAAAAAACGCCTGAAAACCTCATGACTGGTGAACAACGAGGCTCTGTGAAACGCTGCCAACTCGAGGTTTATCGTACCAGTATTTGCTGTTGTTTTGAACTGCAGAAGCTCCCAGAATAAATATGGAAACGCTAAATACAAAACAAATGCAATGCGGGTTTGCTAAATGTGGATTTTGACTCCATTTCTCAAACAACCTGATGGACTTCAGCAGTGATGATGAACTAAATGATTTCTACAATTACAGACACTTTTTACTCAAAATGTTCCATCAGTTTTAATTGAGGAATTAGAGCAGTCATTGTTTGATCCATTTATGTCGTGAAAAATATAATTACATCTAAAGAAGAAAGAAAAGTGGGGGTTTACTGCGTGAGTCGCAAAAAATGTTAACTTTTTTCAAATGAAGACTTAATATTTTAGTGTTGTCTAGCAACTTAAAATGTGCCCCAAAAAAAATGTAGGTGCAGAGAAGTATTTCTTGCTTTCAAAAAAGAAAATGCAATTCTGATTTTCTTTTTACAAATAGATGCATGTAAGAGACGTTTCTGCAATTTCATGAAATTTATCAAATATTTCTTCAATTTTGTCTTAAATTTGACAAATTTTTCTTAAAGAAAAAGTTTGACTTGATGAATGCTAAAGGCAAGTTTTATAGTTACCCTTCGGTAAAAAAAAATTAATAAATTAAAAAAATACCCAGTTAGGATCAAATATTACATCTGTAGCTCATCTCCTTGTAAAATTCCTCGTCCAATTTGAAAATACGAGGAAACTCCTGACTCTCGGGACACACTATTTTTTTTTCTCCTTTCATTCAGACATTTTGAGACCTTCCCGTTTTTAGGTTGATGCAATTTCCTCTTACCTCTGCAGTGCTTCGTTCATCTCAGGGACGTATGCGCCGCCGCCATGCCCTTTTCCCAGCATTTTTGACACCGTCGACGCTTCTCGTCCCACGGCGGACTCGGCAGCACCACCTGCAGACCTTCCACGACCCAAACGCAGCAAATCCGGTCGAGGCCACTTCCCCCCCCGGCCTGCTCCGTCTAGCGTTTTCCTCTGCGGACGGACGGATGTCAGTAGCTGGGAGGAGACGGACACAGAGACCTCAGCTACGTCTGATCGACAGCTGCGAAGAAGCAGCAGAGTCCCCCCCCCAACCCACTTCACGTCTGCCCCTCTCGCAAAGAACGCGCCACACTTTTCCTCACTCAACGTGTTCTTCTGAAGTTTGGCAAGTGAGAGTAGTTCCTCTTCAGGGGGCAAACTAATGGTTGTCTGAGTGAAGAGGAAATAACAGGGAGGTGGGCTAAGGGGGATGGCGAACGGGGGTGGGGGGTCGAGAAGGGGCAGGCTGAGTTATCAGAGACCAACTGGGAGTCCCTGCTCCATGTGGCACAACAACAGGGACAAGAAAGTCCCTGCAGCCACCGCTAATTATCACCTCGGCGATCCCACACGCAGCCTGGCAGAGGGCGGCCGGCGAAGGGATGCGCCGGGCTTCTGGGAATGCCATCAGTCACTCGGCCGTGTCGGGATCAATTTGGTTGCTGAATCATTGGAGGTTTCCAGTTTCCTGCCCTGGAACTCAGTGTCAGATTATTCACATTTTGTAATGGCCCGGCCGGTCTGAGGGATCACAGCTATGACCCAAACAGCATTGTGGGGCAGGACTGATAATAGGTCGGCATTACTGAAGGAATACACAAAGCGGGGGCGCATAAGCACCTCCTAATACACAACACAGAGGGGACGCGGGGTGTGTGTGGGGCAGAGGAGAGTCCATGGTGGACTTGGGTCGGTAAATGTTTATTTTGACTGGACGAGAAATAGATGGCAGCAGTGTTGTGAAACTGCTGCACTGTTCCCAGTTCGCTGCCTTTTGAAATCCATACAGAAACCACTGCTGTTAGGGGTCAGTTTATCGCTTTGGTCACGTCAACAGATTATGGCGACAAAATAATCATGAAATGCTCGCAGCTCAAGCAGAATTTGATTGACTTGTACTGAAGATTTCATATTCCACTTTATTTCCGTTGTGAGTGGTTCTGATCCATGTGTGAGAGGGAGGAACTGAGGATGAGGGAGAAATCTCGAGGTCGTGATCTGCAGCTGCATTGAAATGACTTTGATCCAGTCAACATTTGCGTAAGACCCAAATGTGGGTTGTTATGAAAATGCTGCGTATATCAAACATGATTAAAAGGAAATTTGATGCCTTGAAATTGACCTCTGTCTCTTTAAGAGGCTCCTGTTCTTTCCCAGGAGTCATTGCAACAACGCTTCTCCATGATCCTGTTTGCAACCTTTCCTAGGAGCGTTGAACTGGGAGATAATTTCTATGAGGAGCTCACCAGTTGCTGCTGCCACTAGTCTGGAGGAGCAGAGAGGGGGAGTGGATCTGTGAGGCAGAAGCCCAGCATGGAAACTGCAGCTTCATGTACATGCCTCGGGTAAGTAGGCAGAGCTTTGTGACAGCAAACGTTTAGGCCTCCTGACTGGTTGCCGTGGGAGATTAATGGATGCAAGTACGTTTTTAATGAGCATTTAAGCAAGAATTTTCAGGGAGGCAAGACGGATTTCATGCCTATTTCCAGGAAAACAAACTACTTTTACTTAAAAACATGTTTTAGAAGTCTGAAATGCTCACATTCAATTTCTTTTTATGTGCAAAAGTAGATATTCTGACCAGTTCAGTCATAGAGATGTAATCAAATTCACTCACATGCCCTCCCATTTGAACCCAGTTATATTCAAATTCAGTCGATAATGTAATTTGGTTAAGAGTATTTTCCATTTATGTTTTTGAGCTGAGACAAGTCATATTTTGTGGCGTAGAAATGGGAAGTTGGGCCAACAGCTTGGTTTTACTGTTGGCTGCATAAACTGCATGTCCAAGTAAAGATGAGCAGTCATGCTTATCCTTGTGTTACATAAGTCTACTTCATGCATGCGCCGCGACAAGCAGAGAAAAGCAAAAGCGACCGATCTCTTGACACTGCAGACGTGACACATGTTTAGTACGTCTAAACGAAGCATCCAGATTCTGCAGCCTCGCTTTGACGCCCCAAACAACAAACTGCAAAGCTGGAGGCAGAGAACCTCCAACAGTCCCTGCCGACAACCGTTGCGTGAGCACGTGTCTGCGTTCATGTGACGACCCTACATAACAATCCTCCATCCTCCCCCTTTGCTTATTTTTGGCATTGCGAGAAAGCAGATACCACTGTAGCATGAAGTGGTTTCTATAATGGTGGCAGTCCGGATAACTCGGCGTTAAGCACACGAGTCGCATTTAAACCGAATCTCCTGAAACAACACCAGTCAGAGCTTGATGTTGATGTTTAAATTACAACTTTAAAGTCCAAGAGACATGAGGATAAAGTGTTGAAAATCTATCTACAGAATCACATCCAGTATGAAAGCTTTCTTCAGGGCTGTCTAGTAAATCTTTTTGAGAACACCTTCCCTGGTGCTTTCACAAGTCTTAACAAAACCTCCGGGTGCGTCGGCTCGATCTTCACATGTGGTTCTCGGCGCCGTGAATACCCGAGTTCATTTATTCTCGCGGTTCTAGAAATTCCCAAATAAAACCGCGTTTCCCACGAGTCGCCGACGCGTCTAAGATTAGCGCGGCGGTGTGAACAGAGAGCATGCCGAAATGCAATTTGTCGAATTCGGTGTGGGCAGCTGCGGTTAAAAAGCCAAGTGACGAGAAGTCAAATCTGACGATGAAGAGTGGCAACCAGGGGGCCTCGTAAAGAGCCGCGGCGGCGATAAAGTGTGCGACACCGAGTCGCAGACTGTCAGAACTCAAAGATGTTGATACAATGGGAATCCGGAGATCACTTGTTTATGTGAAATGCTTAAAATAAGAGATCCAAATGATGCATGTAGCTCCAAATATGTTGGAACTAGTATCTAGTCAAATGTCCTCACAAAGTTGGTTATTTGATCACTCTTAGGCTGCATTCACACGCCGGTCAAATGGCGTGTGAATGCCAAATCAGACTTTGTTTGCCCAAATACAACCTCTATCTGACTTAAAGCTGTTTCTGAACGTCCCAGTTCCGATCTTTTCACTCCCTCAAAAAAAAAAAAAAAAAAACAATCTGATGAGAGAAACTTTAATTTGTGGCACTAAATTGGACACAGATCCAACAGCTGTCGCATGTCGCATTTTAAAAACATGTGGCATGTTTTTAAACGATGCATAGCAGGAACAAATTTATTCACACGTGATTTTAATTGAACTTTTTATTTAATGGAAACACAGCAATTGTGAAATTGTGTTAGTTTTTTTTTACATTAGCTGAATATTGAGAGTTTTACACACATTTTGTAGCGACTGTTAAAGAATGCAGCGAAAGATAAGCTATTCTGCAGTGAAAGACAAATTAACTTTCAGACTTTGTGCTGATCTATGCGCTTGGTGCCAAAGAATATAGGGGGCGCTATAAACACCCTACTTGTGAGATGTTTGCATTGATGAAAAGGTGTCATATCAAATAATTAAAAGATATTTATATATTTTTTTGTACATCTGCAGGAAACGACTTCCTCTACGTGCGTCCAGACTGGCATGTGTAGATTTTCACCAACAGTGCGTTTTGTGTTCAACTGGGATTCCAACACAATGTCTGTGAAAGGAAACAGATGAGCACCACTGCTGAAGTAAATCTGTACCCGGCTCTCTTTCCAAGCGATCGGTTTGCAACAAATTCTCCGCTGCAGCTGAGAATGTCTCCCTGCGTGGAGCTGAGCCTTCGCGTGAGGGGGGCAACGCTCCATTTGCAAAGGGATTAAAGCCGATATGTGTAAAACCGGTCAGCGGCCCGATTGCTAAAACCAGTCCGTTTGTCTAAATGTCGTAGTGAAGCTAAGTCGGCTTAGTGGAGTTAACCTGCAGATTAAGTGAATTCAGATTCATCCACTTACATTTTAAGCCTGGCAAAATGGCTTCTCTTATAAGACGATTACTGGGAACCTCAGGTTGCAAATCTTTTAGAGTTCATTGTCCAAAAGCAGAAAATCTGGAACGTGTCAAGTTTATGTGTCACTATTGGATAACGTTGCTATTGCTTATTTGGCTTTAATACGGTTAATAAACTTGTTTTCTTGGTTATTCCAGATGATCCCTTCAAAAAGAAAAAGAATCTGGGTGGCACATTTCAGGACAGTGCACTCCTTGCTCCATGTGACGTTTTGAATTAAAACGTTCACCGAGCAAGCCGTCTCTGTTGCAAAAAATATCCGTTTTCAAATTTAAAGTACTGAAATAATTTTTCACTCTACCGTACATGTGCGAACAAAACACATTCGGACGTCCAAATTTCTCTCGCAATGACTTTAGATGGCAAAAATCCCTATTGTGTACATTTAAAATCCTACTGCTGTACTGTCATTTCTAGTTGTACAAAACGCCAAAACGATGAACAGTCCCGCCATTTTGGACGTCAAAAGTTACGACGCGCAACTTGTACCGCCCTCATCCTGAGATTTTCGTTCGCTTGTAACCTGCGTGTTCGACTGAGGACACTCTTCATAGGGCACAGAGCAAATATTTTCTTGAAGACCTTGCTATTAATAAATAAAGGAGCATATTGATATGATTACTGCGGCCAACAGCAGCTTTGGAGGGGGAACTATTTGTTCCAGAGGTGTGCTTCGGTGGCGAATTACCTTCAACAACTAATCGCTTGGCAGTGGTGGCCAACGATTGGTTCCGTCCCCGAGTGACAGGAACCAAATATCCTGCCAGTGTTATGCAAGACAAAACGAGAGTGGATGAGAACTAACTTGCTACCAAACATTTAAGCAAATATCAGTGAAGGTGTGTGCACATATTTGAGCTCGTATGTGTGATTTTTAACTTCGTTCAGCCCAACGTTGGCATTATTCAGTTGCTAGTCTGCATCTAAACTTCGGGTTTCTCAGAGTTATTGTAAACAAAGCATCCCCCAAACTCAAGTTGGGAAACCTCACAGTTTATATACACGGGCCAGACTTGTGACAATTTGGCCAAGCACCGATATAACATCTGACCTCATAGACCATGCGTTAAAAAAAAAAATAAAAAAAGGAGCCGACAAAGACAACCACAGCCTTTAAATTCCAACCTTCGCAGCAGGAACGGTGCTACATTATTTTATTGATGGTCTAAAATTAACACACAGCCACGCCAACCGCGCCGAGTCGCCTCCGTCCAATCATACAGCGGACTTTCTGCAGACCGGGGGGCTCGTTTTCAGAAGCCCAAAGTAGAAGTGAGTTTATGATCTCCGAGATGTTTTATAGACCCAAACGACACCGACACCCGCAGCAGCAGCAGCAGCAGCAGCAGCAGCAGCAGGAGGCCGCCTGTGGATCTCAGGGAAGCGCTGAACAGCTGAGATCATGGAGTTTAACACACTCACATTTTACGCAGCCAAGGAGTCCAAACACCAGAAACCAATAACGCAGTGAGGGGTCTAGTAAAAAAAATAAACAGCTTGTTGTTGTTAAATTGTCTAAAGTAAATGCGAGGAAAGAGAATGTATATAAAATCCCTTATGTGTTTTCAATTTGCAACAATAGCAATTACTTTATTATTGACTCAAAAATTGCTGTACAGGATGGGAGGAGTGTGATGTTTCCAAAAGTTATGTTTGAAATTACTTTTAATTTGTTAAAAGCAAGCTGGAAATCAAATAAAGAATTCTTGCGAGAAATATTTAATTTGATAAACGTTAAATAAAAATGATCTTATATTGCTCAAGTTTTACATTTAAATTTCTCAATAGTTCTTCATATGGATCGGGGCAAACATCAAAACTGTTTATCACATTGGCGACACTATAATTTTTCATGTATTAATACGAATAAAGCCATAAAGCATTTTCCCCAAAGGGAAGTGTCAACCAACATATTGATGGCAGATCTTGTTAAATTTTTTAATTAATTTATTTATTCTTTTTACTTCGGTTTACAGTCTGGTGGACTCGGTTTGATTGGGGACCAAATTGGGGCATTTGTTACATTTTCAGCGGCTGAGGTTATTCCTCACTGCACTGTGTCAAATGAACCAACCCCTTTGGAAAACCAAGAACCACTGAAGAAAAGGACACAAAAACCTCCGAAGAAGAGATAAACCCGACTTTCTTCTTTACAAAAATGTAAACAAAAATGTTTGCATGGCTTCTCTTTTGCTTTTGTTAAAGACCAAGAGCTATTTCTCCCACTAGCGCCAGGCTCTCACGTTCGTTTTGGTTGTATTTACCCAGAATGCCCAGCACTGTAATACTTCCTGCTTTGTCTCCAGACTTCGCACCAGACTTCACTGGAACCAAACCAAGACTTAAGCTTGTAGGCGGTCCAGAGTTTTGGTCCACGCCAAGAGTTCGATTTCACATTCACGCCCTGCACATATGAACTGAACCTTTTGGCAGCTGGAGTTGGATTGAAGCGAGCCAAACAGGGCTGGTGTGAATGCACTCTAAATCATCTAATCCAAGCAAGTGGCTCTCAAAAAAAAAATTCAAGTGGCTTTAAAAGATCGTTAGAAAAAGAAATTACAATATGATCAAATGTTCTTCCATCAAGCATTTTTGTAAATATTTTACAATCTAAAGCAAAAGGATTTTTTTTTGTTCTTAAATGTGAAGAAAAAACATTTTTTATCCTGATCCACTGCTATACTGCATCATCACTGCAATATCAGTGTGCGCAATGTTAATATTGCAACTAAATATTGGACTGTTGGTCATGCAACAATTGTAATCCCATCTTTATGACAGAGCGATAAAGTCAGATTACACTACCCAAGATGCTAAAGGTGTTGGAACTGGGGGCAATATGAAAAATGCCATATCACCCTTGTGATAATTATCAATAAATTAGAAAAAGGAGCAATACTTTGCAATAATATGTAATTAAAATGCAATTAAGTAAGTAGGGGTCACTGGTAGGTCAGCCCCAATTTCCTTAATTTGGGAGATTGGTGATTGGCCGATACTGACATGTGAAAAGTCTACAAGTAAACCACTGTCCTCTTGTGCGCCGTGTGAAAGGAGGTTTGACTGATGGACCGGCCCACCGGCTCATGTCCGTTCACAGTTAACAACAGTCACTTCACTTTTACCAATTCAGTGATTTTATTGCTATATTTAGCAACATTTGAGACGAAAAACATGTGTAAGAGTCAAAATCAGAATCTGCAGATGAAGCTTTTTTACAATCGCAAATCGGCCAGGAAGCTGTAATCGATGCGCTCCTATCAGCAAGCATTCTCTAGGCGGCAGGTTGTTACAGTTTATTCCAGACGTTTTACAGAAATCTGAGCGTTTCTAAATACTCAGATTGCTCACAAACACCAACCGTTGTCGACTCTTTTCTTCTCGTTGGAGGAAAAAACATCCACATCCAGCTGGATGTGGATCTGTGTTTGCATGGGCAACGGCCTCATCTCTGTGTTGTGGAGAAACAGCCAGACGGAGGAGGACAGACCCTTAAAACACACAGATGGTTCTGGGAGCGATCCGATGGGGGAATAAAAATATAATCAGCTAGCGTTTCAGGCCTGCCGCACAGATGGACCACCACGGAGTGCAAGAAAAGAGCCAGACCTTTCACACGCCTCCCCCCTCGTCCTCCTCCTCCCCGGCGGCCATTAATCAGCACCTGCTGGACAACAAATTAACTCGCCGCTGCACGAGGCGGGACAGTTTTATGCCGCTCCGACGATTAGCATCTTGATTATGGTTTGGAATTACCTATTCATTACTGTGCTTAACATTCTGATATCAAAATAAAAGTGCAACAGGGAGTTTACAGCCGAGGATCACCCTTTCAATCCGTGCCAACATCCAGAGCGCCGTAGGTCCTTGAGGGCTCGGAAATATGATGTTTGAAATGTTTATGTTTCTTACCACGTCGACAAGCTGCTGCCAGAATTCTGACTGGACTTCAGCGTGGGTCCAGTTGACAAAGCTAAAGTGGGTTTATTGGTTTTCTCGGACCTTTCCGACCAATGCTCTGCGTCGCGTGGCGCAGAGGGTAGAGCGCGCGCCCCGTGAACAGGACAGACGCCACTCGACCTGAGTGAAGTTGGCCCCCACACCTCCTTCAAATCAGACAAAATTGGTGTCAAACTTTTGTGTAGCAAAAGTGTTCGTTTGTGCCGAAGATCTAAGGAAATGTTTCTAGAGGTCATCAAAGGTCAACCAGCACCCCCACCCCCACCTTCTTCAAATCAGACGAAATGGGTGTCAATTAACTCGACTACCTTTGTGCTGCTTTGGCTTTGAAGGTATTAATGAAAGGTTAAAGGTCAAAAGGTCAACCAGCCTCCCTCCCCCACTTTTATGAAATCAGACAAAATTGGTATCAAATGTTTGCACAAACCAGAACAAGCGAGTTAATTGACACCCATTTCGTCTGATTTGAAGAAGGTGTGGGGCTGGTTGACCTTTGATGACCTCTACATTTCTTTATATCTTTAAAATGATAGCAGCAGAAACGAAAAATGTTGCTGCACAAACCAGCACAAACGGTTCAAATTTTGTCTGATTTGAAGAAGGTGGGGGAGCGGCAACTTCACTTAGGTCACGACTCGTTACCTTGAAATAAAGGTGAACAGAGTCGACTAATACCTGTGGGTGGACTGGTAGAGCCCTGAGTGTGTCGCCGTCATTTCCTGTCCATACCCGTTCGTGGCCGGGAACCTTCCGCTTTTTACAGGTAAAAAATGGCGTATCAGAAAACTCACTATGTTATATCCAGTATTATTGTCTTACGTTGGTCTCCGTTTTCTCAAATTCAAAACGTGGCAGGTGTGCCGTGGACATGGATACAAACTTTGACACTGGTTCACCATCGGTATCAAATAACCTGGTACACATGGTGCTTGGTTACTGCAATAAAATTAACTTGTGCTGATGCGTTTTGACAGTTTCTGTTTTCCAGTAGTCATTGAACATTTCCTTTCTCTGGTGTTTTCGCCTTTCTAATAAGCTCTGTTCAAAAGAGCCTCATGGGGGAAATGCAAGGTGGACAATGCAGCAGCAGTTCATTGTCCTAATTAATCATGTCACTCATTCGCCCTCCCAGTAGTTCACCTGTCAGTTTGCCACGAGACTCTTCTGTTCTTCACTTCCAGTTTCCGCCATACTGGTCTCCAGTCGTTATTCTGTACCATTTAAATTATGCTGCCATTTTCTTGTTTGCTCTCGGGTCCAACTCCACCATCAATTGTGGCTTTCTTGCTTCCTCAGCATCAAGTTAGCAAACCACGAGCCTTTTCTGTTGGGCTCAAACAGAAAGACGATTCTGTCACACCGCTTTATCCCCCAGCGGCTCTGTCTAATCCTCTTTTGAAATAGCGATGGCGAATTTGTCAGATTTATTTATTAGTTTCTTCCAAATCAAAAAGTGAACTGAAGTCAACTTATTATTTTTTTTGATCATGAATGCTGCAGCATTTTACCAGCAGACTAATAATTGCATTGATTTGTTCATTAGTCGCTATGGCAACCGAGCCACATAATGTTCATTATGGGGACTGCTGTACAGGTTAATAATAAAATGAACTGCCACAACTCTATTATGCAGGTATTTTAATACAATGAAATCTGCCCCAATCTGTTATTGTCAGCTATTGCAGATAAGATATTTACAAGCTATCACCTCTTGAGACAACTCTATGTTAATGTGATGGGCACGGATAAGGAGTTTCCATTTATTTTGAATATGCCATAGAATTTGGCTAATGTACATTTCAAATGCTTTAGAAAAGCACAAAAGAATTATTAAATATAGAAAAGCAATAAAAGGTGTAAAGGAGTGAAATCATTAGTGACAGCAGCGGGATGGTGAGACAGAGTGGCTGTTATTCTTTTATTTAGTTTTTACACATGTGGAGCAAAGGAGTTTTAGTTTTAGTTGAAGAAAGGTGCAGTTTTAAAAAACAGAAAACATTTTTTATCCCACATTAATAACTTTATATACACAGCACATGTTTAGAAATAGTACAAAATAGTACCACAGTATAGCACCACTCCTGGTACCATGTACAGTTCTTATTCTTCTAAGAATAATGGCTTTTTATGCCAGCTTCAGCAAGCTTTTTTTATTTTAGGAGCTACTCTGGTTTTTATCTACATTCTAGTTCTTGAGCGCCCCCCTGAGGGTCGATTCTTCATTACACGTTCTTGAGAAGAATAAAAACGCACTTGTCAGTTTAAAACTAAAAATAATAGAAAGCAAAAAGCGTCCCGCATCAATCAGAAAGGGCTCCTGAACACTGAACAGTCGTGTCCTCTGCTCTTAAAGGTTACGCCGACTCCTTGGCCCCTGGCCGCGCCGCCGGGCCAGGATGATTCGGAGGCTTGTGGTCTGACAGCAGTGATCCTTGAGGCCGTGACTGGAGGTCACAGGCTTTCAGAGAGGCTGCCAGTACAGGCTGATGTTACACGAGAACGAAAGGAGCTCCACTGGGACGCTTTGATTAGGCAGGATAATGGACCGAAATATCAAAACACAGTGTCACTGCAAGGCCAGTGAAATGTGTGCCAGACACTGGCGCTGGAGTTCAAGGATTATATGAAGGGAAACTGGCTGGAAAAGGCAAGTTAGGATTTTCGGCATGTTTTAGTGAGTAGTTAATAGAGAAGCGTCTGAATAAATGAAAACATCTTTCAAAAGCTAATTTAGTGTGACTCCTAAACTCACAGTGCCAAGCTGGGCTACCATACACTTCCCAGTGTTTATTTAAAAATAAAAATATTGTTGCATAACTGTTGGCATTTTTAAGTAGATTTCTTTTACAACAATGAATAAAAAAGGTATTACTGTACATGATTTAGTGAGTCATTTAATTACTTCATATTTATTTAATTTTGTCCCTGTTGACCGTCAGAGGTCGCATTCCGTGTCCCCTGCACTACGACCCAAACGAGGGACTCAACCCCCACTTTGAGAACCCCTGATTTAAATAAGTAAATAAATTCACATTATACACTTATTTATGAACGTTAATTTTAATGATTATAGGTAATCCATTTTTACATTTTCACTAAAAGCAAAAATAAAAAATAAAAAAAAGTGAAAATCAAGTTATGGTCTAAACATTTATGATAAAATCTGACTTGAAAATGGGTTTTTGTTTTGCAAGGCATTTACAATATACACTGCTCAAAAAAATAAAGGGAACACTCAAATAACACATCCTAGATGGACAGTTTGATTTCACAGAAGTTTGATTTACTTGGAGTTATATTGTGTTATTTGAGTGTTCCCTTTATTTTTTTGAGCAGTATATTTTTTTACATTCACAGCACACATCTGGCTACTAATAAACATTTAGCAGTGTGAAAAAAAAAAAACATTTACATCAAGTTATAGCTGAGAAATTTAATTTGGGATCACACTCAAAAATAAACCTTAATTTAAATAATCAAAAACAAATTTTAGTAACTGAATTACTAAAATAGTCACTTCTTTTATGCTAACGTGCTTTTTTTTTTTTTTTTTAGAAAAAACTCAATTTCTTCCAAATTAAAAAAATAATCTCAGCCACTGCCTTGAGGAGGTCAGGCGTTAGCTGCAGCGCCACCTTGTGGTCTTAGAGGAAAACAAACAAAACAAAGGACTTGTTTTAAAACCTTTTATTATTTTTATAAGCTTTTTCGATAGTGTAAAAAAAACACAACATTTCAAAATCAGACTGGGAAATAAAAGTACAACTAATGAGAAGTTAATTTCCAAATAAAAATATGAAAATTTGGACTTAGAGCGGTATTAACAGGCTGCTTTACCCAAACCCTCCCCCTGCTTAGACAGCGACTCAGGTGGCTAACTGCAGTCCAGACGGGGAAATTAGACAAAGAGGAATATAAACTTTTATTCCACTGACCTAAAGCAAGAAGTCACACAATACAGTAACAATCAGGGTAAGGTATAACAATCTAAACACTAACAATCATTGTTTCAAGAGTACAAGTAGTATACGTTACAGAAATTTTGAAAATATGAATGTATATGAACACTGTTGTTCCATAGCTGGCACCGAAAACAAGCTGACCCCCGCCCCCTTCTCACAAACGCACTTCCCACAAACCTTAACAGAAATATTTTAACTCAAGTCGTATCAAAACAGATTTGTATGTACAAAAGAGGAGCCGTTTTCTGTCTCTACCTCATCCAACGTCAGCTTCAATGTTTGAAAATGTAATACAGCAACACAAACTCAAAGGGCTCTATGTAAAAAGTAACTAAACTTTATGATGTTGGAGGTCCAGTGTGAAATCTGGGTTCAGGGATCGGACAAACATAAACGCCCCTCATTCAGATTTATTTTATTTGTCTCTCCTCGTCCTCATTTATGCATTTCAGGATTTTAATACGTCTTAACTCCAACTGTGAGAGGCGAAACATTTTCAGAGTTTAATTTCCAACAGAAGTAAAAAGTAAAAACAACAGTCTGCAGACATGGTGGATTATTTCGCTCTCTGTGTGTGTGTGTGTGTGTGTGTGTAGCCCTCGATGTCGGAGGCGGAGCACGTTAACCATGGGTGGTGTCGTCCTCCACAAAGTCTTTGGCCTGCTCCGCTGTGATCACATCGATGTGACTCACCTTAAAACACAAAGACATGGAGACACTTCACAACCAATCAATGCCCAATAATTCAGGTTATGAAACATTAAACGCTGAAGAGTCTCTCTGGCAGAGCGGATCGGTAAAAACCCAGACCTTGTTTACAGAGGAAAGTTCTCCATTCCTGCTGAACTTTTGTGGAAAATTGATTAAAGTAGACAGGGTAAGATGGAAACCTCTGACTGGATGAAAGCAACTTTATAGCTTTTGTTTCAGTTCAAGTTACAAGAAAATGTGTTTTTTTTAAAAAGGTTTTTGCAAGTGCCATTAAAATACTTTAAGCTTAATTCACTAAATGACTTAGTGAGTTAAGCTAATTCAATATAACATTATCAACAACTCAGTGACTCATTATTACAGCATTTATCCCTGTTGGATTTCAGACAACTATTAAAATCTTGATTTTGTACAAATTAAAGAGGATACTATGTGTAATAATTATAGTGACCTCGTATGAAATACTTAAGGCTTTACTAAATTGAGATAATTAAATTTAAGACATTATGGCTTTTTAAGGACCTTTAGAAACCCGGTAGTTTTTTTTAAATTTTTATTATGTTCTTGAAAAGCAAAACATGTTTTGCTTCGTTTTTAGGACATGACCTCTATGAACTCCAACTTTGGGAAATTTTAGCTTCTGCTGAAGTGAAGAACAGAGGTAACAAAGTCTTAAATTCAACCAGAGTATAGAAATGATCAGATTTGCTAAATATATATTTGTATATATAAATTTAATCTCCTCTTGATCTCTGCTTTGTTTGAAGACTCTTCACCGCCTTTTTTAGCTCATTTAGCTAAAAAAGCTAACTTCAAGACTTCGAGACGTCTTGCAGTTACAGATTTAACATGTTTAAGAGAATCAGAAACCAACCTCTGACGAATAATTAAATGAAATAATTTGCTTAAAAGAAAATAACCATCTTCCAGTAGACAGGAGCGCCTCACCTTGTTCCTGAATTTGACTCCGTAGAATTTGTCTGCCGACTCCAGCAGCTCCGGCCTGAAGGTGGTGGTGATGAACTGAGCGTGGCCGGCCAGCTCCACAATCATGTCTGCAAAAAATATAAAACGAGGCCCGATAGGCATCTTTCCAGTTGTTTGTACTATAAATATTACTGTACCTATGCAGACGCTGCACGTAGAAAGAGATGACATACAAACTTTCAGAGTTCGGTCTGATTTGATCTCCGTCACGTTGTTCCAGGTCAAATTTAGATTTTTTTCCTGCATACTTTACAAAATGCCTTTCGGTCATTCCTAATCTTTGAAACTCGGATCATCGAGCCAAAGTTGAGAAAACGCATATTTTCCCATGGCGAAGTGCACAATGACTAGTTAGTCTCAACGCGCTACTCGGTTCCAACACTACGCATGCGTACAGCAGCTAGGAGTCTATCAGTGACTCCTAGGTCCTGCCAGTACAGGAGTTATATTTTTTATACAGATCTTAGTAAAACAAACCTAAAACAATAAGTGAGCATCAATGGAAAATTAAAATTATTTTTAAGGGATGATGAAAAATTTACTACCTTTTACTATTGCGTGGAAACCCTGTACATATATAAAACTATATTTTGTATATACATATATTTCCAGATAATAAATACAATATTTCCCCATCCCTAATGGGCATCGCAGCAGATGGAAGGAGGCGGCCGCTCGTTTACCTGACACAGCCTTCCTGTGCTGGGCATCGAGGGCCTGGTCGATCTCATCGAACAAGTAGAAAGGAGCCGGGTCGCACTTCTGGATGGCAAAAATCAGAGCCAGAGCCACCAGAGACTTCTGACCTCCGGACAGCTGCTGCATCTCCCTCATCTCCCCCTGCTTCCCCGTGAACGACACCTGCAAAGCAGACACACAAACCCACCGATCTCACCTGATGCTTCCCGTCTTAATGCACATTAATCTGTTTCTGTGGGCCCAGACAAAGAACCGGAGCGGCTGTGACGGCTTTCATACGGATCGAGATAAATTTAGTGTGAAGAGAGCCGCGCATTACTCACTGCATGACTAACTTCACCTTGGTTGTGCTTTGAGGGGACAGAGCCGTGATGAGGGATGGGCTTTTATTTCCCCCAGCAGAACAAAAAACCATGCAGATACACTCAGAAAACGTTTATAGAAAACCTCGATGGTAGGATACAAATCACAGGGTTTCTGCAGGTTTCACTAGCTTAAATTTAAGACTTCTAAAATTAAATTAAGAGTTCATTATGAATGAAATTTAAGATCTGTGTCGTGTCAGAAATAAACTAAAGAAACAACCTTAAACCCCCAAGTTTTTTTTGCACATAATAAATGTAGCATCATATGGTGATAAATTTGGCTTAAATCATGAGAAATGCAAAAAACCTTTCAGCTAGTTAGCTTTTATTTTTGCTTGGTAGCTAGCCAGTTTTTCTCCTCCCTGTTTCCACTACAGGAACCAGAAGCATTGGTTACTGCTAATATAGCTGCTAATATACCATGCTAGTTAGCAAGGAATATTAGCAGCAAGTTACCTCTAATCTAAACCATCTTGAATCACAGAACACAGTGAAGAAACGATTGCCACCACGAAATTTAAGACCTGTGATTAACATATCTAAGACAAACTTAACGTTTTTATAAATTAATTAATGACTTTTAAGGCCTCAGTGTTATTTACGTGAATTCAAGATATTTTAAGACTTAATAAGAATACACATGGACTCCCTGTGTCGACATTTCCAGATGCTTTCTGTTCACAATCAGGAGGTTTTGGCACAGATTACCATTACCCGATGCGTTTGCAGTCAGTACAGCAAGATGAAGCCACTGCTCCTTACTCTGATGCCGACTCCTGTAAACTGGTCCACCGAAGGAACGCTGCTCTGGGATCCGGATCCCCTCTCGCTGCCTTCTCCCCCCTCTCCCTCGTCCTGGGACTGGCTGCCTTCGGCGTCGCCCTTCTTCATCACCAGCGTGGCTTTGCCTCCCGGGACGAGTTTCTGGAAAACCTCGCTGAAGTTTTTTGACACCTGAACGGAAAGCATCGGGGCCGTTATCGTGCTTTCTCGTGGCGCTAAGTGGTTTTCATCCACGACTTTGCGATCTGCTCGCACCTGCTTAAAGGTGAGCTGGATGGCCTCGTATTTGCGCAGCTCCAACACGTTCATGAGCTCCATGATGGATTTGTAGCCACGATCCAGCTCGTCCTGACGTTTGATTAGCTTCTCCTTCTGCTCAGAGAAGTTGACGAACTGATCCAGGGCCTTCTTGTTGACGTGGCTGTACTTCTTCAGCTCCGTGTTGCACTGCTCCAGCTTCCTGAACAGCTGTTGGATCAGAAACAAAATAAAACGATACATCATGTCTTCATTAGGAGCTGCTGGTGATGTGCTATAGTCCAGCTTTGCAGGGGGTTGGGGAGCACGGTGATTGATTTATTTAGGCTCTGCCTCGCTTCACTTATCAATTTACATGGTGAAGAGGTGGGAAAATAAACAACATAAGCAAGTATGGTAATTATATTTATGGTAATGATTTAGTACATGGCTTCTGCAGGACTCATCCAATCAAATTTAAGACAATTTAAGACCACTATGAATACAATTTAAGCCTTGTAATGCAACAAAAGAATGGGGAACTATTCCTTTCCTTTTAATTTTTTACCCTACTTGTCATTATAGCTTCATAAGTGGCTCTTTATTCCCTTTTGGTTTTATGCTCCTCAGTTGTATTTCCCTTCTTTGTAACAAATTTGCTGAAATAAAATTCTTAAACAGGGAAGACTGGGGTGTAAAATCCACTGAACCTGGGACTTCAGATACTGCTCCTACACTGGTGCTAGTAGTAGTAGTGCCAAACATTTTTGGCGAGCTAGCCAGGAGATCAAGGCGGCCATTTCTGGGGTATGTTTGTGCAGTTTTGTGCTTCTCACACTGCGTATTTGTCTCCACAGTTTGAATCCAAGTAGTGCCAAGTTGTTTTTTATTTTTTAACAGAAAGCAGCCAGCATCTTATGGGTTAGCAACAGATGTTAGCCTGTGGCGAAGATGAATGTTGTCCAGCCAATTAGCGATAGATTTGCACTTAATAGATGCAAAAAAGTTGGCTATCTGGCAAGGGTGTTTTAGTAAGTAGTTACCAGTAGCCTCAACATAACACGACAGAAAAGTAAGTCGTTTAATGCGAGATTAATAGTCCTGCCACAACTAAATTCAAGACATGCTGTATTTTATTTAAGGCCATATCCCATTTTTCAGACAAATGTAAAATATTTCAACACTTGATAAATTTAAGACTTTTTAAGGATGAACACACATCCTGTTGTAATTTAATATACATCAAGTTTACAGTAAAACACAAATTCAGCTCCATGAGGTGGACATCGACAGCTTTTAGTTTCATATTCCAAGCTCTCCAGCAACAAGTTCATCCTTTAAAATCACTAATGGCCAAAGCAACATGAGTGGCTTCACCTCCACTTGAACAATCAGCAGAACCGTCCTGCCTGTGGCTGCCAGAGGACCAACATTAACTAGACAAAGTGTTTATGAGAAAGTGTGAAGCTATTCTCGGCTTTGTTAAAGAGGAAGGGGGCTAAAGACACACACACACACACACACTTATGAAAGATGCAGCCAAGTCCAGTCATCCCACAGCCTTTGCTCCCAAAGGCGACTGGCTGAGAGCAAAAATTAGACAGAGCACTTGAGTCTGAGTCACGGCTGTGTGGGCAGCTGGTAGGTGATGGTCCTCGACTTTATTCCTACAGAAACACAGCTCAAGCTGCTGATTCCCTTGTCTGATTTGGGAATGCGCTAAAACATTTTTAGTGCACCCGCTTGATTACCGTTAAATATTACTGTAAGAATTGGGCTGGCAACTGCATCAAGGTTTAAAAGGTTTTGGTTTCAAATCAGCTAAAATGATCCTTCATCCGTTTACTACAGTTTAAAGCGCCAACATTAAAAGTTAGTTCTAGTTAAATATAAATGTACACTAATATTTTAAATCCCAGTAATGCCATTAAAGTGTGTTGTTGAGAGCTTTATCTTTCTTGTAACCTTTAACAATGATCATGTTTTCAGGCTTTCTGTGGGTTTTTCAAAGTTTTTCTTTCCCACTCATTTCCTGCCCAGTGCCGACTCTCAGCCAATCAGCTCTGCTGTGACTCACTCAGATAAAAACATCCTCCCAAATTCCAGTGATGAACCAGGGTTGTGTCGCAGGCAACAGCTCAAAACAACAATTTTAAGTTGTTTCCTTTCGCTACCAGTAGCATTTTGCAAAAACAAATTGTTCCAATTTATTAAGATGAACCTGTTTTACATATTAAAGAGAAAATGTTGAAAGATAAATTGTAATTTAACACCATTATTGTGATTTTTAAAAAGCTCTTAGATAAAAATATGGATTTTTTTCCCCCCTCCATTTTAAAAAGAAACGTTTTTTACTGGGAGGAAAAAAAATCTTCAGACAGAAATTCAGATTCAAACTTGCAAGAATATTTCTTTAGAGACAAAAAGTTGAACTTTAAAAAGAAATTCAAGGTAACAACTGGTGCCTTGAATTGACAAAACACCCAAGGAAGAAAAAGCTAAAAATCTGAGATAATAATTTGACTCTAAAGAGCAGCTCATGATGCATTTTCTCACTTGAATCTGGAGATAAACAACGGTTTAGAAAAACTCAGATTTTAAATTCAATTTTTTTCAAGTTAGCAACATTAAGCGATCTCTATTGTCCTGAATGGAAATCAAGTTATTGCCATTTTAATTTTTAAATGTTGCGATTCTAAGTAACTAAAAAAACGACTTAGTTTTTAAAAATAGACACCAGAAAAACTCCATCAAGAGCAAATAAAGTTAGTGGAAAAGAAAGGAATGAACAGGCACCTGCCCAGCATAAAACAGAGAACATGCTGGTAAGCGTGTGTGTGTGTGTGTTTGGTGTGTACCTGTTTGAGTGTGAGGGTCTGGTACTTCTCAAAGGCTTCCTGAGGCAGGGAGCCCAGTTCTCTGATCTTCTTCATGCACTCCTCCTTCTTCTTGAGCAGCATGCCCTGCCTGTTGGTCATTTTCTCCAGCTCCTTGGTGTCATGGTTGATGGCGTCGTTCTGCTCCTTCTCGATGTTCTTCCACCGCTCCATGCTCTTTATGTGGTCCTTGATCTCTGCTTCCGTCTTATCGACGAGGCCGTCCAGGTCTGGGAACGGGAAAACGATGCTGTAGTCTGATAATTAACTCTCCAGATAAATACTGGGAGAAGCATTTATAGCTCTTGGACATTTTTGGTTTATTATGTCGCAACCTGATTGGACCCTTCAAACAAATGAACAGAAGTTTATCTAAACTGGGTTGTTCTGCTTTCGGCTCCATCCATCTATCAGCTCTGACCAGCTTTTCTGTTCCAAATGAAAAACACTGCAATTTCTCACAAAGATGCTTGACACATAACGTCATGCATGTAGATCAATGCCACCTACAGAGGTACTGTCTATTAACTAGTTGACTTCCAGTGATTGCAGTGGGGCTGGGTATTGTCAAAAACCTCATAATCCAATTCAATTCTGATTGATTTTAAAAAGCAGTACACAAATAATTAATTGGATTATCTATTAATAGCTGTACATATTACTTGTTTTTCCCTGCCGACATAAACAGTCAGGTGTACATTACTTTTACAGTGAATACATTATCATTTCTGAGCAATAAAATATCTGACAATACAACTTTAGCAACATAACACTTTTGCCGGTGGCCCTCAAGAGCTGCGGCGGGCCGGATTTGGCCCGCAGGCCTGAAGTTTGACACTCAATCTGTCACAAAACAGCCGTACAAAATTAATTCAAAGCTGAAGTGAATTTCAAGGGGTGTGAATACTTTTGTAAAGCTCTGTGGATTACCAAATAATCCAGCAGAGGCCCAGATCTACCACACCAGACAAGACCCAAGGTGTAGGTTGTGCAAGGAGGCCCTGAGACAGTCCAGCACATAACAACAGGGTGCAAGATACTGGCAGGGAAAGAGTACATGGAACGACATAACCAAGTGGCAGGTATAGTGTACAGAAACATCTGTGCAGAATATGGACTGGAAGCCCCGAGATCAAAGATCCACCCCAAAGGTGGTGGAGAAGGCCGAGCTAAGATCCTGTGGGACTTCCAGATCCAGACAGACAAAATGGTAAGGTCGAACCAACCGGACATTGTCGTAGTGGATAAACAACAGAGGAAAGCCGTTGTGGTGGATGTAGCAATACCGAGTGACTGCAACATCAGGAAAAAGGAGCACGAGAAACTGGAGAAATACCAGGGCCTCAGGGAGGAACTGGAGAGGGCCTGGAAGGTGAAGACCACAGTGGTGCCTGTGGTCAGCGGGGCCCTTGGGGCAGTCACCCCCAAACTGGAGCAGTGGCTACAACAGATCCCAGGAACAACATCAGACATCTCAGTCCAGAAATGTGCAGTTCTAGGCACAGCAAAGATACTGCGCAGAACCCTCAAGCTCCTAGGCCTCTGGTAGAGGACCCGAGCTCAGAGGGTAAGAACCACCCGCGGTGGGTGAGAAGGGAATTTTTTTTTTTTTATATATCTAAATGAAAAAATATAAAACTTTTGGAAAGTTAAAAACAAGCTGAGACAAAAACATAAAAAAATTAATTTGTATTTTGTTTTCAGTTTTGGGTCTAAAAATGATCAGAATTATTTGTTTCCAAATTGACTAATTGTGTTTTGATTACTTTTTCTGTGGCTAAATGGCCCTGGATGTTTTTCTTTACAGAATCAAATTAACAAAATTAATTAATTTCTACAAAGTTCCTTTTTTTTTTAAATTAGCTGGATACTAACCACAAAAATAACTATAAAAAAGCTCCACGAAACACAGTTAGAGCCTACAAACTCACTTTTTCATCCCAGACCTACCATCTGATCGAGCTAAAGTCTCTTTAACTCGTTTGTTGATGCCGTCCAGCTCAGACGTGGTCGCCGTGAGAACCGTGCCGCCCTCTGTCTCACGCAGCTCATTCAGCTCCTATGGCATTATTACAATTTCAAAAAGTATTACAAGATTCCTCTGCTTTGGATTCCTAAGAATAATTAAAGAAATTCAATTAACAAATTTCCTTTTTTTCCCCCTCAAAGCATAAGTCACCTGTTCGACTTGATCAAGACGTTTCCTCAGGTTCTCGTTGAGATACGTTTCCACTCGGGTCATGATTCCCTCCAGCTTGATCCTCTCGTTTAACAGCTGCCTGTTGTCCTGTAAGGAAACAAAAGAGATCAAAGCACATCCATTAGTCATTAACTGGTCAATTCAAGACGAATAATGTTGACTATTCTCCTGCATCACAAAAACAAACAGCACAGAAGCACTAAATCAAGTCCTGGTAGGATTAAAATAGTTCCTTTATTCAAAACTGTGAGTTATTTGACAGTGTGATGTCGTTTATCCAACACGGCTACTCGTCATTAAAAGAAGGGGTTACACAAAGAAGGTGGAGTTGCTATGCGATGATGAGAGGAACTCAGTGAGATGGAAACCGACCACAGCTGCAGTCTTCTCGAGGACAATGGTGGAAAACGACACAATGGAGGCAGCAGATGTTTATTGTGAGCCACGTCTGCGTGAAGTGGAGCTCCTCATTTCCCTTCAACAATTACATTTTAAATGCGCCTTTTGATTCCAGAGTTGGAAGCGCTCTTACAGAGGCAAAAATAACAACTACAAATCAGCCCAATAAGCAATGGGATTGAATTATCGTGTCGTTTTTAAGATCTTAAAGTCGTCTTTTTTCTTTTTAAATCGCTGCGATCAAACCAGAGTCTGGGTGAAATTTCAGGATGTTGTCAGCTAACGACAACATAGATGACGTCTTTATTTTAGCTGAAATAAAGGCTGCGAAATTTTTTTTTAATATCCAAACGAATGAGAACTGAATTATCCAAAATACTCTTGAAGAAACTTGAATTAATATGAGATACAACATTTAATTTCCCTTTGGCATCGATAAATGATTGATTAGTTTTTCCACTGGACTTAGTGAAAAACCCCAACCGTCCTTAATGACGATAAAACAAGTTCCTTAAGTTTTGATTATCTGCGTAATCAAAACTAAAAACACACAATTCAATAAAAAAAAAAGATAAACTGTGGCAGCTCAAAGTATTTTTTCAAAATGCCGCACAATTGGAAAAAAAAAATCTAATTTTGCCCGAATTCATAAATTTTGTTTTTAAATTCTGATACATTTTAAAATGTATCAAATGTAAAATCGGTTTTCACAGAAATCCCACAAGCCGACATTAAATGTAGTTTTAAATAACTCCAGCCAATCACTTCACAAGGATTTTTCCACGTAATTTTCAGCCTGCGGATAATTCAGAGGACAATCATGAGCTTCTCTGCGTTTCTCCTGACCTGCTGTAGCTGACGGATCTCGTCGTTGAGGTCGTCGACACGCCTCTGGTCCTCCAGGCTGAGCTGGGAGAGGAGATCGGTGCCGAGCTCGGCCTTCAGCGACTCCCGGGTCGACTCCATGGCGTGGAGGCTGGCCTCCAGGCTCTGGAGACTGCGTTGCTGAAGAGAAAGAACAACAAATGTTCTCACATGCCAAGCAAATATTTTCAGCATTCTGACTCATGGATATTTCAATATTTACAACTTTGACGCTCAAATATAATTTTTGTCCATTTCATACATTGAGATACAAACGCTTAATATGCTTTTGCGGTTTTTCACATTGTTTAGTATTTGGTATAACTCAAACAGTATGAAACTCCTGAAACCTGGAGATAAAAACTATTTTGTCACACAAGCGACAAAAAACTGAATGCATGTGTATGAACCTTGAACATCTAAAAAATGCTTTGAAAAAGTTTATGCCTTCCTCTTCTTGCAACATCGACTGTGTGTGTTTGACAACTTCATTTTCTC
The DNA here is from genome assembly GCA_010277075.1 of Poeciliopsis retropinna. Taxonomy (NCBI): domain Eukaryota; kingdom Metazoa; phylum Chordata; class Actinopteri; order Cyprinodontiformes; family Poeciliidae; genus Poeciliopsis; species Poeciliopsis retropinna. The sequence continues at coordinate 3,198,015 of VMRM01000013.1, forward strand.
AGGGCAGGTACAATCTTAGGATCTTAAGCTTGTTTTGTGGCAACGACAGTAGAATGATCCTATTGTAAGAAAAGAAGAGCTCAAGTTAATTTCTAAAGAAACGAGTTTAATTTTTTGAAAATATAAAAATGTTTTGTTGTTTGTTTGTTTTTCTTTTTTTAAAAAGCCACTTTCAGACTCATTGAGAACAGTCAAGAATGGTTTTTCTGTGCATTTATAGTTTTTCCAAACACAGAAAACACTACAAATGTTTTAAGACGGTGTAGAAACCTGGAGAAATCAACTGGTCAACGGTAAACACCAGTCGGAGAACATGTCTGACCTTGGGCATGAAGGTCTTCTCAGACTGCTGCCTCTTCTCCTTCAGCATCTTCATCTCTGACAGGATGCTGTCCCTGGACGCCTTGAACTTCCTCTGCTGCGTCTCGATCTGCTGCATCTGGTTCATCAGCTGGTCGATCTCGTTGTTGATACGTGGAGCGGCCATTAAGGATTTACACAACTACGTCTTGTTGCCTGATCATAAACAGCTACAGCAACATGGTTATCACTGTCTTAAAGGACATATTTTTGTTCCTGTGCACTCTAAGAGTGTATAAAGTACTTCTTCAAATAATAATCAGTGCAACATATATTAAAAAGAATATAAAACTGATATTTAGTGGGATATATTTAGGTAACAGAGTTTATTACAGGGTAGCTTGGAGGCATTTTGGTGCGACCCATCAGCTTTAACAATGTGACCAGGCCCGGGGAGAAAGAAAAGTAGAAAGAGCAGCTCCTCATCCTCATTATCCTAAATTAACAGGCAGGTTTACTGATCTTCTGGATCTCTGCAGTTTAAAAACACTTAGGACAATTAATCTGTCGATTAAACTAAAGACAAAAGAAAACAAAACAAAACAAAGATGAAGTAACTAGAACAAGCTTTAAAACATTTATGGTTTAGCTCATATGAGAGAATATAAATGCTAATCAGGTTCCATTATCATGAGGTTAACATGACATGTAAATGCACAGGGAAGCATCGAGCTCTAAAGGGACGCTAGAGAGATAAATGAAAACAGAAAAGGGACCAAAGTGCATCAGCTCGTACTTCTCTACAGGGCAGCCAAGGAGAGCGGCTCTTAAGTGACTCATTTCAGGGATGAAAGACGAGATCCTGCTTCCCTTGCTTGCTCACACACAAGTACACACACATCTGAAAATCTACAGTAGATCTTTCCCTCCATTTGCGTTCGCACGTCGGTGTGAGGCTTTAGACGCTGCACGCATTTTCAAATCTTTGCAGCGGAGAAAGTGGCCATTATACCGCACACGCATGTTTCAAATCCCACCTGATCCGCTTGCTATGCTTTTCATGTGCTGTCGTGAAGTGAGTCAGGGCTTTGGCAGACGTGACCCAATATACACTAATCCTTCATGACCTGCTGAAGCTCTCCTCCCACTGGCTCTCGGGCAGCTACACTCCCACAATGGTTTTAACCCACGTCCAAAACAGAGGCTCGGCCGTGTGGGATCGCGCCGTGTTTCTGGATTCCTACGACTGTTCCGGATTTCCACGTTAAAACCGGGGCTGAAACGATTAATCAGATGACTCGTGACTAATAATAGCCAACTAATTTAGTAATCAATTAATCGTTAACTGGAGCGCACAGACTCAGAAACGAGGCCATTTGCTAAAAGAACACAGTCAGAGCAGTAATTAAACCAAAACTGTACAAAATATATTTCACCTTTGTCCTCGAAGGCGGGGCTAGGCCCACCTAGGTGTTTTGCACAGCTGAATGGTTGCCATGGGAGATTAAAGGATCTCTCTAAAACATGCATGAAATAATCAAGGCAACACTGCAGCCATGTTTTTGTTGAGGGAATAACAGTATATGTAAAGATCAAAAAAGTCGATCTTACATAATACTACCTTTAACGTTTTTGGAAAAAAGAAAAAGTCTCTAAAGCTTGTAAATGTCTTCTACCCAGAACTTCTCAAGTGGCATTTTTCATTTTAGTTCAAATGTGGTAAAATGTCCACATTTTTTCATCCAATTAACCAGGATAACAGACAGGATAATCAGTTCCTAAAATAATCAATAGTTAGATCGACCCTCTCAATACTTCAGCTCAGATTCACATAATTGGATGTAGCATAAGGACAATAATCCGCTCCAGAACCGCTAAACTCGGCCCATGTGAAGGTTTTGCTCAAAAATTGGGTTTGTGTCAGAAAACCAATTTCAATTCAACAAACACTTTTACATTTGAGGTCGTGTGTATAATTTTGACCCCATGTGGATTAGAGAAAATCAAAAAAAATAATCCAAACTTGTTAATAAGTTGCTAAAAGAAACAATTCATTGAAAGCCCAAAGCTAATGACATTCCAGGCCATAACAGGCTCTTCAAACTGACACTGTAAACACTTCCAGTGTGTTTTCTTACCAAAGTAAATTGAAACAAAAGTACAGCATCTTTCCAGCTGCTCTGTTCTTGTCACTTCAAGAGATATTACACAATGGGAAAGACTAGGAAATCCGATAATCTCATATTTCCTGCTCAATTTCGAGCAGGAAATATGTGCAGAAACTGTATCATACCCATTTTTATAGTTTCTCCAAGAAACATAAAAAAAAACAAAACATACTTTCTATTTATTTCCTGTGGAAAAATGAGAAAATTATGAATCAGTTAAATAAGTTTTTGTCTGGCCATCAGCCTTACAGAAAGCAGATGATTCTTTTTTAGAGAACTGTTCCTGGAACTGACAGATGCGTTTAACAAACAATAGATATTTGATATTAAATGTCAGACGACTTTCCTCTCAGTTTGGTATTAGTCATAGGTACATAAAACACAAACACTGGGCTGATCCCACTGACTTCCTCCTCTTTGTGAAGACTCCAGCATGAGTCACTTTACTTTAATCAATACATCTGTGTGTGGGGGATATTATCTGTTTGCTCAAGTGATAATTTTACATAAACTAGGTGACTCATTATCCAGTAAACTCATCTGGTCCTTGGCCAACATTTTCAGTAACCTTGTAAAAATGTCCAAGTAAAGTTATCTGTGCAAACGTTTTGTGTTAAACTTTCTTTTCTGCTTCGCATCTTGCTAAGGAAAAAATAATAAAAAAAAAAAAAAACCTTGTTAAATCTCCCTGGTGAAGCCACTCCAGATGTTTTAATGAGAAGGATATGTTCGATGTTCCTCCGCAGGTTCTCGTTGAGCTTGGCCTCCAGCTCGGCCAGCTCCTCCTCGGCCTTCCTCATGTCCTTCTGCAGCTCCAGGCGAGACTTCCTGGTGTCATAGTAACCTCCGGTCAGCGCTCCTCTGTGGCTCACCTGGTCTCCTATTTAAGAAACACGGCAGGTTAAGCATAAAGCGTGGCTGGTACAATATTACCCTTTGTGTAAATTTTAAGCGTTCGGCGTTATGAAATGTCTCAGCAGAGGTTGGCCTACCCTCTAGAGTTATACAATCCATGGTGAAAGCTCGGGCCAGCTGGGTGGAAACCTCCATGCTGCGACAAATCAACGTCTTCCCAAACACGTGCTTAAAGGCCTTGTCAAAGTTCGGACTGTAGCGCAGCTTACTGATCATAGGGATGGCGTCCTGAAGACAGAGAGGCAGGAACATGAACTAAAAGAAGTAGACTCATATTCTGAACAAAAATGTCGGAATATAGACAAAACCTGAAGGGCTGCCAAGCCTTTTGCAGAAACCGCATTAAAGCTGGAATATGTAACTTTCTTTTTTAACATATTTTTTTTAAAACTCTCACTATTTCCTGACGGTATAAGACGAGACAACCAGTGAAAAAATAAAATAAAATTAAGCTTTTCTGCTTTCGCCCTGTGGTCCTAGTGCTATCTGCAAAAATACACTGTTCAGTCAAGAGACAACCAATCAGAGCCAGGTCTTAGAATTGTCAATCAAGCACGTGTACATGCTGCTCTCACACTCCTGCGTGGTCTTTGCTAAGCTAAAGGGAGTTCTCAGCAACTTAGCCTGCCGGGAATGCTCAGACTAGTTAGCATAGCCACTAACGACAGCAGATAGTTTTCCTGTAACAGTAAGTTGATTCTCGGCCATCGTGTAAATGCACATTGAGCAGCATTTACACAAGATTGATTGACAGCACTAAGCTCGTCGTAGATTTTGTAGCACTGTGTGGAGGGGTGTGATTTTTTTGTCTGATTATTCATGTCATTATCTTCACTTTTACTGAATATGAAATAAAAATAAAAAAATAAAAAATAAACATTTTTATAAAAGTTAGACACTGCAGCTTTACCAGTTGGAAATAAAGCAAAGTTCTTACATTGGTTTCTGGGTAGGCGGTGTCTCTGACGTCCAACTTGCTGAGTGGAAGAAAGGTCACTTCTCCGGGTAAGTTCATTTTGTTAAACTCCATGAGGATTTTTGTGCTCACTTCGTCCGTTTCCACAATGTGGTAAAACAGTCTGGAAGATACGAGTTGATTGTTTTACTAAAACGCCTGGCTAAATTATATCTATTTGTCAATAAAAAAGAGCAAATACAACAAAGAAGCCATTTCAAAATGATCCAAAAAAAGATTCAGATGACACTTGTTGTACGCTCTGAGGGTTATGACAATATGTTGGAAACAGAGAAAGAAATTAATGCAAATTTATTTGAGCGTATATTTTATTCAATATTTCAAAACATTTTGCACCGTTTACAAAATTACTAAGATTATAAATGCTAAATTTCTGAAAAGTGTAATAGATTTATGTAGCCTTCAATGTTTCCTTCATTATCAAAAAACTGAAGTCGGGGTGGTCAAAGCATGAGGTGGCTGATCCTGGGATCATCCACCACAGCAAGTTACAAGAAATATTCACCTCTTCGTTTTCTCCAAGCTCTAACAGAGCATGACTCTTATCTAAACCACAGAGGTTTACATGCAATCAACAACTCATTTGATTTTTATACACTACCATAAAAGGTAAGGAAGGTTTGTGTTTGGCGGATTATCGCTTCGTTGTAAAAATGCTGCTTGGCAACACATCTTGTACCCCTGGAAAAGCTGATTATATCCTTTCAAACAGTGCTGTGTTTCTCAAGGCAGCAACATGCGTATTCCGCTCTGCCGCTCGACACATAAAAGCCTGTTTTCTCACGCAGATGGCGCCATTTAAACGGACATAAACAGTTGTTCTAACGGGAAAAAGTTACTGCCAAGAGGCATCATTAAAAAGAAGTGATCAAACAGTAACTTTATTACTTTTTATGCTTGGAACAGATGATCGCAGCAAAGAGACGCTAAATGTCAAGCTCTTCCTTTTGATTTATTCTGTGAATGAAGCAGGCTGCGCTTCTGCAACATGTCAGCTGTTTGTAAGGGTTTAGGTTCGTCGCACTGAGAGTGTTAAGAATATATTGGGCAACACAGCAGAAAACACAACTCTGCTTTTATTGACGTTATGAGAACTAGTTAAAGATCATTTTCACATTAACCAGTTTGTTAAAACACCTACTCATTAATGCTATGAACCCTTTAAATCAGAGGTACTCAAAGTGAGGCCCCTCACTGCTATTTAAAAATAGATTAGAAAAATTAGGACAAAACTACAACTTTTAAATAAAATACTCGATGCAACACAAAGGTATCATCTTTTCCCAGCTTTCTGGTTTTCTCCTATTATCATAGCAACTAGAACCACGGCTACTCATTGAATGAATCTTTTAAATACACCTTGGTGCAGCCAAATCTGCTTTCTGCTGCTGCATTAACACTTGGCGAAGTAGGCCAAAAGTGTTTTCAAATTAAAACTGACCCACATGGGAACATACAAAATATTTTTTCAAGTCGAAATCCTTCCAAAGTAATGAGCAAATTGAACACCTTTCAATTAACAAGGACAATGTGCAAAAACCATTTGAATTTTTGAATCTGCAAACCTGTTCCTACAAAAAAATATATACATCTGATTACTTGATTAAAATATTTTGTGCTTAGTTTACTATTGAGTAGAGTTGTAAAACATATTCACTTTTGGTTATTTTAGCTTTTAAATATTATATTACTTAACCCAGGAGAGCTGATTTTGGCCCACATGCATGACAGAAAGTTTGCAAACCCTTGCTTAATATGAATATGTAAACATTTCAGGCTGGGCATTTTGCAAGAGAGAAAAAAAATTAAAAAAAAAAAAAAAACATTTCTCACCGTGTCCCTGCTGTCACTTCTACGCAGGTGTAAAAAGCCGGCTCGCACTCAAAATTATTCATGACAATGCCATGGTAACCATTGATGACATGTTGGTTAATCCCCTTCCTCCTAAAATGCTCCAATACTTTGTTTATGCTGTCGATACCATTCAGAATGGCCTGCGGGAGGAAGAAGAGGAAAGATTAGAGACGTATGAAGGGTTTGAAAACGACAAAACAAAAAGTTGACACAGCAAATAAATTCAACGTCGATGACACCAAATATAATTCGCAGTGATTGTTTTTGTGCATCTGGCACCAGAAACCCCTGCAATGTGGAGTGAAAACGGATAAAGAAAATGTCAATTTCAATATAGAGGGAAACAAAAACAGCTAATCTAAAACGCTAGAGAGAGAAGGGGGACAGATAAGGGCAAGTCCATCAAATGCAGGAAACAGACTGAATCAACTGGGACAAACAAGAAAATAAATAAATGTATGACATTTGTCCGCGAAGCTGCAAGCGGCCTCCTTTCATCTCGGCTGATATTATTCGGAGGTGATATTTGATTGATGTATATGCCCAGAAGGAACGGCTGGATGAGGCAGAGACGAGTGAGTCACATGTAAATTTAGCGAGCCGTCATAAGGTGCGAGTGTTGAGGCAGATGAATGATTTTGCTTGACATACCTATCCTGACAAGCAGGCTGAGTCACAAACTGAATTCTTGGCGGCGTTCAGCTGGGCTCGCCAAAGCACTTTGCTTGGAAATCATCAACACTCGCCAATTTCTCACTCTGCTCGAGTAAGTGCATGTGTGGACAGATTACTTGAATAGATTTGCGGCGTGACAAGTTTCGCGCCACGGAAATAGCTAAATGCGCAAACGTACGTGGCCTGGTAGAAAACGAGTTTGCAGACTGTGTTGGCCGTCCTGGTTTTCTGTTACGCAAGTCAGTGATTACAAAGTCCTGCAGAGAGACACAGACCTTGCCTGTAGCCGCTCGGAGGAGCTGCTGCTTCTTCTCCAGGTCCTCTCGCTTGGCTGCCAGGGCCTGTTGCTCTGCGTTCTCCTCCCGCCACAGGTAGCTGGACGGACAAACACAGTCGCACACTGTTACACTTATGTCGGACTCGACTGCGGCAGCGAGGCTCGAGAGGCAAAGCGTTCGACGAGAAGTGAAAAAACACAAAGTGATTGCTGGAGATTCATGGAAAACTTGATGAATGTGTGTTCACTGCCTGCACTATGAAACGTTTTGGAATCCTACAGCTTATTTCTTTAGTTATATGAAGCTAGAGCTGCAACTTGAGAGATTATTTTACTAATCAATTATTCAGATGATTGATCAGATAAAAAATGTTTACATTTGCACCTTCTGCAGAGTTATAACTTTATCACTTAAGCCATACACACACACACTGTTGTTGGTTGACGTTATTTCAGCAATGGATTAATCACGATTAATCGTGTCAGCCCTATACGAAACAAAGTGATGTTTCAAACCAAGTTTACTTTGAAATTCAAACTCTCCCTTTCAACATGTCACATTTCTTTATCTATTTTTGATATTTGTATCAGTTTGTAAATTAAATCAGGACATCTTGAAGCAAAAACTGTTAACTGCTTGTTAAATAGATAAATATTTCTTAGTTTGCTTATTATATACCTGGACAAAAGCAAAGACCCAAAGTTGAGCTTGTGGGAATCAGAAAATTTAGCAAAAATATTTTGCATAATTTAGATTTTTTTAAATTGATTTAATATCTCGTTTTACAACATTGCTGGATATGGGTTGAACATCAGGCATGTTATGTTACTTCTCTAAGAAGCAGTGCTTATCAGGGTATGTTTGCATTGCAAATATGCAACAATATTTGATCTATGGCTTCAACCTCTGCAGAGCAAAACGATTTGCAGAGAAGAAACATGCCAACATTAGCGTAGCACTACAACAAACTGCTCCATAAGAAGAAAATGCATCATCCAAAAAGCAAGAAGTTAATTTAGGGAAGACTGCTGCTGAATGTGCCAAGACAGAAGCAAATAATAAAGCTATTCCCAGTTTAGATTGTCAGAGCATTATAGACTTTTCTTTTAAAAAATAAATCAAAAACAAATCAACTTTATGTTGATTCGTGATTCATACAGAGACTGATGTGGAAAAAAGGTTCAGATTCACTTTCAGAAAGATTTCACACCAAGACTAAAATTGCAACAATTCTTACTTTCTTTCACTTTGAAGTTCATCTTTCTTGTTTTTCACTTCATAATACTTTTTGTCCAGCTCTTCAACCCGGGTCTTCACCTCATTTAAATCTTGATCAAGTTTCTAGAAGACACAAAAGAACAAGGCTCAGACGAAAGAAATATAATTTATACTCAATCTGATCTAAGGCACATATAGAGGTGTGAAATGATTATGAGACGCCACAGAAATAAGCCTGTTAGGGCAGCAACTTGAGTGTTCAGTTTTGAGGTCTTACGTTGTACTGCTCCAGGTTCTTCTCCTTGTTCATCTCCGTGTCCTCCAGGTCTTTGTGGATGGCTGCAATCTGCCTCTTTTTGTCGTTTATGGCCTGGTCCAGCGACTTCAACTCCTTCTTGATCCACTTATCCCTCTCCTCCTTGGAGGTGAACTGACTGCCGCGGCCCTGCTTGGCATACAAGTCAGTCCTCTCTTGGGTAGCTTGAGCCAGTCTGGAGTGGGAAAAAAAGCATTAGTAGTCAGCTTAAACAATAAGGACAATATTGGTCAAATTAAATATTATTAAGCCTCAAGAGGTGTTGGTTTGACTTGATGTTAGAGTTTTATTTCGCGTGAACCTGCTTTTCAAAGTTTATTGTACTTAAAAACATTCCAACTAATGTAAACCATGATTTCACAGAGTGTTGACTGACTCATGGCGTTCTGGTTGGTCGTCAGCTGCGCAGCGATGAGTCATTCCTACCTAGAGATGCCCCGCTCCTCCTTTTCCTTCACCATGTTGAATTTGGGTTCGGTCTCCTGAAGCTCCTTCTGCTTCTCCTCGATCTTCTCCAGCAGCTTCTGACGCTCCTTCAGCAGCCGTTTCTGCCAGAACAAACCGTTTACAGCTAGTTAAATTTCCCTCTTTTGGTAAACTGCTTTTGCATAGATCGCTGATTATCCTTTTTCCTGGTCAAAATAGGAAAAAATTAAAAATAAAAAATAAAATCACCCCAGTTTTCCACACATTTTGTCAATATTTAAAAAAAATAATCAAAAGCTGTTGAAGCCTTTTCTTTTGCTCCACTTTAGACAAGGTGTTGTGCTCGTCATAGCCAAATTGGATCAATCCAAACACCGGCAGCCAGCGTGAAGCTCCAAGCCAAAGAAAAAAAATAAACATTTTCTTCTATGCCTGTCAGCCACTTTACGCAAGGCCATATGGAGAGTGATCCGTGCCAACTGTGCAGACAAAAACAAATGGCAAAAGGAATGTATAGTGGGCCTGAAGGTGATTCTGCTGATCACTTGTTTCGCTTCAGCAATGCTCACATTCGGTTTTTCCCATATGAAGTTTGAAAAATAGACTCGGACTGAAATAATTAATCGGCTTTAATCACAATTAATATAACTTAATTGTAATTAATTGATCACTTAAATAATCAACCTATTTAGTAATTGATTAATCGTTAACTGGAGTATGCAAACAAAAAAAAGGCAACTTACTAAATTAAATATATATTCAGAGCAGAAATTAAGCCAAAACTACAAGTAAGAAGCTGACTTTCCAGTTAAGGACCAGTTTAAGCGAGCCGACTGAAGACAGCCCTCCCTGCTTTCCCACAGTGGTGCGGATGAACACGAGGGGTGTTGGTGCACAGTCACGTGTTTTCTGTGACGCAGATCGGAGGCTTCCGTACCCTCTGTTCGCTGTTGCCTGCCAGCTCATCCTGCAGGTCCTTGGCCTTCAGCTCCAGCTTGGTCCTCTGCTTGATCTGCTCCTGGCGCTCCGCCGACAGTTGCTCTCTCTCCTCCTTCATGGCAGAGACCTTGGACTTGAGCTCGCGCACAACGCGCTCTGTCTCCTGCAAACAAAAAATAAATAAATAGATTAAAGGGCTGTGCGATCCTTTTTAGAGAAATTTTCACTTGTTGACTCATTAAGTGACAATTCAGCTCCACAAGACATTATTACTGCAGACAGAATATTTATTTATCTAAAAATAAACTGGGTATTTATCTCAGTGCACCAAAAATAAGTCTAAATAAAAATGAGATATGATATAGAATAAAAACCGAAGAATATGTATTTTTCTACTGCCCCCCAAAAAATACATATTTTTCACACAATGACAAGAAAAAGAAGTAAATGTTTATGATCAATTTTATCCTAACAACAAAAAGAGTTTAAATCAAAAGTGTCATGCAATAAATTCAGTAATTTATTGTTTCAACTAAACAAAATGTTTGTTAAAAATGTTTTTAACAAATGTCTTTCGATATTTGAACGCCTTAAAAATATGGAGGTCTAATCCTGCCAAAGATAAATGAAAAAAACAACAACAAAAAAAACAAAACACCAAATACAGGACATTAGAAAAAGAGAAAACAATAAAACATAAAAAATTAACTAATTAATAAAATGCTAAGACTGGAAATGAAATGGAAAATAAAATTAGAATTTGACAGAAAAGCACAAATCCCACATCCCGGCTTCTTTTCGGGATATTTGCTTGTCTTTTGTCCCTGATATGTTATTCAAAATATAAATGAAATTATGTTGGAAATTCTAAAACAAATATTCATTTCACACGTCAAAATAAAATAAGTTGGGAAAGTTTTTACTATTTGAAACCAATATTGCAACATTAATTACTTCATCAAGTCATTTATTTATTTCTATATTTATTGCCAATTTTGGCAGGATCAGTCCTCCGTATTGATAAGAACACACAAGGATTATACATGTATATCAGTTTATTTTTCAGCTTTACCTCTACTTTGTCCCGAGCGTCTTGCTGAGCGTCACGCAGTTGTCTGGATTTGTCTCCACAGGTCTCTCTCTTGGTGGACAACTAAAGACGGCCAAGGAATAAAAATAAAAACCAAAAAATTCAAGAAACAATAAACAAAAACAAGAGGTTTCCTGCTCTTTGTAGTGACATTCTTCACTATTTGATGTATGCATTACACCAGTGTGCCTTGGTAAGAAATGGACTTGTGTAAATTCATCACCTCATCTAGTTTGGCGCGAGTTTCGTTCAGCTCCTGGTTGTAAATGGTGTACTCCAGAGCTCTCCTCATCTTGTCCCACTTCTGGTACTGAGCCAGCTCCTCCTTCTCATCCTCCAGGGTATGCAGACGCTCCTCGATGTACTTCAGCAGCTCATTGATCTTCTCTCGCTTTCCCTCTGGGACAAAACACACGAGCCGGGTTGTTGTGGAAAAATGTCAACTAATGTTTAGTTTAACAGTACATGATGTTCACTGATAATCGCTGCAGCAAAAATCAGAGAAATCAAAACAGCTGTAGTAGAACGTTGTGTTCAATCATTATCAAGATGAAAAGCTGCAAAATACCAGCAACTCTCTCTCAAGATGTCGCAGGTTTATTATCGCCTTACGTTTAGGGTCATAACTCGACATGATCAATGGCTTCTTCTTTTCAAGTTTACTAAAACTATGTTTTATAGCTTCTTACCCGTCTCCTTCATGAGAGAAATACTCTCCTCCTTTCGTTCGTCGTACACTCGCGTTCCTGCCACCTCTCTCAGAAGCTTCAGTCGCTGAGAATCGGGCGCTGTGGCCATTTGGTTGATCTGGGAGAAGAAATAAAATCAATCATGTCAGAACATTTCAGCAACAAAGCAGTTTAAAGCAAAAACAAAACAACAAAAAAAAACCACAAAAATACAAAGTCATACAAGACACAGTCAACATCTGAAACAGCCGTCATTACACATCAAAGTGTTGGTCAGTGTTTCATTTATTATGGTACAAAAAGCAACTCTAAACAAGTAGGCTTTTAGTCTAGGCTGAAAGGAAGTCAGTCTTTTAGCTGTTCTACAGTTTTTCAGAAGTTTGTTCCAGATTTGTGATGCATAGAAGCTGAATGCTGCTTCTCCACATTTGGCTCTGGTGATGCAGCGCGGGCCAGAACCAGAACCAGAACCAGAAGACCTGAGAGGTCTGGAAGGTTGACACAGCACCAACAAATATTGTGATGCTAAGCCTTCCAGGATTTATAAACTAACTAAATGATGCAACGAAGATGGAAATGCCTAAAGTTAGTTTATCTCATCAAATCTGTATTCTGAAAAATGACAAAGATTACAAATCAACATTGGCTTAAGCAGACGAGAAAAATTCTGTTGGAGCCTCCTGTTCATCTCTCATCACAGCAGCATCATTTCACACTGATGAAGTTAGAAAAAGAAAAGTCAGTTTTCTCACCTTTCCCTGCTTGACAATGTAGTACGGGTTACTGCGAGAGAAGCCGGCGCTCTCCAGAAGGTTCATGACGTCATTCTTACTGCAAAGAGAAACGGGCAGGACACTTAGAAAGGAGGCAGAGTTGGATGGTTTTCTATGGGACTTTTTACCAGTACACGGACGGTCGAGCCGCAACAATACGCACGTCACCATCTTCTTGTCCAAGAAGTACTGGTCCTTCTTCGCGCCGATGACACGGCGAAGGGAGACCTCCTCTTTGTCGATCTGGAGGGAGAGAAATGTCTCACTGGTGATGCCGACGGTCCCACATAACGGCTGATTTATGCAGTTTATGCAACAGTATTACGCAACTATTTGTTATGCATAACTGGATGCAGTTTCTAACTCAGTTCAACAAACTTTAGATTTCCACTTAACACTGTCACAATAAATTAGTTAATCGCAATAAGCGTCATCATTTTATGGACAATAGTTGTTAAAGAGATGAGAAACGCTGCAAACATTTGACATCAAATAATTAGTTTGAAATTCCTGCCACATTTGCCTGTTTTCACTGTCTAAACTGAATAATTGAAGGATACACAATTTTGGTTAGCCAAACTTCATTAAGCATTTAAATGATTGTTGTTTTGGTTGTTTATTTTGGATATTTACATTTTTTTCCAGTTCCGGAGTTAAAATTTTCTTAATAACCTCATTTTTTTTAAAATCTGTGAGTGCGTATACAGTAAGCCATTATTATCATTATTATTATTGTATTAGTTGAAAACAGCGTCAAAGTGACATTATCATCGTTTATCGCAATAATTTTTTGGACAATTTATCACCCAGGCCTATTTCTACTGTACTTAAAGAAGCAGCTAGCATCATTATCAGTAGTGTGTATAGTTGAAGCAGAAAGGTATAAGACACACCTGCAGAAATGTATTAAATATTTACCCTGAGCACAATTTGTTATCTTGTTAATGCGATACGTACAGAAGACAATCTAATACTCCAACCAACATTAAAAAGAATATCAGTATCATCCAAAATACATTAAAAAATCAGTTTTCACAATTCTTCAGACATATTTATGAGCACTAGGATCATTATCCGAATGTCTTAAAGCCTTCAAGACTTTCAGCAAAACACTGTTGAAGCCCAAATTCCCAAGCATCTTACAAAGATCAGAAATGTCACTCAACATTATTTGTTATGCATTATTTCTGTAGTTCCAGAACTATAAATGGCACTGACATTTTGAGGCTCAAAAAGCAATGGTTGAGAGAAAGATGACAGAGAAAATGTTAACAATTCATACCGGCAGCCGGTTGTCAGAGTTATCAAATATAATCTCCACAAAAGCTGAAATGACACGTGGACCAGTTCCTTCCTGCAGTAACAGAAGTAGAAAAACATAATAAATAATATTAAAAACTAACTTTCACAAAGATAATCCTGCCATTAATGTTAAAATAGCTAGCTATTTTAACGTTAATGCCACGTTAACGTTAATCTTGCCATTAACGTTTCAAGGTGGTTTGAACCTTGAAACAACCTTGTCTGTTTCAAGGTTGTAAAAGGTATTTTTGAATAGAGCAATTCAAGTTACATTCAGGAGACTGAACGTTGTCAGAACTCACATGAAGCAGGGCCAGGCGCTGTTCGGGTCGCAGGTGGCTGAATTCATCGCTGAGCACAAACTGGATAGCTGCAAAAGACAATTAAACATTATGGTCACTTTGTTATTGTTTTACACGTGTGAGAGAAATGAACTGAAATCCAACTAACTAAGTAAATGAGTACGTACCATAGAAAAAATTACTTTTTCCAGATCCATTTCTGCCGACTGAAACAAAACAAAGTTGGTGAAGTGGAGATATGGAGACACTCACACAGCTCGATATTAGCAAAACATTGCGATAGCAGTGTTGAACATTGTGATGATACTACTGATTACTAACCTATATGTTTCAAATAAAGTATTGGCAGACAGAAATTTCCTACTCATAACAAAAAAAAAAAAGACACATTTCCATAATATGCTTGTTTCTATGACCGTTGTTGACTACAGTGTTTCAATTACTGGATGTCTAACAAAGAAAACATAAGAAATCAATAAAATCTTTATAGTTAATGAACGTTTTCTACTACCTTCAAAAACAAAGGTGTAATGAATGTTTTATGGAAAATATCAAAACCTTTGAGACCAAGTAATTTTATGTCTTATTTGAACCTACGTACACGGTCTTTATATCATTTTAAGTTCTCTTGTTGCTCATTTGGATGACATCATTTGTTCTGATGTAGATCTCTTTTGAAATTGTTAAACCTACTTGAGTTGTTTATATAAAAGTTTAGTCAACATTGCATGCAGCAGCAGCTAGCATACAATAATATACCAGTGGAAATTATGATATGATAAACATTGCATCTCTAATTAAAACTTGTATGCAGGACAAAAACACAAGTTGAAACTAAAAAAAAAGCACAAACTCACCGATCACATTGTGCTTGGGACTAAATGGGTCCACAACAGTTTGATCCCTATAACTTCTGAACCCCTGGATAATGACCTGCAGATAAACAACCATAAACAGCATCTCCTTTAGTAATAACAGTGACCATGTGCAATTAGTATGCAAGTGTCGGAAAAGGCATATTTAGGAAAGCTTCTTGCAGAAAAGACTCAGTATCTGAACTTTGCATGTGGGGATTTTTGCATCAAATACAGATCCTAAACGCGGGACTGGGCCATTTGACACAAGCGCTGGCGGTAGCTTTCATTCAGAACGTTACCAGCCTTATAACAACATAACATCACGACTATAATAGGCAAAGTACGATCAATGTCTCATTTGCATTGCAGAGTTACGTGCAAAACAATGTTGGTAACCACTGGCATAAAAACCATAGCACTAAATGTATGAAAATCCACACCAATTATTAAGCTAATGGCGTTAGCTTAGCCTCCTGACTTGGAGAAGTGCAGCAGTTAAAGATAAAAACAGGCCACACCGACACCTAACTTTACGGGAAAAAGACTTGACTTTAACTGCATTTTCAGAATCTATATGTGGTTTTATAAAGGAATTCGCGTATTACGTGTGAAATCTTTACAGCGTTTACTAGCATTAGCATACCGTTAAGCTAGCACGGTTATAGATTAGTTAGGCTCCACCGTGCAGAAGCCCGGTGGCTAGTTTACCTGTTTAATATACATGGCTGCCTTTACAGGACGTCCCCTGGATAACACCTGGAGAATAATGTCCCCCACACACTAAACAAAACAACCCGATAAATTAGGAACAATAGAACAACTGCTGCACATATAAAAAATAATAATGATGGAGTATGCTAACGGAGCACAACATGGAAAATGGCGGCGGGGGCGGGCTAGGGCGGCTCGTACCATTTAGTGGAAACTGGGTCTGCGCAGCTAAGAAAGCGCGGATAAATTGTGTTTATTTGTGAAAAATCTTACTCTTATAGTGTACGACCTTCTATTGAAGTATTAAAATTTTAACCATGACGCAGTCGTGTCTAATTTGGCTCCAAAATGCTTCATTGGTATTCACATCCCCGTGCTTAAACAGTTGGTACAGTCCGACAGTTCTCCTCTGGGCGCCAAACAACTTTATTAGTACAGTTCTTCCTAGTGATGGTGAGATGAAGCCTCATGAGGCATTGAACCACTTGAACCAACTGGTTCGAGAAAGGGTTCATTTCTTGAAGCTTCATGTGCACACGAAACCACCTACTGGCCAGGTGTATAATCACAGCCAGCTGTATCTTAACACGTGTGATGCATTGAATTTTTGTCTATTATGGCTCTTGGGAATGACTTCACAAAAGGTGGAGGACGAAATCATTTGTCTACATAAATTATGTATACACATATGTGTATAATAAAATATTGTTTGAATGTATTGTCTGTGTGTAATTTTTCCCAAAATAGTAGTGTCCTGTGATATGGCATGTTGTGTAATAATGTTTTTCTGTGACTCTAGAAAAATGGCATGAGCTTATTCAGGCAGAGGACAGTGAAAATGCTTGTGGAACTAGGGTAGTGAATAGGCTAATGCTTGTGTAACTTGGATGATTACGTGCATTTTTATTGAGAAACAACAATTTCTCCACAGTTTTTGGTTTCAAAAGGCTAACAGCAGCCACCTTCTCTACTTTAGCCTTAGCGTGCTCCTTAGCAGACTCATATTTGGCCTCCACCATGGCCTTCAGAGCCTAAAGGAAGAAATATATATAGTGCTGAATTGAGACACATACAATAATGTAGTCATTCGTTTCATGTATGGACCCACACATACCTGCTTTGTAGGGAGAACATAATTGGGATCCAGTTTAGACACAAATGTCCTGAATCCAACGTCATCCACAATAGTGAAAGGCTGGGTATCCTTCACTATCATGGAGACTAGAGCTTCATCCAGCTCTTGTTTTCTGGTGGCTGGTTAAAAGGGAATAAATACAGTGTCTGTTACCTGTCTTTATTTGCACAACAAGCAAACATCAGCATGCAAAAATTGTGATAGTGTGTTTGTAATATTGTAATGAATTACCTTGGCTGGGTGAAGCTCCAGTTTCCTCCCTATTCTCATGCAAGGCACGGTAGTGCCTTAGCATGGATGAGGTGTTATTATTGTACTCGACACACGCTTCGAAGCCTCGGCACATCACGTAACATCCCTGGTTCTTCCTTTCCCTGCTTTTTTATACGAGCCAGCTGCGAAGAGCAAGATGTATTTAGGAGTTTCATCAATAGGTTATCTACATTCAAAAACAAAAAAGTGATTTTTTTCTATCGCCATTTAAAATAAAACATTGAAGCCTATGGGACCATTCGTTTCACGTTTTCAGAATTTGAATTGTGAGATTTGTCACAAGAAGGATTATGTACCACAGTTTAGAGAAGATGTCTTAAAACATTTAGTGCAACCAGACTTTGACTTATTTGGTCATTGAAAGAAGGTTTGGACTGCACACTTCGTTTCCCTTTTCATCTATTGCATTTGGTTTTCCTTCAGAAGCGGAAATGTCCAATATTCAAGAAATAACAAAAAGATGTCCCATACATCAAAATGTCAAGAGGACCTCAAAATCCATCATGGCTGCCTTAAAACTTGATGGTAGTTGAAGTAAAATGGGTTTTTTTGTTTGTTTTTTTTGCATGTCCAGCTAGTTTTATAAATTTTTTTTTTTTATTTATGAATTGCTGAAAGTAGAGTCATACAGAAATGATTTGTTCAAGAATCAAATAGCCTAGTTGTCGAGGTAATAAATAAACTAACATTTCTGATGAACACATAGTATTTCTATTTCCAAACATGGGTCTGCTTAATGTTCAAACGTATTAATTGGAAACAAATATATTATCCCTAGCTTGCATTGACAATTGCAGCCTAATCCATAACTCCGACAAAAAACAAATCACACAAATTTCCTGGCATGTAATTAGAAAATGCTCAATATGTGTGCCAGGTCATTTCTTGACTGGGCAACTTCTAACAATAAAAATTGAGTATTGGGGGGAAAAAAAACCATTTTGAGACTCTTTTAGTCATTCCTAAATATAAAACAGTCAAAAAGGGATTTCTGAAAATAATATATTTTTTGTTTTACAATTGGAGATAATAAAATGTATTATTTTTCTAATCCACATTTCCATACTGTCAAAACAAAATAAAGTCACATTTTAATTCTGTCTTATTTCAATTTTCTTTCTCAGAAGCTTCCTTTCTCTCATTAGTCCATGCTGCAGGGCTTTGATCATGAGGCAATATCAGGATAATTGTGGATAATAATAATAAATGTTTCAGCTTTTCACCTGTGATTTATTCACATCTTAATTCATAAATACCATGTGGCTTGCGTAACTACCACAATTTGGGAAGACATGGAGTGCGACTTTTGTTCAGAAAAATGAGACTTCTTATCTGGGCTCAAAGTCACTGCAGGTGTCACTGTTGCTTCTCTTTTTAGCACTTCATGTGGACGCAATTGGTAATCGGGTTTAACTTCTTCCTTCAAGTACATAAAAATTACAACATGACAATGTTTCAGAGGTGAAAACATTTATTAAACACATTTCATTTCCTACATTATTGAAAAAAAACCAGACCATTGTTTTCAAATAAATTAGGTTTAAATGCCTAGCCGTAATTGTGAATAGGCAAGTGAATCACAATATTAACCTAAGGCATGTATATTGCAGTTAATCACTGTGCTGTGTTATTTCATCATCGCAGCTCAAAAGACGGGAAAACCTTCCAATTGAACACAGCTCTTTGTTATTGTTAACTCTTCGCTGTGTCTCTCGCTGATTTCCGCTGTGTCCACCCAAGCTCTGCTGGTATCAACATCAGGCACGCAGAAAGCATTGATTCTTAAAATTTCAAGTAATACTACCAAGCAATCGTAGTTCTTTTTTTTCTTTAAGGCAGTGCAGTTATTGGGCTCAGTTTCAACGGGTGGTGTACTGGGGACTGCAGGCAAGAGGTAGGGAGAGTGAACATGGATGGCTCAAAGTTTTTGGTGCCGAAAGTGGCGGAGAAGTCATTGGCAAAAAACGAGGCTGACTCTGTGACGCACGGAGTGGCCGGTTCGGGCGTGGCAGCCACGGCCGGGGCGTTGGACAAGACCTCGGACTCGAACTGCAACAGCTGGCCCATGAAGCTGAAGTTGGGCGAAATGACAGAGCGCCGCTGCTTGATGACCTCGAAGGCTTCGTTGAGCCTCAGTTTCTGGGTCCTCATGATGTACGCCATGCAGATGGTGGGCGAGCGTGAAATGCCTGCTTCGCAGTGTACCAGTACCTTCCCTCCTGAATGCTTCACTTGATCTAAAGAGGAAAGAAAGGAAGAAATCTTTGTTGAAATCCATTTTTGCCTAACAGCAAAAAAAAAAATCACACAGTTCAGCCTCATTTCTTCTTAACACGCTACATATCCAAAGCTACTCTGGTCAAACACAGACACCAGCCTTCGTGATGCAAGGAGACAAACTTCTTTTGCTGGTGTTAGTCACAAAGCACATCAGCTCCTGCACTAATGTGGGGGCGCTGCATTCAGCCTCCATGCTCGCAGTTGTGTGTCCTATACGCGCTCCTACAGGTTTTACAGGTGCATTCTACCACCTCCACACCACGTATCTACTTTCACCTATCTCTCTAAATGTTTCTTCTTAAATGCTTCAAGAATTCTTAGAAATTCTCCAAACACCTACAGGTCTGCACTTTCATTCGCCTTGCGTGCGAGTCTGATCTACCCACGGTGGCAGACAGCAGTTTCATTAACCACTGTGCACACCTACACGTCTCTCTGTATCACAGGAACTATGAGGGCCACTTCTATCCGTTCCAGAGAGCCCCTCTTGCTAAGAGAGCGACACCAACCTGAATTGAGCCGGACAGGATCCGTGGGTGTTTTAATGACCGAAGTTTGCTCTGAATTAACAGGACATACTTTAGTGGGTCAGCAATATTCATTATCCTCCCCCATCTCACCATTACATCAGTTAGACACTTTTGGGATTTGCTGATTGATTTTAATTTAAGACCAACAGCTGTGATTATTTGTGTGCCCTGCATGTCTAATGGCTGATGAATTTCGGAAGCTGCGTTTGAATGTAGGTTAAAGCTGCTCCCAGGAACACTTTTGACACCTTATGTAACAACCAGGCTTACGCAGAATCCCGTCCCCAAACAATGCAGGGCACTGACAATACAGGCCAGGCTAGCTGCTTGTGGATGAGCTGTGTCTTTGGTTATGCCGAGCTATACATATCCCATTGTGTATTATCTTTGCTGCTGCTGTTATGCAGCAGCCTCATTACCTGTCCTACATGCCGTGCTTCCCTCTGCAGCAGATTTTGCTGCCCTGCTGGCTGCGGGGCCATCAGTAATTTCCATCTTGTACGGACAAAAAAACCCCTCTCTTACTGTGCATTAGTCACCCAGCATTTACCCTCCACCCAGTCATCACAAATAATAGCTTGTTGTGCTGTGTGTCTCAGTCGGCCTACAAATTCTGACCCCATTGCCACAGTTCACCTAGTTGTCACACTGACTGACCACACCCGGCAACGCAGAGATTTGGCCGCGGAGCTGATGACGGCATCGGAGAGCCATCTACGCGTTAAGACGGAGGAGGAGGGAAGGAGATCGGAAGGGAATGAGGCTAGAGAGGAAATCCTGACTGACAGAAGTCTGGCTGGGTTATATCGATGAGGGATTGAAGGCTTGTGATGACGATGAACTGATTACCGCTGGGTTTCTCAAAGCTTCCTAGTTGTGAATGGCAACAGGCTTGAGATAGAGGGAGACTTATTTTAAGATGCTTTTCAAAAATAGCAATGCCTATGTATAGGTATAGAACTCTTTTTGTATCTCAGCCTGGGTATTTTTAAGATTTGAATATTGTGGCCGTCAAACCCATACAACGTCCTAATTTAGCATCCTTGCAGACTTGAGGGATTAAAGTATTTTAACTACCAAGACTGTTAGGGTCGTGAAAATATCCAGCCACTCACCAATGAATTCTATCGCCTCCTGAAAGTGTGAGCTAATGTCGGCCATGGGGCTATCCTCCACCGGGATCCACTTGTAGTCGTAGTGGCCCCTGGTCGGATGCAGGTCCCGACGCGACACGTTGAGCAAGGCTGTGATGTGAAGGTCGCTGAGATAGTCCTGTCTAGAAGCGTGGTAGGCACTGCCGAGGTAGAGGAAAGGCAGGATCTCTACGGGTTTACCCTGGAGCGCAGAGGAAACAGAAACATAAGTCAGGTGTTAATGGGCAGGAACGTGCAGCAGCCTCTCAGAGAAGACAAAACATCCACTGCCAGCCTTGATCCATCAGCTTTTACCCACCCTGAGAAAATGCACGTTGTGTTCATTTACAGACAAAAAAAAAAGTATGGTGGAAAAATGGAGGAACGGAGCCATTAAGGGCAGTAGTACCTCACAACGTGTCAATCAGAGAGACACAGGAGGCCATTCAGATCTGAGGCTTTCTCAGGCTTTCTATTTATAGTACACATGACAGAGAAAAGGTTGCAGATGAAAGCCTCAGTGAGGGTTGCGCTTTTCTCTCTCTCTCTTGTTGTTGTTGCAATATATATATAAAGAACTGAGGAGGACTGAAGGTCAGGGAATATCACGATGTGGCTTTGATGTCAAATATAAGCCTCTCTGATACCAGCGTGATTTAGTGTGTGTGTGTGCCATATATAAAAATCTGACAGTTTGCAGCTGTGTGGGAGTGGAGGGGTGTTTCCATACCTGATCATAATCTGGTTTGCGGTGAGAAAGTTTCTCGCTGTGGCTGCTGCTGCTGACTCTTTTCTCGGTTTCAGTTCCGCTCTGGTCAATGGTTTTCACCTCAGTGCACAGTTCAGGGTATTGAGAGTAGAAGTTTTCGTATCCTCCTGAGCGAGCAACACACACACACACACACAGAGAAATAGACGTCACGGTTATGCATTTTTAGAAAAGAAGCTTAGAATAATTACAACACCCCCTCCAGCCTACTAACGCCTTCACACAAGAACGCACTTCTTGTGAAATGGCAGTGTTTATGAAACAGTCTTAGCGCGGGATTTGAGAGTTTATAACCTGATTATAGACGCGTAATTAATTACAGGAGCCCTCACTGCGGGGACCGGTAATCCGTTTTAGGCCAGCATCCTGACAGAGGGAGACGGACGCGCTTCCCAACACACCGCCACGACCTGGGATGACCCCACTGCACTTTACTATATGGTAAACATTGGGTTCCGACGAAGGGGCCGAGGTCGGTCCGACATCTCTGCCGCTGCAGCATCAAGCTGCGTCTCTCCGGCACTGACTCATCCGCTCGACTGACGCACAGACGCAGGACATTCATTTCTCCAATAAGTGTGAGATAAAATAGCTCCGATGGAGCCATGAAGTGATGGTGATGCTGCCAAAATGTTGGTCAACCAACAATTTAAGAAAAAATAGCAATAAAGAAATAAATAAATAAGAAGGCATTTTAAGGCTATTTCGTGGAATTGGTCAGACTGAGTCCATTCAATTATGACAAATACTGGTGTGATATAATAATATAATATAATATAATATAATATAATATAATATAATATAATATAATATAATATAATATAATATAATGAAGGGCGATTCCACCTAATATAATATAGAGTCATATATATTATGATATGATATAAATATGGGCTATTTATATTATAGCATTTCAGTCTGAAACAGGCAACAAAACCATGTAATATGAGGAAAAATGAAATCAAATTCTCAATTTGGATTTCATGAATTAAATGATTTATAATGAGCAAAACTGAACCAAAAACAAACTGGCATATAATAATAATAATAATAATAATAATAATAATAATAATAATAATAATAATAATAGTAATTCCTACCTTTCAAGAAGCAGATGCTGGCTCCGCTCGCCACATGCGACAGGGTGTTTATGACTATTTGTGCTACGCTGTCCTTCTTCAGCTTCTGCCAGTGGGACGTCCGGTCGTCGAGAGCCACGATCGCCGATATGCTCCCCTCCCGGAGCCGAAACAGGGCTCTCTCGTCCGGGATGACGAACTGCAGAGGCACGGGCCCTCCCCGGGACCTCCGGACCACCAGAGAGTTGAGGTTGACGTTGACGGAGCCTTTAATGCTGGAGTTGGTGAATGAAAAATAGGGCCGGCAGTCCACAATCAGACAGCTCCCGCACTCCTTCCTGATGATCTTCTTCAGGCGCCGGCAGTCAATGCTGGAGACCTTCATGTTGTTGTTGTTGTTGTTGCCTTAAACAACTGAGCTGGATACGAAAGACGGGCGAGCGGCGAGCCCAGCGCGAGTCTGTGCCTACATTTCCTCCGAGGGGATTCCGGCCGATCGGTTTTATGTGAATGGGACCTCCGGTGAGTGACGTCGACAACCATATATGGACACCGGCGCGGCGCGTTCGCAGGGAAAAAAAAAACAAAAAAACCCCGCCCACGTCCAATGACTGCGCTGTGACTCCGCCCGCGGGGCTCCGGTAAATAATCAGAAACTCTTGCACAGAAACTACAACTGGTCCAGCCATTACTCACTGCCTCTCTCCCTCCGCAAGAAGCTCCAGCGCCGATGTTTTGTGGAGGTCGCGACGCCGTGGTTTCTAAAGAAATAACCGCGAACCCGAGAGGCCGCCACACCGGCTCAGTGGTTGCATAACAACGCCTTTGCGGCGGGTTGCTGTTTGCATGTTGCGAGGTTTCTTGCAAGAACACAGCAAATGATGCAACGTCATGCATGCATGTGTTGCCTTAAAGGAAATATTTTCGGGACACACCGGATCCAAAAAAAAAAAAAAAAAAGCCGAAGTCCAATTTCTGCTTCCTAAAGGGCGATTCCACCTAATTTTTCACTGCCCTCTTTAATGGACTATAGTTTTAAAACCACAACACATAGACCTTCAAACCTGGACTGGATTATTCTGCTCTTATAGCAGAATATTTCAAACCATGTTTTGTGATTTGTGAAGCTTTTATCTGATTTGTGAGACTTCAATAAAGGTTGATCATCAGCAATGCTGACATTGCATAACATAGATGTTTCTCTAAGACTATTCAAAAGTCCAGACTGAAACTAATCACTGCCAGGAGGCTAACAACAACACTGACAAACCTGCAGGAGTTTCTGGGAAGGGCTAGTCATGTTTTACATGAGACGAAACGCTCCTGTAGTTTTCTGAGTCTGGATTAAGAAGGACTGATAATAATAATAATAATAAAAAGAAGCTTTTGCTCCCAATGAAAAAGTTTGGGCATGTTCACAACATTCTCAAATCTCTGGGAGAATGTGTTACGGTCTTATAAAACAACCCAACCCAAACAAACAAACAAAAACTGGCTCACAATTTCAAAGCATAGATTTTGAAATCTGTAAATGTTAATAGTGAAATGTGTTCTGTACCAATATTGGCTGAGGAGGAAGCTAGTAATCTAAAAGAAGCATAAAAAGCCAGATTGCGGTTTGCAAATGTACACTGTGACAAATATCTTCACTTTTGGAGACATGTCCTGCGGTCCAGTGAAGCTAAAGTGAAACTGTTTGACCTTAATTGACCGTTGTGACATTTGGAGGAAAATGGGAATGGATGTAAACCTGCTACGCAATCCCAGCGGTCAAGTACAGGGGGTGGCAGCATTATGCTGTGGGGCTATTTTGCTGAACGAAGAACTTCATAAAACAGTTGGCATCAGAATACTGAAGCGACATCGAAAGTCATCAGTCAGGAAGTGACGTCACAAATGGGTCTTCCAAAAGGACAATACGCCTAAGCATTCAGCCAAAGCGGTTATGTTATGAAATGTGTGTTTTTATTCAATGTAAACTCCTGGTTTCGACTATACGTCCAAATAAACAAACGACTGGTGTCGCTAGAGGAGAATCAGTGTTCAGGGAAGCCCTAGTCAGAGTCCAGAGCAGAAAGTGTGACGGCTGAAGTGGGCCGTCGATAACTCACAACTTCACAGTGTGGAAAACCACTGCAAGATATAGAGAGAGTGTGGAAACATTACCAAGTCATGGTATGTTCATAAGCATCTACTGTCTCCTCTGAATGCTGTTTCTGAATCAAAAGGTGATGTTAGCTTGAGATTGTGCACACTTTAATGTTTTTCCCCTAGTGAGTATTTTCAGTTTTAATTTAAAGTATATAAATCATATTTGAGGTGGAAAGATAAAAAAAAAAAAAAAAAAGTTATATCATTTCCCTTTTAATTGTGGTCAGGTTTGTAGATAGATGTATTCAATTCTACGCATCATTTACTTTAATTACACTTAATTTATATTCACTTTTCAGAGTTAATATTAAGCTCACTGCTTGTGTCCAAAACTACAAACATCAGAAATGGAGAAAGGGGAAATGACCAGCATATGTGGAACTGCACAACTTCTGATTTTATTCGTGATACTTCCTTTTTTGAAAGCATAAAATGAAGGAAAAGAACGCTGTTAGCTTGGTCACTCGGCATGAAAATTAGCATGGTGTTTTCCATTTTCCACAGAAGGTGGAATTTGAATGTTGAAGCCACGTCAGAGCCGACATAGCTCCGTTTACAGCTGCCAATCAACAAAGCAGTCAGGTTTCGTACCGGTTGTGCTCAGGCGACAGGCTAACAAGGCTGTCTGCACCTTCAAAAACGGTCAGAGCCGCCATTGTTTTTTAAATAATTTTAAAACTGAACGTGATTGATTGTTTATTTAATGGGACATTATATCAGCTTTGACTCTTATTGTGTAAGAAACAGATTGGTATAGAAACCACAGGTTGTCTTGAGCATTTTTTTTCCACCCTCTTTTGCAGGCAGAATCATTTTCCATTGATTAATTAACTCAGAGTGAAATGACCACTTACACGCCAACCCAAATTAGAGCCACGGCCTGCGGGGGAACAACAGGACAATCGAGTGGAGAACAGAAAGCTTAAATCATGGGACAATTGTTCTTGGAGTAAGGAGCAGTTCAGTGAGGAAGACTTGTGGCGCTGAAACAAAATGACAAACATGAGGACAAATGACAAACCGTTGTGACACAACGGACCACAACAACCAAACATAATGAAATAGGAATCCGCTCGAAAGGCGGAACTACACACTACAGGCAATGCGCTTCCTGTCTAACAAATAACACTTCAATGTAGCTAAAATTATAACCAATCCACTTCAGACCTAATGGTAGCAGCTGCTTCTTTGGCCCTGCAAATTCTCAGGAGTTTATATTTGTGTGAAGGGCTTATGAATAATCCTCCATGTGGGCTAGTCAGGAATGTAGCTGGGTTTCAGGAAGAGATCAGGCAAAGTAGCTGACAAAAGCAACCTCTAACTTCCGCCCGGTCCCACGTATAGCCCAGTGAACCAGCATGACTTCTCTCCAGCGTCCCTTGGCCCTGTAAGCCTAATCCCCAAAATTAATTAACGGGCTTAAACGTCACTCGACCTGCCTGCACATGACGAGAAATCAATCCTGACACACGGCCCTGGACTCTGTTTGGGTTCAGTTGGCTTTCGGATCTAAATATGGATGCCTACAGGGACTGTAGACCTTACATCAACACAAACTGGTCTGAACTTGTAATACTTGAAAATAAATAAATAAATAAATAAAAATCCGGAAATCCTGTTTGGAGGCGGGGATGGTAAGTTCTGAAATGCTGAAATGTATTCCCAAAATGAGGATTATACAGTTAGGTATAATTTTTTTTCTCAGTCTGACATTGAAAAGACGTAACATCTCCTGTTTTATCTTAGTTTGGATCATTTCTAATTGGTATATCCGAGAGTAAAGAGACAAACAGTTGCTTAGTGGCTTTTTAATTTGCTTTCTTCAAATATAGACGTCTGGACAAAAAAGATTATTATGTCGATCAACATATGGAAAAGACCAAATGATGACGTAATTGCTTTTGGTAGGTTAATTCATGACATTTGAGTTAAATAAAGGAACACATGTGGACATAGTTTACACTTCAAACATACTGTTTGTTTCCTCCTGTGATATGAAAAAAATGAAAAAAACCCAAAGGAATAAATAAAAACCGACAAACACACCAGGAAGAGAATTAAGGGCGTCCAGTGATGTGTAAGTTCACCCCATGTGTGAATTAACCCAAGAACAAAAACAAAAGCGCTTGAGAAGACGCTAGCTCAGAGTGCCACTATCCACAGAAAAACAAGTGAGGCCACTCAGCTTGGAAGAAGCCATTACTCCAAAATAAAAAAAAACTAGATTAAAGTTTGGAAAGTCACACAAGGACAACGAAGTTTGGACACATCACTTTTTGGTCTGACAAAACTTATCACCAATATTACAGTTGGACAAAAAAGAGGGAAGCTATCGAACCTTAGAAAACATGCGTCAAACGCTTACAGCGTATATAAAAAAGTATTTACCCTTTCTACGTTTTATCGTTTTAACAGTCATGATCAACAAAATCTTGGGGGGTTTTTGTATTAACTTACAAAGAAATCCCCTCAAAATTACCCTAAACATACTGCCAAGTTAGTTAAAGTGGTCGTCTCAAAACCCTGATCTGGACTTTTAGGCAATTTGTAGGATTTTGTAGCAGAAAAAGTTACATTAGCAAGGCAGGCAACAAAAATCTGACAAATTATTGTGAGAAGGTTGTAAAAGAATACATAAATATGTTTCCTAACTGTACAAAATACAAAATGGATGTTTTGAAGCCTTCGTAAAAAATATGTATTTCTTACGCAGTGTACATAAGCATTTAGTTTCACTTGTACTTTACATCTTTTGCAGCTTTTTGTGCCAGAAAGAGGCTAAACATTTTTGTTGATGTTTGTCTTTGTAGACCCAGACAAAAGCTAAATGTCTCATAAAAATACAAAAATGTGACATCTTTATTTTAAATAAATTGCAGCAGTTGTTCATTTACATCAACAAAACATCTCATTAAAAGAAAAGGTAAAAAGGAGGAAAAAAGAGAAAAAGGTAGGTTTTTCAGCACATAAATAGGAAAAACATTTCTTTCAGTTTAAGTGTGCGATTCTGCAGATGCTTCAGCAAAATTATTAATTGTTTTCTCCTTCCAGCGCCACTCACCACTGACCTAGTAAATCCACACAAAAACGGCCCATGTAATTCATCTGAAAAGCTCCGTGGGCAACGGACTCAACAAGTAGCCGTTACATCATGTGTCTGAGGCATAAATGCACAAGAACAATAACAGGAGCGAGAAAAACAAGAAAAAAGGAAGAACGAGAAGGAGAGCACAGCAGGAGTCACAGAAAGTGAGAGATGGGCAGATACTGGCAAAACCAAAAACAACATCAAATAAAACAACAAGCTGTCCTTTTGGTTGCTGTATTATGATTTTATGGTGTAAAACACGTTGAACTGCCTTGTTGCTGAAATGTGCTGTGCACATAAACTTGACTTGACAGATAGTTTGCATCCATATGAATGGATGGATGTATGGGTGGAAAGGTGACTGGATAGCAGCAGAGGATTAGAGGAGGCAGCAGGCAGCGTGCCATATGGCCCGGTCTAATCTGGGCCTGTGACATCACTGGTGTGAGGGGAGGCCCACCGTCCGTTCCTGAGCCCCCGTTTCGCTGGACGGGCCCATTGTCGGCTGTAAACAATAATAAAGCACCCAGGTGAGCCAAATTTACAAGATGTTTCTCCCTCGGGGATTCTTATTCCTTTTCATTCTCACAATAGCCACTTTCCCCTCTCCTCTGTCACATAAACGGTCGGCATCCACTCTCGGCAGGCTCGCTCCAGCCTTCGGGCTGCTGTAATGTGTTTGGGAGGCAGGCGAAGCCCTGCAGGCCGCCTCAGAGGTAGGACTGGGTCTGAAGCAAGAGCTGAAATCACAAGTACAACAGTTTCTCTTGTTTTGATGCGTGGAGTTTGGCATTAATTCACAACAAAAATGAAAGAATGGGGAGGCGGGAGGTGAGGGGGGTGAAAGAATGATCTCAAATCGCAGCCTGTAGTTTTGCTTTTGCTTTTGCTTTGATGGCTTGAAGAAGTTTTTATACCACTTCAACCTGTCCACTGTTTTCTTTGAAAGAACTACGGGTTAGATTTTGTCTAATAAACCCACACAAATAATTTTAAAGTGGAAAGAAAAAAAAATATTTCTTTTAATCCCCCCAAAAAAGTGTTACTTCTTTCCATTCAGCTTAATGCAGTGATACACCGTGTCACACTGGAAAGGCGGTGGTATGTTTTGTTGACTTCTTATAAATTTTTTAAAATACTGATTTGTGTAACTTTTATCTTTCACAAACTCACACATTTAAGTTTAAAATCCTAAAACTCACAAGATTTACTTGACTCAAAGTGTGTTCATTGGGCGTCATGTGGCGTTTGGTGCAATAATGTTCTAATTTAGCCTATCACAGAAAATTCCAGTTCATCTCATTGACGTTTCTGGTTGTACACGACTAAACGTAAAAACATGATCGAAAGACGATAAACGTTCTAGACTTTCAGGATATATTAAATCAGCCTACTTTAAGTCTAATGATTTTACTGCGTTGTTGCTTCTTACATCTTCCAGGAAAAATAATTTATTCAAACTTGTTTTAGCAAAAATTTAAACTGACTAGTCCCCAAAGAACCGTCAATTTTCTGTAACCAGCATCTCTTATCAGGTTCCATTTTTGTGCTTGCGTCTCCTTTTGCACCCGACAAAAACTCTTTTCCAGACCGTTTGCATATGTTCGTTTGTATAAAGCCACTTCCTACTGAGAAAGCCCCTTTTTTTCCCCCCTCTCTCTTCCATGTGACTTATAAAAAGAATCCATACACAATAGGACGCCTTCGCAGGGACGTACAGTCCGGCTCAGCTTTCCTCCTGCCTCAGCTCCACAGGTGCTTCCTGGCTGGAAGACGGAGGCTGCAGAGGATGATGCCGTTTTCCAACCAGGCCCACATTACTCACCTCGCCTGACCACTGAGTGCAGCAGATTGGAATTTCACCGAGGTATCAGAGTCGCTCGAGACGGAGAAGAAGCTGGAAATCACAGCTCAAAATAAAAACAGAGGTAGCGAGTCTGTGTCACAGAAATAATACATCGCAATATGTAAATAAAGGCTATTTTTGTACCGTTTCCTGGAAGGCTGTTCAACTGTGCGTGGGTGCAAAAATCCTAACGCGTAAAAAGTCTCGAAATGTAGTTGAAAATAAGTGACATTAACTTTTTTTTTAATCAAACAATTTCCACGTAATATTTGTTAAAGTTGTCTAAAAATGATAATTTTCTCTCCAAAGACAAATGATCAGCTGATTATGTTTTATCTTGTCTCAGCAGTACATTATTTTAAGTATTTTTGTTTGTATATTAGTAATTTAATCATTTCCTTTTTAAATTTTGCTTCTGTGACTTGTGGGAGGGAAAGCAAAAAAAAAAAAAAAAAAAAAAAGCTTGTTAGAAACTCTGGGATTTCAAGGAATACAGCCAATATTAACCTTGAAGCCCGATTCTAACATGAACACGGTGCAAAACACAAAAATATTGCTCACACAAACACAACAGATAATAATAAAACAGGGAGGCATTTTCAGCACATCAGAAAACATGTGCTGAAAAAGCACATGTTTTTTCAGAAAAAGCTCAAGAATAAAAGCGAAATGTCCACAAACACAAACGCGATTCACAGAATACATCATCTCAACATTGAAAGGAAACATGTATTGTAAAAGAATTAAAGAATAATAGAATTTTGTGGGACATGGGAAAACGTCTGGCTCTTTGAAAGATTTTCCAAAGTGAACATTTTAAAAACCTGGCTTATTTTGTGAAAGGAGATTATTAGAAACAATGGCGGGAAGGCCCCAATGTGTTCAACAACAGTTAAAACTGTTTAACGGGGGTTTTCCACATCTGTTTCATTTTGCGCTCTCTCTGCTTCCAATAAACTTGATGTGTTCTGAAAAAGTTTCTGACGAAGAGGAAGCGGCGTTCTGTTTTGGGAAAACGTGAGTTATGGGAGAATCCTGGCAGCGCCGCGGCCGTGTTTGCGTAATTCTTTTGTGTCTCTGTGTTGCTAATATCAAAGATCCAGGCTCTTACTGTCGCAGTATAAAACTGTCTATAAGAGCTGTGCTTAATGGAACTCTGTAGGCGTTTTAAGGGGGAAAACTACAGCTCAGAAAATACCGTAGTGTAGATTGACCCTGCTTCAAAAACCTAGAAATTGTGGAAATAGCACTAGACCTGCATTTTTGGACCCAAAGAGCCCATTTACGGTGATTTGAAGGTGATACAAAGATGTATGTTTTTGCATGTATAATGTAATGTAAATATAGAAGCTTTTCAGAGACCAGAGAGGGAGTAAAACAGGGTGAAATGTGATCATTCCCACTTTTTGCCAGAGAGAAATTCACATCACTAAGCCTATTTAAAAGGTTTCACCGCAGTAAATCACGGAGAGCTCACACACTCAGCTGTCTCTAAAAGTATGTCATGTCCTTGTTGTCATTACCGAGGAAACAAATATATTCTAACGAGTTTCTCAGCAACGCTGACGGCCTGTTTTCACACGCTTCCAATCAACAGCAAACTTCAGCGATTGTGAGTAACCAGGCAGTCAAGTCGGATCACATCCAGTAAACCCGTGGCTGCCAAACTCAGCGAGGAGCAAGAATGCTTGGTATTCCTCTGTTCAAGTCATAATATGATGGCTCCTATGACACATGCTGAGCACAAACACACACACACACACATACACACACAAAGGCTTCAAAAGATTTGAGTCATCGTTTCCACCCATCATCGTCATGACTCCTAAAGGCAAACCACACTCTTAGGCAAGACGGGTAGCTGACGGAGGAGAGACACTGAGGCTATCTGGCAGATTAAGCACAAAATAATTCACATTTTATTTCTCCCTTTCATTCAGAGGAAAACACGCTGCTGGGATGTCGGGGTGACTTTAAAAATAGCAGAGGCCTCAGGTGGCGCCAAATTTTGCTTGGTGTGTTTATGCTGCAGAGGTATGGGAGCTCTGGGAATTAACATTCAAAAAAATTAACATTCAACAAAATGTTGAATGTTGAAAAGAATCGGGCATTTTTCGTTATCCTCCTCTGTGACATTTGAGGTAGTAGAAAAAAAAAATGTACCCCATCCCCTTCCCCTCCATCCATGTCGTCGCGCTGAATCCAGATGTCCCACGAAGCTGGCTGAGCTTCCGGTGATTATAGGATGCAGTATGTGGAGGTAAAGCAGAATTACATTTCGTATTGTGCTGCACCGTGAATCACAGCGTGACCCGGTTACTGAAGGGGGAGGTTTATATCAGAGCCCACCATTTATCACATCTCCCAAAATAGCTTGAGTCTGCATACAGATCTGTGAACGCTGGTATGACATATGATGATTAAGGTAAGCAGACTGCGCTGTTCTCTCCACCTGCTTCACACACACACCCACACCCCCCCCCCCAACACACACACACACACCCACACCCACCCACACACATACAGAACGTGTAGATGTGGGCTATGAAACATTGAACATAGTTCTGCTGTGGTTCCAGACACCATCACGTGAGAGACCATGTTCTTAAAGCTCAGATACAATCTGTACAAAAAAAAAAAAAAAAAAAGTAACTCTTAGCCATAAAAACGTTCAAAGCCGTTCCTTTTTTTGGCTTTGTAACTGAGTTGGCAAGCTGCTGGGAACAATATGTTTGACTTCGTCCTGCACCACTATTGACCCTTTGCCACTGCGTTACTCCATCACGTTGTGGCGCCATGGCGGACGTTTAGGACGGGAATGTTGAATGTGGCGACTGCATTTGTTTTCCTGAATTATTTTTGCTAATATGCTCTATCTAACTGGGTCTCATAAATGGCAGTATTTACAAAAGTTAGCTCACAGCGTTCGGCCTCAGAATAAGCCCACATCCATTTTAAGTGTGTTTTTCGTTGCAAGCAGAAAACCCTAAAAGATTGTGCTTTTCATCGAGGTTTGTAACCTGGTAAGTTATTATTAGTATTTCAAGGTGACAATAAAAAACTGATTGTGCAGCACTTTCTGCAACACTGGGGGCGTTACTGTGAGATTTCCTTTGGCCGTGTTTAATTTTCATGGCTGAAAATCTTTGGGCTTTCTAGGCTTAAATGTCAACTTTGTGGATGATTTTTCTTTTATGTTATTTTCTGGCTCAGAACTAAGAAATTTGATTGTTAGTTCAAATACCTCCAATCGGGTGTTGATGCTCATGAACTTTTACCAAACAGTATAAGGGTTTGTCTTTAAAACTTCATAAATATGTGTAGACTAAAAAAAAATCTAATTTGCTGTAAATCTGACAAACACTTTAAAAAAAACAAAACAAATGTTCCTGTCTTTGTTTAGCTTGGTGTTAAGCCAAAAATAAATCATGAGTGCAATTTAATTAAGGTGGCATTATGATCACAGGAACATAGAAAACAGTTCCTCATCTGCCTCCAGTGTGATTTTCCAACACATCCTCCTATGTAACAATAAGCTCTGCCAACCCTTCCTCTCACTTGTCCTTTTAGCACCTGCAAACACATACAGAGCATGTCATTATATTGTTGTCTGTCTGCACTTCTGCTAAATACAAGTGGGCACAGCAGAGGCTGAGGAAGTCAGAAGATAAATAAACACAATGGTGGATCTGAAAGTTGGTGGTTATCCAGAGGAGGAGTGATAAACACCGCTCTAAGCTCCTGGCTTTGTGGGATCCAACTGGCCGGCACGCCGCAAAGTTGGATCCAAATCCCACGCACAAAATGGTGGAGTCGAAACGTTAAGAGTTTATGTCTTTTTCCATGTCAGAATTTACAAATTCCCAAATGTAAGCAAGCGTGCATTTGTAGAACTTGTTTTTATTCACGATGTGTTTTCGGTGTAGAATAAGCGAAAGTCATTTAAAGTATTTTTGTCACAACTTCCTGCTTCCTCGTTTTCAATGGAAAGGTGCCGACAACCAAACATGTTTTTTGTCAGTAAATCAAACCGCCCGAAACGCAGTCGGCAGCTTATAGGGAGCAGCATTTCCTGCTTCTCGCCAAAACCGAGGCCTTTGTTATTCAAGGATGCATGTCGTCGTGCAACAACACATTCCTTGCAGACAATTGAACGCATGTACCTGCAGCTGTGCACTTGGAGTAAAATTTACTGGAGAAAAACAATGAAGGGAAATTGATTAAAAAATGTCAATTAGTTAGTGTTAGGTCAAACAAAAATGAGAAAAGCGAGGATAGCACGGTAAATAATGAAATCCTGTTCACAGACCTCGTAAAATCAGCCTGACAAAAATACAAGCGGTGAGTGAATGCAGAGTAAATATGGTGAAAAAGAGCATTTGTTATTCTGAATCTTTTGAACATTTTGCTTAGCTAACACCAGAAACCTCAATCTATTGGGATTTCATGTAATACACCAACACAAACACTGCATATTTATAAAACAGAAGGAAGAAAATTTACATTTTTAAAAGAAAATCTGAAAAGCGTTCCACACATATTTATTTACTTGCCTATATGCTGACACCACTAACTAAAATCAGTAATTCCATTCAGATATGACCTAATTAGTAAATAGAATATATATCCATGTAACTTAATTATGGTATAAATTCATCTATTATGTGAAGTATAGTTAAATAGCTTTGGTGAACAACTGACACTGTAAACCCAAGGAAAATCAGCAGACAGCTCAGGGATAACTGAAAACTTTTGTCATCCAGTTTTCGGTAAAAATGAGCTTCATCGTGCGATTAATCGATTTATTGCGGCTGGCCTACAGATGGATAAATATGTGACATAATTGGAGGATATTTGAGTTGTCCCTCCTTCTCTTTTTAAACTGTAAAACATAGAAGTCACTCAAACATTTCACCAATCCCACTATGCAACTCATCCACCCTTCCCTATTTAGCTCCCATCGTCTCCTGTCTTTCCCAGTCGTCTGGCCCTTTCACCCCGCTCTCTTCCTCCTCCTTCTCCTCTCATGCAAAGCCAAATCCACTCAGCTGGAATTAAACTCACTGGGGCCTTAAGAGATTGCGCCGCTTCACTTTAATCACACAAACACATAGAACCGTCGTTTCACACACAAAATGCACGCATATGCTGGTTCGCCGAGCTGACGGAAACACTGCAGCGGCGAGTGGAAAGATGTCACGGATATGAAGGTAGTAGGAGCGGGTGTCAACTGGGCAGTGCCCACGCCATAGAAAGTGAGGGATAAACATTGCTGTCATAACAGCGGTGACAGCGTTGGGTCTGCACCTACACTGGTTTAAAGGAAAATAACACAGTATTACGTTTAGGCGGTGGCCAAAAATCACAGAGTGTGCACAGACATCCAGAATGCTCTTGGGCCTGATAGCTCGAGGCTACATGAGTCACCGCCAGGTGAAGGCTGCATTGTGGGTAATTTAGGTATATTTTAGACATGTATTGAAAAAGAGTGTATTTATTTTCACCATGAGCCAGCTTTTAACTAAGATGCTATCTGTTGCAAAAGCAGCGTTTTTGGGGATCTGAGTCATTCAAGATTGGGCAACTGTCAGTATCAAGTTCTAACGCAATATTACTTTCAAAGAAGTCAAATCAAAACCAGGAACATGTTTTAAACATCAGCAGCTGCAAAGTGGAGGGAAATGACATCCTCTCCATTTTGCAATGATGTCCTGGACAGAGTTTTTTCTGTTGTTGCAAAAGCCCAAAAACATGAATTGTTGCATGAGACAAAGGTGTTTTCACACCTGATAATTCAATCGGGGACCAAACTTGCAACTTTTGTTACATTTTCAGCTGGTGCGGTTCGCTTTCACACTGCACTGTGTCAAATTTAGCAACTCGTTTGATAAACCTGTTCACCCCCCTCACCTGTGGAGGCGCTGCACCAAGAACAACTGAACGAAACAACACAAAAATCCCTTAAAAAATGTAGTAGTAGCACTAACTCTTGTCTACATTTGTTATAGCTGTATTAACTCAGAATGCAACACTTCCTGGAAAAGCAGGAAGTGGTCATATCTTTGGTCTGCTTGCGTTCACATATGCTTTTGAACCGCACCAGAGTGAAGTGAACCTAGACCAAGGTTTTTAGGCAGACTTATTCCCAGAGGAAACTCAACATGGATTGACAAAGCTATTGGGATGAACTGCTTCTTTAGATACAGGTCTAAACATGCCAAATAATGCACTTTAAGTGAATAATCATATTAATGTTCTGACTCAGAGGATGATAAACCAACACCAATAAAGATTCCAACACTAATTAAAAATAGACAACCCTAATTTTAAGGCAAAGTCCACTTGCTTTAACATGTAGTTACAAGTGGATTTTAAAGCACTTTTTCATTTTTATTCATGATATATACAATCACTAAATATCACTTTAGCATCTTTTTTGACTGTATTTGATACAGTATTTGCTGCCAATTATAGTTTAATTTATTTTAACTTGAATGTAAAAAAAAAAAAAAAGCGTGAAAGTTTGGAGAGTTTGCCAGTAAGACTTTTTAGAACAAAGATTCTCATGAGACAGCGATGATAATATTTTGATAACTTTGTCACCTAAAACATACATTTCTTTTTAAAGACATAACCGATCCAAACATACAGTTAAATTCATGTCTTTTTCCCCACTAACGTTGCAACTCTGAATTATTTTAGTAGTTGAGTAATCCCTCTATTAGTAATTAGTTAATTGTACTACAATGGGCACTAGCAGAGTTTTTTGAGGTGTTGCACTGAAATCTACAGTAATGCTGCGCCTGCATTTTCCTCCATTATAACTGTGTGCTCCATCCACGGCTACTAATTCATTCTCAACGTGGGAGTGTCTCTTTCCAGGACATTTTCTTCCCATATAAACCTAAACAGTCATCTTAGTTGGCTTTGTTCGGTGATGAGTTATTAAGATATCTGCAGCAGCACGTTAAGAACTTCCGTTTATTCTCACAGGATGTTCAAATTTCAAACAGGCATGTAAGAGAAAGAAATATCATCTTGTTTGTTGTATCTGAGTGTAAAAGCGTACCATTGCTCAGGAGCAAGCTGCGTGGATGCCTTCTCTGCAGATTGTTTAAAGTATCTGTTCCATATCGGCACATGAGAAAAGTGGAAAAATAAAAATGCAAAGCTGGTCGTGCTAGTTAGCTCAATGTCAAATTCAATCAAGATTAAAAAAAAATACCTTGTATGTTTGTGTAAATTGAAACTGAACTGCCAACACTCTTATGTGCTGTGTCCGGTATTTCCTATTGTTCTAGGTAATACTTGTGTTCAGTGAAGCTGTTTGAGGGATTCAGAGAACAGTCATATGATCTGTGACATTTCCTTTTTCTATATCACTCTTTAACAGTCTCTGAGGAGATCAGGAGGGGGGCAGGATGGTGACTCAAACAACGCCTGCCTCCATCCACCTTCCCCGAATCAGTGACAGAGGGAGGCGATGGTGCCTATGTTTATTTTCCCTTCGCAGTCACTTCAAACTCTACAAAAATAAAAAGGATGTAGGTTTTTTTTTCCCCCTATAGAAAGGTTATGCTTGTCTTTTTTTTTTTTTTTAAGACAACCCCTCTCTCATTATTCCCACAAAGCTGTCAGACAGACCGAAGAAGCTATTTTATCTCAATGATCCCACTGCCCCGAACACAAGGAACTGCTGCTTCTTGATAAGGCTGTGGGCGGGGTAGTAAGTTGTGGCACTAAAAGTGGGAAAAAAAAAAAAAAAAAAAAGCCATGTAAGAGAAAAGAACAAAAATCCCCAACGTCCACCGGTCACATCCTACACAAGAAAATACCATCTGCTCAGTCCAGACATTCATGCTTACCGAGGAATTTCCAAGAAGTGTCGCTTTAACAGTTTGCAGCGAGGTTCACGTGATTTGAAGCACCATCTGCTCAAAAGGAAAATAAAAGATCAAACATGTATTAAAAACTCTTAAACTCAAGACCCTCTTGTTATTCAGGCGTAGAATGAGCAAATTCATTTGACCAATGAAGCTACTGCTGCTCTTTATTATCAGAATATGGTGTAACATTAGATCAGTAGAGTCATAGGCTTCTAATGTTGGATATCGTTTCAGCATTGATGTTGCATTAAATCCAAAGTGCCGAAATCGTCTCTCGTTGACGTAGACGCACGACGAAAGTTGTGTCGTTTTGTTCAAAGAGAAAGACATCCGCCTGCCAAACTGAACACCAGGTTGAACTGTTTCATACAGAGCTTTGATAAAGCTGTATCCGTTGACCCATGACCCTTCCTCATGCTACCGGGTCTTAAGCCAACACAATGGACCACAAATTAGGCTTGTCACCATTTCACTCACACTCAGCTGAAGCGGCGGCCTCTTCCTCAGGGAAACAGTTCGTGACAGTTATTGAGATAGTAGTCAGAACGACTACGATGACTCAGGCTTGAGTCACAGAGCAAAAACAGGATAGGAAACAGAAACTAGCATGTCACAGGCTAGAAGTAATATAAAGCCCTATGTGGCACACATACAGGCAGGGAGGTCTTGAGGGAAAACACGCACACATCCAACGTACTCTCGACAAAGGGCAGACATGATTGGAGGGAGAACAGAAAGACGTCTCATCACACAGCCCCAAGTTTCAGCCACGAACCAACCAGTGTCACTGGCCACCAGAATGGAGTAAGTCCCCTGGCTAAAACTAATCACATGTGAAGCATGAATCATACCTTTTCATTGAGTCAGCAAATACATTCATAAAGAAGAAAAGTGAATTTCCAATGTTTTCTGTAATTATGGAAAGAATAAATAGTTCGCTAAAGGTCACGCCAAACATTACACCCGTTATTTGTCAATGTTGACTCACCGCTGATGAATGAAGCTAAAGGAATCAAATTAGGGCAGACACACAGTAAATGACAATCAACAAGGCACATAATTCTCTTTTCAATGTGAGTTGGCTTGAATAGGGAGCATAAAAGCTGTCAAGAATCTGTTTCATTCTCACATATCAAAAGGAAGACTGTTCACGATATTACAACTTAATAAGAAGACCTTAAATGAAAAACGAGTGTTATGTACACAGTGAAAATGATAAATTAATGCACACCGATACTTGAATAAAGTATTTACATAAAGGCTGACAATAGGCTAAAAATGTCAAAAAGCAACAGATCATGTAGAGAAAGTCAGTAACAGTTGAGGATTGGGAGCCCAGCAGCCCAGAGAGACCCATTATTCACAAACGGTGGACCCTGGCAGAGACTGGGGGGCAAAATGGCTTCTATGGCAAAAGTCCAAGAGTCACGGCTTAGCAATAATAACACAAAGGTCTGACTCACTAACCCCAAAAGACATCTTTGTGGGCATCATGATTTTGCAGAACATATTTTTTGGACCGATGAAACAAATGCAGAACCTTTTGGAAGATAAGTTTCATGTTACATGTGGTGGTAAACTCAGGAGTTCACAAAAAGACAGAAAAACTGAGTCAATTAGTGGACTAAGTCATGTCAAGGTTGTTTGTATAGCACATTTCAGTCACGAATAGTGAAACAAGCAATAATCATTCCATTTTGTCTAATGCAATCATCAAAAATCCTTAAGAAAATATAATTGCTGAAGGAGAACATCTGGTCACAAGAAAAACAATAATTCAACTCACACTATCTCTGAGTAGTTAAGGAAATAGGAACGTTTTGGAGCAGCCTAGTCAAATTCTGCACTTAGATTAGATTGAGATGCTTTTGGCATAGCCCTAAAAAGGCATTTCAAGCAAACAAACAAAACAAAAAATACTAATGTGGATGAATTACAAAAAATCTGACAAAGAACAGCAGGCTAAGGTTTCTCCAAATTCATGCAAAAGATTGAAGTTGTTGCATAACCAGTTTGATTTTACTTCTATAAGGCCAGGTTAGTTATTGTAGGTTTTTTCCCTTAAATTTGTCAAACTGCATTTCCTTCGATCACATTTGTCTCATAAGGAGTTTGCCAAATCTTTTGGATTATCTGAAACACTCGAGAGTGACGAAAAGGCAGAAACAGACCAAATTTCACCGAAAGCTTCCAATTCGCAGTTGAAGGGAAAGTTTTGTGTTCGGCCCTCGCAGCTCGCTAGCATTTGTGGTCGCGAGGATGAAGAGAGGAGGCATAAATGTTTTATTTTTGTTTTTTACAACCATCTGCAGCCTCATTTTGCTGCCAGCATTAAATCCGGCAGTAAAATGTGTCACACTCAAGTGTCACAACTCGCAGCTCCGAAAGTCCTACTACGATCGTGACACCCGAGCTGTCCACGCACAGTCTGCGCCCACTCTCCGGGAGACCCTCTGATTCGCTCCCCTTTCTGGAGAACACAAAGACAAACCAACATCACGGCTCGGAGAACTACGACAACCTTCCTTGCGGAACGAGCTGTGAAAAGGGGCCAACTTTTGCCGGCGACCCGGCAGAAGCGCAATTTAATTTTAATTATCAGTGGGAACATTGCTTCCACTTTCCCTGCAACATCCAGTCCACGTTAATTCGCCTCCTTCTTATCCGTCCATTTCCTCCTCCGTCCTCTTCCCTCGAACTGTTGTGACGTCACGCAAATATCTAATGAGGAGCACATTAAAGTGCGCGATTGTGACTCATTTGGTTTACGAACAGCATCTAAGTGCAACTCCGAAAGCAACTGTTGCAGTGATTTGTCTTTCTGCTCTGCCAGACAAGCGTTCATCTCGTGTTTACCTTGGTGCAGCAAAAATCAATGCGGCTCATAAAAAAAAAAGGCAAAAGAAAAGATCAAAAGGTAATTTCCTGTCTCCTAAAAGTCAAGTCGCCGTCGCAGGCTAATGGGCGCTTTATCTACGGCTGCCATTAATGGAGCATTTCGCCGTGAGCCTCCTCCCTTTCTCTGGATGGAAACAGCTAATGCTCTGAGTCAGTTTATCTCTGCTCTTTGTTTCTCTTGAGTCGTGAAGGCCATAAATGGTGAGTTTGGAGGACTGATAGAAAGAAGGGCCTCCTCGGTGCCAGTTCATTAGAGGAGCGATCAATGTCCTGGAAATGAGCCTTTACCAGAATTCAATCAGTGACGGAGTTAAAGCCTGTTATCGTGCAGCGACTCTGGGCCCTGATGAAAGCGGACGAGGCGAGCAGACGTCTCCCCGGAGAGGAGCCAGGCTGGAGAGACACACAGAGAGAGAGAGAGAGAGAGAGAGAGAGGGACTGAGATACCGGGTGGGTAATTTTCCCTTTACAGTGAAATTCCTAAAAAGGATCTGTGAGCAGGAGGCAGGAAGTTAGGAGGAAGTTTGACCTTGTGTTGGCAATTTGAACAACGCAGGACTTTGATCTGCTGACAAACTGAAATTACTGACGTATGCCGACTTGTATATAAAAGGACAATGTGCAGGGATGTCCATCAAATGTTTATTTTTGAAGAACTGATAGGATCTGTTGTTTGTGATTC
Source organism: Poeciliopsis retropinna (assembly GCA_010277075.1). Lineage (NCBI taxonomy): Eukaryota > Metazoa > Chordata > Actinopteri > Cyprinodontiformes > Poeciliidae > Poeciliopsis > Poeciliopsis retropinna. Next base: position 3,239,554 of record VMRM01000013.1, read on the forward strand.
CCAAGTTTTTCTCATTTATGCTAGAAAATTCCCTTACAAATACTGATGATTGCAAATGAATTCTTCAAAAGATTTGTGCTTTTTGTTTCACTTAAGTCACATAAAATGAATGAAAGAATAAAACTTGTGGAATAAATATTAAGCAGAGACTTAATATTTATTTTAAAAGACTATTTACTACTGCAGAGGAAGCTACAAAGCAATTATTTTCCAATTTGTTCCTCATTAATGGAAGCAATGTTAGCATTTTGGATGGGTCCCGACTTGAATTTAACAATTTTTATGTTTTTATTAAAAAATATGCTTTTAGTTACTTTATTAAAGGAAAATACAAACTTAAGAAAGTCTGTATTTTTTACTTGTAACAATATTTTATGTGCATGGCACTAAAGTTTAAGACTTAATCAAATGTTTTTTATCTGTACATACTTACAAAGTACAAATTGTGTAATTAAAAATAGATCGTGTTCAATCACACACCTGAATAATTTAAATCTATTCAGTCTCCTAAGTTACATCCTCTTGTTATCTGCAAAATCAATGGCATTTGGCCTAATTTACCTAGTATGAACACCGACACCCTTATTGTTTAGTACATGGTAATAATAAAACTCATCACATTGTCTGATTTTGCTCCAGAATGTTCCTGAATCCGTTTCGAACTGCCTCACTGCTGAAATGTGCCTTCAGAAACAAACTTGACTGATTGATTTTGCAGAATATCTGCATGCAGATACATATTCTCGTAAGAGAAAAAAGAGCTGGACGAGGGAGTTATGCCATTGACACATTCCTGCTTGTGCACACCTGAAGGAACTGGTTGCAACTCTCAGGTTGGCTAATTTGTGAAGGCGGTAATTGCACGAAAGCGCTTCCACATGCAGAACATGAGGAGTGAGTCAGAAGAGTGACCGCCTCCCCCTCACCCTGCAGACACATGTTCTCAGTGACAGTTGATACTTTAAAAGCTTATTTTATCCCATTTGATGACATTTACCTTTCCTTTTGACTCATCCTCCCAACCTGCACTCAGTTTCACCCTTTCCCCTCGCTGCAAACCTGATAAATGTCAACTCAAATAGCCTTCTCTTCTCCCCAGTGAGCCTCCACCCTTGTCCACCAGCACCTCGCAGCCTCCCCTCCTCCCGAAGTCGACCTCATCTGCTGTGCGCTCCCTCCCACCTCCTCTGGGCCACCTGTCGTCACAGTGATGAAATTAATTTGCAGTCTCTTCTCGCTCCTAAGCAGACAGCACTCTTAAACTCCCCCCCCCTCCCCCGCCCCATCAATACGAGCTTTCGGGCTGCTTATGTCCATCTCATCTGGTCGCAGGTGTCAGGCGTCGCCCAGTGAGTCACCAGCTGTCACCGCCCACCTGCATTCGCTCTCTTATTAGCAGCTGCTATCGTCACAGCTGTAATGATGCTCCTGACCTCAGTTGTTATAACTTCGGAGTTCACTGTGAGGTTCCTTTGAACCAGTTGCGGTGCTCTTACCTTCAGTAAGAGGTAGAATAAAGTGTGGGTGATGCTGCGGTGGTCCAACTGGAGGGTCGTCTTCAGTGTGAGATTTGTGGAAGAGGTCCGGTTTTCCTTTAACGACTAAAAGCATCTAAAATATTTTTTTGTTCTAGTTTTCCTGTCTGTGTAACGTTCATTAAATATTAATACAAAGAATAAGAATGAAGAGTGGATGGAGCAATGTTGAGATAACGCAGTGATTCAAAGAAAGCTGATAGCAAAGAGAAGACAATGTCTGGCTGGATGATCCAGCTTAGAGTCATCAGAGATTGCGGTAAATAACCACCGTCATCCAGTTTCTATATTTGTCTTGTGTAGAAAACTGGAAAATGCTTTTCCAGTTTTCTACATGTGTACTGTGTGCTTGTCATTTTTAGTCAAAGATTTATGCTCTTCTTTGCACTAAACCCACATCTCTGGGCCCTTTGATGTTTTAGGGAAAATATAGAGCCCATGGCCTAGAGGGCGCTTTTCTTGCATTCTGGTTAAGATCAGGGTTAAAGTGTAAACAGAGCAGAAGGTGGTTAATCTTGTGCTGTCCACTGAAAGCAAGACAGTTTCTTTCAAAGAAGGAACATCTTGACCCCTGACCACGCAGCCGTCATGACTTCTCAGTAAACATTGACCAGGTCAGTCTCACACCTCAACGAGCTACATTCTCATTTTGAGAATGAGAAGATGCAATTTTATATTTTGTAGATTTGTTCTAAAGAAGAAGGTTTTTCTTCTTCTTTCCTCAAGGACTTTACTGCCCAATCACCAGCTAAATGCAAAACAGTCTAAAGATTCAACAGATCCTCTAAAGGTCTTTCGAACATTTAGAGGTTCAAAATACCTCTAAAGAGGCAATTTTCACCTCGGATTTTATATTGTGATCTCTAACAAATAGTTCTACTGTTTTTTCCTGCATAAGTCTACAGTAAGTCCTGCATTGTGGATTATGTTCTTATCATGATATTTTCAGCACTTGAGTTTTATTTTTAGATATGTACCTGCGTAAGGTGGACTCAGATTAAATATAATGTTAAATACTATCTATGAATCCTTCATGATCCACTGTATGTCCACATAGTTTTCGACTGTCCGAACTCGGGCCTGGTTTAGGCCAAAACAACAAAACAAAACCGTAACATTGACCAACCTGCAAGGAAACAATTCAAGAAGATACATGAACAAACTGTTGTAGGGGAATTGAACAGTTGTCCTGTGATACTCTTGACATACGAGATGACTTGATAATGCCAGTTTTGTTATCATGTTTATGACACTTTAAGAAAATAATAAAAGCCATTCTCGCCTCTTTTTTTTTCTTTCCATTATCTACAGTTTCAGACAGCACAGACTCTTGCTTGGCATTGTGCGTGTAAAGCAGCTTTGTGTTTTCCCTCCAGCAGCACTGTCGTTTTGTCTCTATTCTGTACTTCCTTCCAACCGTGGACAGGTTAGCTGGTGTGTTACTTAAATCACCCAATATAAATCAATATTTGCACAACTCTGGAAATCAGAGCACATTTTTGATTACTGCAAAATTCTTTTCTTTTTGTTTCATAAAAATTATTCGGTTTCGACAAACTGACTCATAACTAAGTAACGAACGAACAGCTACTCTTCTTCCCTTTCAAAGAATTTCCCTAGATTTTGTCCCATCTGACGGGTTACACACGTTTGGTTCTTTCCCCTGTGAATAAGTATATAAATAAACATTAAGTCACTTTCTTATCACCCTGACTTCTTCCTGTTACACCACTGTGATTTTCCCCTGCATGCCCTGCCAACACTCAGTCTCTGTACCTGACAGTCATGTTGTATGTTTGAAGCATATCAATTATCTCCTCCTCAGGGGACCTGTAAAAAAAATGTATTCACACCCATCAGACTTCATTACATGCTGTCGCCTTACAACCACAGAATTCAACGTATTACATTGTGATTTTGTGAGACAGAGTGGAGCATATTTAAGTGGAAAAAAATTCTCATTGATGTGTAAAGCCGCGTCTCTTTTGGGGTACGGCTTGAATCGCTTTGCACATCCAGAAATAAAACTCTTTTCCACAAAACAGCTCAAGGATAAGTCAAAGGCTATCTATCTAGATAGCTAGCTAGACAATTAGCTAGCTTTCATTTAGCTAGAGCCGCAGTTAGGTAACTAGATAGCTAGCTAGCTAACCAGTTAGATAGCTAGCATATTAGCTTCCAGGTAGCATATCAGCTAGCTAGAAGCTACTCAGCTAGCTGGTAGTAAAGTGATTGAAAGTCACAGTCACCAACCTGTGATGGAATCCCTCCTGAAATGTGAAAACTAAAAAAAAAAAAAAACCTAAACAAAAGAACTGTCAGTTCTTTTCATTTCCACCCACTTTTCCAACGTAACAAAATATTTCCTTGGAAATTTCCTTCCCTCCTGATAATCCACGACGGTGACGGCCTACGCAATAATTAAAGCTGGGTTCAGTTACAGAGGAACTGGGAACGTGAAGCAACATGTCTGGCTCTAATTTCTCAATCAAGAGGGCCTCCTCTGCTCATTCAGCAGCCTCGTTCACACTTGCTTTTGTTTTCACTGATACCAGAGCTTTCCTCGCGATGGGAGCAGGCAAAGAAAAGCCTCTTCCGATGCAAGACTCGGATTAACATGTTGACACAAACAGTGATTGGATTTATGGTCTGAATGCAGCTCAGACGACGCTGATCGCGTTATGGATTTTTCTCCAGGCACTTCGGTGCATTTCTCTGATCAGAAGTAAATTTCTCATAGCTGCTAGTTCAACCGACACAACATCATGTGTGCACATCACGGAAGTGATTTTATTCTGCCGGTGATAGTTCAAATACTTTTGCACATCCACCAAATGTTTTCCTGCAATTCTCTCCTTCTCTTGGACGTTCTAATTTGCTTGTGTCCATAAAATGAACCATGCTTGAATGTGCAAGAGTCATTCCCCATAAAACTTAAGTTGTGTTTCTACGTAGCGAGGAACCATTTAATTCAGGTCTCTTGCACTGAGGATGCATCTAATAATTTGGGATTTGAGAGTTTTACCTCTAATCCAAACCATTCAGATGCAGCTTTGAATGTTTTTAGGATTGTTGGGGTTTTTTTTTCTGTCTTTGCCAAAGAATTTGTAATAATCTTCCAAAAACACCCAAATGATTTATTAATGTACTGACTCCTCCAAAGAGCCACTGGTTGTATGACTAGGGTTTCTATTCATCTGGAAAGTGAAGCAAAGCACCCCCACAGCATGATGCCATATTTTAAGATGGTGCATTCAGGAAGCTGGGACAAGTTGGGCAAAAAGTAACACTTTGGTCTCATCTGACCAGAGAACCTTCCTCTGCCCCGCTATCTGGCTTACAGGAAACTGCAGGACTTTTTAATGCTTTCTTCTTGCTACTCTTTAATGGAGGCCAGATTTGTGAAGTTCATGACTAATAAACATATTGTTCGCAGATTGTTAAACTTGAGCTGTTGAACTCTGCACCTCCTCCAGAGCTGACGTGGACACATTGGCTCTTCTGGGTTTCCATGGACCTTTTGTAGGTTTTGCAGTTGTGCCAAACTCATGTGATCGAACAGTGACATATTCAAAAGGAGGGCTGTAAGAATGCATATTCACACTTTTTCATGGATAATAAAATGTTACATTAAAACATTTTAATGTAACATTAAATGTTACATTAAAATGTAACATTTTAATGTTACATTTTAAAATAAGGGTTGGTGAATAACAATTGAATAACAATTAAAGTTTGCAGTTGTAATGTGACAATACCACAAAGTTCATTGTGCATCCACTCCTAAAGGGCAGTAAAAAAAAAAAAAAAAACTCCCTCCCAACCCAAAAGAATGTCTAAAAACTCCTGAAAAAAAAAAACCAACAAAAAAACAAGCAAGCTTCCTGTTTAAAAGGAAGTTGAGCGTCACTTGAAGTGTGGAGAGGAAGAGTACATTGGCCAACAGGAAACTGTTCCCTCCTGCATGCTAAACACTGTGGAGAGGAATGTTTGGATAACCTTTTTAATCTGCACTCAGTTTACTGCTGAATCCACAGTTTTGCTTTACATGCGGAAAATGTCCTGAGCTCGTTGTTCCTGTGTGGGCGCGAGCAATCACTGCTTGTCCAAAATGATCAAGATGTTCTGCTGCAGTTTAATTCATTGCTTTATGTTGTGGAAAAAGAAAAAAACCCAAAGATTTGCGTAACAACTGGTAGGCGTCTTTGGACATGAGATCAGAGCTTTAACATGCCAGCAAACACGAGGCGATAATGACCAAAGATTTGCTTTACAATTCTCAGTATGGACATTTGCTTAGTTATTTTTTTATTGACATGTTTTATCTCTTGACGAACACTCCCGCCCAGATGGTCTGGGCTGTGGAGGGAAGGAAAGCCAGCACCTTCTGCCCCTGTTTACTCACCAACATCCCGCATCAACATGCCGGCCTCAAAGTCAGACAACAGTGAGTAATCTTGACCAATCTGCCCCGCCGTTCCTCTGGCTTCTGCTGCCTCCCAGCAGGCTGCAGCCCTAAGCCAAGGGCTCAGCTGGCGTCACACGGAGCCGCGGGCAGGAGCGCGACGTGCTGAGTGCGCACGCAGCCCACCTGGCTGCTACGCTGGGTGTGATCGCCGAGAACGATGGTGATGATGATGATGACGATGAAAGCAGGGACTGTGGTGTCAGTGGATGATCGTGACAGAGATGATACGGGCACCCGTCTGGGGAGAGATGCTGGGAGTTCAGATGTTTGGAGATGTGGTTCTTTGAAAAGATCAGCACGTTGTGTAATCTTCCAGAAAAGGGAGGTGGAAAGGTTAGCAGCTGGTTTTATCAGTTTGAAACAAGCCACACGAAAGAATACTCTGGTTACATTATTTATTTATTGTTCACCATTTTAGTCTTACCAGCACCTGCATGTTTTTGATCGACGTGTTTTGTGTTTTTAGCCTCCATTGGTTGAAGCAGAGGGTTTTAGTGCCACTTGTTGGTGTGCTGATGCTGTAAAGTGAATTGCCCATCGGGACACGAATAAAGACCTGAATCTGAATCCTAATCAGGTGAAGAAACCCATAATGTCAGACCAGTGGAATAACGTTCCAGCAACCACAGCTGGACTATTCATAACTGCATAAATGAATTTATCACGTACGTTTTCAGGTCATAAACATAAATATCTAGAGAACACTGGAAGAAAAATTGTCAGAGGCAAAAAAATAATAATAATGATAAATCCCTGACTGATGAGACTGAGCTCACAGATCCAGTCGGCAAAGAGAAAACAGCATTTCAACTAAAAGAAATGCATCCGCCACTTTTTAAAGTGCCAGAAATTATTTAATATTCAGAGACAAATAGAATTGTGTATCTATAAGGATGGAAACATTTTCTGTTTGAGTTGCTTTTCAGTAGCTGAGACCATCTGAAAGTGGGTGCTAGCTGTTAAGAGTTTCTCAAACCTTTCTCTAAAAAAGTCACTGAAATCTTTCTACGACGCATAAATAAATCAGGTCTCACAATTAAACCTCTATCTTTTTACTATCAAGCTGTCTGGCTTAGGCGTCAGGTCGACTCGGTTCTTTGAAGGCAGCGTGTCAAACCGTCTTCGCTGCCTTTTCGACTGCAGTCAGAAAATGAACACTCGCTAAAAAGAGGCCCGACAGAAACACAGGATGAGGCCGTGCTGTGGCTGAGCGCAGGTGCGAGCAATGCTTTCGCTAAACATTACGATGAAACCTTAAAATAATCCAAGTCATGCGCTTCCCATTTTAGCCGGACGGTGTATCTGAGGAAATGTAAGCCAAAAGTGAAACGCTCAGTGGAAAACACCTGGTTTTCTCAAGCAAAAAAAAAGACAATCTCAGTTTTGTTTTAAGTCTCAGGGTTTCAGTGTAGCAGGTAATTTCAAAAGAAATACCTTCAGACTTGAGGGAGTTTCTGTTGTTCTTTGGGGTTTTCTAACTTGCAACATTTGTACAGAGCAGTCAGAATCCTTGGCCCACAATTTGTGGAAACAAGATCCGTCAAGATTTTTATTTATTTCTTCCTCAGTAGAAATTGACGATTACAACTTTAAAAACAAGTTCCCATGATGTTTCTTCTCATAGTCTGTTTTAATGTCTATACGATTACGTCCCTGTAACGTTTTGGCCTGGTGACAGAGAGTTATTTGTTCATACCTTACAACTGAAGAAAAATGTTTTTTTTTGTTTTTCAGGCTTTACTCGGTTGTACGTCATTCAGTTTGAAGTAGAGTAACGTATCAATTTAAGTTATAGAAACGTAATTGTATTAATCCCGTCTTAATTTTCCATAAAAACCAGAAGCAAATTCCCGACAAATACGCGACTAGCATTTCCTTAGCAAGTGAAATATTAGCTTAGTTTTGCTCAGACATTTTACTTTCATTACATCAGGCAGGAATGCTGCTGGGGGCGAAACAGAGATTTATGACTAGGCTCTGTCACTTCTTGCACGAATGTTATTTTAATTTTTTCAGTCATTCCGCCTTTTGCCAGATTTTTTGGCTCCCACACAACACACCGCTGCTCGTCTTATTTTTATGGGTGCAAGCTAAAGAAAGGTATTTAAAATGTCCTGGGACGTTCGGTAAGTGGATGTTTATCGTGAATGAATTTAAACCTTTCAGGTTTGATGGGTAAGCGATAGTGACGTACGTTGAGCCAGTCCCGCAGAGGCGTGAACGTTGGAAAACGTTGTCACGCCTCTTTTAATTGTGCGTGCAACATACCTTCCTGGTGAGTGTCGTGCACCTGTAGATTTGGGTAAACACGGTTTGCCGCGTGTCGCGCCGCTGACCCCCTGAGTCAGCATCAGCAAAAAAAAGATCCTGTGACTCAAAGTCAACACTTTTTCCTCATTAGATCTTTTCTCCCGAATTGTTTTGAAGCCGCAGGTGGCTGTTGTGGCCGTAAACAGTTTTATTTTTAAAAGCTGTCAGTCAGTCTCTCAGTGGGCTCTCTTGTGATTACCATAATAAGCCGCTATCATAGAAACAAACACCGGCTGATTGTTCTTCACCGTCAGAATGTGTAAGCACTTTGAAGGTTTCCTTTCATACATAATAAAGCGTTTCATTGTTTTCACTGGGCATTTTTTTATAGCTTAGACAACAAGATTTCCTCATTCTTAACATTTAGACATTAGTGATGATCTTAATGTATCGGTGCTCTGAGTGCATCACTTCACATCTGTAATTAGAGTACGAAAGACGACTGTGTGTCAGATCTCAGTTCCTGCAGCCTATTTGCTAACTGAGGTATAAATGTGAGCGATTCTACAATCTCTAACAACTATTTTGAAGCTATAACCTTTTACATAATGATCTATCAATTTGTCTTTTTAGGCTGATTTTTCGTAACGTTTTGGCCTGCCAATGTCAAATGTTTGGGTTTATGTTGAACAAGGACCATTTACTGCATTCAAAATCGTTTTTAAGCTGCAGCTGAATCTCAATATATTACAATATCTTTGAAAAATGTGTTTGTTTCAGTAAGTCAGTTCACTGAGTCAAAACACTTCATGCTGAATATTTACAGATACTCGTGTTTTTATCCCTGCTACTTATGATGATTTTCTGCTTGCAGCTAATGGAAACAACATTCAAGACTAGAATATTAAATGAAACCAATAAAAAAGTGTTTTAACACTAAACATGTCTGATCCCTGCATATGTTATGTTCAAAATAAACGCTGAATCTGACAAATGAGCCTCCTTGGAACGCATCTTACAACTTACTGAGATGTTCATGGATCTACAGTATCAGCTTTTGAAAATAATCTTTAAGCCGGTAATAAAAACACTTTTAATAAAGTACACATTTCTGCCGTAAAATGTTTTTTTATTGGTCTGATGCAGGGGTGCAACCACATACTTTCTGAGGTGTATGCGAACATGTCACCCCCCCCCCCCCCCCCCGACCCTGATATAAACTTTATGCAACCCGTCTTTAATTAAAGTGTCAATAATAATAAATGTGAATAAATTGCTGCCTACAGAGCAATTAAAAAATAATGAAACAAAAAACAGGGCAATATTTCATCATATAAGTGAGCTGTGTTGGGGGTGGGGTTGCTGGAAGGCGGGGCTAGGTCCAACCAGGCGTTTTGCACAGCTGACTAGTTGCCATGGAAGATTAAAGGATTTCTCAAACATTCATGAAAGAATCAAGGCAATACTCCAGGTCCGTTTTTGATGAGGGAATAACATAACATGATATAAATTTAAATTTGTTTTTACATAATACTGCCTCTTTAATGAAGAAGGGATGTTCAGATAAAAACATATACTGAGCCGCGAGAAGAATACGACCAGAGTGTGGACTAAAGATACACAATAAACAATCCTTTTCAAGGTTGTTGTGATGTCAGCAGTAAGTCATAATCGTGGCTGTTTCCATGCACTCACAGTTGAACAAAGCACACACACACACACTCAGTGTGTGTCAGTCACACGCCCTCGCCTCCTGATGACATTCCTGGTAAGCACTTTCTTCAGTACGGGAGAAAATCTGACCTGACTCCCTCTCAGGGGATCGGCCGTCTCCCTCTGGGCTCCGTGACTCAAGTCCTGGATCCGCTTTGCTCCGGCAGGGGAGACAGTTGCGTTATTCCGGGCCTCACCTCGCAGACGCTCGGCTCAGGTCGGAGTCATCGCCACCACTGCTTCTCATCCTCCCACAAATCCCTGCGGTATCGGCCTTTAAGGAACGTGGCGTCCCTGGACGGGAGAGGAAGGGCGCAGCGTTATTTTGAGCAGCCCGCTAACATACGAAGGTGTGGGATTGCGCAAGTTGGCAGACACAAAGAGGCCGTACTTAGATATACAGGGCTCTTTAGTAGAAGAGGAGAGGGTGAATCATATACCACTAATTAACACTGCCACCTCTACCTGTGGTTGAGATGGATTCGCTTTAAACTGAGCATGTGGTTTGTTTTTTTTACCTTGCTAATGTGAGTGAGTGCATTATCTACCTCTCTGTTAATGTAAAAACTGAGAGACTTCAAAAAGCCTTTCTTTCCCCCCCGTTACGTATATCCTTGAGAAAGCTCGATAGCCTCTTCATTAGGCTGGAAAATGCAACCGTATATCGCAAATCTGAGCCAGGATTACAAGTAAAGAAGAGCTCATGTTTTTCATCCTTCTATGAAGATAAAACCGTGATTCATACAGAAGACCTTCAATCTGATTTACAGAGTTATTCCAGCGGGGTAAATAAAAAAATGTCCTTAACCCCCTTTTCTTCTTGCTTCTTAAGTAATAATAGTAGTTACATCATTGCTCTGTATTAGTCCAGGTGTTTGTATATTCGGACAAAAATGTCAGGTATCAGGTGGCAACGGTCCACCTTTACGATTACGTCTTACAAGTATATGTCAAACTCAAGGCCCGCCGTTGCTTTTAAGTGGCCCTCAAGGCTTCAAATTACATCAATAAGTCACTCCAATTTTTCACTAAATTTAGAAAAAAGGAAAAAAAAATCAACAAATCCCCACATTTTTTTTTCTGATTTTACTGCATTTTTTTCTCAAAATTGGTCAAAAACGTTGGGTTCAAGTGACTGCTGCCTTCGCCGTACTTGATGTCAAGTTCTACGGAGAGTAATGTAAAGTCACATTTAACATCATCTGTCAGCACAAATACTGCAAAACAATTCTTACCAATATTTGTAAATTAGCAGGAGAAAGCCTGCAATTTTGATTGCAAAAAATAAAAATCCTGGAGGGACTGATCAGTGTCAAAAGATATTCAATATTATTTAATTTTAAGAAACACTTACTGGATGCTGAAACAAACATCTATTTATTGATATTTTGACAGTTTAATTGGTTTCATCTATACATTCTGATGCAACCGGCCCTTTAAGAACAGCCATGTTTTTGGCATGGCCCAAAATAAAACTGGGTTTGATAATCTAACAGGATTTATTGGCTCCCTGCTCAAATTTCCACTGTGGTCCGTCAAAGTAGCTTAAAGCTCAGAGTGAGTTTAAAAACTATAAAGTAAAAACTTTCAAGTACATCCTTCTACTCTTCAGACATAAACTCCAGGTCTGACATGGGAAAAATGTCAGACCTGGACATTTTGCTTTTCCAGTGGAGTTGCTAGTGGAGCTAGCAACATTTCATTAAAAAGTTTTTTTTTTTTTTTTTACTTAAAGCAAGCTCCTATATTTTGCTGAAAAGTTAATTGTAAGTTGATTTTGTCTTCCGAGTGTACTCAATCAAAAATACTTACGTTTTTGTTGTTGTTGCCATTGGTTACTGCAGTGCATATATATGTATAATCTGATGATATTGGAAGAGAAAATCAAATATTTTCAAATGACAGAGTGATTTTGGCTAAAAATGTGAAACCCTGACACTTCTTCAATACAATGTCTATCACATAAAGTTGCTAAGGAGAGATATTTATTTATTTCACCTCGCCACAACACAACAGCAATACCTTAGTGACATAACTGCATACCATCGTATGTAGCTGGTTGCAGGTCTGAGAAAAACAAACAAACAAACAGAGCAGAGGTTCGACACCAACCCATCATGCAACATTCCTTTATCTGCCCGAGCTACCAAAAGTCCCAGTGGCTGATGGGATTTCCAAGCAACACGAAACTCGTCGCAGAACCTGTTCAGGTTCACATGGACCGGTTTGCGAAAGAAGAACCTAAACCATCCAAAACTCATACAAGATTAAAGAAGACAAAAATAGCTTCCATAAAGCTGACGTAACGCGCGATCCCAGCTGTTTCCCACGATGGCGGGGCGTCTCAGGTCTCGGTGGTTTGAAGTGAGACCAGCTGATGCGGCCCTGCCTTCTTTGTCTGCCCTAATTCGCCTGATGCAAAGTCACCGCTGACATCATTACGGTGCACCTGCCTGCAGGCGTTTTGGTTTATGCAACAGGAACAATGGCAAGTTCAGCAACTCATCAGAGCTCTGGATGTTTTGTTTTCATTCCAGGGGCGTCTTTCTACTCTTTTTTTCCCACCCCCCCTAGTCTGCCTCAGAGCTGAGCGTTGATGTCACACAGTGTGTTTTTTTGTTTGTGTCTCTTCAAAGAGGCGGGGCGCTGTTACTCTCTTAAGAGGAAATACGTCCAGTCTACTATTTAAAAAATTTTTTTTTTAATCTCTGTTGCCGTTTTAGAAAACAAAAATAAAACTTTCAAAGACACGCCGGTTTTTTACACGTATCCGTACCACGGACAATCAAGTGTCAGGCCTGCTCATGTGGCACGGTTGATGTGCTCCAGTGTCGAGATACGTCACGTCTCGTAATTCATTCAGAAGTCGGTGCACATTAGGAAGAAAAACAAAAAAAAGTCTGGAGGCACAGAGCGATCAGGACAGAGACACAATCCTCGGGGCATGAAAAGAACACGACAAAGAAACAGGGAGACAGATGGAAACAGAAGCCTGCGGGTATTAACGCAGAAACAGGATGAAAAGCAGCACACAGAGAAGAGCCTTTTATATATATGATTAACTTTGTGACTCACGCGCTCGTTGTCAAGGCCGCTCAGCGCGCACGTGCAAAACCTCATGCAGTTGCTCAAAGCCGTGGCTGCACAAGAAGGAGGCTGGTGAGGAGCTGAGTGAGCCTCCATCCCAAACAGGACGAGATCCACAGCCCCACCAAGATCACACAGCACCTCGGTTTTCTATTGTTTCTGATTACCACGTTAGTATGTTATTAAAGTATTTTGTAAGCACAAACTATGTTCGAATTCTTTATTTTGTTAAAGGTTTTGAAGTTTCATGATATTTCAAACCTAGACGACTAAAAGTATCGCACCGGTATCGGTATCAGTATCGGTGATTCTGGTCCTGCATTTGCTTGGTGTCAATTCGATATCAAAATCTTGAGTCTCAGAAGCGGTAATAAATGTGAAGGCTGAAGTACATTTTAGAAAAACCGTCCATACTCGGCGTAAATCTCAGATTCGGTTTCCGAAGCGGCGTGCCGGCCAGATTTACATCAAAAGGTAACCGATAAGCAGAAGCCCCGTCTCACGGCTCCCCATCTCACATGGAGCAGCAGGAACTTCTTAGAAAATACATTAAGCCTTATCACAAAGGCTTTATTGATGACAGGGACGGCCTTCCCAGCGTGATTCAGCCTCTCCTCATTTCCTGTTGGCCACGACCGGTAAGGCGCTGGAGAAGCTTGAGAACGGAGCCGGCCCGAGAGCGGAGCCGCGGAGATGAGAGGCGGATGAAGGAAACGTGACTGCTTCATCATCATGGATGCAGTCGCCCTGGAGAGTTCTCATTAGTGAGTGACATGATAAGGTGTGAGTGTCAGGCGAAGCAGATCTTAACACTGTCACAGTATCACATCTAATTGGACTGGTGGCAGCTTTACTCATGTTGTTGTTTGAGAGGAGGAAGATGTGGCTTCAAGACGATTAGACACGAGCGGCGGATGGAAGAACAAAGGACTGCCTGAGCGTCCCAGGAACATGTAAAACACAACATCACACACACACGCACACACATTTACAGAAACAGCAATCTGCTGTTCTGTTTTCACGCAGAAGTTTTCTTCACTCATTCACATGCCAGCAGTTGTGAATGACTGCTGGCATATTCAGTGCAAAACCAAACACAAGAATTTATTTGTCTGGGAGATTATTTTTTCATTCACAGTGTTATCCTCCCTGAATGTGAGATGTCGTGGCGGGGGCGTCGCTGCGACTGCTGCCGCCTCTGACGTAGAAACGATCCCCTCTCGTCCTCTGGTATTACAGCTGGTCCTGGAAAACGAGAGGCAGGGAAAAAAATAAATAAATACAAGAAGAGTTAGTCATTATGCTCAGACGAGCGTCATCTCTATCATCACACAGTCATCTGCTGAGCTGATATATTTTTAAAAAAATTGAGTTTAGAGTGTACCATCAGAGCAGGTGAATTTCCTCTTGCTTTGTTATTTGTTTTTGTTCTTTTGTTCCACAAAATGACATGACTTTCATGAGGTAAATTTTATTCAAGGGTTTCGCTTCCCACATAAATGTTTCGGACAGTTCTGTTGGAGCTGAAAATAGTGATTAGGAAATTGTGACAGCGTGTGTATTATTCTCTTTTTACTACACACTGTGTTACATTATTCTCCAACTAATAACTAATTTCAGAGAATAACAGAATGACAACAAAATTGTATTTTGCTAAAAAAAAGAAAAAAAATTGTAGCATTGAGCAGCTCTACTTGTTAATTCAGGTAAGATATTTTATCCTCTAGATCAGGGGTGCCAAACTCATTTTTGTTTCGGGTCAACTCAAGATCACAAATGCTCTTAAAGGGCCAGTTGTGCCATAATGTATTGGTAAAACCTGTTCACAAACTGTTGAAATATCAATAAATTCTCAAAATTAAATAACATTAATAATGTTTCCAGTTCCTCCAGGATTTTGCGATTATTTTTGTGATTTCTTTTGCAATAAAAATCAAAATGCTTGTGATGCCAATTTGGAAATATTTGCACTTCTTTATGGCGGTAAATGCGACTTTTTATTACTCGCTGTAGAGATCATGGACTCTAATCCTTCATCACTTAAGGCTGAGTCAGCTGTTTAGTACAAGTAAGAAATTTTTTGCCAATTTTTGCGTAAATTTCCACAATAATTCTCAAGAAATTAGCATGACTGACTGATATAACTTGGCAGTAAACAGATAAAAATTGCATTAATTTGACTGATAAAATAATATTTAAGCACACTTAGTGTTTAGTCTATAATTTAAGGGCCACATAAAAGCTATGGCGGGTCGGATTTGGCCCATGGGCCTTGAGTTTGACACATGTGCTCTAGATCAGTATATTGTAAATGTTCTGCAGGATCCATTAAAAAGGTTTAGAAAATCCAAGTCAACGGCAGAAACGCTGTGAAGTTTGATGAGAACTGAACAGAACAGCGTAGGAAGAACACGGCCAGGATTAGGCAGATACCAACTATTATATGTATTTTTTTTTTTTTTAGAAATTCTTAAAACTTTACACGTTCTTTCTGCTTAAAAAAACACGAGTCAGCTGATTCCTCTCCCGACGTTTATTAGGAACATCAACACAGGTGATCCAGGTTCAAGCATTTGCCAATTCCAAGCTGGAAATCAAATGTTCTAGCACTCGGATATTAGTTATACTTTAAAATATAAACGTAGTTCCATAGTTATTTCCTGCCCTAAACAGATGCATCAGTGATACACAGCACAGTGTATGTGGTGTGACATAAGTAACAGATACTTCATTGATGCACTTCATTATCAATGCGTCGGGACAATATGGACTGATGGAGCCATCTTGTCTCTGCACCTGAAACATGTTCACACCATCCTGTAGGAATCCAAGCCTCCCTTCTGAAAGGTAATTTTTCTGCCTCAACAGACAAAAGTTGGTGCTCCTGCTTCACTATGACTTTATTTAGATGTGAAACACAACCCCCCCCCAAACATCTGCTTCGTACAACTAATTATCCAGACCCCACCGCCTTTTGAGCTAAAACTGCTTGAAAAATTTGAAATCGTCTGGCGAAAATGCAACTGAATAGTAAATCGACCCGTCAAAAAGCGTGAACGTGTTTTGATAAGTGAACGAAAAATGTGTTTTCCTCCTGTTGGGTGACAAAGAGCAGCACTCAGCCTGTCATGTGAAGGCTAATTACCACAGGAGGGAGCTTCTTCAGGAAAAGATGTTTCCCCCCAATTTTATTTCTGACTTCTATTTCTGCAGAACCTTTATTTCTCAGCTTGAGCTCAGATCATTAAGCTATTCTTGGCTTTTTAAAAAATGTACATTTCCAACTCAGGCAGGGAGTAGGATGCTTTTTTCTTCTTCTTCTTCATGTTGTAATATACTTGCAAAACATGTTAAGTTGTTTTTAGCATTTTAGATTCAGTTGGAATAAATAAATAATGAATAAATCTACTGATAATTTGTAGAAACTATTAATTAGTCTCTACAAATTCGTCTCTGTAACTGCAGTTACAAACAGTCTGACTCAAAATGCCTTGTCTGCCAGGCTGATTGAATAATTCAATAATTCATCCATCAAGGTTCCTTAAAAATAAATACTGCTCAGATAAAGAAGTGACAGAAGAAAAAGCATGAAATGAAAAAAAGTATGGAGGAGTAAGAAAAATGTTCCAACTTATTCTCGAAAAAATGTGAAAAATGTATGTAATTTTAAGCCAAAGAATAGAAGGAATATATAATTTTTTGTCACATATTACTGCGACAGACTGGCGACCTGACCAGGTTGTACCCCGCTTCTCGCCCCAAACGTTCGCAGGAAATGAGCACCAGCACCTCCTGACCCTGCAAGGGTCAAGGGTGTTAGAAAATGGATGGATGGATGTCTCACATTGGGGAAATTCAGGTGTTAAGGTATATGGGGACATGCCTCTTCATAAGATTGAAATAATAAAACTATAAATAAAAATAAAAGACTGCTTTATGGACTGCTTTATTTTCCCACATTGGGGCAATTCACAATAAAATGAATTTGAATTTTGAATTGAATACATTTTTCTTTTGGCCTTAAACTGGTTATGTTACTCTTTTTGTGTATTCATTTTAATCATTTGTCATTTTGTTTTTATGTCTTTTATTTCACTATTTTGCCTATTTTACCTGTGAAGCACTTTGGTCACTTCGTTGTATTTAATACTGCTATGCAAATAAAGATTAATGTTGCACTTCCTCACTGCACACCAGACATTTTGGGAAATTTACCTCGGTGACTAACAATGTTTTTTCTTTAGACTGTCAAGATATTCCTTTATTGGAGTCATTTTTACTAATGAACAAAGCTCCAGTCCCTGCTGAGCTCCGTCCCACCGTTGACGGTGACCGCCGCAGAGGCGAAGAGACCACTGGAGCCAGGGCCGAGGCGGGGCCGCGGGTCCCCGCTGGGATCAGCTGGCAGGTTTCTGAGGAGCCGAGCCAGCCAGCTGTCTGCAGTCGTGAGTCACGTTCTCAAGCAGGAGAGCAGACCAGCTTGGTTGGACGCCTCCTGCTTTGTTCCTGTTCCCAAGAAATCACGTCCATCTGGCCGCGGCGACAGCTGGCCTCCAGGTCGCCCCAGATGAAGACGAAGCTTTGGTCTTCGCCACAGGTGTGTGTGAGAGTTGTTCAGGAATCTGTAGCCAAACCAGCATTAATTTATGCTGTCTTTAACGCCCCTGTTGGTTTGGACCAAAATCCTGATGGGTTTTGAGCAAAAATATTTCTAAATAATAACTTGAATTTTCAAAACCTTCCAAGAACAGACATGCAGGCTAATTATTTAGCTTGGAGCTAATTATTGATTTAGTAAGCTGAATATCAAGCTTCTAGGTAAAGCTCCAAATCTAATATTTGGCTAGCAAGCTAAATGTTAATCTCCCAACTAAATCTTGCTAATTAAATATTAAGTTTAAAAAGTATATAAATTAATAAATATCAAGGTTTGACATTTGACATTAAAAGATTAAACTTTTTTTTTTTTACTCTTAACAAATCAAACCAAATTTGATCTGTATCGCACATTTCAGCAACAAGGCATTTCAAAGTGGTTTACAGCATAAAAACACAAAGTCATGCAACATAGAATCAATAATCAAAACGTTAAGTCACACACCTTCATTAAATTCTCAATTAATTATGCTTCCAAAGCGACTTTATAAACAGGTGCAGTTTTTATTCTA
Source organism: Poeciliopsis retropinna (assembly GCA_010277075.1). Classification (NCBI taxonomy): domain Eukaryota; kingdom Metazoa; phylum Chordata; class Actinopteri; order Cyprinodontiformes; family Poeciliidae; genus Poeciliopsis; species Poeciliopsis retropinna. The sequence continues at coordinate 3,257,775 of VMRM01000013.1, forward strand.
GAGTTAAAAGAACAGTGTTTCAGGAGTTTTGCAGTTTTCTGGAAGTTTGTTCCAGATTTGTGGAGCATAGATGCTGAATGCTGCTTCTCCTTGTTTGGTTCTGGTTCTAGGGATGCAGAGCAGAACCAGAACCATAAGACCTGAGGGGTCTGGAAGGTTGACACAACAACAGCAGATTTCTAATGTATCGTGAATCTGAGCCGTTTGGTGATTTACAAACTACCAGCAGTGTTTTAAATTCTGCTGGTAGTTTATATTCTCTCAGTGGAACTGGGCTCATGTGCTCCATCTTCCTGGTACTAGTGAGAACACGAGCAGCAATGTACTGCTCTGACTAAGAAATCAATCAGTTGTCTGATTGATTTGTTGGTCAGACCTGGGAAGACACTGTTGCAGAAATCGATGCGACTCAAGATAAACTCATCCATCAATGGATGAGCTTCTCTGCATCTTACTGAGACATTAATCCTCTAATTCTGGAAATGTTCTTCAAGTGATAGAAGGCCGACTTTGTGACTATCTTAATGCGGCTCTGAATGTTCAGTTCAGAGTCCATCACTGCTCCTATGTTTCTGATCGCTAGTTTTTAGTTGTAATAACTGAAGCTGTGCATTGACTCTAGATTGTTCCTCTTTCGGTCCAAATATAATAACTTCGGTTTTGTTTCTGATCAGCTGGAGAAAGTTTTGGCACATCCACACATTTATCTGTTCTAAGCATCTGTTCAGTGATGGAATGGTTCTGAGTCACCTGGTGACATTGTAATGTAGAGCTGTGTATCATCTGCATAGTTATGGTAGCTAATATTATTTCCTGTTATAACCTGAGCTAGTGGGAGCATATGGATTTTGAATAAGAGGGGTCCTAGGATTAAGCCTTGGGGTACCCCTCATGTGACCTCTGACTTCTTTGATGAGAAGTTTCCAATTGAAACAAAGAAATCCCTGTTCTTTATGGAAGATTCAAACCAGTTGAGTACCAAAGAGTCCGACCCAGCTCTCCAGTAATATATTAGTAATATGTCGTACATACATTTATGATAACAGCAATCTGTATTTTATTTAGAAAAAACCCCCTGCAAACCAGTGCATGGCATGTAGAGTTGAATGCTACTCATAAAGAGACTCACCACTGTTGTATTTCTATATTTATGGATGTCACTGAAATGACTTTTTAACCTTTTCCAGATTGATAACGTCTCATCTGTTCTTGTCTTTTTTTATTATCGGTGCAAAATGGGTCTTCTTCTTGTGCCTTGTTAAAAGAAAATCTGGTTAACCTCTTTCAATTCATGATTTAACAAGGCAAAAACTATATATATATTTTCACACAAGGTCAGTTTGGTTTGAATTTAATTTCACCATATTTTCTCAATTTTATCTTTGTCTCGTATTAATGTTGTCTTAGAAAAATCAAACCCAGACAAAATCTGTAAGGGGGTTAATACTTTCCCACAACACTGTAACAGTGACGTAACAAATGTCTGCTGCAGTTTCTAACGGGTCGATTCACACCTTTTGCTGTGACGCGTTTCCTGACCATAAATTTGTAGCAGATTTACGTCTGCACACCAGGTGTAACCTAAATACATTCCACAGCGGCGCAGGGCGCCTGTGAACGCTGTGCTGAAGACACTTTCCATGATGCGGTCCCGCCCCGACTCTTCTCTGCTGTAATCAGACCACCCATCGCTTACTCAGCGTTTGACAAACACAAAGCTGCCATTTCTAAACCTGCTCTCATAAAAAATGAAACAAGAGCAGGTGAGCTAACAGTGAATCAGCTTGTTGATTATCAGTCCTGTCACCCACTTGGATCAGACAAAAGATCTTTTTACCTCACCAGCCATGATTTATAGAATAGAAATCTGAGGAAACTTTGAGAAATTTGATAAGCAGTCAACACTTTTTGCTCTCATGTTGAAGAAGCAATGGTTTTGGTCAGAATCTTTATCCCCAAAATTGATTTCTAAATCATTTACTTAATCCACAAAAGCAGAAAATCTTCTTTCCTAAATCACTGCTTCACAGGACGTTTAGAATGAAAACATCCACCCCTGGCTGGTTCGTTGGATGAGATAACTTCTGTGACATGGCGCTGGCTCACTGTCCAAACAGGCTGGCGGTTGCACATTTCACCTACCAATCCCTTACAGTCTGACTAAAACAAAACACGGGAGCGGATGATTCCATTGTGAGACATCTTCAGGCCAGCTGCTCCAATGGGTTCAGTCCCACCGCCTGTCACAGGATGCCTCTTGTTCTTCACCAAACCCAAATGCATGAGTCACACAGGATTCACTGAATGGGCTGAGTGGATAGGTGCTGAGATTATCTGAATGCTACCATGTCTGTATATATTTAATAAATTGTGTTCTTTATTTTATTTTTCTCCACAACAATATTCTTCCAGAATATTCTTGTGTCACAGCAATCCCAGATCAGATGCTCCTCACATCCTCCATCTGTGATGTGATCCAGAGAATGACGTTTATTCTGTACCCAGAATGCATTGCTCTGTAAAACCTACTGATATCCTTTGTGGTGCTTTATGTGTGTGGTTTATTTTGTACAGTTTTGACATTACTGCTTTGACTGGGTTGATCATTCAAATTTTAGAGTCTATATATTCCAGGCAATGATTAATCAATTATTATTAATCACAATTATTTCTATTATCAATTATTTCTATAATTATTTCAATTATAATTTCTATGATCAATTAATCATGATTAATTTGATTAATCATTTCAGCCCTTCTGTGGAGTATGAAATGTTCTGACAAATCTGTCAAGCACTTCCTGTTTCATGCACATTATAGTGGGCTATTTTCTTCAGTGAGGACTCTCTGGATTGGTGGGAAGATGGACCCAGCCAAGGAGAGCGAAGGGAGGCAAGGTTGACAGATCCCTGCTGCCATCCTCCCGGAGCTGTAACCTCTCCAGAGGCTACAGATGTCACAACGGAGGGGAGGATGACAACGGGAGAGGAGGGAGGGACGAGATGGTGATTCAAAATAAAACGCCAAACTCCCCCGACCCCCCATTACATAAACGCTCCACACTAACCTAGAGTGTCCGGTTAGGGCAGCCTGTCTGTGACCCACAGACCAAGTCAGCCAGTGTGTGAGTGTTTGTCAGCAGAATGTGTCGGTGGGAGCAGGATGGCGAAAAGTACACGCCACTTATCAACAAAGGGCTACATTTGCAACATTTATCAGCAAAAAAAACACAGAGGACAGAGGGGAGTTTAGATTAAGTGGGTTAGGAGTAGGATGGGAGTGGGGGCGGTTCACCCACACCGGTGGGAGATTCATCATGATACATGTGTGTCACTTTGGGAAACAAGAAAACTATGAAACACTTATTAGTCACTGAAAGCAGTTCATCCTGTTTTTGTTGGGGGTTTTTTTATATTCAAAAGTTGTATCTTTTTCTGTTAATCCCACTCAGTTTTTGTTCTCATTTCTTCCTCTTGCAACCAAATGTGTTTTCTTTATTTTTTTCTCTGTGTGATTATATAATGTCCATTTACTATTTTATTTATTGAAAACTTAAATCAAGTTTATTGTTTTTCCAGCAATTAATTCCCAAGTATATTAACAACGGCAAGAAGTTTACAGAAATAATAGCAGTAATGTAGTTTGGTGTGAGGTTGTCAGTTTGCACGATGTCATGAAATGTCAGAAAACGTTATCTGAAAAAGAAAACCATGTACAGTATAATTGCACTTCATATTAATGCACTGCATTATGTTGGCCTATCCACATGAAATCTCAATAAACTACATTTTATCCGCAATGAAACATTAACAACAGGTTGGTGTACTAGTCAAATAAGTAACTTTCATTTAGTTGCACATCTGTGAAACCATCAGTAATGCTGAACAGCACAGGAACTCGGAGGTCTGTCAGGTGATGAGCTTTCCAGGTAAAAGGCGGGCGGGATTTGTTAATAAACACCAGATTAAATCCGGCACGTCCACGGGTCTGTGTAATATCAAAACAAGGCTCGGCACCGTCCTGCCGGCAGCTGAAAAACAATGCAGGAGCAAGAAACCTTTCATAAAATTATTTCTATTATATTATTTATTTACTTATTTAATGTTCCTGTGCAGTGTTTTATTGCTTTTAATGAAAAAAGGGGTAAGAATACAGGATGGGATGAAGTGTAAAAGAGAATATCCTAGAAGTCTGTTCCTACACCTGCAGAAAAAGAGGGACAAAAAAACACAGAACAGAGAAACCAGAGCGACAAACACATACATCAACAACGTCACTGAAAAGTACATGTTACTAATTAATACAAGATGTACTTAGTGGAAACAGCAGTCAAAGATGGTGTGTATCTGTAAACACTTGTGTCCACGTGTGGACATGGGCGTGTGTGGGTGGCCATGTGTGTGTGTGAGAACCTGGTTTTTATATCCTTGTGGGACCTTGTTTCTGTCTACAATGTGGTATTGTGGGGACCACTGCCCTTTAGGGGGACATTTTATTGGTCCACATGAGGGGAAATGCTACTTTTGGGCAAGAGGTAAGGTATGTGATGGGGAGGGTTAGGGTTAAGGTTAGGTGTTAGGGTAGGCCTTGGGCTGTAGAAAACGAATAGAAGTCAATGTAAAGTCCCCACAAGTCAAAAACACGACAGTGCGTGTGTGTTCTCAATGGGTTCAGTCATGCTGTCACTAAGTGGAGACCCATCAGGCACGTAGGTCTCTCCCTAAACTCACGTAGTCCAAAGGTTTTTTAAAAAATTTTACAAAAAACTACCTAAGTAACAAACAGAAGCGGGAAATAAAAAGGGAGATTTGCATTCTGTGACCAGTGAGTAAGACAGAGCAGACATCTTGGAGGGTTTTCAAGACACTGCAGGACAGGAAGCAGAGAGCATTTCTGAATGAAGGCTTTGGATATAAATAGAAATGTTGTGATAAAATGTGAAGCAGTAGGGGTTTTAGGAGCTTATCTGAGTGGTAGTTTGTGTGTTTTTTTTTTTTTTTACATATGGAGAACCTTGACAGCTGCTGCACGCCACACATTTGAACTCCCAGAAATACGTTCAGCAGTGGAGCCTGAGAAGAAGACAGGTGGATTATTTCTGAGACAAGCTGTTGAGTATTTGAGACAAATATATTCAAACACATAGATGAAGTTTATTTATATTTCTTGAGTATTTGGAAGAATTGCCTTTTTAACTTATGGGATTTGGGTCAAGTACAAACACGCACCCCCCCCCCCCACACACACACACACATGTTTGCACAGCTATCTTTGCGGGGACTTTCCATTGACTTCCATTCATTTCTACAGCCTAAACCTTACCCTTACCCTTATCCTAACCCTTACCATTACATACCTAACCCTAACCAAAACTCAATTCACACCTTAGTCCTAAATCTGACCCCTGACCCAAAAACAGTGTTTCCCCTTGTGGGGACCAGGCCTCAGTCCCCACAAGGAGCAGTGGGTCCCCACAACGTAGCATGTGTCAGAAAAATGGTCCCCACAAGGTATTAGAAACAAACGCACACACACACACTTCGACACACACAGACAGAAAAAGACAGACTGCTTTTGATTGGATGGCCTGAAGCATGGCCAGGGTATGACGCGACCAGTCTCCATCCTTGTCACTGCAACTGCAATTACTCTGACTGTCTGTCACTCTGCCATTACACACACACACACCTAAACATCTGGCTTCTTGTATCAGCAGAAACAAAGCAAGCAGAAACACTGGCCTGCTTTGTCTACGCGCAACCAGAGCTGATGCATAATTTGTTTTGCGTCCACCTCTGATCCATCGGCGGTGAAGGACGTTTTGCTGCTTTTCCTCTTCTGATAAGGCCGCCGTGATGTCAGACGCCTTGGGGATGGTGACTCATGCGCGCCACCGGAGGAAACCTGTCCCCGCCAACCCACCTCCTCTTCTTCTCTTCTCCTGGCCAGAAATATCCCCACTCATCACTCAGCCCTACTGCCCTGCTTAATTTTGCCTCAACTTTCGACCTCTGTGGGCTCCCACCGGCTCGGTCCTCACAGCGGTAATTGGCTGTTTGGGTTTGCTCCCTCACAAGCGAACCGGAGGGGAGCTGAACCGTTGACTCCAATATGGAGATAGGCCCCAGACATTTATTTAAAATATATATATTTATGTACAGCACTCTGGTGGTAAAAGAGACACAATCTTTCATCAAGTGCAAGCACCTGCGATAGACTGGCAGGGAGAACTGGGACACTGGGAAATGACTCTTACTGTGACCAAGACTAACACAAGGAGTAAATAACGTTTTACTTGGTCTGCTCTTAAATAGCTAAGAGCAGACCAAGTAAAACAAGATAAGGCTAATGAAGAGAATACAATAACCCTTGATTATTATATTCATATATCCATGAGATCTGAATGAAACTTGTGGCTGGGTGTAAACGCCTCTGCAGGTCATTGATTTTCCTCATTGACTCCGATGTCGTCAGTCCCCAATTGATTTCTGAAGCTAAACAAAACAAAACAACAAGAACAGACTGATATTTAACTTTGTATCCAGATTTGACTCAGTCTGTTCAAATATCTGAGTCAAAATAAAAAAATATATCTGTGAAACAGGTTTGTCAGGAAACCAGCATCAGCACATTTGAATGCACCGGCTGTTATTTGTGACATTTCTGGTCATATTATATATATATATATATATAAATATATTATATATATATATGACAGAAATGTATGCCATAAATATATATATATATATATATATATAATATATTATATATATATATATAATATATATATATATATATATATATATATATATATATATAAACATGATGAGAAAGTGTTAGCAGCTTTTATTTGCTGTCAGCATTGGATCTGTAAATGGAAATCACAGAGAGCATGTCCTTCAGCGTTAGCCGAATTCAGTATTTAATGCATTTGCATAAAATGAGCGGCAGGTTCCTCTATCTGTGCAGCAGAATTAAAAGAGTCTGCCTCTGAAAAGTGGGAAACGCTGAAAATATAATAATAAAAATGAACGAAGGCGCCACTGTTGGGGTATGAACAATCCAAGAGGACATCTTTAGGGCAGCCTGTCCTCTAGTGGCCAGTCTCAACTCAAAACTTGAGTGAAACGTTTTTTGTAGTTTTCTACCAGTATTAGACATTGACCTGAAGGAGGTTTGCCATTTTATTAAGTCTTTTCCCCTTTTTACAAATATTCTCATATTTTCTCCAAGTATCTCTCACACATTTCTAACTCAAGGTAGATTTTATTCTGGAGTTCTAGCCGGGTTCTGATGGATCTGCTGTCTGCATGAGGCTCTTTCTCAAGAACTGTGCATGTGGTTTATGCCAAACGTCTCCTCTGTTATGTTGACTAACAAGATTTTAATTTTAGTCTAACTTGTTTTACTTCTAGTCATAAGAGTCCTGAGACAACAATCGGTACAGTTTGACAGCAAAACTATTTTACAGCGGTGCTTTTAAGTTTTAGTTTCAGCATGCAGCGTGTTAGAGAGCAGAGAATCAGGGTTCCCTTGATTATTTCAAAGCTTCTGGCGCCACCTCGTGGTTGTTTCTTTGCCTGTCTTTTTTCGGATCTGCAACGGTCCTCTGCAAAAAACCCACGCTTCCCTTTTTATGTTATTAAAGCATTACAATTACAAATTTTCTAATTGCATTTTCCAAAGTAATTTCTCCCCCAGTTAAAGTTGAATCAGAATCTTGACTTGGAGACATTGTGCACTTCCTACTTCATCTGACAAAAACCGTGAGCAATGTTACACATAAAAATGGACGGAAATATAATTTTCTGGATTTTCCAATCCGGGTTTGGAGTGTTCTCCTTTAAATCAATCCAGACGGTCAATAAACCTCATTTCTGTTTAAATAGAAGGAGCCCACAGTCACAGATCTCTGAGCTGATTTTGTAGCATAGCATCTTAAAAATCCAAAATAAAGAGACCCCGTTAATCTGGAGTCATCTTCTGTTCCTCCTTTATTAAAGGGAGGCAGTTTCAACTAACTACCAAACCATCACATTTGCATCTTTTCTCACAGATTCTTGAATCTGTCGTTTCTCTCCTTCTCCAGGTCTGTGTTCTTCATTTATAAATGTCCACCAGGGGGCGCCACTGGGCTGAATATCAGGCCTCTTCCTGTGCATTACGTGCATGAATGAAATAGGACAAAATGCTAATATTCATCTTGACTATTAGCATAATTGTGAAGAAACTTAAACTCAAATTAGGCTGTTTCTTTTGAAACAAATACAATTTTTCTTTGAAGTTGAAAAAGTGGTTTGTCACGGCAACATTTTTACCTGTTTAGATTATGAATACTTCAGCTTAGCCTTCTATGGCATGACGTTTGATTTTTTTTGGGCAAAAAATATTTTCCTGCATTCTCTGGGAGATTGGTGGTCCCTAATTACATATCAATCATCAAATCGGACCCTGACGCCTCCCAGAACCAGGTTTGGGTTTGTTGCCTCACGGCAACATTGTGCTGCCAGGGGTCAAAAACACCAAGGTTTTCTATATTGATTATGAGAAGCGAAACACAAATCAAACAAAAACTAAATTCATAAAAGAAAAACATTTTTTTGACTAAATAAATCAGACATGGTTCCAACTCACCAAATATAAAATAAACCACCAACATTTAAGCAAATTACTGTGTGTTTGTACGTGTGGATGTTTGGCGGAGTTAGAGTCACTAAGGACGTTGCCATCAGTCTTTTTCCCTATTATATGTAAAACATAAGGAAGGAGTAGCTTGTTGGTGTGAAACAGAGTGTATATCACATTTCTGGTAATTGATTATTGACATTCCTGTGAATCACCATCTGTTTATCTGATTATCTATGAGTTGTAATGACCAGGTTCACACCTGGTTCACAGCCCTAACTATAGTTAGGGCTGCAGGTTGTTTTTTAAGAGTTTTTGTTCTGATTTTTTTATTTTTGGTAGAATTTGAGCCAAGCAAAGAACATTTCCAAAATAAAATAAAGAAGCAACGTTACAGATATGTGGTTTGTTGCCTGAGGGCAACAAACCACGCCATGGCCCAGAGGGTTAATATCTTCAGAAAAGTCCCTATTATCCATCGTGCTTCTCTGAGGTTTGTCACCAACATGAAGGCTTTTGGTTGTTAATCTGAACTCATTTATCACTCTGAGCTTCAGTTCATTTGTAATTATTAAAAGCACCTTCTCGCTACATCCCTGGTTCTTTCAGTAATTCTGTACATTTGATTGTGACAATCTGGTTGCTGCCAGAGAAGACAGGGATTTTGTAACGGCGGGTTGAAAAACGCAGCGTTCACCGTCTGAGCTAAACGAGCAGCTTCTGAACAGCAGACTTCAAAGGTTGAGAAAAGTTTAAGAGTCACCGGCTCTCAACCTTTTGGGTTGATCTGACGGCTCAGACTGCACAGCATGTCACATCTGTGAGGATTTCTTTTTCATTACTGCAGCATAATAAGCAAATCCAACCTTTAAACCCAGTAAAGGTACTTGCCGTAGTTATTCATTTCTTTTCACCTGGTAGAAAGACGGTGGGAATTTTCATCCGTCGTACGAAAGATTTCCAGGAGCGAAGGTGTTTTTAGTTGAAACTTGACACAGCAGCGCCATTAAGCAAAGAGAAATTAGTTCAAATTTTTCTGGTACAATAAACAAAATGAGACATTTTTTGGTACTCGCGAAACACTTAGAAACTTTCATCTAAGTGCTGCATGCTTTAGGAATAAAGAGAATTAAAACAGCAAATTTCCTGTGGACGGTTTGTGTAACGCTGCCACTTCTCCCGCGCAACAAAGCGGACGAGAGTTCATACCGGACACATGCGACGGGCGGAAAGCAGATGACGGGCCCTCTCACATCGATATGCGAGACGTTTGAAAGTCACAAACTTTATTCATCTCAGTGTGAGCCATCTCTTTACAGTACATTCAGGAGAGACATGTTGTGGTATTAACAGCTCATTTTAGTCCTTTAGGTTTGGAAAATCTTGGTGGCTTTATTGTCGGTATTGCATGTTCAACGTACACATCTAGGTTATTCCTCCTCATCATCATCGTCGTCGTCACCAGAGTGCACGTTTTACAAAAAGAGGAAAAACAAAAACAAAATGGCCACAGGTTCACAACAACAGCGGGCTCTCTACTGCACTGCTCCCGGAAGAAGGCTCCCATTAGTTTAGAGACAGAGAGCAGGGGAAGAAAACTTGAGCTCAAACACTTAAGAGGAAAATATAGTTTTGAGAAGATATGCTAGTCAAAAATCTTTTTTTTTCCCCCCCTCCAGACCTGCCTATTAGCTGATCTGGGACCCAGTCTGCACCAAACCCACAATCAAGCTCCGCTTTTACATTTAGTGCAACTCACACTGTGTAGGCCAGTCATTCTAAGATAAACACACCCTGGAAGGCTAAAATTCATCCCAAAAAAATAAATAATAATAAAAATAATAATAAACAGCCTAAAATTATGTGTGCAAGCAAGTTCAAGACCAGGTCCTTCTTTGCTAAAGCTTTGGTCCTTCGAGAACGCACGCACACACTTGCGTAAGTTTTATATGCCAATAAATCGGAACAGCTGGTTCCGGTCAAGATCAAATATCGTCCGATTTTGGCCACCAATTTCATCACATCAAGTTCTGCCGTTTAATCAAATGTGCTGTAAAAACACAGCATGTTGCACAGGGAGAGAGATATCTGTGGTCAACCATGGAGCTCTTCTACTCTCAGCAGTGCAGTTTCAGAAAGCCGACATATGAAGGAAAAGAACAAAAAACAACAATAAAGCAACACTAAGATGGAAGTTATTAAATTAAAGGAGGGGGGGGAGCAAATGTAAACTGTCCCTCAAAGAGAGAGAGAGAGAAACAGAGAGGACACTGAGGTGTTCTGAGGTGTGTTTATTTTATATTTTTTTTTATTTGGCATTTTTGTTTTTACAATAAAGCACCAAAAAAGTGGTGACTTTCTGATTCAGTGCCAAGTCCAACAACCTCCACGGAGCTCTGAGGGGAGGAGCCCACACCTTAGTGACGCCCTGCGGCAACCAAAGGTTTGTTCTTATTATGGTCTTTTTTCTTTTTTTTTTTCTTTTTCTTTTCTTTTTACCCATTAAATCCTCAAATGGAGGTAAATGTAAGACATATTTAGTCATCTAAAACACAAGTCGAATAGAGACTACAATCCTCGCAGTAGAGGAAAGCGGCGTTGTTTTTGTTTGTTTGGTTTTTTTTGTGTTTTGATTTTTTGACCCCACCTTTATTTTTTGTTTATTGTGTAAGTAGCTGGCTCAGCATTTGCCAGTAAAAGTCTTGGCTGTGAGCGAGTCTCGTGCAGAAGCAGCTCGACCCTCGGAGCAGAAACAACAACAACAAAAAATTAAAAATAAAATAAGAATCCAGGCTGAAGCGGTTGCTCGAGGACGGAGACGGTTCTGGACGAGGCCGGCGGCCCAGAACAGGCGAGGCCCAGCACTAGGAGCAGCTTAGGGATCCCGAGTACATTTCAAGTGTCCATAGAGTCAAACATCTGAAAAATAATAATAATCAAACTAAATGGCTACGCTTCTTTTTTTTTTTATTATTATTATTCCTTAAAATCCTCCCCACCCCGAAAAAAAAAAAAAAAAAAAGCTTAACGATAACATAAAATATACAATTCTTAAAATAAGGAACGACTAATAATAGCGAGTAAAATAAGACAGAACCAAAATAAGTTAACTTTTTCGCCTCCCTGTTCACCCCCCACTGCTTGTGCTCTTTAAGGGACTGAGAAATAAATATTCAAAAGCGAGCAGAGCTCTTCCTGTTCTCATTTCGGACGAATGGCTGGCAGGTGGAGAAGAAAAAGGAAACTGTGGTTGAAGTGCAATTCGTAATGCCAGTGAAAGTTTAGGATGGAGATTGTTGACATCATACGACCCGTTTTTTTCTCCTTCAGAGACGCCCGACCCATCGGAGGAATGCCACATGCACGAGGAATATCAAACAAAAAATAAAAAAAAATAAAAAATCCAATAAATAAAAACAACAACAAAAAAAAAGTATAATAATAACAATAACTGCGCCAAACTACAGCCGCATCCTCCAACTGAAAGTCCCGACAGGACACACAGTGAGAGAGAGAGAGAGCTGCTCTGTTTGGGTTTTCTCCATCAAGCCAATAAAACGTCGCTCTCCGGTCGCGGCGCCGAGTAAATAGTTTATTTCAAACAGCAAAGAAACGTCGAAAAGATAAAATTTCATTTATAATGCACCATGAACAGAAGTCAAACAGCAACAGCTCTATCCATGAGCTTTTTAAACTCAGTTTGTTTGTTGTTTTTTTTTAAGTTTGATTTATTAAGCTATTTGTATGTACAAAAAAAAGTAGTAATAATAATAATAATAATAATAATTGCTCTAATTTGTTTATTTCGACGGTCACACAGAAATGAGGAAGGACATTGGAAAGGGATCGAAAGACAAAAAAAAAAAATAAAAACAAACTGCGGGAGTTATTGCTTCTTACTGCTGGACAAAAGGTCGCGCCTCTGTTCCAAACTTCGGAGCTGTTACAATTTTTTTTTTCCTCGTTGCTGCTGCTTTTTTTTTTCTTATATGTGTGTGTGTGTGTGCGTGCATTTTAATCTCGTCTCGGATTGTGCCTTGTTACATACGGACAGCTACGAAGTAGGCGAGTGCTGGATGGCTTGCCGCAGCTGTTTGTTTGAGGGGAAAGGAGCGGAAACGAAACATTCGCTCAAAGTCGCGACTTTTGAAATCGCGTTCTGTGGCTTCCGCCCGTTTTCTCCTGCGATGGCAGAAGACGCTCTCCGTGCGGCGACGGGTCCGACCCGCCTTCCCGGTAGGTAGCACCGATTTCGAGGACGGGAGCCTCTGTGCTGTGGATAAGCGATGAGACGATGGGGAAGACGTTTGTGGCGCCCGCGGGGCCGTTTAGTCGAGGCGGAGACCCCAGCCCCCAAACTTAACCCGCCCGTCGTTAAGTTTCGGTTCAGACGCCCACATTGGAGAACCGGCAACTCATGAGCAAGTTCATTGTTATAAAAAAAAAAAAAAAAATGTAAGTGCATTTTGAGTAAAATCAAGGATTGTGCATCTTTTTTAAAAATCAAAAGGAAATATCACACCTAAATTCAATTACAGATATATATATATTTTTTTCTTGTAGTGGGTTTTAAAAAACATCCAGAAGACCTGTGTGTGTGTGTGTGTGTGTGTGTGTGTGTGTGTGTGTGTGAAGTCTCCGGTCTCCCTTTAAACCAAACTTAAACCACGTTGTTCGGGGAGAGGAGAGGCGGGATGGAGTGGATGTAACACAAAAAAAAAAAAAAGAAAAAAGGCTCGGAGAGGGGACGCTGTCGTCGTTGGCGACACCATGGCTGGATGGGCTACGAAGACGGCAGAGGGGTGGAGGAGAGAAGGACAGGCGGGTTTGGCAGGGCTGGTCGGTGCTGGCGGCGGCGGCTTTAGGAGGAGAAGGCAAGTTTGACGCTGCAGGAGGAGTAGCCCTCGTCGCTGGCCATGCTCTGCAGGCTGCTGTGGTCGTCCAGGTCGCTGGTGCTGGCCATGCTCACGCTGTCGAGCTCTCCATGGGAGAACTCGGTGCTCTCTACATCCACCTCAATCTCTTCTGCAAAGAAGGAGAAAGGGGGGAGAGAGGAGAGGTGAAACGTTGGCGTCTCATGGGGAGTACGGCTCTACAGCCGGAGCCGGATGGATCCGTTCAGATCCCGTACTCTATTTTATTTGTTTGCTTTTTTCATACCAATACACACATGGAAAACGCTCAAATCTAATGTGAAGCCACAGATCGTAGTGGATTACGAGTGACAGACAGGCACAGTTGGTCTTCCGTTGTTGTGAAGTGAAGCTACATATATAATGCTTTTTAAAAATAAATCTAATCTAAAGAGGGTGACCCACTTTCATTATTTTTTCTTTTTATGTAGTTTTCTCAAGATAGTAAGAAAATTTCTCAAGAGAATATTAAAGCTTGTTTTATTTTGTTTTGTTTTCTTGAGACAAAATATTTCCCACAGGGGAAAATACTTACGCGTAATAACTTTGGATAAGATAAATAAAAAGAACCGGCTCATGTTTTAAAGGTAGATGTAACAACAAGAGCAGGTTTTTTAACAATTTGAATTTTTTTTTTCCTGCATCGAATTTTCACGAGTAATGACACCAGTCATGTGATTTTTAGATTTTGTCATTAAGTTTGAGTCTATGTTTTTTTTATTATTTATATATAATTTTCCATTACGCAGGGGGGAAAAAATCCATCTTTTTTTACTGCTAAATTTTATGTTCATCTTTACATATTAAGTCTTAGAAACAGAGACAAAATGGTTCCTATTTTTTTTTAAAATACATATATATATACACAAATTTCATAAAGTGCATAGTTATATTTTATGACATTATTATATTTAAATGTCATATTTATGTGACATTTTGATTGAAACGTCACATGACTTTTTCAAAAAGTCATGTGACGTTTGTGAATCTCAACGGGTTTGTTTTGGGCTGGCCTGAAAGCAAAATGGACATTTAGGTCATGTTGGTTTAGGGGGAAACCTCCACCCTCAGACACCAACACATTTTCTTCCAGCATCTCACGCTGCTTTTAGCTCCATCTGCCATCGACTCTGACAAAACTTGGTCCACATTAGCGGATCTCTGTCGACGGCCTCCGACGGCACCCGAACCTCCTCCTCTCTCGGTGTTGCAAAACGAGCCAGAGAGCCGCGGGGGGAGCCGGAAAGCGTCCTCACCTTGGTCGGAGTCCGAGCGGTCGGAGCAGAGGGTGGAGCCCACGCTGTCCATGCGTATCCTCTCCCCCTCCCCCGGGCTGCTCTGGACAGCAGCGGCGCTTCCTCCTCTCAGCAGCTCCAGCTGACGCTGTAGGTGTCTCTGCTCGCGCTCCAGAGACTCCAGCTGGTACTGGCTCTTCCTGTCGGCTTCTTCAAGTTTCTGGAGAGGAAAAAAAACAAAACAAAAAAAAACACAGGAAATAGAGGAAAAGTTTTTGAGTTGTCACTTTAAACTTCGGCCACAAGGCTAATTTCATGGCCAGAATGGAAAACATGACTATTTGAAATGCAGTTCTGGGAAAAAATTAAGAGACTCTTAAAATGATCAGTTTCTATGATTTGACCTTTTATAGTTATATGTTTGACTAAAATGAACGTTGACCTTTTATCCTACGAGCTACTGACATTGTGTCTCCGAAAATTTTGGTTTTTTTGCAGAAAATAAGAAATAGTTAAAATTATGACAATCATGCAGTGCTTTCAGACCTCAAATATTGCAAAGAAAGCAAGTTCATATCCATTTAGAAACACGACACTAAAGTTTTAACTCAGGAAGAGTTCAGAAATCAATATTTGGTGGAATAACCATAAGAATTTCAATGAGATTCAGTGCAGTGGTCTCTTATTTTTTTTCCCAGAGCTGTAGATGTACATATATGACTTTTCTGTTGTTTTTATTTTCTATTTTAATTTGTTGGATAATTCTAAAAAATAAGTGCAGGTTTGCTTCCAACGTGGGTTTTTTATCTTCTAAAATTATGTGAAAATGCTACTTTTTGACTGAATTGATTTGAATTTCTGAAACACAACCGCATGACTTACCCATATTGTGCACCCATACAGACTCTGAGGGTTGCAGCATTTTTTTTTTTTCCTACATCCTGGCAACACCAAACGTCTTCCTGCAGGTCTAAACTCACACCATGCCAAGCTCTGTACGTGTTTAGCTCAGATTCTGACAAAATGTCACCAGCCTCTCCCAGGGGGAGGCGGAGGGGCTTCATCTCTCCACCCCCTCCATTTCTCTCCCGCTGCAGCTTCTCCAGGGTGCGTCAAGTTCTGCTGTCACACCTGGAGAGGCCGGGGTCTTCCAGGTATAGCTTGACAAATAAAAACGAGCCAATAATTCTGCGCCTCCAGCTGGCCCCTGGGAGTCATCTCGGCGTACACTGACAGCACTGGGGTCCCTCACTGGTGGCATCTGTTATTACTTGTGCATGTTTTTTTTTTTTTAATCGCACCTTCGTCTCAAATATCACAACAGTGACCTAATAATAACTCCTTTATTTAATCTCCTGCAGTGCTACGGAGAAGAAGTGTGTGCTGATGAACGTTCACTCACTTCTGCATGCAGACGCTTGAAACTGAAAGTGAAACTCACAGCCAGCAGAACCGCTTTTCTGATCAAGTTCTGCATGGAATTATCTGACCAGCGGGTGGCACTTGTAGAGCAGGAAAAATGTCATTCCCATATGGTTGGTTTAGCCTTACACACGAAGGAAAAATCTTTAAAAAAAAGAACATTAAATTCAAAACCTTGGTTTCCATTAAACATGAATTGTTGCAAAGGGGAGTCAATTAAAAGGGGAACAAAGACTTTATGTTCTATAAAATCCTGCGTACTTTCTAAGTTTTAGACATTTCTCAACGGGACAGCATACATTGCAAGAACGGAAGCGATGATGTGAAATCAGCTTCAGATTAATAAAATTAATTGTAAACAAAATTGTACTTAGTTGAGACTGAAGACATTTGTCATGCAGTTTTTTGGTTAGAAAAAGAGAGAAAAGAGAAATTATTAAGCTTGTTTTAATTTATCATGCGATTAATTGAGTTATAGCTTAATGCGACGGGCCTAGCCTCAATCATTCTGATTTTGCCTCCCCAGCTAAAATGTTATGCAAATATCCAGATGACTCCAAAGAGAAACCACAGATGGAGTTGAAAAATAACAGCGAAAGAGGAAACACAAAAAGCTGAAATACTGAGGTTAGGTGTTGCTATGTAGGGAAAACAATTTTCCAACTAAAGGAAATGTGTGAAACTGCAAACACAGTAACGCCAATCAAGACCCAACCCTCCTTCAAGCTACCAGTTACCTCATTCACTTATCACATTTCGCATGCAGCCCTATGCCCATTACAAACAGGGAGTGGGCATTGTGGGGGAGGGGGGGAGCCGTGGCCGTGCCTGATACAGCAGCTCGGTGCTCCGACCTAACAGCATTCTGTCACAGTGGCCGGCACTAACATGCGTGGCTCTCCTAGTGACGGAGCAAAACAAAAGGCCGTCAATAAGCCATGTAGAGACTGCAGTTGACAGCAGCAGAGGTGCAGAGTGGTGACGGTGGAGAACAACAATATTGGCTTTATGCTGGCACCCCTCGCCCCGACTCCCCCTGCGTCACGTGCGAGCGGCACACCGGGCCAACATTCTCACATACAGATTGCTCCATCTGAGGCAATCGTGTTTTTTTTGTAGCAGCGTCCGATTGGTTTCAGTTTTTTTATACCTGTTGTTGTTATTATTGTTATATCCAGTGAACAGATGGAAAATGAGGACGATTTTTTCCATGACACTATGTGATGACAATCAGACAATGCCGGACCTCGTAACGTACACGTGTCAGTGACAACACAAATGAGAAGTCCCCTACCTGGCCGCATGAATAGAAACACACACTGTATATGCAAATGTTTGTGCCCTATGATAATTAAGTGCAGTCATACAATATGGTGCAAAAATATACATGAAACTTTTCCTCATTTTTGCCACATTACATCCACAGTTTGTGTACGGAGATGCTTTTGTCCCACAAGACCAAACTTTAACGTTCAGTTGACTTGCAAAATGTTGCGTGCGTCACATTGTTCATCATGTTGAAACACGGTGGTGACACCATCATTCTTTGGGCTGCTGTTTTTTTAGCAGTTACTAGGGAAACTGGTCAGAGTGATCAGATAATACATCGTCTGTCTGGGTTTTGTTTTTTTTGTTTTTTTCTTTTCACCGTGCGTCATTGTGACAGTCTTACGGCAATGTCTGTCAAATTGTGTAACTAGGACAACTTGTTACATCCGTACCTTTATGTGTGCTTTGGCTTTATTGAGTAGGCCCAGGGTGGTGTGGCGGCTGCAGTCGGGTCCCAGAGGTATGAGGGCCTTCAACCTCTCCAAACACAGCCGCAGGTGGGCTCGTCTATAGAGGAAAGACAAACAGAAAGGAGCACAATGATTGGATTGCCAGTGTTTTCACCAATGTATCGTAAGTCTGGTGTGCTTGCCTCACCAGGCTAAGCGCTGTTTATTTTAAATTGTTTTTTTATATATATACACCAGTAACGGTGACAGTAAAGACAGACTAAGCTTGGTTTATAGTTTACACATTGAACTGGGTGCGAAGGGGTGCGTACCAATTGTGCAAAACACAGTGGGCTGCTCCCTTGGATTGTCCAAACATCGTCAATTAAAAATGCCTTCTAGTTGTCGGATGAACATTTTTGAAAAACTACCTTAACCTCTAAAAGGCTAAACAACTTTTTAATTTGAAGCCATTCAAAATTGGTGCTTAAGGGTGAACTGTCCTTTGTAGAGGATACCAAACTTCTAATCCTTTCCTCAACGGGGTGATTTACATTAATGTTTAGCTTCCCGACAACAGCTTAACCTATAATTCATGTCTTACTCCTTTCTCAAGGTTATACCTCATCCTCCGCAGTTATTTGAGTTTAAGTTACGCCACCCATCTACATTACAACCAACGGCGCAGCGGTGGGGAAGGTGATGTAATGGCATTTCCTGGAGCCTGCTCAACTCCAGCACTCCGTCATTCTTGACAGCTCTGTATTCCGTGCCTGGAGATGGACACCAGGTACTATCTATCCCGCTAATGGACCCCCCGGTTGAGAGGTAAAGTGAGATAATTGTATCTTTAACAAAATCAGAGCTCCATTAGGAGGGGGCTGCCCTTTCAGCTCAGCCTGGGGGGTAAGATCGGAGAGACATTAAGCACCCGTAGACTCAGAAGTGATCTCTGGGGGAACCTAAAGGAGACGTACCCAAAGGACCAGAGCGGGAATTCACTGCAGACGTTTGGGCTATGTGGCTCTCTGCTATGCCCCGCTTCCTTATGACGGGTGGCTGCATGCGAGAGTGTGTGTGCGTGTGTGTGTGTGCCATGGTTCAGTTATGCATGGATGGTGCTGATAAGAGCATAAAGGCAAACTATTACAGCCATTACACCAGCACTATATATGGTTATTGTATGAGAATAAACATTGCATGTCTGCAGACTAAACAAGTCTACAGCTGTCTGGTGCAGCCCGTGTGGCCACAGCTTTGAAAGTCACAAAACACATGGGCATACACACACACACACACACGCAAACAAACGCACTCACCGCGCACACACACAAATGAGGTCTAAATGATGACTATCAGTCTGGCTCAGGTCAACCGGCTGTTTAATCAGCTCTATTCAGTCCCCCTTTTCTTCTCCATGATGCATATGTCTATCTGTACCTTTCATCTGTTCATACACAGGTATCAACTCCCACCTTTTAACAACTAACAACAGAGCTCCATCTGGTAGAGCTCACAGACTAAATACAGCATAACGCAACTACACATGGTTGAGTTTCTGCCAGTTCTTTCCATTAGTCTAATGGGGAATTGCAACGGATAATCAGGAATCAAGGCAAAAGAGTTTTTTGTGTTGAGTTTTGCCATCAGACGTTCATTGTGGGGTGGGTGTCTTCAGGGTGATGTTGTGGTTGAAAGCTTGTAAGTAAGTATTTTGCAAGAGATACTAAATGTGCATTTTTAATCTCATCAGCCTAGTTTTGCTGTGTTCCCCATGTTTTGCTGTTTCCAAAACAACACTTCTGGCAAACTGAAACTTGCACATATTGAGGCAATTGGCTGGTTTTCCAGGGGGCATCAAATAAATCCCAAAGAAATGGATTATAAAGTTTGGGTCCCCGAAAAGTGAAAAAGCTCAAGGGATTTGAATGCTTTTTGCCAGGCATTGTGTATGTACACGATATCATCATACGCCACTTTACTATAAGTCACAATGACTAGGATTTTCTTCACAGACGGCCACGTAGGGCCTGATAAAGAGAGCTGTGAGGAACGAGCAGGGCACTGCCGTCATGTGTGGGCCTGTTTGTCTGAGAAAAATGCACTAACTACAGACACAGGACACTCAGTAGAGATTACAGCCAACGCCAGACGACCCCTGATAACCCTGCATTTACATGCACTCTTTGTCTTCGTCCTGCTTTCTCCCTCACCCACCGACATGACAAACGGTTGGGGGAAGCCGGGCTACGTGGCACGTCGACACTTTTCCCAGCCCAAATGTCTCATTATGGTTCTTAGCACATAGACCGCAAATAGTGTGCGAGTGGGTATGAAGCGTCACTTATTGGGCAGCTGATCCCCACTGCTGATTCACCGCAAACAACCTTCCACACCCACTGGATGTTGACATGGGGGTAGTGTGCTCACCTCTTTCACCGCTTTGGCATTTATTCACAACTACTTTAGGCGCTATTGCATCTCTTCTGGTGTAAAGATGCAACTTTTTATCAGCATCCAGACACCCTTACTCTTATAGCTTGACTTGTATGCAAGATATAGGTCAAAAAGACATATCTTGTATTTAATGTAACTTTTTTTTTTTTTTTTATCTCTGCGGTTATGACGAAACCCAAGTGTGTGGCACTTAGATAATTACAGATGCCCAAAGAAGCAACATGAGCAAAAAGAAAAAAAAAGAAAAGAAAGGAGGGACAAAGAAGGAGTAACCGCAAAAGGACAAAACAAGGAGGGGCATCTAATTGCAGCTTATGGCAGTTGCACACAACAGTCTGGTAACTGGACATCAGCGTAAGTCTCAGCAGGAACAGTATTTAGAAAGTACTCTGTTGTAGAAACCTGCTGATTGCATTAGGACGGCTACAGGCATGTGAAGAGTTGCGAGGCGGCTGGTTCATGTCGGTTAGTGCAACTGCCACCTTCGCAGACGGTGGACGCACGCGAAGTTGGAAGAGTCCATTTTGACTTGGAAAGCTGTAAAATGTTTCCAACCTTTGTGTTCTGAAAGCCCCAACAGAAGGCAATGTGTTTTTGGTGGAGACTGAGTATCAGCTGGGTTTTTACAGACAAAGATAGACTCAGGCATCAATGGGTTTAATCTAAATGAGGTCTAAGTGTTCCCCTTAGAGGGTACAGGGTCATAAACCTAGACTCCTGGTGATGACCCCCCCATCATAGGATCAATACCTCTTAAAAGCACCTGTTTATTAAGGAGACTTGCTGCCGAAAAAGCTGCAAATAGGATCAGCTGGAGTGCGTGTGAAATAGTGTGACTAAATACGAGATATGCATCAATCAATCAGAAACTGAAATAAGGCAATTTTCCTCTGAAATATTGAAAAAAAAAAAAAAGTCATGTTTTTACCTATTCATAAAGTCATTCAAAACTAATGCCACCTGCCATTTTCATTTTAGAAATGCATTGACCAACAGAATGTACTTTGATGCACTTTTTCGGGTGTAATGGATTTGCCAGCAAATCAGCCTTTGTGCTGTATAAGGCGCATTTCAAATAAGAATATGCAGGCACAATCTTTTCTTATTTTGTTTCTCCCTTTAACCCTCTTACAGTCACACTAACCAGCAACAGAGCCTTCTGTTTGCAGCGTTCTTAGAAAAGCCTGGTTGGTGCCAGTTACATAAACAGCTATGGATTTTCCTAGAAGAGCCATAACCTTGTGTCCTCTGCTGCTAATGTTAAGGTTCTATTAAGTACATGTGGATAATTTTGTGCCTGTTACAACAGAACATCTTTCACAAAGGGGTTAAACTACCTTCTACAATTAAATGTAAGTCTATGTATAGTACATGGATTGCACAAGAAAGATCAGCAAATCCAAATGAGCTAAAACACTTTTTCGATACCCTACAGCATAATAATACATTACATATTGGCAGCCACTAATAGCGTGAGTAGAGTCCCGTGTCTAATGAATGGCACGGTGAGCTGCAGGTTGTCTGAATGAGGAACTCTCCATCTGTGACGGATTATATAACACGTGGCCTGTTGCTACCAAGACCTTTGCTCTGAACTGTCACACGCAGCAGGGATGTAAAACCCTCACTGCCAATGAGCCAACAAAGGCAAAATAACCCTTTTTTCCCCCCATAGTGTTTAGCAAACATAGATGCTAGGGTGGAAGAATAAATGAAAGGCTTTTTTTTTTTCTCTCTCTCTCTTTTCTTTAGGCACCTAGCAGTTACATGCAGGCAAACAGCCGCCGCTTTGACGTTTATGGACAGATCGACCTATATTGTGAGTGGTTATTTAAAGAAAAGCCACATGTAAAGCAGCTGCAGATCTCTCACCATTGCACGGGAGTTACCTGCTCAGAAAAGAATCACCGCTGTAGAAAAAGAACCGTTCAGGCGCATTGAACTCTGATTTTACCAGCAAACTCGTCAGCAGTGAATATATATATATATTTTTTTTTACTAACAAACAAAATATGAAAACTTTTCACATTTGTTATTAATGAAAATGTCCAGCAACTAGAAATTCCTGGACAATTAGGACAAACTTGTAAACTTCAAAAATTTTAAACAAAACTCTACAACATCATCTAATTTCTTTTATTTAAAACAGCATGAGCTGATTTTGTCTTGTCAGTGTTGGAGCCTTCTTTAACCATCCACTGGCAGCAACAGGTAGGGGAGGGGCATGGTTGCTCTACCCTATATTCCAGTGGAAACTCAGGTCACACCAGCACCTCCTCCGGCATCTCGTTAAAACAACTATAAACCACAGCAATAAGTGTTGACTGGAGTTTTTTTTTTTTTTTAAGTGGAACATTTTATAACCTGCCTTGATGCAGTTAGCCGGCCCATGCCTAAGTCTTTTCATGACAGATCTACAAATTCAGATTGTTGGAAACCATCAAAAAGTGTAAAATCTTACACTTGGTACCGTTTGAACTGCCCAACAATTTTTTTTTTTTTTCACAGATGAATAAACCAAAACTAAAAGAGCACAGTGAATTATGGCAATGTGCACTCCACTGCTGAATCCTCAAGGAAAAGCTGGCAAGCAGACAGCTCTTCCTGTCCTCCTGAGACAATGGGCTGCTTCCAAACTACTCACTCCACTCAAGTATGTAGACATGTGGGTCTCTGTCAAGCTGATGATTGTATCCGTTTGTGATTGTGTGTGTGTGTGTGTGTGCTTCCGTGACTTGTGCTCCTGACAGGCCCCAGATGGGTGTGCAGGCAGGCAGCTCTGCCTTTTGGCTTTGACATGTGAGCGAGCAGCCAGCCAGCCCTGGGTCACTGCGCCGCACCTTTCCTCTGCCTCCATCCTGCTCTCGAAACCGTCCTCCCTGTGAATCTGTGCAGACTGCATTTTATTTTTAACCAGGCCCTGCTACCCCTTAGTGAAAATTGCCTCCATTACTTTCCTTTCTTCTTCCTTTAATTTTAGATCCAGTGAAAAACAATCATGTTCTGCCTCTTCTGAGAACATTTATTGGCACAACTGATACCACTCCACTTGTTTAAATGTGCTGATCTGCTTCCAATGCGACTGAAGCACAGTCTTTGTTTTCAAAGTTTACATAGAGAAGCTGCCCACCTCAACTCCAACCGAAACCCACGCACATCCTATGTACAACTCAGCACTCACTTCACACCTCTGCTGTCGTTGGGGCATTGTAAGGCACTCACACCGCACTATGCATTCTAAATTGGATTTAATATGCAATTACAGACAGATAAAATTGCCTTCATAGTGTTCATTACTCTGATTTGAAATGAGATTAACAATCGCTTCAAGGCAAAAAAGAAAAATCCCATCAGATCAAGAAGACTCGAGTCATTAGGAGCAATTAGCTGTAACTTCTTGAT
Organism: Poeciliopsis retropinna; assembly: GCA_010277075.1. Lineage (NCBI taxonomy): Eukaryota > Metazoa > Chordata > Actinopteri > Cyprinodontiformes > Poeciliidae > Poeciliopsis > Poeciliopsis retropinna. Next base: position 3,281,547 of record VMRM01000013.1, read on the forward strand.
CTCAGTGACAGTGGTGTGATAATCTAAGAATACTGTGAGCTATGACATTCTGGTGATATTTTTGACTGAACTACCACATCTTTATTTTTAAATATTGTGATTTTGATACATAGAATGAAGCAAACAATAAGTAGAAACCTTTGTTAAAAGTAGTAGTCGTTCTCAGGCATTTATTGGACAGAATATTATCCTTTTCTGTCACTTTGTTCCTTTAAGTGCTTGGTTAGCCAGCCTGCTTTACAAACATTGCTTTTGGTTCACAAGCTGTAGTTTGAGACAAACGAAGTCACACTTTATGTTGCGTCCCATACCATGATAGTTTGTGTTGTTGGTGTCCATAAAGATTTTCAAACAGCATAACTTCACTGTCTTGAAAGTGAAGAAAACGTTTTAACAGCCTTCTTCCTAACTGCATAAAAACAGGTGGAGCAGTGGGCAAATAGCTGGAGAAGACTCCTGCACTTTCTACAATATCTTGATCAAATGGCCTTGGAACTATAAGAAGGTGCATGTTAGAACATTTTAGATGTTTCAAAATCATACCTTTCCAAAGAGTCAACATTTCCAGACACTGTTAACCAGTCTGTACATACTACAAGTACTTCAGCTGACGTCGTAGTGGTTCCTTACATTTTCAAAAACAAGTGTTGTCTGGGTCTGAACACCAGGAAATGAAGAGGAATTTCTGAAATACCAAATGTCGTTGTGGAAGTGCTGCCATTTTGAATAGTGCATGTGCGGTGGGATCAATGACGCGAAATTCAGTGTATTACCATGTTGCTTTTATTTGAGGTCGAATGCTAATTTGATTAGTTTTACATATTAAAGGATGAGCTGATTGTCTGGGAATTATATTTCAATGCTCTATCACTGCCTTCACACGGTCAGATTATTATGAACCTAATTAATCAGGAAGTAGCTCGGTGCTATCAGCTTTATAGAAGGGGAAGAGCGTGACAGAAAAAATATATCACAAAGGACTGCAATAAATAACTTTGTTGGAGAAAGGATGCGTATAAAAGTCAGAAGATAGTAGCACTTTATGACATGACTTTTTCATGTTTATCTGAAAACAAACAAATTCTGTCTTTTGTAAAGGTCATCGCATAATGACAAAAAAAAAAAGCAGGAAAATTTAAAAGTGGTATGGCTAAGTTCCCACGCAGTTACCAAAAACATGTTTGAAAACTACTATGTAAAAGCAGCGTTTTTTTTAATATACTCTGCTGACTGAAAGTCCTCTTAACCAGGAGCTGAAGGGTTACCCACACAGAAAAGAGGAAGAAGAAATACAGCTGACCTAGATTGTGAATACTTAAATAATGGATAAGTTCTCAGGCCATCCAAGATGTCTGACATAATTACTGGACAGGCTTTTAAAAGAGAGGGTCACATTTCCAGCCCAGATACCGGTCAATACTCTCCTCTTTGACAAATCCCCCCACTCTCTAAAACCCATTTAACACACACATACACACACACTGACACATACATAATTTGACCCATTTCTAAAACAACTAGAGAGAAAGCAAACGCGACCCTTCACCCACTTATTACACTAATTACACATTCAATGATTGCTTCTGTGGTTAATCTTTTAAATTGACACAAGAGAGGAAATTAAGACATCGCTGGACTAGTGGAAAAAAACTTTGACTTTCATGAGGGAAATCCACTGTTCCTTCTGTGCCTTACTTGATCTGCAGCATCCAGGTTAATTTTAAAGGAGCCTTACGTCATAATTCACAACGCGGTTAAAGATTATTGGAGCGGTTGCAGCCTGTCAACTGAGAACAACATCAAACCGACATCTAATTACCTCGCTTTAAAGAGGGAGACTTGCAAATCTATCAGAAAGATTTCCCTCCCACCCCCTTTCGGTATTTTCTAAATCCATTACGTCTGTGTTACAGGCGGCTCGGGCTCCTGGGCCGTACATCATAAAACGGCACGTGTCACACTGGAACCTCGCTCTGCAGATGATAACATGTAATATACATGGTCTAGAGGCAGGTCTGAAGGTCCCCAGTCAGGCGCCAGTCTATGTGTGTGCGTGCTCAGCGATGGTCTTGCTCTTACTTTAGACGGTGAATTGATTGTGTTGATGGCAGGCGATTGCACTCCAACATTTAGAGATCAATAGGACGATCATTGCACATTTAACATCTCGCATCAACAGATAGGTCGGCATTAACAAAATAGGGAGGCTTAAGCTGATGTTTACGTGTTTGGGTCATATTTCTTCAAGGTAACCTTAGATTTCCTTCCCATGACTGATGTTAGGCAACAGCTTAAGTAATGTGCTTAGAGTTCATACACCCATATATATGTATATATTTACCAAAAGAGAAGCAAATACTACCTAAGTTTACTGCTGTCATCAAGGTGGCACCAACTTGGCTGCAAAATTGGAACCTTGTCAATTACAGCTTTATAATCTGAGCTATAAACACCAAGTTGAAAAGATAACAAATGGAAGCAGACAGCTCCATCTCAAAGTAATTTCACTGGCTTTAACTTTGTGTTTATGACATATGATTACATAGTTAGCAACTTGCCAAGATGTCATTAAAACCCACTACATACTAATTTCAAGAAAACTCCATCCAGCAAGAGCTAAGATCAAGGTGTCTGTTTTGACATGAGCACGATCGCAAAACTAATGCATCAAATGTGGTGTGTTATTTGAATGCACTTTAAATTTTTCTTAAGCGTACTCATGGCTTTGATTGATTTATTTATTTTTTCATTTCAAATGAAAAAATAAATACACAGGCAATCAGTATGCCTGAGTCTTAGTGAGGCATACTGATTAAAACTCAGTATGGGCGAATGCCAAATTTTAAATGACTCAAAATGGTATTGCAGACAAAAAAAAAAAATCTATTAAAACATCCTGAAATAATGTGTAGTATAATACTCAATCTGAAGTACTGTTTGAGTGCTTGTGTTAATGTGGAAATAGGAAAAGCATTACTACATCGCTCAGTGAAAGCTAAAACAGGGTTAAAAGCCATTACGTAAAATGAAGACCACTTACCAACAGGCAATAGGTTCAGTGATGTCTACCATTTTGAATGTAAAGATAGAAAACACAATAGTTCTCGTTGAATAGACAAAAAGGTTATTTTAGAAGCTATACATTTTGATAAATACAGCAAAAGTTTTATTTGGTCACTCCTGGAACTGTAGGCTTCAGTATAGTACTTCCACATATGAGATTAAAGCAATCCTTTAACAGCTGTATTATTATTATTTTTTTGGTTGGTGTCGTTTTCATCATCTCCATGAAACACAGACAGATGGACTGGATGCAGAGAAAGTCAGAGAGAAATCTAGAGGCTGAGAAATAGAGAACGGGGGAGGAAGGGAAGTGTTCTGACTGTGTAATCTGTCCAGAAACTGGAAATGGGCACCAATGTGAGTTCAACCAGTAACTCTCCTGAGCTTAAACTTCCACACTGACGACTCTTTTCAGCATGACCTGGTAACTCTTCCGCACTGTGCGTTCACTAACCAGAAAAAATTCGGGATGTTATGTTTCCCTCATTGTTCGTCACCAGTTAGGGTTATCAAGCTGAAATTTGTATCATACCGGTTTTCAGTCGATTTCTCTGTGAATTTCTGGTGAGGTGCTCGCATGGCAACTTCAAACCTTAGCAGAAGTAAACTCTCAACAAGTCTGTCCTTCAGATCGCTCCAAATAGAGCTACAGCAAAACCTCTTTCAATTTCAATAACGTTTTAGAATAAGCAGATCTTCTACACTCCAGAACGTAGGGTTCATAATGAACTGCCTGAACTTCACATCTAACAAGTTTTATTGTGCACTTAACAGTTTTACTGCACAGCGTTAACCAACCGCCAAATGTTAAACTTAATGAGAGAAATGGAAATGAGGTAAATGCTTAGACCTCTTCTTTCTACTACAGAAACTGGTGGTGGTAGCAGGATGAAACAGGGCTATAAAGGCATCACTGCTTGGGGGGAGATGGGAATGAAACTCTGAGCCAATTGCGACCTCATGACCACCATGAGCATGCAAGCAAAGACACAAAAACGGAGACAGATGGAGCGGGGATTCAAATTAGAAACCCACCAGTTACAGGACGAACTCCTCCCAACATCGCCCCCTGAAGCAAAACAAAAACGACTAAGGTGGCGTCACACAAATGTGACACTGATATGTTTTTGTTGCAAGCAGCGATGTTTTTCTGTCTCACACTCAATGAACTGTGTTGTGGGACACCAGAAGTTCTGCCCTGACCATTCTGTACTATCATCCTATGAGCCTACAAGTGAAGGGAGCCAAGACATGGTTCGGTACGGGTCGCTTGGGTTGGCCACTTTTTGTGAAAGTAGTGTACTGAACCGCATTTGCCTGTGCTGTACTGCTCAGTGAAAATAATCAAAACAAACTCAACCTAATGTCACCATAAAGTGGATGGGTGTTAGTGTTTTAGTTATTGATGATTTACTTTTGATAAGGTCAGCTCTTTATTTTAAAAATGTGCAGGAAGCTGCTACAGATGCAATCTCAATAATCTATGTATCCTGAAACATGTTTGAATCAACTCCTGATGTGCCAAAGGAGTCCTGCCAACAGAGGCCATGCCTGAGATAAAACAGAGTGAAGGGAAGACATAGATGACCAGAACAGGCAAACAAGGTGACTGAGAGAAAACGGATGCAACGATGCAGCAATTTACTCCCCGTAAACAGCCACCACAGACAACGGCACGTGATGTGCATGTGCGGAGTTTGCCTGAGTAAAAAAGAGGCTGGGAGATGTGCTCTCCGTGCGGCTGGGCAAAGAGACTGCGGGGCTGAAACCCATCACTAACGCATGGATTAGTTCACACGTGCACACTGCCTTTTAATCTCCTCCACTGACAAAGGTTTGAAGGCAGCACAAAGGAAAGGAGGAGAAAGAGACAGAGACATGGAGCAAATGAAAGGGATGAGCATGGAAATCGAGCCAGGTGGTGGTGGGGGTCGGCGGAAGAGAGGTGGGCAGAGGAACATCAAGAAGGAAGATGGGGAAAGGCTTTACGCTGCACGATGATCACACCCCTGAAAAGTTGAACATTTATTTCAATTAATCTCCTTCTTGATTCCCAGTCTGCAGAACAGGACTCTCCCAACAACAGGCCTTGTTTTCTCCTCAAATATCTGTCACTGAAAATGAGACGCGAATGTGGCCAGGACCTAAAAATGTGCCTCGTGAGATCCAGCCTGATGTTGTGCCATGTAATAGGAACAGAATCTTCTTATTCCAACAGAGAGGAAATATCTTTCATATAGCCTCACATTTTCTACATACATTAAGCCGCACAAGCTTGTCATAAAGAGTCCCCCCGTTACTGATGGTGGCAGTTAGATTCACTGTGTGTTATAACTTTATTCACTCTTACATGACAAATGAAGACGTTCTCTCAAGGTTTTGTTGATGAGAAAGTACGTGAAGCAGCGTTTATGAAAGTATAAGAGGCGGGGACTTCTCCCCCTCATGTTTAAGCTCATTGCTCTCATTGGTCAAAAGCTAACCTCTATGATTGGTCCACAGGCAGTGGTGTTTCTCCTTTCTCCCCAGCTGTGGGGCTAAAAATAGAAGCCACATTCATATTTAGCACACAGTCTTGCATCTTCTGCAACCACATTTCTTTCTCTTAATTTTTCACTCTTTTCCTTTCTTAGCCGTGACTAAACAGAATGAAGGTCAACGTGACAGAGCGCTGTAAGGTTTGGCCACGCAAACAGAGACATTCCTTCCTGGAAGACTCTGTATTGTGTTAACGTTTTAAGAGCACAGGCTGGACAGACTACAAAACTCATCATGTGGGAGGAAGAAAACAATGTGCGGAACATTACAGATCAGCATGAACATTCGGTCGCTAATAAATGTGCTTAATTAGAACACCTGCTGCAAGCAATAAATAAGAGAATAAATCACTCCTTTTCACACAGTGTGCATTTTATTTAACAGCAGACTGAGCCCATATGTCAATCCACCTTTAGCAAATCAAAACAGTTACACCACTCTTCAGTGTAATGCGGTGTAGTGTGTGAAAAAAATAACGGATTAATTAAGAGGCAGAGCTTTTCAGATCCTTGCAAAAGTATGCACACCACTCGCACTGGTTCGCCATCTTGACATATTAAAACGACAAACTGTAATGTTCATCTTGACTTTATTTGAAAGATCCGACACAAACCAGTGCACAATTGTAAATGGGGAGGTACATTTTCAATGTTTCTAGAATTAAAAGTCTAAAAACCATGATTTGTATTTAGGTCACTCTGAGGCGCAGCTTTCCCTTGCAATTGCATCTGCAGTCTTTTGGGGCAGGTCTGTATCGATGTTTCACATCTACAGGCTAAGTTTGATTAAGCTTTTTCAAACTCAGTGGTTTTAAACAGACATCCGTGAAATGTCTTTTTACAAGTCTTTCCTCATGTTCTCAGTTGCACAGGTCTGGACTTTGACTGGACCATTCTCACACATGAACATTCTTTGATCTCTGGCTGTATGTTTGGGGACATCTGGCTAGAACATGAATCGGTGCCCTGGTCTCATGGGGGTGGGCATTTATCACAGTTTATCATTTATTGTGCTCAGTTTCTTGTCATGACAGGATATTTGATTTGATGATAAATTCCAATTAATTATGGGTTGTTTTTTTTTAACTGTTCATATTGTCAGCATTGCTATTTTTATTGGTTATTCCACAGTGTTTTTAATGAGACAAACAAATTTGAAAATATGATTAAATGCACTTATTATGTGCGGTTTAGTGACACAAGTCACACACTTCTTTATGTGACTGGTGTCTTATATTAACATGGTATGGTTTCCAGAGCAGTATGTGTTTGTGGTGCTATGAATGCTGTGTCATGCAGTCACAGCTTTACAGTTACAGAATACTGTGATAAGTATTGCCCACCCCTAGTCTCACGCCTTTTGCAGCCTCCTACAGTTTTTCTTCCAGGACTACTCTCAATTTAGCTCCAACCAACTTCCCATCAACTTTGCCCGGCTTTCTGTCCCAGTTTAAAAGAAGCTTTCCTTCTGCATGATGTAGCAGTAGCATAATTTTGTTGACATTTTACTCTTATGTCCCACTTTGAGTAGATCTATCATAGAAATTTAAGTTATTCCTTAATATGTTTTAGATGCGTCAATTTTAGTGACTTCCTCCCCAGTTTTGCTTGATTGCAGTTTTACAGCGATAGCTATACACCTGATAACCAGAAAACAGAAACAAAAGTTGCATTGTAAAAAGGCTGTATGGGAGTAAAACACAAACTCAGCAGATCATACAGTGTATTACAGACCTCAAAATTATGATGCATGTAAAATTGAATGTTCATGGCTCGTCTTCAAGTAAATCCAAGCGCGGGCAATGCGCAAACAAGAAACACAAGCTTTACGACAGCACAATGTAACTTCCTCATTACAGATGGGGATCTAAGACTTTGAGCTATTTCCATCCTCCAACTGTAGTGGCAGGTGAGAACATCCCACTTTGGTAATTATAGCACAAAAGGGCTCACTGTACACAAATCTGGAGTACGGATTAGGCTTGCGTGCTACTCAAGGTGTTCCTTAGTCAGGTTTGTTTGACCGATTACCCGGCTCATCTCATTACCCCGTCAATTACTTCCTTGTCCTCTGGGACCATCGTTAGGTAAGCCAGAGCCAAGAGAGGCCATTGACAACGCGAAACGAGCGGCCTCGGAGAGAAGGCAGTAAAAAAAAAAAACACCCCGGCACGTGTGCTCTCTCAAGCTGGACTCAGTAGACCAAAGATCAGGTCCCTTAAGCTGCTTTTCTAAGGCAAGAAAAGCTTACAAGTTGTCACGTTGGTCAGAACAAACGGGTTCTGTTTTAGCCCTGCAGCGGAGCCTGTGAATAGGTTGTGCTCAGTGGGAAGACAACTGAGGTTCCTTTTCTTTAAGGAACATCGTGTGTGAATGCTCACCAAAGCTCATGACTGGAAGAACACTTGTGAGTTTGTGGTCCACTGGTTTTTAAAAATTAATGCATAAAGTCCTTCTTATTTGGCATATGAAAAATACAATTCTGCTTTGTGCAGGCAAAAAACTATGACTGTAAAAAATTAATGAGCAGATACAAAAACTTTCAACAAGAGATTGAAGGATTAACAGTGCATATCATCTGCCGAGAAATGGGAACTGAGATATGTATATTTCATAATACCTCAGTGGAAATTCATAGTCATTTTACATAAATTACAGAAATCCTTTCATCAGCCCAGTAGAAACCTCAAGTGTTTCTACTGAGTTGTCCAATTGGACTTGGATCAATCCCTCCAACCCCAGAGGAGTTCAAGAACATCCAAGCAAACAGTTAATGCCCCAATATATCCGCTGGACAAAAACAGTGCAAGACAATAACACACATATTGTGCAGAAAAATACATTTTTGTGCTTACTTGATGTCAATATATTTCAGAGAGCTCTGGAAGACCTAGACACAATTAAAGCAGCTCAATGTGGAGAATTTACCAAGTCTTTCCAAATTTGGAGGGAGCAAAGTTAGCAAAAGAATAGTTTCTTGTAATTGGGACTGCCATAGTAACATCTAGCAAAGGAATGTTGTAATGCTGGAATTACAACATTACAACATTCTTTCATTTGCATTGAAATGAAAGAAGTTTCAGTAAATGAGGAAATGATACATTCAGACTGAATGCGTTTCAAGCCAAAAAGATGTCCAAAGCCTCAAGTTGGACGCTTGATTTCAAGCGTCAGTATTACTCTAGATGCGTGTCTTTCCACACTTTGCTCAAACGCGAATCTAGAGCGACTGGGAAGAGCCTCTTTACATATGTTTTCCTCTGCTAATCTCTTTGTACAATGGCAGAAGAAAATGAGGGGGACTTGGCTTTATTTACTGAAGCAAGAGAACATCGTCATCAAGCAGCTCTGGTCTGTCTGGATCTACTGGATAATTCAAAGAAGTTCTGAGTTTGTTGAGTTCCACAACCTACTGCAGTTGCTGTGCGCTGACAAGGGTTGCTTTCGGTGTTATCCTAGTCTCACCCAAACCCAGTTTGATGTCTCGCATTGGTGCCTGCATCTCTTGCCAGGACACCAGATTTTCCAAGGTTTTTCGACTCTAGCGTCTGCTGCTTTGGATGCGTTGCACACGCATTAAAGGCTTGAGATCTGAAATGCGCAGTGCTAAACACACCACAGGACTTCTCTATGTGCCCTAAATGTGTGACCACCATATACTTTGCATGTAATCCAGTCGCCCTTAACACTCAAATCCTGTGCGGTCTGAACTATGACTTGTTAGCAATTGTGCCTCCGCATTTGTAGTCAAAAGTATTATTCTCAAAATAGTACAAAAAACCTAAAGATGAACTGAAGCCATGTAGATGAGATATGAATGACCATCCAACAGTTTAAAAGAAAATCCATGTCATCAAAGTAGTAAAAACACAGGGCTCATGCCCTTTTCTTATTAACTCTACCAAAGCTGCATACTTTGGTGACATGTGGAAGTTGAACAAGGTTGGTATGGGGAACAAGATCAAAGCATTGAATGAGCAGAGCAAGTTATCTTCTTCCAAGTATTTGGAATGCGTCTGTGGTTTTTTTCCCTCTCTTTCGGTGCCTTTTATCGACCTTTAGCGGTCTCCACTGTCTCGGCAAGTCTGCACACTGCAGAGGTTATCAACACCTGTGCTAGTCATGCAAGGCAGATCGTCTCGCCGCCTGCCGATATACGGGCTTGATAAATGTTGGAAAATGCTGTGGTCAGGTCTCGAGATAGATCAAGAGCTGCTGGTGGTGCTGCTGCAGCAGAGGGTGGAGAATCATGGCATAAGCCAGACACACTTGGGTGAACAGCTACGCCTGATACGTATAACTTACAGCCCAGCACACGCCGAGGGGGAATTGGATTAGCTCCTGGCAAAGAAAGAGGATTATAGATGTTTGACTTTAAATGTGCTTCTGAAAGATGGATTAACAATAGCCTTCTTATCTGTATTTTCTTTCCTCGTGGAAATATGAATTACTAAGCTGTAATATAATATTCACTGTGTTGAGTATATGGTGTCAGTGTGGGAACTGGCAAAGTGCCGAGCAGAAAGTCGCATCCATTCCTCATAGGTGTGCCTGTCATTAAGTTTGGGCTTAATGACAGTAACATAATTGCTAATAACCTCTTTCAGACTGTAGTTTGGTGCTTTGTCAGCGATGATGGAAAACCCACAATGATTCTATTTTCCTCCATCTACAGGCTTTGCCACGGCCTGTTCTGATTGGCAGAAGTGGTTACATTCCATAAATGGCCATCGAAGCACGGCGCACAACACAGATAAGCATCGAGAGTCTCCAAAACCGTCTCCGTACAGTGAACTCACAAATGAGCCGACGCTATTATCGGAATCCATTTGTGTAGGCGGAACACTGTAAAACGCAGGCCTGCACGGATGCTGCAATCTGCCGAGGCCAGTCAGTTCGAAAAGGCTGGCTTGTGCATGTGAGCACCAAAATGACACATCAACTCTCATCTATATTTAACCCACTGAATCTCCTTCCAATGTTCCCATCCTTTCACAGGAAGTTGCCAGGGAGTGTGGTGAGGGAAAGAAGAAAGAAAAAAAGCTGAGGTGATATCTAATTACTCTGAATTGATTCATCCTCCTACGTCTCTTCAAAGCACCCACACACTGACATAATGAAATACAAGAAAGACTTGTTTCTGTTTGCAATAAATACTTTAAGTCTAGCTGCTCCTATTTATAGAGTCAAAGGGAATCCTTTACAGGTTGACTCTTGAAACCTGCAGAGTCACAGAGCGTAAACACCGTATGTGGGTGGCAATCTTGATCTGATTAGGGCTTTTCTTAGTTACTTCAAAGGATAGGGTGGTAAAAAAAGAAAAGAAAGAAAAATCACAAACCAGAATCTGAAAAGTCACTTCCTCACCCGTTAGATAGAAATCATTATGAGCCCCCAAGATAAGCTTTTTTAGAACAATATAGAAGCTTGGAAACCACCTTAAATGCATTTATTTAGATAAAGATTTGACTTTTCTGTTGCACCAACATTCTCTATCAATCAATAAAAACTTCAGCGTTGTGATAAAAATTTTTTTCAAGCTTTCAGCTTAGATTTTCTTGTATGTTTTTGACCACATGTCAAAGCCCTAAAATATGAACTCAGACAGCTAGAGCGCTCACTGTACAGACTTGCTGTACCCTCCAGGTAGCATTCAAAATACCAACGGGGGACAACATACATTAAACAGATTTTATTTAAAAACAGGGCCAAGTGTGAGTTTTAATTGTTTTTGAGCAAAGAGCAAGAACTATGCTTATACTAGGTCCAAAGGGCATGAAAGTCAGACATATTTCTATTAGCCCAACACTTTTCAAATTCCAGATTTGGTAAGTAGACCTGGTCTACAATTTAATCTTAGGTCACATTTAGCTTAGGCAACATGAACTTCAGAAACCGAACCATTTTATGGTATGGAGGTGAATTTCTGGGAACTGTCTGGGAATGTGTCAGTGTTGGAAGAAGAGTTTACTTAAAAGAAATATATATATATACCAAACTGTTTTTCTATTAAAGTGAAAGTGAAACCAACTGAACTTGTTTTCCCATAAAGGAAGGGTGTGCCAGCATGTGACTGGAAATGTCAACTCACCTGTTTTTTTCCAGTTCATTGTGTGTTGATCTGCAGAAAAAAAGAAACATAAAGAAAGAAAACATAAGGAGTCAGTGGAAAGTTCTGCACAAACAATCAGAAATACAGACTTTACATTTTCAGAAAGAATCTAATACAGTCCTGAACATAATCTTAAGAGCGAGGGAGAAAGGAAGTGATAAAGTATTGACATTTTGCATAAAAAGATTACAAGTGCAGCTTCAAAATGCAAAAAGATTTTAAAAAAAAAATGGGAACAAAAACATAAGCCATTATGTTTTAGAACATCATTGGTTGCTGAGCCAATGCTGTACAGGTTTGACACAATAAAAGTTATTGTAGATTTCCTGAAAGATACACAGGGTTGTATTAGTAAACCCCCTCACAAAAAGTAAGTGGCTCTGAGTGAAAGCATCTGGCGGGGTGTCCATTATTTGTTCTGTTTCTTCCTTCCATTTCTTTTTTTTTTTCCATTCTGAGGCTCGACTTACACCCTCGTTACAATCCAGCAGCACGAAGTGAAAACACTTGTAACTTTTCCCTCTGTTCTCCAGACTTTAATCAGGAAAGTATGCAAAAGAACATCTACTTGTAATCTGACAACAGGTATATGAGGTCGACAAACACAGGCTCAGATTTGGGATGTGAAAACTAGTCAAGACACTAATAAATCCAGCATACAGAAGGCCTTACATGAGCAAATATTAACATGACATCCAGGCATTTACCGCAGCAACCTAAAGCCTCTCACTGAACAACACAACAGACCTCTTTGAGGACGAGTGTGACATTGAAGGCACTTATGTTTCCTCTGAGTAGAGCATTAGGGTGTGTGTGCATGTGGGCAGCTGTAAACACGCGTGCGCGCGCACACACACACACACACACACACACACAGCAGCAGCATCCAGGGTTCAGTCCTCTGTTAATAATGCGAAGTGAGTCAGCTGATGCCTGAGAGTGTCTTTGTATGGAAACAAACTGAAAGGAGTCCAAGGCCTCCTCCTGATTCCTAAATTGCCAACTTCCCTCGACACACAAACTACACCCTGCCTTCTCTGAATGAGGCTCGGGTTCATGAATGCAGCATGACGGGTAGATTGACGCTGTAATTCATTCTCAGAATCCATTTTTTTTTCTTTTTGTCTGTTTTTTTTTTCTTTTTCATTTATTATTTAGATGCAAATAATAAACAAAACAGTAAGAACAGAAGTAACACGTTGCCTGGAAGGAAGAAAAAAAAAAAATAATAATATTCCTTAATTTCGTTTGGTCTTGGGTGCTGCGCAGCTGGAAGAAATTATACTGTTACGGTGGAGTTTTTTTGTTGTACACTTGTTTTGATGCATAACAGTGGCAACAAGGATTTGTTTTTACAACTGGGAGCAGCTGATTAGAATCTCAAAAGCCTCAAATAAAACCTGAACTACGACCCCAAATGCCATAGGAGTTTAAAGCGAGGATTCATGGATGCAAGACAGGACCAAAGAGCAGGAGGAGGAGGAGGAAATTCAAACCATCTCTTCCAGGAATGAAACTATCATCATTAATCAGTTATAGAAATAATCACCACCAAATTTAGTCATTGATTAATTGGGAACACAAAGACCCTAAAAACGGCTATTTGGTGAAAGAACAACACAGTCAGTGCAGTAATTTAGACAAAACCGCACGAAAATATACACTTTTTGCATTTAAGAAGAAAAACCTTCTTTGTTGTACGCTAAAGGACTGCTTTGTTGCCGCGTTTTTTCCCCCCCCCTTATTTATAAATGTGGTTTGATTGTTTGCTTATTTGTATCTTTCATCTAATGCTATGTTAAATGAAAAGCCTGCAAAATGTGCTAATATTTTTATCCAATTTATCAACTAATCGTCAGAATATTCTATAGCATAATGTTTTCCCTAATGTTTTCCATCCATCCAACGGGTGAGGTTTATATCCTCGACTCCAACGTCTCTCTACCCTGCTTTCTAAACACACCGCCAGACAAAGATTTAGAGAGGAGCGGCAAAAGCAAACGAGGTGGATTAGTAGTGCTTGCAAACAACTGGGAGTGCCATCTAAGACGCGTCGCTGTGGAATATATCTACTGCCTGGAAATTGATTTGTTCCCATGTCACGACAGTCATATAGCCACAATATGTAGTTAGAAGCCCCTGCAGATTCGCTGCAAGACTGACTGCTACTTGAGCCTTCGTTCCCTCAGCATCACCATCCACAATGACTCATTGAAGACACTTGGATGATAAAAGGTGCAACGATGTTTCATTTTCCTATAGGACAAATAAAGTGTTTTGGATTTGAATTGAACTGAACTTTTTCCACTTTCTTTCACAATTCTGGACAGGGCACCCATCTGTACAGGTCAGGAAAGGGAAGCAGCCAAGAGGCTTGTTGTAACCCAGGAGCTGCAGAGATCTTGAAATTGTTGCCTTTCACAAATCAAGTCTGTATGGAAGCATATCAAGAAGAAAGCCATAGAAAAGTTTCTGAAGCTGTTCAGAGTTCTTGGGAAGAAAAATTCAGGTTGCGCTGAGGCCGCTGATAAGTCTCTGGATGTGAAAATCAGGTAGTGACACGCCTCAAAAGACTTTCAGCCAAAAGTGCTTAAATACTAAGGCAGGACACTCGGATTTTTGTTTGCAAAATTATTTCCCAAACCACAAATTGTTTTTCTGAAACATAACGGTAATTCACTACTTTGTGTTGGTCTTCTATCGCAGAGAATCCCTCAAAACAAACATTGATGTTTGAGGCTGTAATATTACAAATATATATATATAATATATATATATATATATATATATATATATATATATATATACATATTTTTTTTTAAAAGGTAAGAGTCCAATATTTTCCTTCTCTTTACAATTAAATAATAAGGCCTCTGTAGTTACCATTGTGCTCAAGTGACAGACTGCACACGTCAACATCTACGACAAGTAAAAGGAGCGGCAACAAACTTTAGTCACTGATAAGCTGCTAATAGTTGTTTACTTGAAACTCTCTTAAGTACCTGAATTAAAGGTTTCCATTCGCATTAAATATATATCAGTGGTCATGCTTGGAAACTCCGAACTCCAAGATATTCAAACACAACAGAATCAAAAATAAGTTAAGCTTGCCAAACGTTTTCAGAAAAATTCTACGTTTAAAAAGGGACCAGATCAGCAGATGTTTGTATCTGTGAGTCGGCCAAACAGAAGATGCGTCAATCATTTGCGTCAATAGCTGTCAGCAGCATTTGGGTTGCTTAGTAACCCTCGTCCCTTTTTAGCAGGACAATTAAAACTTGTTTTTTTTTTTTTTTACAAAAAAAATAATAAATTGGTTGTTTTCAGCTGATTATTGTTTTCACAGGACATAAACACATTAGAGGAGCAATTACAGCATGTCAAGGAGAGTAGCCTCCATTCTGTTAAAACATTCATCAAAACAGGACGCTTATGTAAACGGAAAATCACATTAGAAATAACTTTAATTTGTACAACGGAGCATTACGGTCAGAGTTTGTTTTTTCAATATTACGGGAATAAAATCATAGAACTGCTAAGATAGAGACATAATTTTGCTTGATAGTTATCAAGAGCTGATTTGACCAGGTCATCTAGTTCATTATTCTTCCGTCCAAATAGACGGAGTGATTTGCACAATTGTTTCAAAGTCCTGCTGCTGATAATAATTTGATGATTATGTGTTAAAAGATTAAACATGTCCAATTTGTAAAACTGACACCAAAAGTATAACTTTACAAGATGCTCAACTTTTCACATTTTAACTTCTTATTAGTTTTTGTGTTGGAGCTACTATAAAATTACTACTTCATTAAAACTTTATTTCGGTAATACTATAAGCTTTTTCTCATATTATTTAGTCATTATTGTCATACAACTTTTTGCTTGTGTTATTCCAACTTAATCTCATAAAAGTGTGACTTTCGTGTATTCTGGTAACATGAATTTATTCTCTTATCAATACATTTTTTTTTATCATATTATAACGACTCCATTCCCATAAAATCATTTTGTTTTGTGGTACCACTTTATTCATTCTGGTAGTATTGTGACTTCATTTTTGTATAATTCCAACTTTATTCTTGTATTATTGTGACTGTATTCTCTTAACATTATGAGTTTATTCCCTTATGACGTTTTTCTCTAAATATTACAGTTTTTCTTGTGATTTAGCTTTATTTTTTTCTCAGCCTGGCCCTAATACTTGACCGTAAGTATCCACTGCAAAACTCGCTTGTGTGTGACCAACCAGCCCTGACACAAGCCCCAGAAATCATCTGACACGGACAGCCACAGCGTATCTTAGTGTGGCCTCTTATTTAAAGAAAGCAATCAAAGTTAAGATTACGTTCTCACAGGGATTTATAATCAGAAACCATTTTCCTGCATCCTGACTGACAATATCTGAATCTCCAGTGCATGACAACAAAAGCAGCAGAGATTATAAAGTGGCTCCAGGCCAGACATAACAGCACCAGGCGTCCTCCTGCGGTCTTGTAAGTGTACGTGTAAGTGCGCACGCCCGTAGAGTGGGTCAGCGAGATAAAGCATCCCTGCTATAAACGGCAGGCGAGAGAGGACAGAGTCAGATAAGCCTGTGGGCTTTAAGCCTCAACCCGCTACCGAGGAGGCAGCTGCAAACTGGAGAGCAAACGGAACGCGCAAAACAAATTTGAACTTTAATGTACATTTTCGAAAGAATACTAGAACTGCCACTCACAATCGTTTGAGTAATCAGTTACTCTGATGCTTAATCAAGTCATCGAATACGAAAAATGGCACATTTTGCTGATTTTTCATTTACCTCTTCAGCATAGTTTTTATAGAGTTTTACATGTAAGAAATTCAGACAAGTAGATCACTCAATTCCTTTTTTTTAAATGAGAAAATAAATATTTCATTGCTTAAATCAATCAATCAATCAATCAATCAAATTTTATTTGTATAGCACATTTCAGCAGCAAGGCATTTCAAAGTGCTTTACATCATAACAAACATAAAAACACAAAGTCATGTAACATAGAATAAACAATCAAAACATTAATTTAGACAGCTGTCAAATTTATAACTTGTTATCCATTTATCTAAATGTTTTACTTGGTGCAGATCCTGATCTTTGACATATTTCCAGTCGTTTGATTTTAGACTATCTATTGGCTAATTTTTACTTATCCCTTTCCCTATCACGTCACGGAATTTAAGCGCCTGTTTTCGCCGGACTCCGCCGTCCGTTTTACCACGGGTATTAGCCGGGCCCCGCTGCCCACAACAGGACAAGGTCTCAAACCTTGCAGCACCAGGCTCCGTACACCTTTACACGAAATTTTGCGCTAGGATTTCGCCGTCCTACACGGACTTTGTGCACTATTTTACCTCAAACCTTTTGTCACGGAATTTAAGCGCCTGTTTTCGCCAGACTCCGCCGTCCATTTTACCACGGGTATTCACGGGCAACATCATAGCATGCCTTCAGCATGTGCTTGATTATTTGTAGCAAAGGATGCAACTGTAGCTAAATAAATATAAAATAAATACTTAAATAAGCCCTTTCTGCATCACTTAACACCAATACAGTGTAGGGCTGTTCTATTTATTCAATTAACAAATTAATAATTGCACAGCAAAGGGTGCAGCTTATACTATGATACTTGAGGAGTTTTAGGTAGAAACTACATACAGAATTTTTTTTTTCATCTTAAATGCAAGATGTATACACTTTTGTATAATTACTGCTCTGACTGTGATGTTTTTCTCAGCAAATTGCCTTTTTTGAGTATGAATACTCCTGCTAACAATTAATCGATTGCTAAACTCATTGATGATTATTTCAATAATTGGTTCATCGCAATTGCTTCCGCCCTAAAGTGTACGTTATCAACCTCTCCAAGAGGACAACCTAACCCTACCACTGCGTTAGGCGAGGAAAAAAACAATACTTTGAAGAATGAGGTGCAGCTATATTATGACGGGCCATTACAGCTACAGGTCATCAGTGAAATAAACATACATTCTGAGCTATTTATATACAAAACAGCCCTGATGAGTCAGGTCATGGACAAAGGGCATTTTCTCTGTCCTTCTGTTGACACGTGCAGGATGTGCGTGATCTATCAAGTGTTAAAACAGAGTCCACACGAAGGTCAGGGAATGGGTTTTCAGAGCGCAGCATTGCATCCTAACAAGGTTTTATGAAAAACCTGCAGAATGTGCCACTTTTTTTTTTTATCAGATTAATCAATTAATCATCAGAATTGATTACTAAAATAATTGTTATTTGCAGCCCTAGTGTGGCTGCAAAGACACACCAGGGCTCAAGACAGGAATAAAGTGAGTTCCATCACAACATGCAGCTCTAAATGGTATCAGGTAGGAAGCATGTTGATCTAGAGCAGTGTTTCTTAATTCTGGTCCTCGCGCCCCCCTGCCCTACATGTTTTAGGTGTTTCCCTTATGCCACACACCTGGATTGAATATATGGGTGATTAACAGGCTTCTGGAGCACTTGATGGTCATGCAATCATTTGAATCAGCTGTTCTGGAGTAGAGGTACATCTAAAACATACAGAGCAGGGGGGCCTGAGGACTGGAATTGAGAAGCACTGATCTAGAGTGACTTATAAAATATCTTCACGGAGAATATTTTCTAGAGTATTCCTCGTGTTGAACAACGCCATTTTTGCTTGGCACTGGTATTTTATTTCCACCAACAACTGATTTTGTCACTTCATCACAACCCGCTCCATCTGAATACAACTTAAAAGGGCAAATTGTGTTGAGGCATTCCTACATATGTCTGGGTTTGTTTTTTCATCCCGCGTGCCATAAATAGGGCCGCAGACTTCTGATCATGACTGTTGCCATGCAGACCGAGGCAGCGTTCAGCGCTCGTGACGAGTAACGTGCAGCTCCTGTTTGTGGCCCCATTCTCACGTCAATATTAAAAGGCGCAGAAGGCAATGGGAGGGGGGAGCTCGTGTTTGATGTGGGACTGTTAATGGGCAGCGTTACGTATGTATGTATGTATGTAAGCAGGAGGAGAGGATGTAACGCCTCCAGGAAGGGTAATGTTGGAAGCGGGAGTTGACATGGAAGATCCATTTCTGCATCCAAATACAGGCTCATGTCTTGGAGTGAAGAAGAGGCTTATGTTGGAACTAGGCATGAGTTACAGGTCCTTTTAATGAAGCATTGTTTTTTCTTTCTGCCTGGAACATCCTCAGCGCTGCCTCTCCCCTACATGCTGCTGCACACAGCATGCTAGCTAGCTGAAAGAAAGCAATTAACCCTTGCCAACGAGAAAAATCTGGTATAAGTAGCAAGAGAGGACACTATGTCAGTGGTGAGTAGATGGTAATTAACAGCTAACATTAGCATTAGTTTGACAGCAGGGCATAATTGAAATTAGTAAATGAATGTCACCAATGCTTACTTTAACTGTGACAAGCAATATGTGACATTATTTAGCAGTGATTGGAATAATAATTTCCTTTTATGATTCATTAGTTTATACATTTCTGTTTTATTTTTATTTGTTTATTTATTTTTTGGCAGGATGAACCAATCAGGTTTCATGTAGCTGATACTGATTTAGGGTTTCCTTCGATGTCTGACTCAGTTTTCAAGATATGTGAAAGAAATAAATACAGTTTGGCAGGTTAGACAAAGTCAGTAGATTCTAATACAACTACAAACAAATGAGTTAAGACTATTCCTGCTACTGTAAATGAGTTTATGACAATGTGATTTTTATTGGCCATAAAGAAATAAAGAACTGTTGGTTTTGCTGATTTGTCACTATTCGACGCCATGATCAGGGGAAAACTGTCTGATTCCGATCAGTGGCCGACTGACTGATCAGACTTTTAGAACCATGCGGGGGTCCACATGATTCAGCGTTAGAGCGGGCGCACCACATACAAAGGTTATACAGTCCTATGTCAAGGTAAGGTAAAGTAATCTTATTTATATAGCAGATTTTCAGCAAAAAGGCAATTCAAAGTGCTTGTTTCAGATACATTTTTTATATGTCTTCCCCTTTCTTTCTCTGCCCTCCTTCCTGTCTTTCTACTATTGAATAAAGGCCACCAGTGCCACAGAAACCAAAGAAAAACTAACAAAAAAAAAAAAAAACTAGTTTTTTTCCATTCCATATCAATCACAAACTGACCTCTGCTCAGTAAGAACCTTACTGGAAATCTTACCTACATAAAGTCAAGGGTGGGATAGTTCCAGAAAAACCAGAGGCTTCTCATGCTCTAGGTATAATATTCTTTGTAATAAGCCAATTAAATTCATTTATTATTATTACATTCAATTATTATGGCTGTAATGGGTGCTATGTTGTTTTACTTTTGCAGCAGTGCATATTAATGCTTTATTTTCAAACTGAATGTTATCATACGCATGCGGCAGCTGTACAGAGTGGTTGGATCTAAGGTTACGTTTTCCTTGTTAGTCCTTCGCAAGCAAATCTCGTGACCATAAAGAAACAATCAGCGAGTTTGTCTTTAATGTGAAAGAGAAAGTAAGAACGTTAGGTAATCTACAGAACATGTATGAGCTCTAATATTACTACAAGAAAAACAAACAAAAGTTTTTAAAAACGATGACTGGAGATTTAGACATTATTCAAAAAACGACGCAGCAATATTGTTGCTTCTGAATTCACTTTTACCAAAGCTCTCCAATCTGGATCAGGAAGTCAGTTTGACAATCAGCTGATGAAACGCTGCTTACGTCACACGTGCCTTCCTATGAGTAATTACAAACTACTCTATACTTATTGCACGCTACCATACGTTTCCCAGCAAAATAAATAAATAAATACATTTTTTTTTTAAAAGCCAGAACCAGACAGAGATTATATCCTCACCTGTTGTGGTTGCTGCTGAACTTTTTATTTCGGAACTTCCTCTGCCTCTGGTAGTTTGTGCTCTGGTTTAAAGGGAAGGTCGAAGCATATCCATGTTCGCACTCTGAGGACAGAAAACCAACGGTTATAACTGACAGCCACGCACACGGAAACCTGCTCCCGAGACCCCCTTTGTTTGTTTTTTTTGTTTGTTTTTTTTACAGTCAGTTTAAAATACATTCACACATGTCACCTCTTTCTCTTCTTTCTATGTACTCCGCTGCCTCCAGTAACCGCTGGATATTTATTAGCTGGACATCGGTCATTCTTCCCTGAGGCAGTCTGCCGTTAACGTTTAATCTTCGCAAACGGCAGGAACGCTCGGTCGCTTTTTAAAAATGTATTTATTCACGGAAGACAGTACTTCGTCTAATGGAACTAGTCGGGGTGAAAAAAAGACAGCTTATTGACCTACACAGAGCTTTTCTTACGAGCCCTAATAAAAATGATGGTACAAAAAGTCCAATCTTTCCAAGCTAGCAAGCTACTACTAAACAACCATCAGTTTTTCAAATCTTGTTTTAAAAAATGTATCAAAGGAATATTTTTTCTAGAAAACAGGATATCATTTTTTTGTTTGTTTGTTACAAAAAAGAGATGTGAATAGAAAAGTGTCCCTATATGAGCCAGAACCCAGCAAAACGTCTGCTGCTCGTTTCTTCTCCTCTCCTGTTTGTTTACCGAGCCGCTCAGCTGGGAGGCGGGAACTAGGGAGGGGTTTGAGTGAGATATGCTGGTTTAAGCGCGGTGCATTCTGGGACATTGAGTATTTTAGTGCATTTGCTTTAAGCTACCTTTTACAGGTCGGACTTTTTCGAAGTAAAATGAACTAAATGTATTTAGAAATATTTTATCTCATTTATAATAAAAAGATATTGTAAATATTTGTTATCATAAATTGATAGTACAAACTGAGATAAGGGGTAGGATTAAATAAGCATTAAATAAACACAAAAGTAGTAAGCTAATTAATGTGTTCTTGGCTTTGTATGCATATGTTACTGCTTTACTAGACTTTTAAGAAAAAAAAACTTGTTTGAAACAAATTAATAGAAAATTAATTTAGATGCTTTATCATCTAAATGATGATAAAGCATCATTTATTATGCTTTTGACTTTTAAGTCAAAAGTTTCACTAAGATAAAACTTGTAAACAAGATTAACAAGCACAGTACGGGGCACCAAAAGTGACAAATTCTGATAAACCAATGGATGTTGCATATGTACATAAAAATAAAATTGGAGATACATGCATTACAATGAAAAAATAAATTAAGCTCTACATATTCTAAGGCATTTATCATAAATGCATATAATGTGTGAATTTATTCATGAAAAATGAAAAATATGGTAGTTATAATTGAAATCTCCTTATGGGACCTAATTATTAGGTTTTTTTTTTTATGATTCTCACAATCATGTGCTACAGTGCATCACAAAATAATTTGCAGTGAGGAGGTGTGAGCGTTGATGAGATTATTAAAGACAAAACAATAAATCAGATATTAGGATACCTATTATTTGCCTAAGCTATGAGCTACATTTCAATTTTGACATTTATTTATGTGTTGTTTTTTTAATTCACATGTTAAATTATAGATTATTTATTTTAAATATCACCAGTTGTTATAAATTATATCACGAAACCTGTATTACGTAATGTTATTTTCTGGATTTTGGCTCTTTGGCACGCTGTAGCTTTGGATATAAAAGTTTGCTTTTGGAAGGGTTAATTTTTATCTAATTTATCTAAATAATAATTTACAACAAATATCAAATCAAAGAGAAAAGCTGATCGTGGTGTGTTGTTGCATTAATAATAAACGATATCTGAAGAAACGCCTAAATGACAGCATTAGTTATGACTGAGCAATAAGGATTAAAAGAACAAGTACTCAAAGTCCCAGACTTCACCGCGGCGGTGGGAGTGTTCTTCTCGGCTTAAGCCAGGCCCAGCAACACGTGACGTCACAGAGGAGCACGAGCCTAATTGGCGGACGTCTTTGACGGACGTGGAGGGCTTAACCGGCGGCTGACCAACCGCGGCAGAGATTTGCGCCATGTGGAAAGCGCCGCAACACGCCCCCGAATAGCAGGAAGCAAACAGTTGAGAGAAGAGCTGTCTCGAGCGAGGTGATGAAAATTCCCACGTTATAAGTGGAAAAAAAAAAAGTGCCTTCTCATGTGCGCAGCCCAGGAATTATTAATAATTCTGCGCTGAACGCAAAGCGACTCTTGTAGACTGGCGCTAAAATGCAAAGGCATGTCCAACGAATCATGCCCGATTATAAGGATGTGATATTATATTTTACAGTATGCATTGTTCATACTGTATTATTGTTTATTTTAACGCCACCACATTACTACCGTAAAGGCCTGAGTCTTCGTGCATTTCGAGATTTGCCGTCTGCAGAAAGTCTCATAACTTATTTATAGTTGCATAAACGCTTCCGAGATGGGGGAAAAGGGGGGAATCACACGTTCTGCAAAAACTGCAAAAAAAACAAAAAAACAACAACTCTGTATTTTTGCCATATATGGCCCCCCTATAGAGTCTGCGGGGGGCACAATGACATCATCCCAAACTGAGCCCCGGAGGACGCCGCAATGTGATCAGGTTTTATTGGAAACATTCACCCTCACCTAAAGATCAGATGGGTCTATGTTGCACTTTAACTGTGTTGCAGGGAAAATGACTGATCCCTGTTTTTTTTTTTTTTTTTCTCAGAGTTGCAGAGGCACACAGCGACGATGCCTGCTGCGGATAACGCACAGAAACAGTCTAAACACGAAAATCAAAGCACGCGATATCTCCCCCCCCATAATTTCCTAACGCAATGATTAAATCGCACGTATTGCCCGTGCAAACCTGCCCCAGGCTGTGCTTATTGCAGACAGTGGTGCACGAGTTGCATGAACTCAGCCCTTTGTTGTCTGAGACTGTTGACAATGAGATTTTTTTTTTATCCTCCTGAAATTCAGATGTAAGGGTATATATATCTATATATATAAACTATCAGAGATCAACTCACTTCCGTCCTTGCGCTCGGCGCTCTCCACAATCCTGGCAGCATCCAGCAGCATCTGAACGTTTTTCAGGAAAGTGATCTGCTCCATGTGGGAGTCTTTGGAGTTGAAGACGTCATTGAAAGCGCAGCTGGACATGTCGAAATCTCGCTGATCCAAGAGGGATGCTTCCGAATCAAAGAAGAAGTCGTCACTCTTCAAACTTCGTCTTTGCCTCTCAGTTTTGGCCATTTTTCCCAGATCTTTCTTCTTCTTCTTCTTTTCTTTCTTTCCTCTCTCTCTCTCTCTGGAGTTTTAGCGCTTTCTAACGACGTGCAGAGCGCTGAAAGCGGTGCGGCGCGGCAGCAGGAAGCAGTTGGCGTTGCTCTTGTTAGATGGCTTTTCTCTTTTCTTTCTTTCTGTTTTTTATGAATGCAGGGTGTTTAATGTGGCCAATGTCAGTGGATGCTGGTGCATGGGAAAGAGGAGGAGGGCGGCCCCTCGGTGCCCGAGGAGTCCGCATGGTCCCTGTGCTCGCCCCTCTGGAAAATTGTTGGGGATTTTTTTTTTTTTTAAAGCAAATTTTCAGTCCTGCACAATAATAATAGTATGGAACAAGTCTGGTTTTATTAGCGTCAGGTCAACAGTTACAAAAGTGAATAATTGATCTGCCTGTTATTTTAGTTAATAGCAACAAGAAACTGCATTGATAACAATAAGCCAGTTTAGTAGCTTTTGTGGTTATTTGGTTGCATGGACAAAATTAGCAGATTTTATTCTCCCAACCCCCTGGAGCTTTTAACATTTTTGCTACATTGCAACCACCATAAAAAAAAAGGAAAGACTTTACAGTTTAAGGGAAAAGTGTGAATTTAAAAATGTTAAAAAGACCTCTGTGGGTGAGTGGGTGCGGCGAAGCTGTGGAAGGGCTTAAGCATGGAAATCGATCGAGTAATGTCCAAACAGTTTAAAATGTCATTTGAGATCATCACTGCGAACCAATTTGAGAAATAATTAGTGCCATTACAGATCAGTCTTATTGTTACAGCTTAATAAAGTTGTCAACTTTATACAACAACATTACGGTGTATCGCTATAGAGAGAATTTTAACATGTCAAAACTTATATTTACAGACTATCGACTCATTTCCATGAGACTTTGATGAACAAAAGAAGTTAATACACACATTTAAAAGATTCCCAATCTACATTTGTTTTCTACGAACTATCAAAATGGCAGAACAGTAATTAAGAAGAAAACAATTTCTTTACATGTTTTAGGAAAGTCTTTTTACTCTACAAAATATTTGTACAGAAAATAAAGGTCAGATGCTTTTTAAGTTTCAGTGTGAAATTTCCACTGCAATAAAAGATTAGTGTATTTATAAAGAATGAAAAAAAAAAGAAAAAGATTTCTACTAGAGGTGCCAGTGAATGCAAAAGGCCCTGTGTATAACATAATTTATTGCTTTCTGATTTATAATAAAATTCCTCATGTGAGCCTTTCTTACCTTACATGTACACAAAACCACATACTTACGTTCATATTCACATATGTTGTTTGGAGTACATGCAAAACAACACATGTCTGGTTGGATGTGAGTTGAGATAAATCTGCTTTGACGGGTTGGAAGACTATTTTATTGTGTTTTTCTATGGATCGTATTTTAGAGTATGAACAACAAGCTGCAGGACTGGAGGAACAAACATGGATGTGCAGACTAAGGGCAGAGACTATGCCTGTATTTTCTTTTCTTCTCATCATTAGTGTCGGTAGTGTTACTTGGTGATTTTGAAACACACACCAAACCTAACATGACTAGTCCAGACAAAAGACTGGGTCTCGACAGAGGAGCACAAAGATGTCACTGTACCATCAGATGCACCTGTATCCGACGAAAGAAAGAAAAAAAAAAGTGCCTCAGAGGTGCGTTTGTTTTCCTTGATCTCGTGCCATTTCCAGTAGACCTTTTGATGCGCTGCCGCATTGGGGTCCGTTCTGACACAGAACACGTTGAGGCACAGCCCTGTATTAAGTCCTGACAAGCCACCCTAACCGCCTCCCCACCCACTTCAACCCACCCTCCTACCCCTGCTCTCCTTTGCCACTTCAAAGGGGCTGGCAGCGGCACATATTCGTTTGATGTAAAGTTCACAGAAACAGAAACTTTCAAGTCCTGCGCGCGCACGGGTGGAATCTCTGAAGGTCTCTCCTTCTCCTGCCCTTTCACCTCCAAAGCCTCAGTGAGGGGTGGCTGTGGAGGAAGGAAACCCCCTTGAGTTGTTGGCCTATTTTAGACTGCGAGAGCTGCTAGCACCCGCGCACGTCCAAATCGGAGGATTTTGATGAGCACTCTCTCTGGGATTTCAACCCAAACATCCCCGCTTAGACCACAAGGCGCCGTTAGAAAGCTCAAGTGTCTCAGGTGGTCAATGCAAGGTGTGACGAACTCTGAAAATTTGATTACAGCATTTACGATCCAGCCTGAGAGCCACGAGGCAGGAGAATTAAGGAACTCTGCACAACACGAGTCACGTGTCCCAGAGGGCAAACACTGGTAACAGTGGGAAAGTAAAGATTTATGAGAGACCACTGCTTCAGGGAGGCATTCCTACAGGCACAAAGTGAAGTCAAATCCTTCCTCTTCACTAGGATCACTCAGATTAAAGGCCACTCTGTCTGTGATCCTTTTCTTTGAAGGCAGTATGAGTGTCAAACTGTAGTGAAACAGCTTCAAAATCAACAGAAAAGACAAGTGCAGAGGTCAAACACTCATATTAAGAAAGAGTTCTTTCAACTTCTGCGAAGATCAGATTATTGGTTTGGGAAGGAGGGAAATAGATGAACAATGCCAATGTCAGCCAAAGAAGAATGAAATGGCTGCTCAACGAGAACACTTAACTCAGTGCCTTGCATTAGCCGGAAGCACAAAGTAAAGCAACGCCAAATAATACCAATCAAGAGTCCAAACCAGATAATACCTTCCAAAAACTGATATCATTAAAGAAACACAGCTCAAGAATCCCCCATTAAAGACACGCACCCACCGCTGAATGGTGGCCCAAAGCCCAGTCTTTGTGCTTGTGTCCGTCTTCTTCATGCGTTTGTTCTTCCTCCCACAGTCAAAAAACATGACTGTTGAGATTATAGGTCCCTCTAAACAAGATGCGGGTGTTTATGTGCATGCTGCTTTGTCCTGTGTGTCTCTGTAATCGACTGTCAAGGTCAAGCTGTCCATGGTGTACCTTCAAACTTTAAGCAGATGTAGTCGAAAGGACTTTCAAATTAAAACCAAATTCAGAAAAGGCTTGTTTTTATCCCAAAGGAAAATTAAGCATTATATCACAAAAGGTTCACCAAAAAGTTATTGTTGATGCTGATGGCTGGGACCAGAGAGGATTTCCAGTAGACCAGTGTAGGTCTGTATTCCAGTCTGAAGTAGTTTAAAGACTCTCTGTTGTCATAAAGCAGTCTCATGAACAGGATGCTAAGGGTTGTCGGTGGTTTTCTTGATTTTATGAAGGATCCGTCTTTGCACTATCATTTCCTGTTCACCTCCTCCGCCCATTGCTCCCCAGAATGCAGAGTCTCGGTAAAATTGCCACTTCGAAATAGTTTTTAGCTATTTGTGCAACCAATGGAGACTTATTCAGCTGAACTGAAAAGTCGAGTTGAATGACAAGTCTATGTCTTTACATGTTTGTTTATGTTTGTTGGGCAAACTTTCTAATTCAACTTCCAGAATAAATTTAAAATTGTTTGGAAAGTGAGAACATTCATTATGTAAATTGCCCCAGTTATTGTTTTGCAGAGGCGATTTTGCGTCATCTCTGAGTCAGCTCCATCCTCTGAGCAAGCAGAGGTCACATTAGAACGCAACAAAATGAAGCTCTCAAATCTTTTAGAGACAGTAGCGCACACACGGTAGACACATTGCCACAATAAAACACGTTTCATATAATAGTTTTCTATCACCCACTATTTGTTTCCCGGAAAACTCGCTGACATTTTCATGAATGTCACCAATTTGCATCATCCTCGGAGGACCACTTCAGCCGGAGCGTGTTCATAGGTAATTATGCAACATCCACAGAGTGAGATCCGGCACTCAGGGTGCGAGTGGGTGTGGAAAGGGAAACAAACAATAACAGATACGATGGATTGACCCAAAGACAAAAAAATATTGAAAAGAAAGGAAGAAAAAAGAAAAGAAAAGCTGAATATGAAAATTCACAGAAACCTTTTCCGACTCAATATACTCACAACCGAATGATTAAAGTATAGTCATTATTGGAATGACCAGAACAGATTTAAATCCAGTATGTTAAAGGCTTGAAAATTGATTTCCACAGACACCCTGAATCCAGTCTGACTGAGTTAGGAAAACTTTTAGGAGTTTCCACATAGCAATTGGACAGGGCAGGTTGGATACAAATGAAAACCACTTAGTTCCACTTAACAATCATATATTAATTTGTGTTGGTCTATTTCATAGCTTTCAATGAAACAACCATAACTTTGCATTTGCCATGGGGAAAAAGTTCAAGGTACGGACCAAATCCGTAAAGTATAATTTTGAAAAGCCCATTCATTTTAGGAACTTTATCAGCAAATGAAACAATATTATACAGATGAATTAAACACAGTTGGATGCTTGGAAGCCTTTATTTTTGTTAATTGTGATAATTTTCCACTTACATCGAAATAAAAACATGACATTTAAAATTAGAATTTCACATCAGACCAATAAAAAAGAACAATTATTCAAAACAGAAATGTGGACTTAAGAATATGTTTAATACCTGGTTACGAGCCCAGACCTTAGAAAGGGCTTGGTGGGGCAGTAGCCCAAAATCTCTCTCTCTCTCTCTCTCTCTTTCTTTCTCTTTTAAATGAATGAGTGTTTTGCAATTATTGCACTTTCTACACGTCTCAGTAGCCCAAATCATATCTTATATTAGAATTTTTTATGACTATAAACAATATTCAAGTCTTTGAAAATTATGAAAATACAGTCAATTTATTTGGAAACGTCATGGAGTTTTTGTGTAGAGGACATATTAAACCTACAATGCATCGGTCCATACCTGCTGTTGTATATGACTACCTATTAGTGTACTGAAATTTGCATTATTGAAATTATTTTTCCTTAGTGGATAGGGCACCAAAAGTTGCTCCATCCCAGAGGCCCACATGTTTGTAAATCCGGCCCTGCTGGCTTAAGCGCCGTTATTTTGAAAAGGTACTTTTAATCTGACAAACCAGACTCATCAAGGACGTGTATTCTGATTTATACAGTCACAGTGAATGTGACTGTATATTTTTGAAAGACATGGTTTTTGTCTTTGGAAAGACAATTGCAAACCATGTAACAATATGTTATAAGAATCAACACATTTAAAAGGCAGTTCTAGAGAAGGACTGACCCAAATTACCTCAAAGTTTCTCTTTGTGTCTCCCACATGTGGTCAGCAGCGACACCGAAAGACACTGATTGTTCACCTCCGTGTCCCGTTCTCGTCACAAACAATAGGTATTTGCTCTCCACGGGAGGCTCGGCCCACAGCACACAAGCACTAAACACAAGTCCTGTCGTTTTTCTGTCAACGGATCAATTACTGTAATTGATGGCTTACATGTGAACCTGCCACTGTGGTTGTTTACGTTGACACTCACAAATCCACAAATCCCTGGTTTGATTGCCCTGCTCCGAAACCCCCCCACTAAATTTATGTGTTTCAGCTTGCTCTTCTTTACAAAACTGACTCCGCAAACAGACACAGACAGACACAGGTGCGTGTTTTTAATTGGTGCCTGTTTAAAACAACATCAATCAGCCAGAATGTGGGAGGAAAATAATTGTGGGAAAGTGCCAAAGCATTCTTTTTTTTTTTTCCAGTCAGAGCTTCTTCTGTTGACCCTGTGTTGACACTGCGGGCTGCACTACTGTCAGGGCTCCTGTTTTCCCAAGGGCCACATGCTGTGTGGGTCCCTGCTTTGTCAGGGCTTTCTGGCCACGATACTAATCTGTCTTCCATCAAGATTGCAGTCGAGCTTTTCTTTTGTTTGGCACAAACTGTATGGCCGCTTGGGGGAAATGCTCTCTGGGTATTATCTCCATTCCAGGATATTCCGCAGTCTTTCCCTGTGATACGGTATCAAAACAACACATTATACAGCCGCACCCCACCCTGTTTTCTCAAATCAGCAGTGCTGATGCAGCTACGACTACGACGCTCCGTCTCAATTCTCACTTCCTGCCTCAGCAGCCTCCCCAGAGCATATTTTCACCATTCTTTAAATCACTCCACTCCAGTGTCCTATTCTGGGAGCGCACCCCTCCAACAAATATCCTGAAGAAAAGACATAAACCTGTTGCCCCTCCCCACGGCAATTGACTTTTGGCTCTTAGTGACCATTGTTTGCCTGTGTTCCCAGGGACTGACATCTGGTGACAATGGCTAAACTGGGACAGAGGAACACGTACGCAGAGAAATGGATACATAGAGAGCAGGGGGTGAATGTCCAGTCCACCTTCTTTTTCTGTTTTTACTTTTTGACTTTGCTTTTAAACCAAAGATAATGGAAGTAAAAGGTTTCAAAAAGTGTTAATAAAAAATAGGGAAAAGAAGCAGTCACAAGCATCCATCCATTTTCTAACACTCTCGTCCCTTGTGGGGTCGGGAGGTGCTGATGCCCATCTCCGGCTAACGTTCTGGGCGAGAGGCGGGGTTCACCCTGGACAGGTTGCCAGTTTGTCGCAGGGCAACCACAAGCAACCAATACAACCCAATTCTAAAATTATAAAATACCTTCAGCATTTTTATCCACTAGTGTAGAATCTAGAATTACTCTTAAGCGACTTGTTTGGCAACAGGAAGTAGGCTAAAATTTCTCAAAAAGCAACAAATCATGCACTTATCTAAAAACCATCACTGATTGTCTGTGAAGGGTTGCAGAGCTATTTCTAAGGCTTGAGCTGGGACACCAGGAACCACAGTGAGAGTCATTATCTACATGGAGAAAAGGCAGGAGAGTAGAGAACCTTCCAAGAAATGATCGGTCAATCACCGTTATTTCAAGAGATCATCGGTGGCTCATCCAGGAGGTGAGCAAAAAAACAGAATCACCGAAGGTCTCACTTGCCCTCGTTAAAGTGTTTATGATTCAGCAATAAGAAAAAAGCTCACCAAAAATGGCATCCATTGGAGAGGAGAGTTCAGGGGTCAAAACTACTGCTGACCAAAAAGAACAGACAGGAACATCTAACATTTGCATTGAACATCTTCTTGATTCACGAGATCTTCGGGAAAATATTCAGTGGCCTGACGAGACAAATATGTAACCTTTTCAAAAGTGTTCACCCTGCTGCACATTTCATTTCAGGAAAAAAAAAGCATCATGACATGGTAGTGGCAGTGATGGCCTCGAGACTCGTCATGTCAGGAACTGGAACATTTTTTTTATCTGGAAATTCAGGAACAAAGTAGTTGTTACAGTGAATTCATAGTTCACCAGATTTCTCAGCATAAATTTTATTTCCTTAATAAATACACAATCATTTCAACTTATCTACTAGTTTTTTGTTTACTTTACTATGCAATATATAACATGGTTTTAAGATCAGAAACAACAAAGTGTGACAGGGTAAAACAGATAGCAATCTGCTAAAGACAAACCCCCCCCAAAAAAAACGTGTAGTAAGCAACACAAAATAAACATGAATTTCCACTAATTGCCAGATCTGTGCAGAAAACAAGTGACAGTAAAAACAGGCTCATGTTTACAGATTATTACACCCTTATGACACAGACAGAATGTCACCGATACATCCATGATGTGAAATATACGCATTAAGATGCAATAACGCTTTTCTTAAACTGCTTCCCAAAAACACACACAGTTAGGCACACAGAGAGAGGTAAGAGTGTGGGAAATGCTCAAATCAAACGTCCTCCCCCAGCAGGGACCATCTATGAGACACCAATTAGAAAATACTCCGGATGCTAAAGCTGTCATTTGTCCACAGGAGTCTCAGACTGGTGTCTCTGGGTTTGTCTGCTGCTCTGCTGGAGGCGCGGCACCTAACGCCCCGGCGATATTAAAACAGCCCTCTGTTAGAGTCGCCCGCCTGCTCTCTGATGTGGGACATTGTCAAATTAGCCGGGAAGGCTTCGGGGCAGTTTGTGCCGTCTTCAAATTAGAGAGTAGAAAGAGTCAGAGGAGGCCGTATTAGTTAAGATGACCAGAGACTTGGGGTGTGACGAGATCTCAAGGCAAGAGCCACAGCATTTCTGGTCAAAGTGCTGTGAGCATGTCCTTTTGTCTGATGAAGGTTTTCTAAACTGTTATTACGGACAACAGATATGCAGGTCTGTCCTTGGCACCCTTTTTTTTTTTTTTTTTTTTTTTACATTTGAGGCTCTTATTTTGAAGTAAGAAAGGAAGTAGTTTTTGGGTTAAGTTCACAGAGTTAGCTAGCGAAGGCCTCTCGCATGGCTGGCCAGCAACACTTGCTTCCACAAGCTGTCTCAATTTTTACTTCTTTTTATTTTTGTCACAATATTTTACAGATTTTGAAGAACAAAAACTGATACGGTGACCGTTACAAATGATTTGTAAGCAGTGGCAGTACAGGAACTTGCTAAGCATTAGCCGCTAACGTCAATGTAACATTAGCATCTGTAAAAAAGAAATGGTAAAAACTGTTTGACAAACGCTCTTCTAACACACAACGCATAAATAATCATGTATCTTTTAAGCATACTTTGTTAATGCTTGCCTGGAAAAGAAAAATAATGTGTCAAGCAATGGCCGCAGGTGCAGTATTAATTTGTACTAAAAAAAGAAACACGACCAAGCAGAGTTCTGCTTCGCTGCTTTCATGTGGAAGTCATAATCATTAGCAACAGAATATGATCTTTAACCGACACCCACTGTAGGGACACGAGCGAAGCCCTATTACCCAACACGCAGCAATGCTGGCACGCTTTACATATTCGTATTGTCCTCATTTTTGTCTCAGGAGCCCCGGAGACCACAGATGATGATGAGCTGAAGCACAGGTGAAAGAGAGGAGCCAGAGGATAGAAAGAAAGCAAGCAGGCATGCAGAGAGACGCTGTGGGAAGGCTCCCGCTGTCATTTTCACACTAGCTTCCTGTTGTCACTGCTCCCACTTCCTGTCCCAGAGGAACTCCCGCGTTCAGCGGCTTACGCATCCAGCAATTCTCGTTACAGCCCGTGTTTCTACAGCCTGCAGTCTACAAAGCAGGTTTATTTTGAGGATGATTCCTGTGGTATTTACATCTTAATCCCTGCTCAAGAAATAGGCCACGGTTGGTTTATATACAAAGCGCACTTTGCAAAAATAAATGTTACCTTTAAGAACACAGATTAACACGTCAGGTATATGCAGTGTGGTGGTAAAGAGGTCAGAAAATAGGGTTATGTTAAGCTTTCGGAGCACATGCTTTGAAACATGTAGGATGTTCTGTTAGAAACAAGAGAGCTGACAAGTTCAACACAGAGAATCAGGCACCTTCATCTTGTTTTGTCTTTGTGCTCCTTCTTCTTTCTTCTCAGACGAGTCAGATTTTTTTTTTTGCGTCTCTCCTTCATGTCTCACTTCTTCATCTCTCTCCCTCCCCCCAGCCCCGGGACTGTCTGCGAACGACCTCCTCTTCCACTCCCTTCTATTCTCCCCTTGTGGATTTCTGTCTGTTGTGCGTCTGCAGGGATTGACGGGTGCAGGGGGCGGAGAAGGGGGAGGTTGGCAGCCTGGCAGGGGATACTGCCTGTGAGAGCAGTGGTAACCTTTCTTTGGGTCTTTGCTGATTTCATTATTTTCATTATTGGGAGACTTCCACCATGGCAATCCCATTAGGATAAGATGGGGCCCAGCAGGAGAGGGCATGCCGCCTGGAGATGATGGGTGTCGGTGTGTGTGTGTGTGTGTGGTGTGTCTTAGCTTTTCTCACCTTTTAAAGCCCATTTTTCCAACATATACTACATTGTGAGGGCCCACAACCCAAAACTCGGGGCCCCTTAAGAAGGAGTGTGGTTTATGGACCTGAGCTTCGGTTTAGGACTAAGGTATAAACTGAGGTTAGGTTTACGGTAAGGGTCGGGGGTAGGTTATAGAAATGAATTCAAAATAAATGGAAGTCAATGCAAAGTGCAAAATAGAGAGATGTAATGTCTGTGTGTTTGTTTTTGCAGCGTGTCCCAAAGAGTGAAAAAATGCAACAATAACAAGATGACAACTGATATATTTGTAGATGCTTAACCAAACAAAAACAGTTTTAAAATCTTCCTCTACTCATATATGGCAGGGACAAAACGTTTTTTCACATTTATTTCTAATGTTTCTGTTCATTGTACTTATTTTGTGATTAAAAAAAGGCAAAATATTAGACCAAACACTGTGTTTTGGTCTAATATGGTCAGTCTAAATGTCAGAGATTGTTTTTAAACTACAGGCTATTATTTTGTTAGGTAATCTCCATTTATCTATTTTTTGTCACCCCTTTTCTCGAAGTACATACTTGAGCAGTCCAACAAAGAAAGCCACAAACCGTGCACTGCGTTTAATCAAACAACTGCACCATACCGAGGTACGTGGGTGTGACATTTATGACCCATTTTCAGACGAACGTTGATAATTTACAGCCACATGTCTGTGGGCTCCCCTGACGAGCATCAGTGGGAGAAAGGGGACGTTATAGCAAATGAATCATGGTGAAAGTGAGGAGATGGGGACCTCAGAGGCCTCCTATGCAACATCATCATGTGGAGCCGGACTCCCGCCAAGCCCTCATCAACGTGACAGCTTAAATGCCCCATTTAGCACCCTTTTGTGTATGTTTGTGTGGGTGAAAACGTAGGAGGGTGGGGGGCGAGTGGGAGTGGGAGCAGGCTAATGGCTAAAGAGCCTCATTTAAACCTAAAGGGAAGTGTGGTGGATACGTTTATACACACCAGACATTTCATCATGAAACCTAGCAACAGCGCCTCAGACTTGTACGTAGACACACACACACACACACAGGCCCAGACCCTGGACAAATACACCCCTGAACGCTTGACTGAAGAAGCCAAATCCTTATAAGTCTAATACTTCAAAACATTTTCTCACCCCAAATCGGTTATCACGGGATGCTTGGATTGCGCTAGTTGAGATCAGCAGCGAAGCAAGCAGAGAGCACACACTGCATGATTGATCTCCACCATGAAACAAACAAAACATTTTACCAAGTAACTTTGTTCTAGTTTCCAGTGCAGATTTAACACAAACAGTACGCTTGAGACTAACTTACAAGTAACTTTTCAAGAGGATATAGGAGCTTGTTTCAAGTCGATAATTCCTTTTTATCAATGAAATAGTCCTAGTTCCACTGGTAGATTATTTCACTTATAACAAGATGTTTTCCCCATGTTACAAGTGAAATAACAATCTAGTAAAACTAAGACTTTTTCATAAGTATTAAGGAATTATTGACTTTAAACAAAATCCCACATCTTACTGTAAAGTCACTCGGAAGCAACCAACTGGAGCTGGAAACTAAACCAAAAGTACTTGGTAAGATTTTGTGTTTTTGCTGTTTATAATCAGGATGGACTGGAGCTATGCAGATAAAGGCCCAGTAATGGAATTATTCTTAATAATAGAGCATGCCTGTTTGTGATCTATGGGCGATTAACATCGAATATTATCACCAAGTGCATGAGTCATTCCTCATGACGATTCACAATTCTTTTTCTCTCGTGGTGAATTTGTGTTAACTGGCTCAAGTCATGCAAAGTTCAACTAAATGAGACCACTAAAAAAAAGGATTATAGATGCTTATAAATGAATAAATGCATGGCAGAAGAGAATGTAGGGGCTGGGAGGCTACCAGTGAGTTGCCTAAATAGGTTGGTTTGTGATAGCAGCATTAAAACTCCGGTTGATGGAGATGAAATGCCCTGCTATTCAAGTATTTGAAATCTGATTTGTTGATCTAATTTGTGATTAATAATGAATCTATAACCAGCTGTGAAGTCGTTACATGAAAGGTGACCTTTAGAGGGTGATTTCCCCAAACATAGAAAACCCACAAAGGTTCTTGCAAAGGAGGAACACAACTTTTGTCCGACGTATCACTCTTTTTGAAGAAAGTTTGTGGGAAAAAAACCCAAACTTATTTGGTTTCATATCCAGGTAGCTTAGTTTTGCCATTGCACAATATAAGTAGAAATTACTAGAAGAGGTAATTGTTTCTACTTATTTAATCTGAGATGTAGAGGTAACCTTTTTCATCATAAACTCTAGGTTTTGTTTCCTCTCTTTGACTATTTTTGCCACTTTGTGTTTTCTCCTTGTTTTCGTCTCTCTAGAAAAACCTTCTGGCTCAGAGCTCCAGTGTTTAGCTGAAGCTGCTTCTGCTGTTTAACTCTGTGAACTTTTCTTTCTTTGTGAAACAGAAGCTCTGGACCAGACCAGGCTCTTCACTTTGCACAGAAGAACGGTGAATGGCGTGAGTGACCCATTGGTAAACCGATTTTTTATATACTAACTTGATATTTTGGATTTTTCTTGCTTGGAAATCTCTTCCTCAAAACAATCCTCTGGCTATGTAAGCAGCAAGGCCTATTTACAAAATGAAATCTGTATTTTGTTCATTTTTTCTAAACTTACCATTTTCTTTTGTTAACCTTTGTTTCAAAATCTTCTGGTTACATAAATAAGTATCAAAAGGTAAATTAAAAGTTAACAGGCCTTATTAATGAAAGAAATGCCTAATTATGTATTAGATACATTTCATAATCTACAGTTCTCATCTACTTTGTTTCCACTGATAGATGTTCTGGACCCAGTGGATCAAACTAACTCAAAATATAGCAGATTATGACCCTTGATCAAACCAAAACAACTAGAAAACACTTCCTGTTTTAATCTGTTATTCATTATTACCTAAATAACAGCATCATATTATTAGATTTTACATGTATATAAAAACTGATGCAACGTTGATGTGAAACGTCTTGCGTCGGACTGTTTGCACCTGACAAAAAGAACAATATGAAGAACGAAACAACCAAAGCCTCCAAAATGCAAAATGGAGTTGGGTGAACTCATCGGCAATCTTCAGATGCCTGTTTGGATCTTGAGTTTGATTCTTGAGCGAGCCAAATAATTCTGACCAACTTAGTCGTATATCAGAGATTTTGTACAGTAGCCTATGAACATATTGTGGAAATACTCTTAATGCTGTCATTTCAGGGTATGAAATATCCCTCTGGGATGCATTCATGGTTGATACGAAACTTTGCTTGCCAAAAAACTCCATTTGGTACCAGAAAATGTCTGGTAACAAACAACTAAAACCATAAGAGTACAAAATACAGCAGGGAAGAAGTGACCGCTCCATTTTATACGACTAAAAAAGTGCTTCTCTTGTCATAATCTTGCTATCCGTCTAAAAACCTAAGTAAAAACGGCATTAAGACCATCTCCTCCTATTGGTGACCACTGGTGAAAACAGGATGACCTCAGCAGTTGGTTGTTTCTGGGTAAATCGGTCCAGGATGGGCCTCGAGCAAGGCAGAGGCCCGGCCAAGCAATAAGGGAAAGAGCAGCGGAGAGGGTCCTCCAACCTCGACAGCCAAAAACTAGGTCTTTCATTCTCTGCACACAATGAGGCTGGATGGGGGGTGAGCGAGTGCAGGAGTGGGAACGTTACTGTTGAGATGATTTGAGCCAGACAAGCGCATGCAAAAAAAAACAACAAATGTTCACTGATGAGGTCAAGCCGTCATGGTCAGCACACGTACAAACAGAGGGAATCCCTCCTGGTTTTGCCATTTAATCAAGTTTTCATGGGATGGATGTAAATCTGTTGTCTAAAGCATCATCAGAACCAAACTGTTCTCACAGGTTTTGAGTGGGGATTTTATGTGTCCAATCCTCAGGTTGCTCTGGGATGCCTTATCCCCTGGGAGGGTCACAAAACAGGACATGGAAATTAATTATAAGTCAAAGATGCAGTAACTCTTTCATCATTATTGTTTTTTTTTTTATAATGCATCGACACAAATCCTGATCCGTTGTTTCGCAAATTCAAAACATAACTTTGAGAAGGCGTTTCTCTGAACAACTCGGAGAATGAGCGAGCGAGGAAGGAACGAAGGAGGATTTTTTGCTTTCTTGCTCTAAAATGTTGGGACAAAGACAATGAGCTATGTGAACCGTTTTGGAGTCCATTGGTTACTCCCAGGCAGACAGAGGCTGCCATTGTGTGCCACAGTGATGGGAGAAACTAAGTGGAAGAAAGAAGAGCCAAGTGCTGATATATTCTTCTGATTGAGTGAGAGATTTGGCGTGGGGGGGGAGGGGGGTTGTTCTTTCTTTCGGACTTTCGAATGAAAAGGGACGTGAATAATCGATAAACAGAACGAGGCCGGATCTTCTCCACCTCCTCCACCTTGTAGTTAATCTTTTCGTTTGCCCCTCTTTTGCGGGCCGTCGCGTTTTGCGTATACTTGTGCAGAAGGGGTGTCTGGAAAAGAAACAGCCCCACTATCCCCCACTACTCAGACAAAGGGCGCAGATGGCTAGCTGGCCCTCCTCGGCTTTGGGGTGGGGTGCTGCAAGCAGACGCCTGCAACGGAGCGCCGCGCCCTCCTACGGAGTTCACTTCAGTACCCCACTAAAAGAGACGGCAGACGAGGAGGGAGGCATGGGGGGGGGGCGCTGCTTATAACAAGAAGGGCTCAGACATCCTGGGCTCGGCCCGGGCTTCGACAACCCAACACCCCCGCGCTACTGGGCCACGACCTTTTGTAACTCACCAGGTCAGCATGCGCAGATATGGAAGTGGGAAGAATGCCAAAGTAAAGCGCAACCAGGACATGAGAACCATTTAACTTAAAAGCACAAGAGTGCAGTGGGTTTTTGTTTTTCTTTTCATCTTGTTTTTGTGCACTGCACACACGTTTCAGATCATCAAAGGCATTCAAAGACAAAGATAACCTGAGAAAGTACAAACGCTATCCTGCAAAGGACTACTAAATCATGAAGTGACAGGGATTAACCCAGATCCTTTGGCTTTTTCGCAGAATTGTGGCCTGACCTGTTGTATCAAGAAATTACGGACACAGAACCTATACCGCACCTGTGGTAAAGCAACATAATTCACTGATCGACTGAAACTTTGAAAGAAATGAGAAACACTTGACATTTATCAGTCTGTGAAAAAAGTGAGACAGGTATCTGTAAGGCTTTGGTGAAACCACCCAAAAGAACAACTAGATTTGCCAAAAACATCTTAATGATCCCCAATATTAAAAAAAAAAAAAAAAAAAGACTCCATATGGGCTATTAACCAGACATCAATGCAACTATTTGGATGCTTTCCGTAGCATCTGGCTTGCAGTTAAAACGTTCTGGTTTCTTAATCCTGCAAAGAAGAGTGGGCTAAAAGACTTGTTGCCAAT
The DNA here is from genome assembly GCA_010277075.1 of Poeciliopsis retropinna. Classification (NCBI taxonomy): domain Eukaryota; kingdom Metazoa; phylum Chordata; class Actinopteri; order Cyprinodontiformes; family Poeciliidae; genus Poeciliopsis; species Poeciliopsis retropinna. The sequence goes on from VMRM01000013.1 coordinate 3,320,653, forward strand.
TACTGCAAACTCTTTATGGCAGCTGATGACACTAAATTTGACACAATCAGTTGTTCGGCAGTTACTTTCCACATTGGGCCGGTTCGGGTTGGAGCAGGGTTTTTTTTCTTCTTCTTCTTTTCAAGCTTAAAAAAATTGTACTTTGTATTTTCTTAAGTTATTTTTGTCTGTTTGAATCCATTTGTTCGATGACCACAAAACGTAAATGACAAAAAGAGTAAAAAGTAGTCTGAATCTCGCCATCTGACTTGACTTTACAACATTCCTTATTTATACGGTCAGACGTATTGACGTGATTGTCTTGAACTTCTTGGCTAGTGATTTGTCTAAAATGTTCCCTCTTTTCATCCGATAACAGCAGGAAGGGGAACCAGTCCCCTCGCAACTCTGAACAGGGCAAAGTGGCTTTGGAAAATATGAACCGGAGGACTTGTTGATGTCCAGATTGAGCTGCAGATCTGGAAAGAATCCAGCCACAGACCAGATGTTTTTATCTCTGCAGGCCACAGGGAGGTCATTAGGTCTGTCATGCATAAAGTGCTTTCCCTCTCTGCTTTATATACATAAACACATAAACAGACAACTATGGCTTCTTTTAACTATATAGGGATTTTTTTGAAATAGGGAAAATGTTGCTTTTACGAGAAAAAATGCATTACGATGGGAATGTGTCGAGTGGATGTATGGCGGCCAGTTGGCAAAACAGAAGGTAATAAAATGAGTTCTGCTTTCTTCAAAAGTTCCTGCAATGCAAGACAAATTTGAGAAAATTAAAAGTTTGTATTTCCTCACAAAACTGTCTCCCTGTTTGAAACACTATTGGCAAACAAAGTCTTAAAGCTTTACTTTAAGATAAGGAATTATCCATATCTGAGGGATAATGATGTGGCACAACGACAACACATAGTTCTAGTAGAATCAGCAGCCAGACCATTGATGCGACGTTGGGTAATAGATAGAAATATGTATAACGTTTATTAAATAAGAAAATTAGCTTTTTTACTTTTACTACTTTTCCTTTTTATGCAATCTGTTATGATTACATATAAAGTAAAAATGATTATGTAACCTGTTAGATCACAATACCATTGGAAGACTGCATGATTAACATAATTGATGTTTCCAAGTGATTCTTTCCCATGTTTGCCCACAAATACTGGGGGTATCAAGTACTTAGTTTTCTCTGTGTCTGACCCAATGGAAGAAGAGATTGTCTATCAGTACTTTGTTTTTGTCATTTACAATCAAATATACAGGTGCTGGTCAAAAAAATTGATGATGAAAAAGTTGATTTAAATCAGTAATTTCATTCAAAAAGGAAAATCATCAGATACTAAATTTGGGGTTTTCATTAGACGTGAGTTATAATCACCAACATTAAAAGATTAAAACAATTGAAATATGTCAGCGTGTGTGTAACGAATGAATATAATATACAGGTTTCACTTTTCTGAATGGAATTACTGATTTAAATAAACTGTTTCATGATATTATAAATTTTTTACCAGCAATCTTGAAGTGACGTTTTAGGATGAAACATCACGCTGTCGTCTGAAAATTAATAAAGATAAACTCATAGTTTGAGGCAAATGACAGCGTCTTCAACATGTTGTTTTGACAGCCAAACCAAGACTAAAAGCCACATTTATTATGAAAGTGAGACTTTCAGCTGCTTCCCTTTACCGTTGCTATATGTTACACTACCGTTGCATGGCTCACTAAGTTGCACAGAGAGAAAGAAGCACAGCAGATTCACAATGCAGGGAGGCTGGAGCTGATTCTACAATTTCTATCTGACTGCTGACAGAGTTTTAGGTTTTAGGATGACAAAATTCTTCCGCGGGCAATCTTTCATCACTCTGGGGAATTACAGACAGACGGGCCGAGCCACGTAATGATTTTATGGATCTCAAAGTTCCTCTTGTGGGTTAAAACTTCTCCTGAAAAGTTGCAAAGATGATGATATATGCTTTCAATATTTTGATTCCTCCTTACTGCAAAACCACTTTCACATTCACGTAACAATTTCAGCGGGGTGTTGTCATCTCTGCACTAGAACATTTAAAAAACAACCTGTTTGTCAGTCACTACTCTTGGTCGTTAGCGATTCTAAAGAGCGTAGGTAACCTTTGACCAAAACAGTACATTTAAATCTCATTTTAAACACGCTACATGCCCATTCTAGTTGTGCAATGTTGATAAAGAAATACGCTGCCCCAGATTGACGAACCAAATTAGTAAGTCATCACTATCGCCCAAACAGTCAGTGAAAAAGTGTTTACTTTATCCAAAATGTAGCCTCGCTGAGAGAGACGCATATAAATGTGTGGAGTTAGATTTGATTCTAACTCCTACTCCGATACGTAGCTCTGATCTTTTTGTCTCTGACAGATGCTGTGAAGTGATGCTATTTAAATGCACAGATTTGAACTGAACCCGTGATTGAGCAAGGCTAATGGATAATACGATCGCATCAATGGTCTGGCATCTTGGCCGCGTGTTAGCTTACCGCGGCTTGTCGGACTTATAGCATGTAAATTTAAATAACCATGGATTTCCATGCAGATGTTCTTTGTGTGGGATTAAACAAATGAGATAAAACATATTATGGAGCTTCAGACGGGGCCGGACTCGCCGTTTTGCCCTGATTCCACTCATCATGCTCAGATAAGCTGAGCTGGACTTAGCTTGATTGGTGAGCATGTGCTAACTTCACAACCAGCTAGTAAATAATAATAATAATAATAATAATAATAATAATAATAATAATAAATGAACACTGACCTATTTATTTCTTAAACTCTCAGTTGATAAGTTGACAGACGTTAAGATGAAGTGGTAATGAAAAGCTACAGAGCAATAGGAAGAGACGATAAGCAAAAAGAAAAAAGAGCTTTCAGTCATTTTTGCTTATCGTTCGGTTTTATCTTGAGGGAGGCCACTTGTGTGCGTAACCATCGTTATGTCACTGTCACCCCCGACATGACTCACCCAAAGTAGGCTACCTCACTTTTGTCACTTTGACCTCATCTGATAGCTCTTCCTGCATCTCCACGTCTCCCGCTGATTAGCAGAGTTCTCACCGTTAGCCACAACCCGAAACATGTCAACACGCACCATCTACTTTCCCGAAGAGGAGTTTGATTAAGGCCAGGATCCAAAGAGGGATAATCCGCAGGTGATTATCTATGGAGAGGGGAGCCACATTCATAATTCCTATCTAATACACAACACTTTGTCCCTTTGACCCAATGACCCACATCCAGCCTGGCAGAGTCCGTATTGTCATACTGAAAGGCTTACAATAGCTTATTTGGTGGGACCTCGGGCACAGCGAGATGCTTTTCAGCCCACTCCTCATCTGGGAGTTGTGGGGGGGGAGATATCACCACACTGTGTGCATTATCAGGGACAGTGAAATGTATGCAAGAGTCTTGGCAGCCGGCTCATAAACTGTACAGAAAGTAGAGATAACTAGCAGAGAGGGAGGAGGAGGCAAAATGACACACTGTCCGCACGAGGACCCATGTATTACGTAGCACATATAGTGTAATGGTTTGCTTGTGGATGTAAGGGTGCATTTATAAAACTCTATTTGATATTTGGAAGCAGATAAGAAATAAGTTAAAGCTACAGGATGCTATGCATCAGTGAGCGCCCTCTCGGGTGTAGAAAGTTGCCTATATGTGAGCGCCGACATGTTTGATGCAAAGGAATAAAAAAAGATCTCAGACGTACGCATGAAACATTCATCAGGATAATCTGCAATTCTGAGTGCGTGCTGCACATTCTTGGTGGGCTGGCATGCGCTTTGGAGCATGAGTGAGCCATATTGTAGTGACATGAGAGATGAAAGAAGGTGATTGTGTAAGTGGCTCTGTGCTTGAAAACATTCTAACTTGTAGCGTTTGCTAAAGCAGGAGCAAGGGAGAAAAGAGTTTCTCTTCCAGTTGTGCAATGAAGTACGTGTGTGTGTGTGTGTGTGTGTGTGTGTGTGTGTGTTACAGTTAGTGGTGCCGGCGCCCTCAGTGGTAACCAGCGAATCGAGGTCAGAGTGACTCGTGTGACTCCTGAACAGAATCATAGTGGCAGGAAAACATGACAGCAAGAGAAGATGAATCTTCAGCTGCTCTTCGTTTCCTCTTTCCCAGGGGTTCTTCTCTCCAGCTGGTTTGCGTTTCAAACCAAAGATTTTTTTCTTAGACATAAAATTTGCTGGCAGGGTGGAATGATGTGTTTCTTGTTTAAATAAAGGTCAAATAATACAAAAAATAGATGGATCTGAAAGCTAAAGAGTTCCAGATCTATCGATGTGTTCAGAATCATTGCTCTGTTGGAAAATCCGGTTTTGTTCATGTTTCATTTGTTTCACCAAATTCTCCTCATCAAATGAAATCAGATTGGTGAGGATGTCCAAGAGCAGCCCAGCAGAGAACAACATAACAAACGGTCAAACCCCCCAAAAATATGGCAACCAATGAAGAAATGCATGACCGATACGAAAAACAGGGAAAACAGGCATCTGATGATAAACAACAATAAAAAATAACATCACTTATAGAGAACTAAAAGGACTAAATGGATTTAAGTTGAACATACAGGTCAGAAACAATGATGTCAAGCTACCATATTATAGCAGGAACTAAACATCACAAGAAAAATAAAAAATCCTAGAGACCAAAACGAAAACAGACAAAAAAAAAAAAAAAAAAAAAAAACACCACAAAAAGAGCTAAAGCTTATTAAAAAAAAACTACAGTTTTGAGTGAAAGTTTGATAAGTTGACAGACTTGGAGTTCATTTTGTGGTTTCGTTTCTATTAAAGGTTTTTCATCTATTCTGTTTTGAGTTGTAGCTCCAGATGACCAGAAATAACCAGAGTTATTTCCATATAACTCTGGTTCCCAAGTTCGCAACTATTAGCCTTAGTTATTTAGCTGATTCTCATGCTCTCCTTGTGTTTTACTAATGCATTGTCATCTATCCACTTAGCTAACTCAGCTAGCGCTCAGCCACATTCATAGTTATTGAGTCTCACCTGTCCCCAGTCCGCCCTTCGCTGTGTATGTGCCATCCGTTTTATTTCGGCTTTGCTAAATTTCACTTCTTGTCTCGTGATCCTTCTGCCTTGGTTTTGTAAATTCAGTCTGTTTTGGTTTTCGCTAAAACTCTTGCATTTGGGTTCTTTACTTCGTTTAATATTGAGGTGGCTTAAGATATCTTATTGTTGAAATACTGACATGTATTTATCAGTATGACGATTTAGCCTTCTGGTGTATTTTTCCTTCCCTTCCCTTCCATTTGTTTCACCTTTCCTCTGTTTTTCTTTCGCTCCCTTCTTTTTATGCTTCGTGAAAGAGATGATCACCAGATCACCACACGTGTCGGCTCTCTTCTCATAAAGTCTTACACTGTTGTTATTCCCCTCAGCGTCTACGTTGGCAGAGGATAAAGAGTTTGAGTCGGACAGACAGAAGAGAAACTTGTGCGGTAAATTCGCACCACCCTCACTCCAATCATTGTTGTCACGCCTCCAAGCCTCTACTGGCAGAGTGTCGATGAGAAGCAGGCGGGGGACAGGAAGTTCCCCGTGTGGTTTTTAGGTAATCTTTTCTAATATCAGGTTTTGGCATGGCGTTCAGAGGGCAGAGGGGTTTGAGAGAACAACAATCAAGAGAGAAATAAAAAAACAAAAGTGGAATACAGGCCAGACGAAACTGGCGGTGGCTTCCAGGTTGACAATTCGGTGTTTGATGATAAACTCTGAAAGGCTTTGGAAGATTAACGTCATACATCTTAAACAGCACGATGCTGCTGCTGAGTGATACAACTTACATTCTGTGAAATAAGAAACATTAAGATGCTTACAGCCAGTTTCAGGTCAACTCCGACATTAAGATCTGGGCAGTGACTCAGCCCAGGACTTATGTCAGAAACACACACACATATATATCTTGTCTTGTTCCAGTTTAAAGTTGGAAAACCAGAGGGACATGCTAATATTTGTGTTTATTAAATACTTTTAAAACCAGAGGTTGGGCAATAGCACGTGCCAGATATTTTATTAAATAAAGGTAGAGATGACGGGCTTCGAGTGAGATGGAGGCCAATGTGTTTATGTCAACTACAAAATTAGTTTTGCTCGATACTTTGTCATGTAAACAACTAAATAAGCTGCACAGTTAATGATCTGTGATTTACTCTGAGGGAAAATTGTTATTTCCTCAATTGCTCTGGAATGCAGGGAGTATTATCTGAACGAGTTTGTGTTTACCATGACCTATCATAAAAAAATATGTTTCGCTATTAGGCAAATGGACGTTTCTTATTTAGAGTGAACAGTAAGAGAAAAATAAATCAATAAAAGCTTGACTCTCAGTCCAAAAGCGAAGTGCTGCAGGCGGCCGTCTGGAGTGCACCAGGACTCACTGCCCCGTCGCAACACTATGCTGCGAGCCGAACAGACGGACAAACTGCAGGGATTTCACGTCACGCTGCTGGGCAACGAAATCCCCGCGGGGGCCACTAGATGATTTCCATCAAATGGCCGGCTTCATCCAGACAGTCCAGCTTTACAGCTATTATAGGCCCAAGTCTTGGAACAAGCTTAGGACTTGGAGAGTTTGCTTGGTTTAACATAAGTAAGAAAAAGATGACGATTTTCTTTCCATTTACCTATCAATTATTTTTAAAAACTCTCAATAACACAAGATGTGTTGGTGCAAAGTGAAGTGTTAGAGCCAGTGGCTTCTCTCCGGAGGCTCCTTTGTGCTTTCGTCGTCTTGTGGATCGTCATTTCCAGTTTGCAGTCTGTAAATTAGCCTTGCCAGAGCAGAGTTTTCTCAAATTCTCTTTCAAAAAGTCGCTTGAACTGTAGTAACAGTTTCAAACTGGCCAGTAATGATAAGAGAAAAGAGGATGCAGGGAGTGGCTCGGATCTTCTGCTGGCGTCCAGAGGGTCCATCCAAGAAAGCAGAACGAGCCTAAAACTCGTTCAAAAAACAAGGCTAATTGGAGGTGAAAGCGCAGGAGGAGAGCGTGAGGACTCCACGTACAGAAGTTGCTTTTATGGTGAAGTGTTTGATTAAACTGGATCACATTATTACTTCACAATCCCTCCTTGATAAAAAGCCATAATCCATTCGGAGAATGACTGCTGTGCTTGTTGAATCTTTTTAATTCTTAAGTAGGAAATGCGTGTTTTCGTCACATTATCCCCAAACGTTCAGGTGAGTGTCGCCTCACTCTGCAGTTTTCATGGACTTTGGTAGGTTATCTTCTTTTCACATCAGGGGTCGACTCTGTGGGTTGGGACGCCGCTGAAGGCTAAAAACACTCACAGCACTACCCGCTAACAAGCATTCCAGTCATTGTCATCAGTCGGGATTTTGCTGTGTTCTCAAAACAAAGGGGCCCAGCGGAGGAGGGGGGGGGTTGCAGTAACTGTAATTTACCGAGACACCCTGCAAGCTTAGTCCAACTTTGATTCTGCTTCCCAAAAATCTAAACATTCCTTTGAAGTCCCGACCTCACTTGAAACTTCAAGGCCAGATAAGTACAGGCTCCTCCTGATAATGGGGAGCAGGATCTTAGCCAACATTCCCAACCATTAATCAGTGTCACTTGGAAAACCAAGCCTCCCATTAGCGTTCCATTATACAGATAGTGGCTGACACAAAGGAGGATCAGGCCGCAAGATACGACTCCCAGCAGCCGGATCGCTCCTGTTGACCCCCCCACCCCGCCCATCCTCCTCCACCGTGGCAGATGCACCCCTTTTGTGAAGGAACCAGGCTGCTGTTGGGGGTGTTCACCTCTCCTCCCCCATTCTCCTCTCTCTTTGCTGCGAGTTTTGACAGAAAGGAAGGAAGAAAAGAAAACATAAGCAAAATGGAAGGAAAAGTCAACAATGCCGCATTTCCATTGAGACGATTTATATTCTCTATCTGAGATGTCCTTTGACCCTCCTTGTAACGCTGAAAGGATGCGTATATGCTGCGGGGTGTGTTGAAGTTTCTAGATGTGCGGACGCCTGAGAATGGAGGTCAACACGGAGAAGAAGAAAATCCAGCTCTTTTTGTGGAGCTCTTTGGATCTGCAGGTTTTTAGATATATGACTGAGTGAACCTGGGCCCCACGCCCTCTTCAAATCAGACAAAACTGGTGTAAACGTTTGTGCAGCAAAAATTTTGTTTGTGCCCCGCTATATTAAGATATTAAGAAACGTTTTATCCGATTGGCACCAGATAAAAATGGTGTCAATCAGCTCGACTACGTTTGTGCAGCAAATGTTTTGGGGGTTCCTTTGGCTTTGAATATATTAATGAAAGTTTAAAGGTCATTTTGATTTAGTAAAAGTGAGGAGGGGAGACAAATCACTATCTTCAAAGCCAAAGCGGCATGAAAATGTTTTTGCTGCATAAACATTGATTGACACCAAATTTGTCTGATTTGAAGAAGGTCATGGTGTGTGTGTGTGTGTGTGTGTGTGTGTGTGAGGTGGGGGGCCAGCTTCACTGAGGTGATCAACCTGCAAGCTGTGATTTATAGGTTTGAAAAAAATCAACAACTTAAAATTTACAATCCTGTTTTTTTTTCTTTTTCCTTCTTCTCTAAAATAGTCCAAATTAACCTAATTTTTCTTTGCAGTTTGGTGTGCTGTGTTACAATCATCTATACGTAATCACTGTCTGGCAGCTCTGGAGTCCAGACATGTAAGTTTAGCGAGTGAACTAATGTTTTCCTCGAATTGAAAAAGTGTGGCAGCGTTGACTTTTTGTGCATGTAAGCTGTGTGACGACTTTGCTCACAGAAAAGACTCTAAAATCTGACCATTCACCCCAAGACTTACTCCCAAACTCAGCGGGTCTTTTACAGATTGCGGTCATGTCGTCTGCAGCTAACCTCCCCTTGTGCAGCTCCTTTGAAATATTGTGTTTCCAAGTCATTGAAATTCTAACGCTTCCCGATAATCACTGTCAAAACCCCCGGTTCAGCTTCATTCGGTTCAATGTCCTTCCCCTCAGGTCAGCTTCATTGACTGGGGCAGTCAGGCCCAGCGTTGCCTACTTCATCCCGCTTCAGCCCAATCCAGTGAAGTTTAGACTTTGTCTCGGTTCATCTTTCTCAACCATCACTGAGCCAAGTCTGGTGGTGAGCCAGACTCAGGCCCCTCCCTGTCTCTTCCTTCCCGCGGTCGCTGGTTTGCGGCGATAAGGAGGGCTGCGTTTGTTGTCGACGAGGCAGTATAGATCACAATAAGTAGCTCCGATTCTTCCTTTTTCTGCTGAGAATGCACGAGCACCAGCTTCTGTCATCTTCTTTGTATAAGAGAACATCGATCCTCAGAGCATTTCAACCACAAGACCGACAAAATGGATCAGGTCAGGTTGGGGCCTTAGCTCTGACACTCATCAATACATGTAGAGGTCAGACTGCGTCTGGTATCGAGTATGTGCTGAATTTTACTAAAAACGAGCAGAAGTCCATTTCATGCTACTATTGAATCATTGACTAGTGCAAAGGAAGTAGGATGCTATTGATCTCCAGTGGAGGATTGGATTTCCAGCTGGGAGAGGATACTGGTCTCAGTGTGCAATAGCAGGAGAAGATAACAGAGTGGACTATATATAACCTTTAGCCGGCAGTCAAACAGCCGGGGGAACAAACGAAACGGTGACTAAATGCAGTCTTTGCCACTAATTCCTCCCAATTGATTGCCAAATTTGTGACAGAGACCTATTGATATTGAAAATAAATCAAGCGGAAATTAGAGGAAGGTGCCGCCTTAGATCAGGCCCCTTTAAGTTTTCCTCGTTATCCGATCACTTCCACCTTTTTTTTTCAGCGCTTTATGGTGCATGTCCTCTTTTTGACAGGGCTGTGTCAGTGCGGTTTGTGATCTATTTTTCCAGCACTGTCACAATGCAAAGAAAACTCTTCATGATCATGCGTTTCCTTCCAATTAAGACACAAATATTCCAATCACGCACTGGGCAGATTATTTGATCTTTCTAATCGGAGAGTGTGCATACACGGTTGTCCTGTGATGGACGAAGGCCTGAGCTCGAAGTTGACCCGACATATTTTAAATACAATTTTACCGCTTTTGTTTTTAGACCACCTTTTAAGTAAGCAGTGCAACATCTCCTGTTTGTACCTTTTGTTTAGCATCTTCTGGCTCCATCTTGTCGCTTGCTGTACATTAAGGGTGAGTCAGGTGCAAATCCTCTGGGATGCGTGATTGAAAGAAGCATGCAGTGTGATGCGCTTGTTGTTTTTTTTTTTCTACAATAAGTTGATTAACACAACTTTATATTGTGCTTTGCAGACTTATCAAACGCTCCACAGAAGCTTGAGCCGACCAGACCATCAAAGCTAATAATTCTGGGCCGACCCCGAGTGAATTTCGGGTCAGGCTCGGGCCGTGAACCTAAACTCTACGACTCTTCTGCTCAACGATTTGCTTCTGGTCTAGGTTGTCACTATGAACAGAGCGAAGCCAAGCAGCAGCCAAATAAATCTTTCCAGTTTCAGTACGATAAAGACGGATAACGTCTCGGTGCTTGACCAACTACAACAGATGACCCAGACGACCATGTGGTCTGACTTAGAACGAGGGTGTTTATACACGCCTCATGTTTGCAGCAGTTTTATGACTTTGCATATTTGCGTGTGGGTGTGTGTGGGTGGGTGGTCCCGCAGTGGGGAAGGGGAGGAGGTGAGTATTTGTCCTCAGACCTGACTGACCCCTTATGTTATCGTTCTGTAATTCATCCCAGTGGCATCTGGGCATCTCTGCTGCCTTTGGTGAAGTGTGAGGATCGGAGTCGTGGGTTGCTTGGTCGGGGTGTCGGGGTGGGGGTGAAGAGTGTGTGTGTGTGTGTGTGTTTGTTTCTAAGACCTTGTGGGGACCATTTTCCTGACACATGCTACATTGTGGGGACCCACTGCTCCTTGTGGGGACTGAGGCCTGGTCCCCACAAGGGAAAACGCTGTTTTTGGGTCAGGGGTCAGATTTAGGACTAAGGTGTGAATTGAGTTTTGGTTAGGGTTAGGGTTAGGTATGTAATGGTTAGGGTTAGGATAAGGGTAAGGTTTAGGCTGTAGAAATGAATGGAAGTCAATAGAAAGTCCCCGCAAAGATAGCTGCGCAAACATGTGTGTGTGTGTGTGTGTGTGTCATGGTTTCAACGCTCCCCTCGGAGCGCATCCATCTGGACATTTGTGGATTTATTGTTTTGACACCCGCAGCACACCGCAGTCTGGAGAGAAGCTGCTCTTCACCTCTTTATAAAAAACCCCAAAAAACATGATGAAATAAGGCAGATCAATATTTTTAACAGGAGTGTTTGTAAATTACACTGAATGCCCTTAACATCTTTGATTTGATCTGAACTCTTCCAATATTCCAAACTGCAGTTCTCCGCGTTACGGAACGCATTTCATGCCAAACAAAACACTCAGTCTCTGAACAGTTCATCCAGTTTTATTGTATAACAAGAGGCATATAAAGTGCAGTATGCAGATATTCACATTCACTTATGCTGGGCCAAGATTATAGAGTTTATATCGATAAACTAGCCGTATTTAAAACATAAACGTGATTACACAATGGGAGGGGGGGAGGATGGGATGTAATCAGTTTCTGTTGACATGGACACAATAAAAATATTCATGTGGTTTCTGACAAATATCCGTTTAAAGTGCCCGGGTTAATCTCAGCTTCTATGTTGATAAACTGTAAGTCTTTGTAAACATTTAAACATTAAAAGTTCTTGTTAAAGTGCCAAACAAAGCAGGCATGGCCATTTATTTTGTCCAGTGGGAATCGATTGGAGCCCACGTGAATTCTGACCGTCTAAAATCGAACTCCAAGAAAATTAGTCCTCGTTTACCACAAAAACAAGTACATTTGTGAAGGATAAATTGTGCAAGCAGCACCACAGACACCAACTTTAAATACCCATTTAAACATCAGCATCAAGCAAACAGTCGAGATGATATTTTTTCCCCTCTTTTTGTTGCATATTTTTAAGTTAATCTTACAGCATAAGAAGTGGGGGGGAAGGCACAAAGGCTTTCAAAAAGGCCTTCTGTCACTTGAATGCCTGGATTCTGCAGCGTAAAGAAGACGCATGATGCCTAATAATACCAGAGGATGCAGGTGTAGCTAAAGAAACTGGAAGCAGGCAAGTCCTCTGATGGCTTTAAAGAGCAACTGCACCAATTTTACACGTATTTAAAAGTCACTGTACAGACACATCTCATCAGTAGCTCTCTGCAAAGGAGGAGAAAAGTACACAAATCACTCAAACTGTTACGGCAAACACACAAGACCAGAGTTATTCTTTCTCCAGCTCAGCTATTGTACATGACCACAGTTTCCCTCCACCCCACTCATTCGCCTTTTTATTAATAAAGTTCATGACCAAATCCATTAAGATCAAAAAGATCTTTGCATGGGTCTTTCAAAGTTCTTGCCATTCCTTGGAAATGACGACAGTCGAGGAAGGCGTGGCACCCGGCCCCTTTCTGGGCTGACAAACGTTTTGGTTTCCCACATCTGCAGTTTCCAGGAACTTCAATGCAGCACACACAGGGAGAACCTTTGTCACGTGAAAGTTTTGTAGATCATAGCAGCAGGAAACCCCCCCCCCAAAAAAAAACAAATTAGAAGTGTATTTTTTCTCCTTACGTTTTGACGGGTTCTTTGAAACAACTGCTAAAGCAAAGGTTACGGCATGTAAGTGTAGCTCCAGCTCTGCTCGGCGTCGGGTTGGTCTGGCTGTTGAAATGACTCGGATAATCTGATCTCCAAAGATTATTGCTCTGGATTTACAGTATGTGTCGACTTTCTGCCCAACTCGAGCCAGAGAGCGGAGTAACATCACAGCTGTTACACCGGCTTCCTGGTGTTACTTCTGACTCCACTGTTGGACATATTAACGTACAGCTGACAACGTGTTCTGCGCGAAGGTCAACGGCAGACGGACGTGAACACTGGTACCAGAGGAGCTTTTATTGTGGAGGCTATAAATCACTGACATGGAAGCTTCGTTAATAAAAAGCCAAACACGCAAATTGTTGCTTTAAAGATTCATACCGTTTGAGTTTTTTCACATTAAAGCTGAAAGATTCATTGTGTTTTATTGTTTTTTGTGTTTTGATAGATTAACACAAGATAGGGAGTAATAGGTGGCAGCAAATTTTAAGGTTATTACAAATGAAAAAATATATATATACAGTGGTTTGTATACCTCTGCTAGGAGTGAACTTTTTATTATTTGTTTCTACCAGCTTAAAACATATGGGGATTAGATTGTTTGTCCTTTAAAACATTATGAAAGGCTCAGTCAGATTTAATGGGGAGCATCTGCAAAATGAACATTTCAAGTCTTGCCACAGTTTTACAATCAAGCAGTCTTAGGTCTGGACTTTAACTAGTCCATAGGCTTTGATCTGAACCTGGATTTTAGAAAAACTCTGGTTTCTGTCACTGCAGGGTTTCTTCCAGGATTGTCCCGTTTTCAGCTCCGTCCGTTTTCCCGTCAACCATTCATTGACAGGAAAATGGAGAAAAAGGTAAAACGAGTACATGTGGACACCATAGTTTTCTCATTTTTAGAAGTAAAAGTTTTTGAAAAATACGTAGCCCTTTTGTTTTTAAAAATAAAGTTTTTAAAAATCATTTGAAACTTGTCATCTGTAAATCTAAAAATGTCAGCGGTTCAAATAGTTCAAATCGTTACGCAAGATAAAGATCTGCTGCTACACTGAAAAAAATAGGACTATAAAAAGATCCCATCAAAGTTTTACAGTTTAACTTTTCTAACTACCTGTAAAAGCCAACGGTGCTACAATGTGAAAATCTGTAGCACCAATCCACATCGATTCTTTTCGCTCTTCTCTACCTCTGTGCAACTTCTGCAGCATATTTTTCTTTATGGAAAAAGAAAAAGGTCCAATACTACATGACTGGTAGCCAAACCTCAGTGACCTGTGGGTCAGTAAGTCGCCCTTAATGAGTCAAAATATAAAAAAAAACAAACAAAAAAAAAAAACAGCAATTGAACACAAGATATTTAAAATACAAACAGATCAGAAATAAGATAGAAATTTGCTACTGCTTAGTAGAAATGTTGAAATATCTTCTCTCTAATTTCTTAATTCTTTTTGTGCTTTTTCTTCCAAACTGTAAAGGCAGACACACTTTTAAAATAAGAGTCTAATCGCACACATCTCATACAATTTTAAGCCAACGTTAAGGTTTAAGAGGCACCGGTTTTAAATGTTCATTCAACATCATCTGTTCTTGTTCTGGATCTGCTGTAACCTAAAAGTATTCAAGATGGCAAACCAGACAGGAGCATGAGCAGTGCCGAACTCAACTTGAATGAAAATGGGTCGGAGATGCACAAAACATGGAAAAAATAAAAAAATAATAAATGAGCTTCCTTTTCTTAAAATACGGTTTTTATTTGTGAATTTACACAGATTAGCAACACATCTAAAAGCAACTCCATTAGATAACCATTTATATAGGATTTTCACAGGTCACAAAGTAGCTTGGCTCATTCTGACATGCCAAAGCAAAAAAAAAAGCATTTTTTTCCTTTTTGACAGAAAAACAAAAAATGGAGAGGCATTAGTAAAGCAAGGTGCAAACTGTTAAAAGCACAAGAGGAGAAAATAAAAGAAAAAAAGAAAGAATGAAATGCACATTCAGTTCATCTGAGAGCAGGATCAGCTCATGAAATACTTAGGAGGCCTGGAGCTCTCTGCTAACTAAAAGGAAAGACAGCATACTGTGGTACAAATGGAGGATGGAGGAAAAGACGTTTTCAAAAGGAGAGATGTTACAGAAGGAGGAAAGAAAAAGACGATCCGAGTGATAAAAAAAAACAAACAAACATGGTGTGTTAGTTTCAGCTCGTCCTCTAGCTACAACACACAAACTCCAGTTCCAAAGTCGCGCCTCGCTTCCTTCCACCTTCCAGTTGGGCGACTCCGCCCCACACCCACCCTCTCCCAGACCCCGGGAAGCCAGCGTTTAATGCAGCTAAAGACGCTTCCGCCCTCCAAATCCAATATTTCACATTGCTAGCTGGGATATTGGTACATTTATTTAATTGGTGATGGGGGGAGGGGATACGCGGCTTGGGCTGAGCAGAGTTCAGCCGAGGGTCATCCGACTGTAGCGAGATTGTTTTGAGGAACGCATAACTGGGCTCAGAGTGGGATCAAATGAAAACCAAAGCATCCATCATGTCCCGTTCCAGTTCTTAAAGGAAATTAGGACAAATCAAGTATGTGGTTATGAGTTGGGAGCTTTCGGAGGCCAGAGGAGAGTCAGTGCAGTCGCCGGGGATTTTGTAAATGTTTCACGGAGAGGAACCGTGAGGCCTGAGCAGGCAGATGAGAATCACAACCTTTGTCTTAATAAAGCTGGAAAATAAAAGAAAATACAGTATGGCTTTAAGAGAAAACACACCAGGCTCCCATTTCTCAGGCCCCGTCTACACACAGCCGAGATGTTTTTAGGAAAACTGAGAATTTCTGCGCTGCTTGCAGGCAACAAAAACTGAGATATTCTTTGCAAACGCTTTCAAAAGTGGAGATTATGAGGAAAAAAAGAAAATAGATAAAAATATTGAGTATAAACCGGGACTATTTAGTTGGGAAATTTTTTACATTTTGTCAAATATTTTTTTCCAAGAGTAGGGCAGTTCCAGATTAGCATTTTTCAAAACTACTTTTCAAAGTATACATCGCTTTGTGTTTCCACTCCATGCAAGTATTTGAGAAAGCAAAACAAAACTTACCAGCTCAATACACAACGTTTTAATTGCCACCTTAAGAACTCACATTCTTATTTATCCAGTAAATCGAGTTAAAACTAGAACGGTACATCGGCTTCAACACCGGTACTGGTCCGATAAGTAAAACTGAGCAGACGTTACTAACTGATATGTATTTCCTTCTTGTTGTCGTTTTGGATGGAGTTTGGTCATCCAAAACGACAACATAATCCCGTGATGCAGCACTGGTCGCTTTCAAACGGTGTGTAAATATCAGTTTTTGGCTACAATAACATTGGATATCAATACATTGTCATATAGGTGTATCCCTACTTAAAACTAAGAACTTTATCCCAGTTTACACAGAGCAAAGTGACTTTAGAAAGTGTTGAAGCTGCCATTTGAGAAAGGCTCAACACCAACAAATAGAGAGAGAGAAAAAATCAGCTTAGATTTGAGAGAAAGAGTCGTTGATGCTGACAAAGCAGCATTTTGAAGTGTCAAGAATTGAGAAGCATCATTAATGGATTCAAAGAGAGCCGAGGAGCAGAACAAGGTGCGGCTCGCGCAAACGTAACGAAAGCAAGAGAGAAAATAAGCAGTCTGAAAGAAGTGTGTTGTCTGGT
This sequence comes from Poeciliopsis retropinna, assembly GCA_010277075.1. Classification (NCBI taxonomy): domain Eukaryota; kingdom Metazoa; phylum Chordata; class Actinopteri; order Cyprinodontiformes; family Poeciliidae; genus Poeciliopsis; species Poeciliopsis retropinna. The sequence continues at coordinate 3,337,079 of VMRM01000013.1, forward strand.
CAGACTGGACAAAGCTACAGCTGGTTGCCAGGGAGACATCACTCTTGCTTGGAGGATGAAGGGAGAGAGGTCTGTGACACAAAGAATACCGGCCTCTACAGCGCCACCTGGTGGTGGGAGGACTATGGACGCCACAAAGACATGATGTGACTCCCACAGCTAGAAAACCATCAATGATGTGCCAGGGACTTAAAAATTGCGACATTGGACGTGTTTGTGAAATAATATGTCTTTAAGTGGAGAGTAAAATAATGTAAGCATCCAAAATAAGCCGAGGATGCTTTATTTTCCATTTCGATGCATTTATTATTGATAATGTCGCCCCCTGGTGTCATTGTAAAACTATTACAGGACCTTTGACTGGACTCCGAATAAGATTGTGCAGACACGGGTATAATCAGAAACAGATCAAGAAAGTATCTGTATAACAAAACATTCAAGGGCCGATAAGTTGATGTGTCAGAACAACAACAAAGACACAAACAGGATCCCATCAAAACCTTTTTTTTTTTACTTCACCCGAGATTTTCCCTCTTTTCTTTCCGCTCACTTTCTTGGCCCTGACTTTCCTCGAACACCATTCCTCGCTTGCCACTTGCGCAAATTCTACCGAATACTTCATAATCTCCTTCGTCGGTGAAAGAAAAACAAACAAACAAACAAACAAAAAAACTCACATTGTATTCTGCAAGAAAAGTGCTGCACAACAACAGAATAGGAGCTCAAATTTGCAAGTCGGCAGCCAGCATTTCAACATTGTTGTGCTAAGAAGCACCTGTGTGTTGCTCGGGATTACGACGCTAGCCATGATGTCCAGTTCTCGCTAACGCAGGCGCTACGCCGGGACTCGAGTTCAGAAGTGTGTGGGACAGTGTGAAATTTTCACTACATAACAGTGAAAATACCAGTCTCGTGGTATTTGCTCAAAAATCTGTAGCATAATTGATACCATTTCGAATTAAAAAAAAAGCAACAATCATTTGACACATTATATAACATTATTATGTTAGCTGTACCAGTCTGTTATTTTGAGAAGTAGACCAAATGAAATGTGAGGAATTAACACCTGCTAGGTTTGGTAGTAGTTTGTAAATCCCTGCAGTACCTAAAACGAGCACCTGGACTGAATGTGTGTGTTTGGATCAAAAATTCAGGGAGTTATTTTGAAAGTTGGAAACTTCAGATGGATTAGCTGGATATGTAATTACTGAAGTTCGACCCCTGACAGGATTTCAAATATAAATTTGTAAAAAAAGATTTCAGCCACGTTCAGGAAATCAGAATATGTTTTCTGAAGCTCGTTTGTCAGAATAAAAGTACCTTTTTAATAATAACAACCTCTAAGCAGGCATTAAGCTTTTAATGAAGCCCACATTGCTGTTTTAAATTTCTTTTTTTTAATTTTTTTTATTAAGCTTAGGTAATAATTCAATCTTAAATGTTTTCAGTTACAAAGCCATAACAATATATTTCATTTATGGGATCGATTGTGTGGTGTTTATTTCTGTTTTAGGTCGTTTTATTTTGGACATTTAAAATATCTTCCAGGTCCAGTATGGAGTGTTCTCAACAAAAGAGCACATTTTGCATATATAACTTTTTAATGATCTCAAAACGACAAAATTATCATTTATCGCAATAATTTCTGGGACAATTTATTACCCAGAACAATGTGTTATTGTGACAGGTGTAGTTTCAGTTACTGAAATACATGATCGTATAATGATTTATTGAGATGCACCTGTGTAAGACTGAAGCTGGTAACTGGCCCAAGCCGAGTGCAAGATGGGGCTGACGGACTCAAAGCTGCATTGAATCAAAAAAATAAAATAAAATAAAAAATCACATTTTATGAAACAAACGGTGGTTTCTTTGCTGAAACAAGATTTTCTCCCAGTCATCTTGGCAAACAAAAACAACAACGGAGATAGATGAAGAGGACGCCATAAGAAAATGCTACATAAATATGAGATAATGTAGAGAGAAGCGGCCAGAATTCATCCTCGCCATCTACGCCGACGAACTTCAACCGCATCTATGAACCACAATGACGAAGAAGTGAGCAAATACATCAGCTCAAACCCTCCGACCGCTTTTATTTCCCAAAACTAGTTTTCCAGTGTGATGTTAAATCTTTACGTTTTCTGTGCAGACAAAGCGAGACAGAATATGAGCGAGGTGGAATATTAAAGAGTATATGAAGGACGAAGAGGCTTCCAGTTTAGTATTGAGCCGAGGTTAGAAAAAAGGGGAAGAGGAGCCAGTTATTCAGGATCTACAAGTGACACTTCCAAGGAGCGAGTTAGAGAACTGCATGAGATAATCAGGTGTGTAGACACTCCCATGCCTGCCCTTTTTTTTTTTATATATATATTTCGCTCCCATCTGCTGCAGCTTTAATCGGTGGGCCCACAAACCCACCTAACCCAAAATCTCACAAACATTCTTTCTTTGCAAAATGACTTTTTCATAAAAATCCCAAACTGCTGTTTTTTTTTTCTTGTTAAATCTTCCATCTGCCTTTTGTACATAAAACCTCTGGTTAAAAAAAATCAAATATAAAAAAAAAAGAAAAAAAAAAGAAGGGGGGATTCGACACCCTCTTTCCGCGGGCGCGTTCTTCCCGACTTCGCGCGCTCGCTCCTCTCAGGCCTCCGTCTTCTCTTTCTTTTTGTTTTTCTTCAGGAACGACGGCGTGCGGAACTTCTTCTTCTTCTTGGTGTTGGGCGACTTGGAGGGGGAGCTCTCGGGGGACAGCGGCTCCTCGATCTTCTCGCCGGGACGCACGGTGATCTCCACGCTCTCCACACTAGTGGTCAGCTGACTGACGCGCTTGGAGAGCTCGTCGTCGTGGTTGTCCTTTCCGTTCATCAGGCCCGTGTGGTTCTCTGGAGGGGAGAGAGGAAGGCAGTGTGAAGCTCGCACCTAATTAGGAAAAACATCCCATAGGTTTATCACTTTTTATGTTTTTTAACCCTCCTATAGTCTTACGATTAGATCCACCGAGCTTGTTACTCTGTGTGGTCCGTCGGGATCGCACTGACCCTGTGTGCGCTTTTATAAGCTTTTTTTGTGCAGGTGGTTTTGGGAACTGACGGTCTAACGGGACAACCGCAGACGTTTTCCACGCTCCTGTTGAGCTATTTTCTATCACATTTTCACACTTTCTTATTTAAAAAGACCATATTTTCCACCCATGTATTTATACTAGAAATGCGCAATACAACATCAGTTTGATGTCCATCCATCAGTGATTTTAAGTAAATCTCTTATTTAGACAGAAATGCCAGAATTGCAAAATCATGTTTTGTTTTTGTTTTTGACACTGGCAGAACATAGACAAAGATTTGCGCACATATGTAATGGAAATGCCGCTACTTTCAATATCGCCGCAAATAAACCAAACAATCTGAAAAGGTAATTTTGTTCCATGATCTAATGACGAAAACACAGAACCGGATCAACATCCCATTAAGAACCTTTGGTCAACATTCAAAAGCGAGCAAAACAAAAAAGCAAGAAAGGTTCAATCTCAGTCGTTAATATTCCTGTAAACACTGAAACTTTCCATAAACATGATGTTTTTCTCTATGAAATATCAGTTGTCTTAAAACATTTGCTCATGACTGGCTGCACAGAGCTTCAGCTGATCATCCAAAGCATGTTACTGTGCGGATGTTTTCCCTCCCAAACGACAGGATTTTCCTCTCATCAAGCTCCAAGTATTTTGTAATTTACGGCATGTGAAAATAGTTAATAAAATCCAGCGACCTCATGGCCCAGAGAGTCTGCCCTCTTTCTCAATTTTATCTTTTTCAATTTAACAAAACAGTGTCATGACTCGCACAATAGCAGTTCATGTAACGCTGCTCATATGGACCTACCTGTATTCACACCTGAGAACAAGCAGGCTGACTTAACGGTGACCTGGTTTCAGCGCAAGAACCCTCTGACCCCGTAACCGTGGCGTCAGAATATGTGAGCGAGGGCGATGTCACCGGGGCGATTGCTGTTGGGTGGGGTTTCTTGTGTTTGCGCTGGGGAGGAAGTCGACAGGGACTCGATTCCCGGGTGCCGTTATTTACGACCGCTAATGGGTCGAGTGAGATCTTTGTGTCTCTTTGAGGTGCATTAACCAGTTTCAGGTGTCAGATGTGAGAAGCTACGCGTTAAAGGAGAAAATACTGCAGGTCGACACGGCGGCGGGCGGCAAATCGAGTCGCCCGTCATCCCGGAGCATTTATTCGATTCGACCAGGAGGGTTTGTGATATTTTAAACCAGTGGAAGACGGAAAGAAGAAAAAAAAAGACGATTTCCCTCAGTTAGTCTTTAAGTAGACTTTGTGCATTTTATTTTGTGAAAGCTTTAAAGGAATATTTAAAAAAAAAAAAAAACAGTTGAGTTTGTCCGCAAGGTGAGTTACTCGCTTTATTGAGGACACTTTATGCTCGTTTTCAGCTGAAATAAACACACTATGGAATATTAACTTTCATTATTGACCTGTCTTCATACAGCTGCATTTTTTGAGCACTGCATTATTCAAAGGATGCAGATAGCTTGGTATGCTGCTAACCGAGATGCAGCGATCCATACGGATTTCTTCTGTTTTTAAATATTTCGGATGAAGTGAGTCTGATATCAAATGTTAATATTAGACATTTTTTCTAACATCACCAAATACACAACGCAGCATCCTAATAATGATTTTACTCACAAAGAAAGTAAAGGCAATCTAAACCGACTCGGCCGTAAACCAAACAGCTGATGGCATCAAGTTGAGAGTTTGATGAGGTACGTTTAGATGCAGCTATATCCATATGTTTCTATTCAGAGCTAGTCGGTATTATACTGAAGCCTTATTAGTTATCGTTTGTTCTGAATCTACATTTTCTAAGGCTACTGTAATAAAAAGCTCAAAGAAAAATGTTTTAAATGTAATTATTTTGCTTCTTGACATTGGACTTAATGTCAATAACTCCAGATGCTAATCTGTCTTGATTTCAGATTAGCATCTATATTGAATAATTTAAAATTACTGCCCATTTTCCTGAACATGACTTCCAAAGCTGTACGGACGCCTGTGCAGCTCCTAACAGCCTACGTCTTGTTCATCCTCAGTCACTGACAGTAAAAAGACTGCATTGGCTGCTGCAGCCAACAATGCCGGATCACCGTGTTTGTTACTGTGACGCTGTAAGTTGACGCTGTGATGCTGTTTCAACACAGTAAGTTGAGGTTTCGTAGAACCTCAACTCCTCTCCAGGAGTTGAGGTTCTACGAAAGATAACGCGCGCATTGTTGTTCACCGTCCTTGCTTCTTGTGTTCATGGCGACCTTGTTGGGCTTTTGTAACCGACAACCTGCTTTAGCCAAAAAACATGCTATGTACTAAATGACTAATGCATCACATCAGCATGGACTGTAAATATGCCTACTTACCTTCACAAACTTTAATTGTGAGAACATTTAAGCACATAAATGCTATATATTCTATAGGCTTTACATGGTATCAGATTGGGAGACAGGATTTCTAGTTAGCTTATTTTAAATGGCATAAATCAAAACTCTTTACCTTCACCTAAAAAATAACATTTCACAATCCAACCATTCACCTCGCTTATGACATATGGCTCTTTTACAAAATAATACATCACCTACCATGTACACAAGTTATAATTTGATATCCAACTTTCTAAATGACAGATGTCCGCAGTGAAAGCTTTTGAAAACGAGCAAGTCACATTTGCTAGCATGATGGATTTTCTAATTAAAAGCCTCAGTTTCATAATGTTTCATGTTGTGCCCAAGTGAATTAAAAGTGCTTATAACCTGATGAAAGAACATACTTTAGAATAAATTTTTTGTTTATGTATATGTATTTAAATCTGGAAGTGAAAAAACAAATATGTTGACTAGGACAAAACATCAAACAACGTCATCTTGTTCGAAAAATGATTAATTCACAATCAAGTTAAAACAAATGAGTAGAAATGTGTTAGTTTTCGTTAGCATTTCACTTGCATGCTTAACGGACATCAGATTTAAGAGACAGACAGCAGTGCAGTCGGTCTTCCTCTGTGTGAGCGATACCTTCTTTAGCCGGAGTGCTTTGCGGAGACTGGGTGACAGACAGAGTCTGCGAGAGCGTGGAGCCGTCGTCGGAGGTTAGCTCGTGCTCGCCGTCTGCAGGGAGGTTGGTTGGCGAGGAACGGGCGAGAGGATTGCAGCACGGCGTTGGAGTGGGGGTGGGTGGGTTAAGGCAGAGGGACGACAGAGGGAGTGAGTGGGATGAGAGGTTGGAGGGATTGGAGAGGGAGGGGAGGGAGAGATTAGCGACAACACACACAGACACATGTTAGAATCAGGCCATGCACAGCTGGTTTCCCACAAAACTTGAAAAAGAAAATCCCTGTCTGCTGATCGCCGGGCTCTCTCTCTGCCATCACTCTGTTTCTGTGGCTGAGCTCGCTTTGCAACAGGCTGGGACTTGATATCCCAGTGAGGAGGCAGATGCTCTGAGCGGCGGCTCGCTGACCACAAGGAGCAGCTCCCGCCCCGGTGACGCTTTTACAACGCTACAAAACCGAAGCGTCAACTTTGATCCGCACGTAAAGCTGTTAAAAAGGCCTGGAAATAAACTGTCGCGACGCAGACGTGGTGAGTTCAACATGGTGGTTCATGATGACAAGCAATCTAACAAGAATCCCAATTCGGCCCAGAGCATGACATACTCTCCACCATGCAGAACAACAGAGGATTAGGTTCATTTTCTTTTTTTCTTAATTTCAAGCCTGACGCTTCTGAATTTGTCCAAAAGTCCAATCACAGTGTCAACTGATCGACGTATGGGATTCCAGTTGGAGCTGCAGCAGCGTTTGACGAGCTCAAAGTTACATTTGACAGAAAAGGCTTTTATTCTGGCATGCATTACAAATAACTGATGTCGACACTAGAGTAAGTGTAATGGTTGTTATGCAGAGTTTCTGGGTTAGTGAACCTTGCAGATGGTTTGTCTACCTCGCTCACCGTCCTGCTGACTGTAGTGGAAAGATAAATCTAGGTTTTCATCCATAAATGCAGGCAAGTTAAAGTGTTTTTGTACCATTTTCAGTCTTGTTTTATAGACATTTTGACAATGAGCTACTCAAAAAGGAGCCTGCGACATGTAATACGTCACAGAGCACAAGTTCCTAAAAAAAAACACAAACTACAACTTCCCAAAGAATCTGATCAAGTTACTGTAGAAATGAAAAGAAGATTTAATAATTTATTTTCATTTGTTTTCTTTTTTTTTTTTAAGAGATTTTCTATTGTAGGAACGTTTTTTTCTACCACAGAATGAACATACTTAACTCCTCGACTGTCTCCTTGAAAACGCTCATATATTAGTCAGTGGGCCTGCAAGGACACCGACTTCATCATGACATAAAACAAATGTTACATTTTCTCAAAACTTATAGTTTATTAAAAAAATAATAAAAATGAACACATCTTCACCGAGGTTTCCAACATTAGCGGTGCAGCTTTGACAAGTTTATTAGCTCGAAGCCAAGCCTTGCATTAGCAGCTTCGTTAGTCTCAAACGCAAGTGAAGTTTGAATAAGACTTTTTAGATAATATATCTGTTTACACCTTCCATCTGCCGCTGTCCTTTACGGGCCATTTACTGCTTGTTCAAATGTCTCATCCCGTTTCCTCCATGTCGGGCACGAGGGTGGAAACCGGTTACATGAGCAATGTGGAGATCTGAAGCGTCGGCTTAGCTTGAAGGGATATTTTTGACAGGATTAGGGACTTTTTTTTTTATATCAATAGGTACCTTCTCACTGCTGCGGACAGAAGTAACATGTGGAGTACCCCAAGGTCCAATCCTGGGACCCCTCCCATTTAAAATCTACATGGTCCCACCAGCTCCAGCTACAAGCAGAAATGAGATTAGCTACCATAGCTATGCAGATTATACGCAGCTCTATATTACAATGTCACTTGGTGAATCAGAAACCCATCCAAGCACAGAACAGACGCTTAGAACAAATCAAAGTGTGGATGTGTTGTGTCATCATTTTCTCGGGCTGAACAGAAACAAAACCGAAGTTTCTGAGCCGGCGTCCAGCTTCAGTTATTACAGATAGAAACCAGCAATCGGGCCTGGAATCTGGGTGCACTGATGAACTCTGACCTGAATCTTCAGAGCCACATGAAGACGGTTACAAAGTCGGCCTTTTATCGACTGAAGAACATTTCCAGTATTAAAAGACTAACGTCTCAGCAAGACCTAGAGAAACTCGTCCATAAACATCAATCTCATAAAAAGTACTTTTCATAGCTGCACTTATATTTTAGACCAAGTTTTGTTGGATTCCAAACGATGAGCATCCACAGCGTACAGGAGACGATCAGAACACAACCTGCAACCAATTACACATTAGTGTGTGTGTGTGTGTGTGTCTCGGGCCTCTCCAGACGGACTTCAGCTTGCATCCAGATGGGTCACCGGGGATTCATGGGGCTGTGGGGGCAACAGTGTCATAGCAACGGGCTGCGCTCGTGTGGAGGGTGTGAAGACCTGCTGTTGGTTCAGTCTGCTGTGTTAGTCACGCTGGCCTGTCACGCAGGCGCTTTCATATGCACACGACGGTGCAGAACATTTGGACGTGTACCGCACACATGCGTGAACACATGGCCCTCGCCTGTACACTTTATTAAACAGCCGCATCTAAAACGTGGCCCAGCAAGCCCAGAGCTCCGCCGAGGTACCGGCGAACCCCTTCGCCACTGTCTGCTGACTATTGACTTTCTGATCGTCAATAGTCGACAAGAGAGAGAGAGAGATAATGTGATTAGCACTCTCTCTGAGTGTGTGCAGGCAGAGCGGTGCTAACGGAAGCAGCAAAGTCTTTCTGCGTGAACTCCCGAGTTTCGATGCTGTCCACTAGTTTGGCGGCGCCGCTAACGAGATGCAGCCCTTCTGACAGGAGAGTTTTTAAACCACCGGCTGTTGAGGGATCGGTGGGAACGAATCCGACTCAAGATGAGAGGAATCAATCTGCAAGTGGAGACTTTAATCCAGATTTGGTTCAACATCAGCTGGAAATCTGCTCCAGATGTTTGCTCTGTTCTGCCTGTCAACAAGCGCTTGACATGATTGGATTTTAAACAAGCTGAAACAAATGCACTTGAAACTTTAAACGTTCAATCTGAAAGATGCAGACATCTAGCAGATGTCTTTTTTTTTTTTTTTTTTTTGTAATAGATTTGTATTTATGAAAAACAAGAACATTTAGTTTCAAAATCTAGAAATACTGATAAAGAAATTCAAACCAGGAATATAACAGGACTTTCTCACTTTGTTTCATTAAAGGGACATTTACACCACGAACTTCTCTGCTTCAATCTCATCTCTCTTTTAATGCTCTTAATTTGAAGGTTGCGCATGGATTGTTGAGCTCATGTTTTGATTTTTTAAGGCTGCCAATATTTTTGCTGTACGATGAACCATCACAGATTTCCACTGACCACAAGGAGTTTGTGTGTGTGTGTGTGTAGTGTGTGTGTGAGAGAGAGAGAGAGAGAGAGTTTAAACACTCATCAAACAGAGTGTGTGTCGTACCGCTGAGGCCAAGTTGCCTTCTCTCCACGTTTTTGTGGTGCTGCTCCTTTTCCAACAGCTCGCTGAACGGGTTGGGAGGAAGAGGAGCCATCTGCTCCTCCTCTGTGGGCACGTATGGCTGAGGAGGAGGAAGAGGAGGAAGAAGAGGGGAGGACAGGGTGAGCACAGGAACGCCGACACAAACACTGTTTATTACAAAAATAAATCAGATTACGTCTAATATTCCAACACATATCCTGCAGTCAATCCCACACACGACAAGTTACAGTACACACTCCTGCTGAGATTTAGATGCATAAACAAGTGGAGAACACTCATCATGCTCCGAATAAATTAGCATCTTGTGACAATACGTGAAACGCGTCCCAAATAAATGGAAAACTGGTGCAAACTGATTAAGAGTGGTTTGGTCTCCAGGCAGGGCGTCATGCGGCGTTTCAAAACAAAACCAAATCAAAAAAATGTGTGGAGGGATGAAATAAAACCCACTGCAAACGGGAACGGACAAGCGCAATGCTTGAGAATATTTACCGGCACGTTTATCTGCCCCGGATCCTTTGACACAAAACAGCAACAAAGGAAACACAAAGAATCAGCACAGACGTGTCGGGATGAGACTTTTTAATGCTGTCTGAAGAGTGTGTTCTGTGTTGTTCCTGTAGTTTGAGTGACGCTTTAGAGAGGCTCCTGTTTTCCATACGTGCTTGTCTCCCCCTAGTGGACAAATTTAATAATAGATAATAGGCAAGAGACTCACAAGGAGACTTGTGAAGCTTTGAGTGTGGATCCCTGTGAATCTAAGTAGATTAGAATATAATATCAGGGATGTTTAACGGCAGAAATGTTCTGTGGCAGCCATTTTGAAAACACTGAAATCATGGAGAAGGCAGAGAATTTGAACAGCCATCATCTCCAATCACCAGGAGAGAAACCCACAAAAGCTAATTGATGCCAAAGATGACTTTCAGAGTAATGTGCCCAAGCACATGAATGGAAAGTTTAGTAGAAGGAAAAAGTGTGGTTTGAAAGTTTCCAATTGCTGCCTGGGGAGGATTGTAAAGCAAAGCCCATTCAAAAACACTGGGGGAAATTCATGAGATCTGAAGAGCCGTATGTCACGCTGCGTTGATGCAGTAGTTCATGGAAAAAAGTGCCCTGACAACAATATCGACTCATATAAACCACAGTATTCGGAAATACGTTTAAGTAGACCAACATTTCTGTATTTTTTCTTTTAAATACGGGTCATATTCCAACCAATTTTGGGGTTTTTAATCAACTGCAATCCATAATCATTAAATCATCAATCAAAATCACTATAAATAAATGGTTTGCATTTATTACTGTGTGTCATAAATCCAAATAATATGAGTTTAAAAAAAATAAACAAAGTCCTTTTTTGTTTACATGTAAAATGCATTCTGACAGCTCTGAAAGGAAACATCATTGTTCCAACATTGGAACATCAGATTTGGTTTTAATATACACATAACTCACTCAGTCTTTAAATTCTTATCAGTATTATTTAAATTAATAAAAAGGAGATATCCATCAATTAATACTGTAAGGAAAGAGCATAGCTGTGACCTGCTGTCTCTCTAACAAAGTCACATATTCTTGTGACAACATGCATTTTTCTACTCATGTCAAGAGACACAAAGTGCTTCGGCCCAGAGCTGCACAAGTCTGTTAGAGGAGCCGTGACGAAGTAGAAGATATTTCTCACCCGTCGCGGCTGATCGACAGGAATGCCGGCGAGGTGCTGAGAGCGTGGACCTGACGTCATCACGTCTAACCGGTTCTGCTCTCTGATCTGGAACGAGACAGACGAAAACACACCGCCAAGAGGTCAGCAGGATTATGAAGGGCTCAAGGCTGCTGCCATGCTTGGAAGCAAAATTCAGGAAAAAAAAACAATAAATAAATAAATTATATATATATATATATAGTTTACATTTGTTCATGATCCACATATCTGGAGCAAACTTCCAGAAACCTGCAAAATTGCCGAAACACTGAGTTCCTTCAAAACGAGTCCAAAAACTAGGGAATCACCTACTGTGGATTTATCACCTACCGGGATAAATCCATTCTCATGTCTCTTCTCTGGGCCTTTTCCCTTCGTAAAGAAACTTTCCAAGGAATCTGATCTGTTTCTTACTCATTTTGCTGCTTGTGGTCTTAATGTTGACGTGCAAGACGTAACCGAGAGAATCCGGTTGAAGGATTTTCAAAATAAAACATCCTATACAGGACACATGATGCATTGTTTGAGATGGATTATTTTCCAAAGACCATGGAAACCTTGCTAGGGTTGTCAGGAACTGAAATGCCATGTGATTTCTGCATGGTTAGTTCACTCTACTCATCCGTCCTGAGTCATTCTTGCCGTTTGCTGCAGCCGCTCCATCACCTGTGTAAACTCTGCTTCGCTCAGCCTGTCTCCGAAAGCCTTCGGCCGCATAAACGTCTTTTTGACGTCCCACTTCTAGAAACTTACGGTTTCTAGAAGGACTGTGATTTCTTGAAACCTGTCAGGTGTCTGTTTTGTATTTTGTACTGAATCGACTGCTTCAAAATAAAGAAGTGAAAATGTCACACAATCCTTCCTTTTCTTCTGGACTCACAACAAACACTTTTGTTTATAGAAACTGTTTCCTGTCATTTCAAGTGCTTACTTAGCCTTTAAAAGGAAGCCAACATTAACAATTGGACTCACTTTGTTCCTCTTCTGCTGCACCTCACTCGGGTCTGTGTTTAGAGGGACGAACTGATTTGGGTCTTCAATCCGGATCGGGGTTCCCGTTTCATCCGCCCTCATCCACTGCAAAAAGGTAGACGAGATCACAGCTTAATCAGGCTGTTTGTTTACGGCTCCGCCACCAGATGGCGCTCCGGCATCGCACCGTTTGAGGCGGACAAGCAGAGGACCGTTTTTGGGTCTCACCGTGGTCGTCCGGCTGTTGCAGCGCTCCTCTCTGGCCTCCACGCTGACCTTGGTGTAGCTGTTGGGGGAGTTGAGCCAGCGCGTCTTCTCCCTCTGCTGCCGCTGCTGGAGGAACTTGAAGGGCAGCCGCATGGCCTCGCCGTCCTCCTCGAACGTGAAGGCCGTGACGGTGGCGGGGATCTCCACTTCGCTCTTGTGTCTCGGCTTCTCCCGAACGATGGGGTGTCGGTAGGCGTGGCCCGTTCTGTAGCCCTGAAAAGAGAACACAGCCTCAAACTCCCTTTCCTCCGATACCCCAAAACAAAATGCAGCGCAACCGGTCACCTTCATGACATTCGAAAAAAATTTGCAGTTTGATATTTGTTTATTTAAGGATCTCCATTTCTAGGCTCTACCGCAGTAGAGACTCGTCCTCCCGGGGTCCACACCAAACATTACCGCAAAAATCATTTTCAAACATCACAAGACAAGACATTATGGCATTCCTTAAGACGCAAACAAAATAAAATTTAAACACAAAATTCAAAGCCACTGCTTCAATAAGGAGATAACAAAATACCTTACCGCACAAACCATTTCATCCACATCAGAACTCAACTAAAAATGAAGAGCAACAATAAACTTTAAATGTAAATATAAACGTTCCATCAAGTCAACATTAAAGATTTTTTTAAATTTAGATGATCAGCCATCAATGTAATGTCAGAAGGCAACATATTCTAGAAGGAAATTGCTGGGTGTGTAACAACTGGGAGAAAAGGCTAAAAGTTTTCATGTCAGTGGTGCCCAAAGTGGCTCCTGCATGTTTTAGTTCTCTTCCTGGTCTAACACTCCTGGATCAAATGGTGGCTCATTAGAAGAACACTGACATGACAGGAAGGTTGTTACTACAACCTTCCTGTCATGTCAACCTTTCGTTCTCAGGGAGAGAACGAAAACATGAAGGATGCTTAGGGCAGCGCTGGTTTATGTAAAGTCCAGATTTTATGAAAAGACAAAAGACGACTACATGCCAGTCTGTCCGGAACTTTCATTCATGACAGGATGAAAGGGTAGATGAACTGAAACCTTCTGACCAGCTTGCAACGACGCTATGTGGTGGAGACAACTAACTGCACCCTGGACAAACCTATCCCCACAGGGGAAACAAGTCGGGCACGGGTTGCCTTTTCCTGCTGCGTGAACATGACCTCAGACGGACGACAAAACAAAAACAAAACAGCAAAGTAGCTGCAGGGTTTCAAACACCACAGAGGACAAACTCCGAGCCATTTCCTTTCACGCCCATCTACACCTTCACCCTTCCTCCTCCTCATCCTCTCCCCGCTTCATTTCTCCATTTTTTCCCTCACACATTCCCATTTCCTTTCACTCTGTTGTGTTACTGCTGTTGTTCCGTCAACTTTCCACATGCAGCCTTTCTTCTCATCTGCACCCCGCCGTCAAAGCTGACCTTTCAACTCGCCTTCGTCGCCCCAGCTGAGCTGGCAGGGAAAATTTCCGGCAACATCCTGCTTTCCAAGCAGACGCTTCAACGCGCTCACAGCTTGAAGCTTGAAGGGATCAAGAGGGAGAACAACAACTCTTCTGTCGCCCCCCGTTCTCATCGCCGTCTGGGCCTCCTGAACCGAGAGCAACAACTCGCACAAAATGTAGACGTTAGAGGGATAAAGGAGAGCGACGGATGTGGTGCTGAACATCAGCGTGAGAGACACTGGTGTGCTGGATAAACTGTGACAACCTAGTAGTTTTTGTTTTTTTTTTGCTCAAAATTCACCTAGCCTACCATGGGTTGGTAACAGAAATGAATAAACTCACCAGATTATCCAGCATCCTCATCAGAGACTCAAACTCCAGCTCTCCGACCTTCCACTTGTACTGGCCGGCCATGTTGACGCCCGCCGCTGCCGCCACGGCGAACACGCGGGATTTGTACTTCTCTGGGTCTAGCACTATGAGGTTGTCCACTCCTCCAGCACACGAGATAGCATTCACCTGAAAAAACAAATAGATAAAGTGCTTTGAGCTTCAGTTGCCATCTGAGATTTCAGATCAAACACTTCAACTGGAGCTCATCTCATTTCTGCACAAAATGGAAGGACGTGATTTAACAAAACCAGGGAGTCTACGAGTAAATCAGCTCAGAACACGCGGAGCTGGATGCACAGCAAACACGCCCCGGGGGGATTTATTTGCAGAATTTAAGCCGGGCTTTGCAAGATGGATTAATGTTTTTCTTTTGGTTGACAGGGTGACAGTCATTTGGGAGATTTGGTGCGCTGTATTACAGGATACGGGGAGGAGGAGGAGCGAGCTGTCAGCTCAAATCCACCGTGTTTACAAGCGCTCATGAAACACATGAGCAGAGACCATCTGGACTTATGTAATTTGAGGATGAAATTTTATCTGAGTTTGTAATTCATGCCCAGTTATCGTCCAGGTGGGATTTCCTATCCTTCATTTGGATAAATAAAACCGCTACAGTGGCTTATAATTACATAACATTCAGAAACCTGGAAACTTTTCACATTTTGTGACATTACGACAAACCTTAATGCATTTTACTGACAACCTTGCATTGTTTTTCTTTTGTTTTACAATTGTGCATTACCTTGTGTTGCTCTATCACATACAACACATAACTTCAACTAAAATGGTAAAGAGCTAATGTTTTTAAACACAAACGAAAACGCTAATTCAGGTTTTAGTTTTTTCTGTTTTTTTTTTTGTTTGTTGTTTCAAGAAATAATTGTACTGAATTTTCACAATGACACTAAAAGTCCTAAGAGCAATTTTAGATTCTTGGTACTAGCAAAAAAAAAAAAAAAAAGAGTAAATAAAATATGAAATATTCTTTTTGCAAAAGATAAATATTTTTATTTATTAAAAAACTCAAAAATATCTAAAAGGGGTTTCTTAAAAACATTAAAAAAAAACAAAAACGAGTGGACAGTTATCAGAAACCAGGCTTGTTTTATTCAACAGGCCGTGCGACTTCTGTGGCTCAAAATGACTCTGATTTATCTGGACCATGTGCAGAAGTGACTCAGAAAAGCTTGTGGTTTCAGCATGACAAAATGTGGGGAAAAAACTAATTAAGACTGTTCACAGAACTCCTAATATTCCAATTATAACACTGTGTTTTGCCAACACGGTCCACATGGCGAGAGATTAAAAGTGTGCGGATTGTTTTTAAAACGGTCTGAGTGGAGCAACATGAAAGCAGCTGGTGGGAGATTAGATTTGCTGGGAAATCTGCCGGTCGGCTGAACGACGAGGGGAAGCCGGAAATGTGTGGCAGTACCTGGATCTCGCAGGCGTACTGGGCGTTGTAGATGTAGTGGAAGGCCTCTTCGACGGTTTCCCCGAGAGCGACTACGCCGTGATTTCTCAACACCAGAATCTGCACACAAAAACTGTAGGTCAAAATGGGAGGTTTGTTTGTCTGGCATGCTTCAGCTCAGAAACACAAAAATGATAAATTAACCCAAACACGGAGGAAACTCCCACAGGATGCGCCGCTGCTTCCTATTTCAAAACGCACCCCGCCCTGATAATTACGTCTTTATTTTCTTAACTTGAACTTCCAGATATAGGACTTCCTCCAGATATATTTTTAAAACTCCTGCAGATAATGCTTGGTTAAAGATTATGTAAAAAGGCCGAGGGGAAGCCGACCTTCGCTGTCGGGCCCAGGGCTTTCTGCAGCTCCCTGCGCTCCTCCTGGTCGTCCAGGCTGCCCTGGTAGTTGTAGTAGGCGACATCTCCCAAGATCAACGCTTCCTGGGAGATTGGCAGGAGGCCGCACTTCATCGATGACACCTAAATGGGAATAAAAGAGTGGAAAACACAGATTATTCCTCACACCATCTCGCCAAAACGAGCGCTTGCAACAAGGACGAGGATGAGACGCAGCCTGGAGTCGAGTGCGCTTACAGCTGCCGTGGCGGGAGTGTGAACGTGTATGATGCAGCGGATGTCCGGACGCATGGAGTAGATGGCGGCGTGCGGGCTGAACCCGGCAGAGTCGATCCGCAGGGTGGTGGAGCCCTGCTCGATCACGTCCCCGATGATGTTCACCTTCACCTGAGAGGACAGACGGACCGTCAGATCATTTGTTTTGGCTGTATGTCCAGATCAGCCAAAACATCTGGACATACAGATGATTTTAATTCGA
Organism: Poeciliopsis retropinna; assembly: GCA_010277075.1. Taxonomy (NCBI): domain Eukaryota; kingdom Metazoa; phylum Chordata; class Actinopteri; order Cyprinodontiformes; family Poeciliidae; genus Poeciliopsis; species Poeciliopsis retropinna. The sequence continues at coordinate 3,353,814 of VMRM01000013.1, forward strand.
TTCAGTTTATTTATGTAGCACCAATCATCTAAATACACTTTGTCATTACTTGTCTTTGTTCTGCCACAGTAATGTAATGTCTTTCTTTATTATTATTGTATTATGTTTTTAAAATGTACATCGCCTTGAACTGCCTTCCTTGTTGCGGAAATGTGCTACACAAATAAACCAGACTTTACAAAAACGCCAATTTAGTCCATTCAGACATACATACATATCAACTACATACTACATATGGAGTCAAGTTCAGTTTATTATTCAAACTAGCTAAAAAAAACAAAAAAACAAAAGTTTCAGGCTAATGAAACCCAGCAGTTTGCGTTGAGTCGCTGATGCTCGCGTTGTGTTGTTGAGTTTGCAATCTCTTGTACTGAGTGTGCGTGTAGCAACAGAGGGGAGGAAAAACTTCCCTTCAACAGGAAGAAACCTGCAGCATTATCGGGCCTCCTGTCACCTGTCTTGGTGATCGAGAATAATCAGCACTGACCCAAGAATAGCTAAACTAACAAGTTAATGACAGTAGCAGCTGATTGCTGAAGAGCTTCAGTCATTAAATTTTCTCTCAGGTTTGGCAAACTCTGTTAAAGTCAAAGGATTTTATTTGTCCTCACTCTATGCCACGGCAGAACAAGGACGAAAGCATAAAAACAAAAGTGAGGAGGTCTGGGGATACTTTGGGAAAGGCAGCTAAAGTCCACCTTCAGGTTGTCGCTTTCAGTGTCAACATGAATGTTAAAATCTCTGGCTATAATAACCATACCACTATTTAACACTAAACCAGATAATCAATCTGAAAATAGTTCAACAAAGTGAGCCTAAGAGTAGCTTGTGATAGCTTTCTTTAACCTAGCCTAACATTACATTAGCATCAATACTTTTTGTATTAGTGTTACATTTACATATTTATGGTTATTGTCTTTTTTGAAGAATAGTTTTTATTGTTGTATTGCAGCCTTGCTCCTGCTTCCTAGAAACATTTCTCCTATCGGAGAATAATAAATTATCTTATTGCTCAGCACAGATACCCGTCCCAGATCAGCGTTATGGAAACACAGATCAGGACATTTCTGGTGGTAATCCTGGTAATCTAGTCTATTTCCACTGCACATTTTTCACTGAGCTGGTTTGAGGAAAAGTGGAGCACATAAACATCTTGACAGCTCTCCTGAGAGGAAAGCAGAGAGGCTAAAGGAATAAAAGCAGACCCAGTAAAGTGAAAAGAAATATGCCCACGCAGCGTCGGATACAAAACCAGACACTCTCCCTTTAACAAAGGCATTAGACCAACTCCCTGACACAAGTCAATATTATAACAAAATATTACATTATCTGCTCCTCCAGAGGAAAGAAACTAGAACACCAGTGGGAACACTAATATACTCAGGGAATGGACATGATGTGCTTCGCGTGGACGACTTCATTACCGGTCAATTAGTAGTTACTGCATTATCTGACAGAGGAACCTTAGAGGGAAAGGGATCTGGGGGGAAATGAGTCAGAATCCAGTATTAATCAGATATTTTCTAAACTGAAACTGATTTTCATGTCAAATCAATCAGAGTGAAAGAGTGCTGATGGAATCACAGCTGGACCACAAAACCAAAACTGGTCTGAGAGCTTTGACGAAATGAGGAAAAACCACAGCAGAGGTGATGAGCTGAGAATATTTACACACAGGGTTTAGTTTATCGAGAGGAAGGGGGGAAAAAAGTTACGTTGTTCAACTGGCTGCGCTTCCAGACCACATGAAGTTTTGGTTACAGCATAACCAAACCCCTTGTTTGCACTTTTACATGACAGACAAACACAAAGTGGAACATTATTGTGAAATGAAGAAAAATTTGGGGATTTTTTTTCCAAATATTGTGCAATAAATATTCTTCTGAAGATAAGCTGGAGTTATCAACCTCAGAAATTTCACTTTTTTCCCCCCTACTTTTAGTTACAAGCCTGATAAAAACTGTAAACTGAGCTAAAAATAACTTTTAATGAGCATCAAACTGTATTCATCACACACGTTTTGATGATACACACGTGAATTTCTACCCTTGTATCCTTAAAGTGACAATGTTACACTACCAGTCAATAACTTTAGTACGTTTTTATAAAATGGTTTATTTGTGCTTAATGCTTCTACATCGTAATTAAAGTGTTAAACGCTGCAGACCTTGAATTAGACATCGCTGCTTCCATTGTTTTGAGACTTTCCCTTCTCTAACAGGGATTCAGAAAAACAGGAGAATAAATTTCAAACACCAGATTTATCAGAGCAGCGACTGACAATATCTCGACGTCCATCACAAAGAGCCGAGGCACAGCCAATCCCGGACTCAAAATACGCTGTTTACTCATTACTTTCTTCACGGTTGGGTTTTGGTGTAAGTACAGTTTGGACCTTAAAACCTTCATTCTTCTTTTTCAACTTCTCCTTGCCGCTAATTGGGTAAAAAATTCAAATGTAACCTGAACCTAAGTAGCAGTAAAAATCCATGCAGTCAATAGATTTTGCTGTCCAGAGGGGATTGTTGGGTCGACCAGACATATACGCTCTAGTCGAAGCTCGACCTTTCCGCTTCTTTGTGGGTGTTTCACCAGACGACGTTTTATTGATCCGTCACCCACCCAGATGGAGGCGACTGGTACCGGTCGAGCATAAATAACATCATATTCAACTCTGCACAGACACAGACGGCTGGCAGGCGTTGAGCATTGATTTGGTTACATCACATGTCCAAAATATCGCTTTGCTCCGTCTGTCACGCCTTTTAAATCGCGTCCTGTCAGTCAAAAACAAGCTGCGCTTCTAAACTTCAAAACAAAAATAAAGGTGCTGCAGCTCAGTACAGAGAGGTGGATGAAACATCTGTGGCCTGGTTAAACCTGAACGTAAAATTCTTTAAAACATGTAGACAAAGATAAATGGTAGAGCTTTGAGTTAGAGAATGGATCAGCAGGAATATGATTATCATAATAACATTAAATAACGCTGCGGTTATTATGCTTTCGCTATTTTGTTTGTTTAACATGATTGAATTAAAGATCTGTTGCATCAACCTTCCAGACCTCTCAGGTCTTCTGGTTCTGCTTTTCAGAACCAAACACGAAGGTTTGGTTCTGGTTCTGAGTACCACAAATCTGAAACAAACTTCCAGAAAAGTGCAAAACTGCTGAAACACTGAGTTCCTTTTAAATCAAGGCTAAAAACCCACTTTGATTCCTAGTAGGTGAAATATTGATCATTAAATTTGATGCTTATTTGACAAAATATGTTTATTGCTGTTTCATAATTGATTACGATATTATGTTTCAAGGTGTAAAGAACTTTTAAATTGTCTTGATGATTAAAACTATGCAAATATACTTCACTTAATTGCTATTTTTTTTAAGTGCTAAAAAAAACCCCAAATAATTGTCTAATATTGTAACATGTATTTATTGTCATTTTGTTTATTTTTTCCTTGGAGTTGCACTGAAGACTGAACTACAGTTTTTTACGGTTTATTTCCAATTTCATTGCTTAATATTTAACGTTTTCAGCACTCAGGTTCTTTCCTTTCCAAATACCGTATTCTCCGGACTATAAGTCGCTCCGGAGTATAAGTTGCACCAGCCATAAAATGCGTAATAAAGCAGGAAAAGACTTATATAAGTCGCATTTTTGGGGGAAATTTATTTGATAAAATCCAACACCAAGAACAGACATGTCATCTTGAAAGGCAATAAAAATAGAATAGAGGCAACAACAGGCTGAATAATTGTACGGTATGCTAACGTTACATGACAAACAATGAACTGAGAACGTGCCTGGTATGTTAACATAACATATTAAGAGTTATTCAGATAACTATAGCATAAACAACATGCTAACAAGTTTACCAAACCATCCGTGTCGCTCCAAATCAATAAATCTTCATCTTCGGTGTCGCTTGTAAACAACTCGGCTAACTCCGGACGAGCTTCTATCACACACATTATCAACACAGGCCTAGAGCGCCCTCTGGCGGTTTAGCGTGAAAATAACATGTGATATGATATAATCATTTGTTAATAATTTCACACTTAAGTCGCATCCCCGGCCAAACTATGAAAAAAACTGCGACTTATAGTCTGGACAATACGGTACATAATATTTGTGTTCGAAGTGTTGGAAAGACTGGAGTAGGCCTGTCGCAATAATCAATAAATCAATTAATCGCATGATAAATTATTTCTCTCTTTCTACCAAAAACTGGATGATGAAAGTCTTAAGTTTGGTGTTTTGGTCTCAAGTAGCCCGTATTTTGAAGGACAATGTTGTTTACAAAGTTAATTTTATTTGTTGTTTTTGGAAATTGGGAGGAGAGAGAAGAGAATGACATGCAGCAGATTCCCCGGGACTGGGAATCGAACCCAGGTTGACAAACAAAACCTACGAGTAAACAAAACATAATCTGCAGTTTTATTGTAAAACCGGTTAAAAAATGACTGGATTAGGAATTTCTTAGCCTATTTTTCTTCTCTCAAAAACACAAAAGTTTTATATTTTTTACAAATAATTTATCTAATAATTGATTTTGTCCTGTAATGGATATGATTTCTGATTAAGTTCTCTAGTTTTAGTACTTTCATTAATTGTTCTTCTTTTCCCCTTTTCTACACAGTTTTTATGTTAAATTGCACTTTTTTGCTAAGTTTGTTATAATATCTTGAATCTGTTGATCTAAATAGAGACAGAAACAGATCACACAGTAACTTTCGTTTTTGATAAAACCTGTTTTTTCTTATAGCAAACAAACAAGCCAGATATAACAACTTTGGGCTTCTTCACGATCCGGAGTATTAAATTATGATTACAATTATCATCTGTATTATCTACAGATTTAACTCTAATCTTAATTTAACACCCTGGAACCTGAAGAAGTCCAAACGTATTAAATCAGCTTTTTTATGTTTGGTATGAAAAGAAAAACAGGATTTAGTCGTGCTTTGCTAGTCACAGAGTCGTCCTAAAAAAAGCCACTGCACGATCCTTTTGCTAGTCTTTTCTAAAATACAGGTTTAAACACTGTGTTACGAGCTACAATTCAGTGCAAATTAATGTAAAAAGCGAGTAGAAAAGGGAAAACTAAAGGACAAACCATAAAAGCACAAGTACAGTGAAAACAAGCAGAAATCATTTCTAATAAAATAAGAAATTTTCATTCTTGAATCAATACGCTGTGATAAAAATTAAGCTGAGTGTTGCGGCACTAAACCAGCTAAGGGAAAATGTCTTAACATACGGCTGACTAAATTAACACCAATTTAACTCTACTGTTAAAATTATATGTATAAATACATCCTAAAGTTAGTGATGTCACGTGATGTGCCGAGGCTTCGAGGCGTGTGTCGAGTAATGGAGGGGGCGTTTCCGTAAAGCGCGTATGGAAGCTTGCTTCATTTAGGGGAGGAGCCGAAAACAATGACGTCCGAAGCCTCGCTGCCGGGCTGTACCACGTGACTGCTTCGGGAAGCGGCTCAGATTTTGGTGCGGGGTTTGACAGCTTTATAAACCCTACAGGCTCCATTCAAAATGTGGGTTGTTGTAGGCGAGTTGCGGTCAGTTGAGAGAGTGGATAGAGTTTTGATAGTTTGGATAGCAGAGTTTGGATAGTGGCTATTTAGTTTGAGACAGTTAGTTTGGTGTTTGGAGAGTTTAGGAGAGAGATAGATAGATAGGAGATTTAGGAGCGTGAGGACAGGATAGGAGTAGGATGGAGCCGGCGAGAAAGAGGAGGATTTCCCCTATGTGGGAACATTTCGATTTGATAAATGAACTGAAAATAGTTTGCCCACTGTAGGTGTAAAACAATGAGTAGAAAAGATTTATTTGACATGGACTTTGCACATTATTAGCATCGCTACAAATGCACCAGAATTACCCAAAAGGAGGCTTTTTAAAATCTGCCAGCCTAGGAAAGAAAAAAAAATATCAATAAAGAGTGCCAAATGGAAACATTTCCAAAGAGCCAAATTGCCGTTTTTGTAAGCAAGGTAAAAATGTTGGGATCATTTTATCAGGCAGCTGACCAACAGTTTGCTGCTCGTCCTCTACAAATGGAGGAAACTTTGGTCATGTCGGAAATTTCAGCAGTTTTGAAATCCCAACGTCTCGTTCTGGCTCGGTAATCAGTCCCTATTATCTACTTGGGAAACATGAAAGAAAACTCTGCTGCAAAATCAAAGTGAACTACATCAGCCAAGTCAGAGCAATTGACTAAATTCCAATAAAAATAATTAAATTAAATTAAATTTTGTATATTTTAAATCTTTACTGAGATCGGACAGAAACTGACCAAAGTTCACCACCCTGCAGCCTTCTCGTCTCTTTTTCTCTCTCTGTTAGTCTCTCTACACCCATCTGACCCCGATGAAACCTCCGGAGTCTTTTTTCCGGATGACTTCCTCTTAATCAATCTCCATGCTTCTCCAAGTCAACCGTGTAACTAGAAACCTCAAAGCATCAACACAGGTTGAAAGAGGAGAAGGAATGGAGGGAGGGAGGAGATTAGAGAAGCAAATAAAGACGGAAACAAAACATGCATAGAATGACGCATGTGACCAGAGCTACACTTTAATATCTTTCCCTGACTTTTATGCACAATCCTAAGAACGATGATTCAGACTTTCAATATTTTCTAAGTAGTCATTGTTGCTACTAGAGCTGCAGGATATCAGGAAAATATTTAAATGTATTAATATTCCTAAAAAAATTGAGAGGACTGTATTGATTACAATCTACTCTCTTCTTCTTCTGTTTTTTTATGGCGATGACACAATGTTTTCACCATTCTCTGCGAACATTAGCCACTCAGCTACTAACATTGGCTCAAATGTATCCTCAAAATGCAGAGCTATAAATCCCTGAATATACGCTCCAATGAACGCAGCATTATTGCGACCCAAGCCGCATTTTGCGGCTGCAGTACTCTACACACTGATGTTGCAATTCAATACGCTGTGCAGCTAAAGGTTCAACTTTCCAGAATTATTTATGCTTTATGTGTAGCTACAGTGGACAGACCTTGTGAAAGAAAGGAAGGAAGGAAAGAGTGAAGGAGGGACAGTAGGAAGGAAGAGAACCAAGGAAACACTGAAATAAAGGAAGTAATAGAAAGAATAATAAGAAAAATTAAAGGAAGGGAAGAAGGAAATATGGAAGAAATTAACATAGAAATGATAAGAAAGGACAACATTAAGGCAACAGAACAGAGGAGACCGATTAGACATACTACTGTTTCTCTGTATATAAAATTCAACAAAATTTGCTGAGTAAAAACTTTGCATATCATCTAGAAAAGAAGGAACGAGACACGCTGGAGCTCAACTTTGTCCAGTCACTACAAAGTTTGACTGTCCAGAAGAAACGCCAACACAGATCACAATCAGTGATCCAACTCGTTCCGCAGGTCAGACAGAGGAAGTAAAGATCAAGGATGAGGGCAATAACAGACCTTTGTTACCAAGACGAGAACAGCACTTCTTTTCCCAAGACTGACTCAATAAATGAAGCTTAAAAGTCCAAGAAATTCAGAATAACAGCAGCAGAAGCCAACAAATAAACACCTGACTGTTTACTCTGATGTTTGAGATAAAACACTGACACCGAACAATCTGTAAACCGAAACCAGAGGAAAACTATCTTCTTCCTGTTTGCTGTATCTGATGACAGACAACAAAATCACGCTGCATTTTCCAGTGTCGCAGGGTTTCTGCAGGTTTCAGCAACTCAAATTTTAGACGTTTTAAGAATTTTCTCAAGACCCTAATGAATGGGATTTAAATCAAGACATAAATGTACAGAAGAAAAACTGCATATTTAATATAGTCGTCCACACTGTTTAGCACAGAATGAATGTTGCCATCGTTGGCAACAGAAGTGAGCTAGCGGCAAAGTCGAACGCTGTCCAGCCAACTGTCCAGTGATAATTTACACTTACCAATGATAGGGGCCAAAACGATAGCTAGCAAGGGTTTATTAGCAGCTAGTTGGCGTTAGCCTCAACCGCCTCGAGTCAGAACGCGAAGCAGATGTTTGTGTGTGACTCAAGATTTTGCCTGACAGAAAAGTCCCACATGAAAAATAACCTACACAGAATAAAAAAGATTAAACAGTGCTGCCATGACGAAATTTAGGGCCTGCGATTAGCCAATTTCCATATTTCACAAATTTAAGACTTGTTAAGGCATTCATTACAAACAGACCAATTTAAGGCTTTTTAAGGTCGCTGTTTTAGATACATGGATTTAAGACCCAGATCACGCTGCAGCAGCCTGAATGTTTCTTACCAGGTTTGATGCAGAAGCTTCAGCGAATGACAGACCTCTGGGGATGATGAGTATGTGGTCCTGTTCTTTACTCACTCGGCCCTAAAAGGGGAAACGAGGAGGTCAAATGTTTGTCTTTTTTTGAAGAAATGTCAACTTAAAGAAAGAACAGTACATGTGAATTCCTCTAAAATCACCTGCTAATTTCCTTTTTTTGTGTTCCTTCGGATAAGCTGCTCTGAAATGAGTAACTGCTAGCTAAGAGCGCTCATGTGTTTTTGTTCAGATGTTTTCAAGGAACATGCAGTTCACAGATTTTTCTTCCAATTAAACACCAGAAATAAAAATACTGGGGTTTTAGCATGATTTACAGATTTGAGAAATAGCCAGGAGTTTTCATTTCCAGCTATATTTGGTGGTATATTTGTAAGCATTAAATCACTGAGGCTTTATTTATCTGTGGGCATATCAGTCACTTATTCAGACCTTGGTAAAAATGAGTAAAAAACCTGAAAATCACTAAATATTTTAGTGCGTTACCATAATCTTTAAGTTAAAAATGTGAAATAAAAAAAATTCAGAACAATAATTCAATTGGGGAAAAGATCTCATGTTAGAAATAATTGTTGGTGGCCACCAACAATAGCTTCTCCACAAATCTTACTACATAAATGGGACATTTTTTTATTTTTATTTATGCTGTATGTTTTTCCCTGACCTACAGAGTTAATGTGACAGTAGCTGCATCACATTGCAATAAGAAATACAATTAAATTCGCAGGTCAGTTTTGTTAAAAAAAAAAAACAACTAATATTTTTAACATGTATTTCTTCCCCCACTGATTAAACATACTCAAATAAAAGCTGTTTATTTCCACTGAGAGATTCTGCTACTCCTATGAGAGATGTATTTCTTTCTCGTCTTCACCGCATGCGGCAGGCGCTGTGGTGTGTTTTTTTTTTTTTTACTCACTGTGATGTAGGAGTTGGCAAAGTGGGCCCAGCTGAACAGGTCCACCAGTCTGTAGAGGCTGGCCAGTTTACAGCGCGTCAGCTTCTCGCCTTTCACCATGGAGGCGAACTCCACCCCGAACAAGTCATTGATGGGAGTCACCATTCCCAGACCTAAATGAGCACAGTTGAATCAGAGGGAGAAAAAAAAAAAAAAAAACCCCAGAAAAGGCAGGTAATACATGCTGTTTGTACGGATGAGGAGGTTTTAGAAAGAAAAATGCACTTCAGTCAGGAACAAACCCTTCTAAACACATCTGGATTTTTATCTCCTGATCCATCTGGCTCGTCGCTGGAACCCTAAATTACTCTGCGATGTTATTCAACCCCGACCCCTCCTCGGCCGTCAGCCTGAGTATCTGTTAAGGAGGATCTGAAATGAACTGCGACATTGCCTTCGACGTCTAATTCGGCATTTAGCTGTGCATTCCTGCGCTCTGACTGGAAACAGACTTCGCATATGGACTCTTGGACAAAACTCGGAGGAGGATCAAAACGCGGTGAAGTATTCCCGGCTCTTCCGGAGTCTGGACGTCTGAGAGCGTTGAAGCCCTTAGGCGTACAAAGTCCGCGTTTGGAGATGGATCCGTTTTCTCTCGATACTGATGCCGTGACATTTTGCTTTTTATCTTTTTCATTTTTATTTTTTGGGGCCAATCCAAAGTGGCTGCTCTGTGGTTGCTCTGATAAAAGTCTTGTGTCTGGTTACCGTGGGTGACGGGCCAGAGCACAACAAGCACTTACTGAGAGGGGAAGTGTTGAAGCCGGCCACCGAGCTGGCCATGAAGAAGTCGGCGATCTGCCGGAGGGCCAGCAGTCCGGTCGGGTTGTTCCCTTTCCGCTGCTGCTCCTGGATCAAACACTCCAGCTCCTCTTTGAAGGCCTGGAGACAAAAAGAGACACGAGCTGAGTGAAACTTGTGTTCTCTCAAATCGATTTTGAACGCCGACACCGCAGTGAAACCGGGCTACAAATTCAACACAATTGGCTACAATTATGAAATTTCCACACATCGTTTTCCATTTTAAAATCCCTTTTTTTAATGGGACTTTGGTCATAAATATGAGCACAAAGAAAGTTCACCAGGATCACATTAAACCAGCCCCATTTCACAATCTGGAGCAATTATTTGTTCAGTTCAATATATTCAAACTCTTTAAACAACTTCTTATTTGGCATTTTTTGCTACCTTTATTTTACATGTAGAAGTAAAAAATAAAACAAAAGTACTTCTCATAATTTGTTCTGTTTTAAAAAGTCCAGTTCAACCTGAATTTTAACTTGCATAAAGTCTCAAAGCAGAAAAGTTGAAGATTTACATGTTTTTTTTAGAATGAGTGTGCATTTTGTGAAAAATGAAACAACGTTAAAATCACATAATATATTAGGCATTATTAGAATTTTGTCCAAATAGTCTGGAAATGTTTTTATTCCACACATTTCCAGACTTGGTAAGTATATATGTGTAGGTGAAACAACATATCCTTTTTTAGACAAGAGCAGCACAGACAGTTTAAAGGCTGATTTCATTTTAATTGCAAGACTGAAAAAAGTGATCAAAGCGCTGCAAGCTCTCCTTCAGACAGTGGCGTATAGAGTGGCAGCGCCGCTAAGCATTGTGGGTGTTACGCTCGCTTATGGGCACGTTATGCCAAACAGGAACAACGCACCCATAGAAACAGTGCTGGTTAGTTATTATTTCATTAATATTTCACAAGATGTTGATTTTACCCATGTCTACATATATGATTAATGACTCCGTTTACTTGAAATTACTGCTATTTTAATTTTAAAATAGCAGTTGTGGATGGGAGGTTTAAAGAAATATTGTAATTTCTTTTTTTCTTTTTACCTATTGGGTCACTTGTTCAGACATGAACATTTTCAAGTTAAAAGTAGGGCAGCAACTAATAATTATTCTAACAACCGATTAATATGATAAAAAAAAAAGTGACACATTGTGCAGCTTCACATTTACCTCTGGAGACTAATGAATTACTAATTTAGTTAATTTGTTTCAATAATCAATTGATTATGATCGATCCGATTAATCGCTCTAAGCATTAATTGTTAAAAATGAAGCTTGTATTCAGAGGTTGCACTGTTTACCTTTCATGTGGGACTTGATGTTTGTCAGTACATGGAGATATTGATAGCATTTCTTTTTTTTTTTTAATTTAAGAAAGTCTGTTTGGTGCAGAGAGCTATAAACTGGAAACACAAAACGACTACATGGACAGGACGGTGAAACACGTGATGGGGGCGGAGCCTGGCAGACCGGATGGCGGTAAAAACTAGAAACATTCAGAAAGAAACCCTGTCAACAGGAGGAGCAGCCAACAGGACGACTGAGCAGGATGTGTTAATCGTAGATTAGAGATCCTCCATGGGTGTCAGTAGGATCAGCATTGGCTGGCCACACTACAAGACGTGTCAGGATTGGCCGAGCGGCTACCTTACTTTTCTACGTTGCGACTGGCTTATGCGCGTGAATGTGCGTGCGTGTCTTTGTTGCTAATCCTCATGTTCAGGCCGCAGTTATCTGCTGAGTTCAGGGATTCCATTTACTGCATTTTGTGTTGACGGCGTCTTATGTAAGAGCAAAAACAAACAGCTGGCTGAACGGCCATTCAGTACGGTCAGATTTTACGTTTCAGAGCAGGTTTTCTGATCATTTTTTATGTATGAAACAATAGAGCAATTATGAGACTTATCGGGAAACACGAAAATCAACGCAAGACCAGACTGTAGAGGCAACAACATAAAACATTGCAGCAGGTATCTGTAGTACGTGACTTTCAGGAAGGTGCAACAGCCTCTGTTTACCTGCTAATGTCATTAAAGCTGTGACCAATGCCAGGGATTACCCAGATGGACCAACACATACAGTCCAGTTAAAGTCTGTCAATCTGTGAGTTTGAGATGTGAGGATTTGGCTTCTCCTCACACACAAGAACAAACTTCTAGTTTTTTTCTGAACTAGTTTTGAAATGTGTTTGTTTTTGGGGTTTTTTAAATTAAAAAATAGAATCTCCAGAGCTCATCGATGTGCAATACTGCGTTCAAACACATTTGGGACGTACATGAAAGTGATTGAGTTTTATCATGTTCATTTCATGTTTCATTCAAAGCCCCTTGGAGTGTTTTTCTGATAAAACCTCAATCTTGGTTTCATCTGACCAAAGCGCACGGTTCACATTAAAGTTCCAGCTGAGGTTAGAAAACTTCACACATTTACATTTGTAACCGTAGATGGATATTCTTCCTAAAATGCCTCCTAAGTCATATTGAAGACCTGATGTCTCCCATGATGCCACTCTTTTTTACTGGATATAAGAGATGGACCCTTGTGTCACATCATATTTGTTCCCTACAGAAACAGAAAATCACGGATAAAAATGTTTTGCTTTGAATGTGTAAGGGATGTGAATAATCCTGACAATTTTTAAAAGGCTGGATTTTAAAAAGACTTCTGACGGAAATTACGCTACTGCAATTCACTACAATATTTTAAGGTTTTATTTGGATAACTCCATCCAGACTCTTCAAACTAAGCTTCATGGTCCAGATCAGCTCCCGATTGTCCATAAATATCATTAAAAACCAAAAAGGTGACTGCAGAGCTTAGGTTGAAAAAGTGCTCTACTGCTGACTTGAGTACATAAAATCAGATTTCTTTTACAGAAAATCACACTTTCCACTTTATTTCACTGCAACTGGAATGTTTTTCACACTTTTTTTTTTTTTTTTTGCCATTTCCTGGTCTGCAGACATAATCTTGGGCAGAAATCACTTTGTTTGAGCTGCTGCTGCTTAATGTTGACTAAATTTGGCTCAACATTTATTGAGGTTTTCACCAGCTGCGCCTCCACCTATCCATTAAAATTCCAGGCTATAATTTGGAAACACCCCAACTACAAAAAAGGTTCCTTGCTGCTACATTTAAGAGTATTTAAGTATGACAAAATGATGAATGGCAATCAAATTACTTAATAATAAGTAGTTCCAACTATCATAAACATTCACAATGGGTATAATGACTTTTATTCACACAAAACGTAGCATGCAAGTACCAAGAGGTATAAATTAAACACTAAAACTGTTGCAGGATGAATAGAGAAGCAGCATTTTAAAAGACTAAACAGAAAAAAGACACTTAATTTCCACATTCTACCCCTTTCACTCATAATAATAAGTAAAGATGAACCAAACAATCCTCAGCTGACAGAAAACGTACAATTTTAAGCTTGATCAATAACATAACCACAAGTGTGAATTAACCAGTCAGAAACTTACAAACCAAGACATCTTTGAGGTTTTCCAAATTTCTTAAAGGCACAGCTGGAGAAAACAGGTCATGACAGTTTTATGTGCCATCACCTCCATGATGGCAACATTAAATATTCATGCCTTCATTTCATCTCACCACTAACGCAACAGATGACATGCTCCCAGTTAGAGCAGCATGCAATTACAGAAACGAGTCTAACCCGTTAATTTCCCCTTTCCTCTGCCCACTCATCCCTCCAGTAGCCTCATGAGAAAGCCCCGTCAGCGTACCGCCAACAGAGACCGCTCTCTGGTTTTATTCTGTGTTTTTGTTAAAAGCAGAGCAGCCCAAGCGTGAGGGGACACATGCAGTCCACATATCACTGCTGGTCCTGAACACCAGCCAGACATTCCTTTGTCCCTGGTGGTGAGGTTGCCTTAGTAGCCCGGCTGGTTGCGAATGCAGCTTTTGTTGCTTAGTGAGAGTTTAGGAAACAATTTTGCCAGCAGAACTTAAAATGTTTGCACTGTGACTCGACAAAAAAAGGTGTTTGTGTACATGAGAGATTTGACTGGTTGATTCTGGAAAGGGGAAACTTCCAACCATTAAGTTGTACACAAGTTTTGTACCACAAGTTGAGCAAGTTGTGATAATTACATGCCAACAACTTGCAATTGACACACAAATACAAGCCTGGTTTGGTGTTTAGGGTGCATTCACACCAGCCCTGCTTAGTCCGCTTTAATCAAACTCTGGTTTGTTTGTCTATAAAGTCCAGTTCGTTTGGGGAGGTGTGAATACCCAATCAGACTCTGATGCGGACCAAAAAAACAAACTATGGTGCGGTTTGAAATCATATGTGGATGCAAGTGCTCCAAAAGCAGGAAGCAGATTATAGCGCAGGGCATTCTGAGAAAATATGACCGGCGCTAACGAGAGAGTCTGGCGGTGGTCAGAAAAATACCAAAGACAAAAGAGAAATCCTACAACTAAAATCCTACAAGCTAAAATATCATGCTGCTCCATTTGTGAAGCTGGAAGTTGCTCTCAGTGTCTTCGTCAGGGATGTTCATGTAGTTTCCTTCAGTGGGTTTTGGTGCATCCAAACCCTTTTTTTAGCTTCAAAGGGTTTGGATCGTTTGACACAGTGCTGTGTGAAAGCGAACCACACCAGCTAAAAATGTAAGAAATGTTGGTCCCCAATTCAACTCTATGTAGTCTACCAGACTAGAAGGTGCAAAAACACCAGAGGATTCTGAGACCAATTTTATTTTTACAGTATTGGGTCTTCAAGAAGAACAGAAGGAAAGATTTTGGTTCTAGTAGCTCACAAAGAATTACCTAAAAATAGGAAGAGGGTTTTGAAAGGAGGAGATGAGCCTGTGGTTCTGGTGAGGTGTCGATGAGCCAATACCAGCTGATGACATGGCAGCTCAGGTAATCATTTGAATTCTGTGCCTCACTGCTCTTCACTTGCATCAGATGCATCAGAAAGATAACTTTGGACCACTGAGCAGCAGCCCAGTCCTTTTTCCAGTTCAACAGAGATGTTTGTGACATCACCTCTGGTTCTGTGAAGGTTTCTTCCACTCAACCTTTCATTAATACGCTTTGATACTCTGAACTGACATTTTGAGTACCTATAAGCCTATAACGACGTCACAGAAATAAGTTCTGCATGACATGAGGCCATGAGATATTAATAGGCTTTTGAAGATATTCTTATTTATGAAGAAACAACTAAACTTTACTATGTGCAAAGTCATAGAGGAAATGCATATTTTTTTGTTTTTTTACACTTTGATACCAAGCTTTTCAAACTTGCATCAGCTTGCAATGACACCAATCAGAAACCACGCGAGGCGCCATGACAACACACATCAAGAACCGTTTAAGCTAGCAGGCATCTGGTTCCTGAAGTGTGCGTGCGCGTTCTCGGAGAGATTACGACAGCGGGGATTAGATTCCTCTCATCAAAACAGATTAATCCAGGAACATAAAGTGGATCGTATAGTTAATAATTCAGAGAATCCCTCCAAACCCCGCCTCTCGACATCGTGTCACTCACACTAACGAACGCACATCTGCAGCAGTGAAAACGACATCACATGTCCGCTGTGATGTTTTGGTAGAAGCCTTTCATCACATCTGCTCCTTTAAAAAGCAAAACCAGGAAGTCAGATAAGAGATGAAGTTACGTCATTACAGCAAACAGAAATAATATCCGTTCCTATGCCAGAGTCAAATTATTGGCCAAAGCACAACAGTAAGCAGGTTTGTTTGCTCCTGTTCAATCTGATCAATAAGGAAATGGATATGCAGCTTTATTGCTAATCTTTTAAAATGAGCGAAGGCATTGAAACTTGGCCATGTTGAAAACTTAAAAGTCGAGTGAAAGAGAAAAACTCAATTTAATATTATTATGTTTTGATGTTCTGCTATTAGTCTTCATTACTTCACTTGATTGGAAACCTTGTGTTGGTCTTGCCTTTGCTTAAATGACAAACAGGTGATAGAGTGGGAATCCCTATTTTTTTAATTCTACAGGTTTTAGTCTGTTCATGTTTTCCTCCAAGTATGACCAAAACAATTGTTTTTTGCATGTTCTCTGCGCTCTCTTGTCCTGCTAATCTCTTTGTTCTTTTCACTGTTGACAGTAAAATTGTTGCACGTCGTTCTTTAGGGAAGAAACTTGTTACTTTTATTAAGTTTCCTGAACTGAAGCCAGTCAGACGTGTCTCTGCTTGCTTCTTCCACGAAGGTTGTGTCACTTTAGATAGCTTCAGCATTACATCACCCATATTTATGTCTTCATGTTGAGTACTGTTATCATAATAACGTGCTAATCCGGGAACCAAACAGCTGGAGAAAACTCCAGTCACGCTGGAACTCCAACGCTTTCTATGGAATCTAATTTTTGTGGTTTTGAAATGGTAGCGTTTTTAAAACAGTGGTATAAAGTGTATTTGGGGATTCAGCGAACCACAGAATGTTTTTCTAAGTCATATCTGAAATATAAAAAAACCCTGCAGCTTTGGAAGGTGAAATGCATAGCTGCAATGTTACAAGACAAGCTACTGGCTGGGGTTTGCAATGCAGCCAATCCAGTAGCTTAATATATTATATTAGTCTTAATATAATATATTATAACTCAATATAATGCTGAAAACACAAATGCTGCTATTGAAAAACACACCCATTTGTATTTATGACACTATTCAGAAGTGTGATTTATATCACTACGCTGTACACAGTAACTGCATTTAATCATATTTTCAAATATATTAATATTTAATGATAATCTCATTGAACAAATGGTGAGGGAAATCATACATACGTAGATATACACACACACAGCAATTCTGACAAACCAAACGGTTTTGGGAGTTTTTACTGTGAAAACAAAAAAAAAATCTAAATTCTTAAGATATTTATTATTCAATTAAATCGTGATAATTTATCCACGTTACAATAAAGACTCACCTTTATTGTAACGTGGGCCTTTTTCCAGACTTATCCAGACCTGGAAAACATCTGAAGCCGACTTTCATTTCATTCTCACTCCTACAAACATGCTTCACAGTTCACCTCCAAGAGCACACTGACCTGAATTTCCATTATCTGACATCCTTAAGAAGCTCTAACAAAGTAAAACGGATAAGGAGGAACGGCAGGCTCCACATGAAAGCACCGAAACAGAAAAGACAAATACGCCTCAGACAAGGACACACACTCCGACTGGGCAAGCAGTCTGAGGGCAGACCGGGCCTGTAATTTCAGACACAGTCTCCCCAGTTATATAAACACAAGGCTGCTTCTTCAGGCCTCCAATGTCACACTGTTAGAAAGTGGAGAGGAGCCGACAAGCAAGCCTGCCAATGGTATCGATCGTCCCCGTTTCATTTCAGAGTCGGTGAAAATGCTCACAGGCTGAAGCTGCTGTGGCTCAGGAATCCGCAACAACTCTCTGTTTTACCAGGAAAGGCAGAAATCACACGGGGGAAGGTGGGATAGATTTATATCGACCTTTAAAATAAAAAAAGTACGTTTGACAAAATGAAGACAACAATCTGATACAAAAAAAAACATACTTCTTCTTCCAGTATAATAATCCTTTCTAAAAATACCACAGTGTCATAGTCTTCACACAAAAGTCTGAAAACATATAAAATGTTCAAATCGCTTCTATTTAAGACACTTATTTGTAATACTGATATAATAATTTTATTTGTTGACTATAACAGCTATGATAATGTTGTCAATTACATTTATTCACAGGGTTTTTTTTATTTTGACAGATTAAAGCAAACATCCAAGACAAACCCAAGCTAACATTGGGAGTGTTTTTCAAGAAAACGTAGTTCAGCCACCAACAGATCCGTCACATCTTCACCTTCTGAACCGTCATTAACTCGACTCCCAAAGGGTCTAATCAAAGCTTATGTCTCTAATCTTTATCTGATCTCTACCAAACACAAAAAAGTTGGCTTTGAACTCAAACTTGACTTTATTCACAGCTTCCAGTTGACCCCTAAAAACAGTGTCAAAGGTCAGTGGTACGTTTAGTACCCTTGAGGGAAGATACGTCTGCAGCTTCCCAATACGCAAAACAACATGACAAATAAAAGCGCTGACGCATATACAACGCATATGCTCTTTGGGAAACCAGAATATAACAAATGATAATGACAAATAATAAAAACAATCCAACAGATGGATCAGATAAGTAAACTACAGCGAAACTCGTCAAAAAACAAATCATTTTCTGCATCTTAAGCTCTACTAAAGGACCGGGGAGACTTTTGACGTTGAAGGAATTGCTCCTCTGTTGGAATTTCAACAGCCTGAAATTCCCAAAGGGAGACCTGACCGCCAAAGCCTGGCTCAGAGGGGAAATGTGGAAATGCTTAAAGAGACCCTTTGCAGTAACTTCAACCACTAAAGTTCTATCAAACTAGACCTTCAGGACTCAACAGAGAAAGCAGGAAAACACAGTGAACAACACTTGGGACATTTCCTTCACACGCGGTGATTCTCATCAGCGAGCATCCAAGTGCCATAAATCATCCGTGGAACATGTGGGGTACCACAGAAACAAGTGCAAATGGGGGGGAAATCACTAAATCACTTTCATTGGACAAAGAACAAACTGCACCGTGAGCTTCGGATGTAAAGACGAAGAAAAGGAATGAGAGAAAGAGAGAGAGAGAGAGAGAAAAGCAGGATGAGCGAGGGTGCTTAAAATAGAAGCAGCATGTGGAGGAACAAGTCCAATTCAATTTCATCTAAATTTAATCTGGTGCTCGTGATGGCTTTTACTCTCCCCAGTCCCAGTTATGGTAAACCCAAGCCACTAAAGACAAACACAGAGAGAGGCTTTCCGTGGAATATAACAAAAACACATTAATACCCTGATTTAGCAACGGTGACATCATAAGTCTCTGCACCAAATAAAGTCTGTTTTTATGAACTCATGCATGAAAATCTTCTGTGTAACAGAACACCATGTAAGAGAGCCTCATAAAAGACCTCCAGGCACATTTCATGATGTGGATGTCATTCAAACCAGATACAATCTGGAGAGACCGTTTTCTGTGACTTTTACCTTAATGATCATATTTAGGAGGAAGTAAGATTAAATATAAGAGGATGATTGCCAGAATATTGATAGTGTGGAGGTGCAGAAGAAGAATGACTTGTTTATCATTTCACAAAGCAAAACAAAAGGGATTAATACATCTAAACTTTATTGCTCAAATATCTTTAAACGTTCCAACGCAAGACGTTATTTCCAGTAGCTTCAACCTGTCCACCTTCCACCATAGAAAGAGGACGTTACCACCAAGAGGTGATAAATTTGCTCCTTCCCATGAGAGACACAAAAAAAGCTAGCCAACTAGCAAGGGTAAATTAGCAGCTAATTAGCAGTAGCCTCAACCGACTCGAGTCACAAGACACAACAAGCTTTTTTGCCTGAAAGAAAAATCCCTAAAAAACCCCAAAACATTTAAATGTCCTGTCATGACACAATTTAAGGCCTGTGAGTAACGTATTTAACCCTGCTGCGGTCTTAGCGCGATGATCAAATGTCACGGCCAGACAGCGGAGAAGCGTCCTGTCGTAAGCTCGTCAGTTCCCGAAACAACAGAAAGGTAAAACTTTGTAAAACTTGTCCCAATGATCCCCATATTTTACGACCATGGGAGGGCTAAGGTCAACTTCCTGTTTAACAATAAATGTAAGATTTTTAAGGCCTTATTTTAGACACACATCTAAGGATGCATGAGCAACCTGATGTTTGACACTTCAAAATGCAATGTATTTGATTGTATATTCATGTGGCAAACAGACCAACACAGAGAGGAGAATCATGGAAAGTGAAATGGTAAATGGACTGAATTAGTATGGCATGTATGACTAGCTTTTCCAGTTATACTTGCCATGGAAAGTGCTGTACGCTGCAGCCGCACTCGTTCATTCACATTCAGGCACGCACGCATTCAAACAGATAAGTAACATAGGTTGAGCGCCTTGCCTAGAGGCACATCGACATGCGGCAGGGAGAGGCTGGAATCAAGGCCCTCAACTTTCCATTTCAGTTCAGATATTCTGCCCACTGAGCCACGATCACCCAAATTCCTTTTGTACAAATAGATATGAGCAGTGTAGTCTATTTTCCTTCAGAAGTCACTAAATTTGTGAATAAAATCCCCCTGTGTGTAATTTAAACAGCCGTTACAGACTATTGGACGGCTTAGACTGTGTCATGTTAATGTGTTGGGATGGCCCAGTCAAAGCCCAAACCAAAACTCAATTAAAAAATTTGTGGCAAAACTGGAAAAATGATGCTCAATTCATTTGTAAAATGAAAATAAATACCAATTTGACTTCACAATTATTCGCAACTCTGTATTGGTCTGTCACCAAAAAATAAAAAATCAATCACTTATATAATGAAGTTTGAAGTTCAGGACTTGTGAATAGTTTTCTAAGGCTCTGTGCGTTTTCTGCAATCAGAGACAGATTTTATTTCACCTTAAACTCCCCGGCAGTTTGAGGCGTTGTTGCTGAACACACAC
Organism: Poeciliopsis retropinna; assembly: GCA_010277075.1. Lineage (NCBI taxonomy): Eukaryota > Metazoa > Chordata > Actinopteri > Cyprinodontiformes > Poeciliidae > Poeciliopsis > Poeciliopsis retropinna. The sequence continues at coordinate 3,374,460 of VMRM01000013.1, forward strand.
TAAATAATTTCCCCAACAAAAACAGCTCAGAGTTTAGTTGCAGCCTTTGATTTCTAAAACGTAAACACAGGTGCAAGCAGGAGAGGAGTGAATGAAGTCATGTGAGTTTATCCAGTCCCGCCTGAGCTGCGAGGCATTGAGCTCAAAATAAAACCCGCCGTCTGATCGGTTGCAACGTGTAATCTGCAACCGCCACCAGAACCATAAAACGACAGCGGAAACAAACAGAGTAAAGGACGGGTGGAAAACGAAAGGAGAGGAAACCCAGCCGATGACGTACTGCCCTTTCTACAAAATAGGAAACATGGAGCAGCAGACATAATGTCCAGCTGGTGTCACACAAGTCATTGTTGTGTCTGAATATTAGAAAAGCCCGTAAATTTCTCGTTGCATCCATAATCATTGGATTCCCTTTTGGTTTCTGAGAGCTGCAGGTTGCAGACCCCTGACCTGAGCTGCCAAGACAAGACAACTGAAAACATAAAAGAAACTAAACGCTTCACACATCACTCATATGAAGGTAACGATGTTTGCAAATCTACACTCAAAGAGACTTATGCTACGTTTACTTCATATCTAAATATGTAGCTGTCAAACATGGCTGTGCTGCGTAGGTTTGGCTTTCATCTCTGTTGCATCTTGAGAAATCTAAGATTCACATAAATCACCAGCTGAGTAGCTCTGCCTAAAACAACAACAACAAAAAAGGCAGAATTATGAATTGAAGTACGCCATTTTTGATAGCAGCACAGTATTTTATGGTGTAATCTAGCCCTTTCTGAGCAGTATACAATTCTTAATTTTGTTTTTTAGATATATATATATTTATTTTGTGTGAATCTCGACACCTCTTGTGTCACCTGAATTTCCCCACCATGGCACAATAAGGACCTTTCTACTCCATTCTGCTACTGATAAAGGACGGAAAAGCCTTTATCAGGCTTTGTTAGACATTTTATTGACGGCCAACCAGACAGATAATCAATAACTTCATAGCAGCGGCCTGCAGCAAACTGTCTGCTCAGGGCGGCGCCCTTGCATGCACCCGGCTGCTTGCTCTGCTGCGTGCCAGGTGCACCAGCAGGGAGTGAGGGTGCTCTTGCCCTTTAAGACTGCGGCGGCAGACAGTGAATGCCAAGAAAACCACACTGAGCATGTGCAGAGAGGCAATTACGTTTTAAAGTCAGAGCAAGAACGGGTAAACACAAACATCCAGTCAGGCCAAAAGTCTTGGGACGACACAGAGGTTTTCCTCCAGATGGACAATAACGCTAAACATTCAACCAGATCTACACTGGAATATATTCATATGCTAGAATGGCCTAGTCAAAGTCCAAATCTAAATTCAACTAATAATTTGTGGTGAGCTTTAACAACTGATGTATAAAGATGATCTCCAATAAAGATGAAAGTTCCCCAATCTGTCGCCATGGAAAATGGAAAAAGGTGAAATGAAAGCGAGAGATATTTCAACTAATTACCTACTTGGAAATACATGCCATGCTTCTCAAGTTTAAATTTTATCAAAACAAAGCGTATAAAGTGTGCAGAAATGTTCAAGGGTTGTGAATACTCTAGCAAGGCACCGCATCTGTGTTTGTGCTTTTTATGACGTGAACTCCACATTCAACGGCAGTTCTTATCTCACAGCCGTAAATCTGTCCCTGGCACTATTCAAAGTACATGACTAGAACTATGCATACAAACACACACACCTTCCACCTCTGTCCCGCTCTAAAGGGTTACGCGCTCTTCAGTGAGAGACGAGCCTTAAGTCAATACCGCAGAGCAAATATCCAAGGATGGTGGGCGTGTTGTAAAATGCCCAAGCACCTGTTCAAAGGGCGCCACACTGAGCAGCATAATGGCCTGCTGTGTTTACGTGAGCCATGTGAACATGTCACAATACACAAGGACCAATGGGCTGACTTCAGAGTGATGGGATGCAAGGATTAAGAAATTCAAAAAGGCAAATGAAAGGGAAGCAGATGTTAAAAGTTCGCCGAACATTTGTCAATTACAACAACAGCCGTAACTCTCTACCCGCAAAACCACAAGTTAGTTTGGAGAACAACGTTACGTCCTAATAATGCCACGCTGGCCTGGTGAAAACCAGCACATTGTTCTACAGAGGGTCTGGACTATTGGCTATTGAGAAACGACCCCTTCCCCGAAGCGTGGACTCTGTTGAAGTCTTACATTTTATCCAATGGCTAACATTTGGTAACACGCTGGTAACTGGTAACATGCCAGTTTGATGATATGAAGCCTGCTTTCTGGAAATTGCTAGCACTGTAAACAACCATCCTCCACTGCGAAGAGAGATGTGCTGAGCTAAACCAGATTGCTGTTAAAGTAAATTCAGTACTTGGAACATGGACTGAACTGGTTTGTTCACATCATGCTAAAACTGCAGGCAGACTACAATTCTAAAACAGCGCAGGAAATCAACATTATCATTCAAAACTTGTGTTCGCTGGTAGAAAATGCCCGCCTGCTGCCTTCTTGCACAATTCCACTTGATTCAAATCTCCCTTCCCTGCTACACCTGGACTTTCTCCCACTTACTTCGATTACCAACCCAATGGGCGAACAGAAGAAGTTGTGAACGATGACATCAACTTTCTGCGCCGTTTTAGAATCGAGGTCTGCCTGTAGTTTTTTAAAATGGCAGTAGAGGAAGTGAACAAAGTCATTCAGTCCATGTCTACCAAGCTTTCAAACACTAAATTAACATTAACTGCCATCTTTATTCGGCTCAGCACGTCTCTCTTAACATTGGAGGACGGTTGCTTACAGCCCAGGCAATTTCCGGTAAGCTTCATAGTGTCAAACTGGCGCATTACAAACATCACAGGCAAACATTAGCGACTGGGTAAAACTTAAAAGTTCAACAGAGTAGACGCCTACAGTAAGCAATCATTTCTCAACAGCTGAGGGTCTTTGCTTCATTCAGAGGGTGAATGAAGCAAAGCCAAGAATATGGGCGTGGTTTTAATCACTCTACACTTCATCAGCATTGAAGAGATATTAGAATCGAGCAGAACTGCGTAGGAAAGCAGTAGCCTGGCTAATGCCACGCCAGAGGCTCAAGAAAGCAACATTTATTGTGTTTGCTCACATTTCCAATCAGAAAGTTAATTAATTATGAGAAAACACGACCAGACTTGAGCAGTCAGAGTTTTGGCAGCGAGCCTGAGCGAGGGCGTGCCGGCTGGTGGTTGCATCGCGGCTTAAGTGAATCACCGACTGCTGTGATTCTGCTGCCAGTGTCTCAACATCAACATGCGCAGTTGCACACAGGCGCAAGTGATGCAGTCGCTGCTGGAATTGATTGAGACATGTCTTGATTAGGGTAGAGTAACCGAACAGAGAGAGAAAACGAGAAGTGATTACTCAAGTATTAGCGGTTGGCGCTAACGGTTTTATTTTCCAACAATTTATAAGTTGCATCTGCCTGCAGTTTGGAGGTTAAACTGGAAAATTAAGTAGGAAAACACTAAAAACATTTAGTTTAGCTTAACTACATTTCACACCCTGTATTTCAGATTGCTCTGAATAGCCTTCAGCCAGCCACGACAGGGCAATTAAATAAATACTTTCACCCTAATGTTTACACCTGGAGGCTAGTACTTGGCTCAGCGCAGGAATTTGAAGCACACAGACATGTGCAGGGCACACAAATCCCACCAAGTAAAACACCTGTGGTAGCCGAAGCATTCCAGCCCATTTCCTTAATAATTAATCACAGTTCCGGTGTGAGCTTCCATGTTTTCCTGCCACTATAAAATTTATGTGGGACCGACATGATGACTAGCAGCTTTTAATGAGCAGGTATCACATTAAAAGTGTTTTTAATCACAGCTTTCTGAACTACATGACGCGAAGCCGTGCATCCGAGGCCTTTCACCCTGCCGGCTTTGGTTGTAAAGCCAAAACAAGGCCGTGGGGGGTCTCACCCAGCAAATAACCACTTAGCTGATGTTGTCCTAATCTCCCAAAAATAAGACATTTGGGTCCAATTTATTGGTGCAACCCTAATATTTGTCTTTGTCTGATCCTATAAAATACATTTCCGCATCTTGACGTAGCCTGGATGGACTTGCTTTGCACTTACTGGGCTTTGTAGAATCTGTGTGACGCGTTTCTTCTGCTCCAGAACGTTAAAATCCTGCCGGAGGTCAGGCGACATGTTTCTGGCTCTGATGTACTCTGGATCGTTGACGTTGACCCGGTCAAAATAGCGCTCCTTGGTGCCCCCGCTGGGCGGCGGAGGAGTGGTCACCACCGCCTGATGGTCGTCCGCACTCATGTCTGCTTCACCTTCGCCGCTTTGCCTATGGCTGCCGCTTCGACCCCTTTACCTGAAAGCCAAAGGGAGGGACAGTTAAGAACATGCTTTCGTTCACCTCAAAGATAACAAGCTATCGGTTCTCTCAGAGCAAAGGAACCGAGGTGAGAAAAGCAGAACTACAACAACGTTGGATGTAAATCCTGCCGTCGGAACGGTTCAGAGATTTGTTTGCTGGGAGTAAAATGCAAAGGAGAAAATGTGCCAGAGTGTATTTTCCTAAGTTCATTTATTTGCTTCTTTATTTCTAGTGCAAAGACTTTATCGCTACGGGGAAATAAGAGTGATCAACAAACTTTTTTCAGGCCCTTGAACCTTTCCATATTTTGTCAAGTTAAAATCTGAACAATCTGTGGAGCTTTTCTGTGATTTTTTTCCAAACTGCTAACAGTACACAAATGTAGTCACCTGTACCATTACTGAGAATGAGCTTCTTTTTTCTTTTGGGGTTCGTCTCGCGTTTGCAGCAGGTTTTTCTCTACACGCTCCTCTATAAAGTCCAGGTTTGAGGAGTGCATGACTGATACTTATGCTGTTTACAGGTTCTTCCATCTATCACCCTGCTGTTTACAAATTAAAGACTTTATCACTGTTTTTAGTGAGTTTTCAGACAAAACAAACAAACGAGTTTTGTCTCATGTCAAGTGTATTAAGATATTTGCCCTAGAAACCAGACCAAAAATACTTTTTCAGATTTTGTTGTTTTGCAGTGCTACAGCCCAGCCCTACCCAGAGTAATGGAAAACTCCAGGCATAGGAGAATCAGATTTAACAGCAAACAAGATAATGACTCGTCTGTCATTGGCAGATGAGACAAACAGCATCGCGCTGTGCGCTCGTCAAACAGGAAGGGACGGTCCCTTTAATCGGCCCTCAGAGAGGTACGTTTCATTGTGTCGATGCCGTGTCTCAACAGTGGAGGTTTTGTTCCACACACACACACACACACACACACACACGTCACCAGTACGTGCAGGTCATTCAGAGGGGAGAACGTGCAGGCCTTGACCAGTTTGGGAGCTGGTTTACTCCCACTGTTCATTCTCAGGTCAGCTGGCATGACAACAAGTTCTCTGCAGGAGGCACGAGTCGCTGCAAGTTAGTTAAAAAAAAAAAAAAAAGAAAGAAAGGCTCTGTAGCTTTGCCAAAAGGAAAATAAAAAGAGAATAGAAAATCTAAAGAAAAAAAAAAAAAAAGGAAAGATCATCCAGGAGTTGATGGCTTCTGTTAGTAATCAGGTAGTGAATTAGGAAGAGGTGGAGCTAAGAAGAACGCTGCCAGATGGTTTGTAGAAGAAGGGAAGCAGGAAAGAATTAAAGAAGCAGATCCCACTGATTTCTCTCCTTAGAAACCCGACATGGTTGCAATTTCGTTCTCGTTCTTCCACAAGGGACTCCTTCTGTGGTTTACAGCCTCACTGATGTAACCTCAGTAGGTGGGAGGAAGGTAAAGGGGGGGTATTTGGTTTGACAAATGCCACTAAGCAGCTCATTCCGGTCAAATGCCACTTATAGAGATGGCCGGGATTAGCCAAGCGACACGTAGCTCAGCTTCGCTCTCAGACAAAATAAACCCTCCCACACGGAGAGACGTCGACTCTACCAAGAAATGTTTTTACAAGACTTTATTTGCAGAACCGATAAGAGTCTGTGATAACATTCAACACATTTATGACCAAATATTTTACCATGACGACTTTGAATCAATCAGTGTTTTGTTGTTTTGCTGCCATTTCGTTCCGTTTAAAGAGATCAGGCAAGAATAAAACTTCAGAACAAAACTGAAGTTTTATATGTGTGGAGGAAAACCGATGATTATCCAAATAACTCAAACCCCCAATGATACAAAGTGGTGACAGCATCATGCTCTGGAGACGCCTTTCTTCAGTAGGGACAGGGAAGCTGCAAAAAGACAACGGATGTTCACCTTCCAGTAGGATGACAACCCAAAACAGCCTGAGACACAACAAAGTAGTTTGAATCAAATCATCTTAAAAGTCTAGTTAAAGTCCAGACCTAGACTGCAACCAAGCAGTATGAATAAGCCTGTTGCAATAATAAATTAATCACTTAATAAATTAAAATGCGGTCAAAACTTTCCGTTCTGATAATTCTGATATTTTCTGGAGGGCAATGTTGTTTACAGATATTTCATTTACAGTTTCGGTGAATGTTGTTTTTATTTCAGTTTTATTTATTATTCTTGGTTGTTGTGTTATTTTGGATAATTAAAACATATTGCAGTTCTGCATTCACTGTTATTTACTAAATTAAAGTTTGCTGGTCTTGCGTCGTTATGCCATTATCAACAATATTTGAAAATGATCTTTAAACAACAATATTATTGTTTATCTCAATAATTTCTGGAACAATTTATCATCCAGCAAAATGTGTTATTGTGACAGGCCAATGTGCAAATGAACTTTCAAGTATTGTCTGCAGGCGCTCTCCATCCAGTCTGACAAAGCTTTAATTATTTTGCAAAGAAGAATGGTCAAAAGTTCAGATGTAATCTTTGTTGGAAACAATAGACCATAAAAGGTGCACCAACAGAAAACTGACTCATAGTCTGAATGTCAATGTAAAACTTCAAAGTTATTCATGAACTTCACAAGTCTGTCAAAATGTGGAACCTTCAGCAGGTGACAAAACTTTTGTTTAGCAAAAAAGAAACCCAGTTAAAACCTTCTGGGTGGACTTGGTGCATACTGACGAAACACACAAATAGAAAAATATCAACCATGCTCTCACTCAGATGTAGAATCTGCACACACAAGGAGCCTTAAGCCACAACTTGTTAAACACCCATTACTTCCTAAGTGGTTTTTACTTCTAAACATAAACTAAGAAAATAGGAAACTTTGTACTTTTTAACCTTCTTCTCCATCTAAGACTGATTTATACCACAGAAATGAATAAAAGACCTCACAAGAAATCCCTCTGTAATTGAAGGCAGCTGGGGAGAAATGAGTTATGTAACCCGATGCAGAATTCATCGTCCTTCCAGCAGTGCTCTGCAAACAGAGGACTCACATGAACTGCATATAATACAGTAAAAACAAGAAAACTGAACCAAAGCAACACAAAAAACACAAACTGAAGTGGGTGATTTAAGACAGTATATCTGGGATTTTTTTTTTATACATTACTGTGCAGTTTTTGATCAGCTGGTGTTATCTTAAGACAAATCAAAGCCAAAAGGGCCAACCCCCCCCTCCCAAAAAAGCCAAAACAACAATAGCAAAAAAAACTTTCTAAGAAGGTAAAAGTAAAATGTATTCAGAATACTTTGTAAAACATCTGACAGGAAAAGCCCAGGCTTGAAATTTGCTGCATGAGTGGGATTCTTGCATGGCTGAATGCAATAGTTGGAGCCTCACCAAAATAAAGTAACATCCCCGACTCACACTCAACTCCCAGCAAAACACACACACACACCCACACACACACACACATGTTTGCATGGCTATCTTTGTGGGGACTTTCCATTGACTTCCATTCTTTTCTACAGCCTAAATTTAACCCTAACCACTACATACCTAACCCTAACCAAAACTCAATTCACACCTTAGTCCTAAATCCAACCCCTGACCCAAAAATAGGTCCCCATAACATAGCATGTGTCAGAAAAATGGTCCCCACAAGGCATTACAAACAAACGCACGCACACACACACGTATAAACTCCACCTCCCAATGTGCCGTTCAATAGATAATTGTATTTCCAAATCCCGGAAATATTGAATGTCTCTGAGTTGAGGTGGAAAGTTCTTTGCTGCATTTTGGTTTTGTTTGTGTTTCCCACACCACCGCAGGTGTTTGGTTCATTTGCACAAAGCACACAAAGACTGTTCTCTCTCCATCAAAATAAACTCAGTAACCCACTGGACGTTACAGACACAACGAACCGTTGACACTGGCGGACTTCGCTGGATGGGAATTGATCTGTACTTCGCAGATGTGCGGCTGATAGATGAGGCAGGCCATGTTTACTGAAGGGCGCTGGAGAGCGACTGGAGCCCCAGGCAAGGTTACCCCCACCTCTCACCCCGTGACCCTCGGTGACCCTTTCTGCTGAACACGCCATGACAGCGATGCAAACAAAACAGGACTTCCGTGTTTATGCCAAACCACAGATGGATTCAAATAAAAAACAGCATGACTGTAATTTCTGTCGTTGGATGAGAATTGAAGGTTTTTCATTACCAGTTTAAACAAAAAACAAGTTTTAATATAAGACAGCTAGGAGTCCTTTTCCTTCATAATTGAGTGTTTCATTAAATTATCCTTTACATAAAAATCAATTATCTATGTCAGATTTAGTCTAGCACCTGACATTCTATCGTGTGAATGTAAATAAAGCTTTTTTGTTTATTTAAAGGATGTGTTTTTACTCCATAAGGTTCTTATTAGCAGCAGAGATGCTTTCTAGTAGGACTATTTACTGGCATTTCATCAAAATCCAGTGTTTGGTATCAAGGAAAATATTAAGCAGCCACCAGCCGGATCCTGCAATGACTTGGTATTTTAGTAAATCTTTCCACTAAACTGCATTGATGGACCAAACAGATGTATGGAAAAAATGGAGAGCCAATGTAACTTTATGCCTTCCTATCCGTAGACGTTGTTTCCATTCGCAGAGGTTACGTAAACTCTGAGGTGACATTAAGACCAGACAACAACACAGATCACATCACATCACAGACACCTTGATGTGGTTGTTGGTCATAACCAGTTACTGCCAAACAACCTCCAAAGATGCACAGGGTTAATAACTAGAGCTAATCTCTCTATTTTCTTGTCAATGTCTATGTGCCTTCACTGCTACTTTAAAAGAAAACCAACTTTTACTTTGTGCAAATGGCCAAACCTGCCTCATGTTTCCTCTTCTCCTTATTGGATAAATATGGCTGAACTGTTAAGAGTCTGATATTTGGAACCAGTGTTTGCATGTCTCTACACAGATGTGCAACACTAGATCAAGAAATACTAATGTCAATTGCACCAATCACTGAACAATTACGCAACACATGCTTCATTTCTTCTGGGAATGTGTTTATGCTGGGATGGAAACAGGGGGGAAAAAAGGCCCTCGTTCTTTGAGTCCTGCACACTCAGTTAAAAACACAAAACAAAACTTGAGGTACTTTGTAGGAAGTATGGCAAAAGATTCACAATATATGAAAATACACAGCTAAGGCAAAATATGTTGTTAAAATAAAGTAGAGCTATCAAAAAGTCAAAACTCAAGCATTGTACACTGCTCAAAAAAATGAAGGGAACACTTAAACAACACAATATAACTCCAAGTAAATCAAACTTCTGTGAAATCAAACTGTCCATCTAGGATGTGTTATTTGAGTGTCCCCTTTATTTTTTTGAGCAGTATACTTTCTGTTGACAGTGACTGGACAGATTCCATCAGGGGCCGAGTGGGGAAACACCTGGATAGTTATTCCTCATCATCAGGGATACATCAGCTGTCATTATCAGGCTTTGCCTCAAGGGGGCAATGTTCTGTGTTACAGGGGCAGCCTGCACAGATCTGGATGACAGTTGCCCCATGCAGACTGAGTCTTCCAGTCTGGATCATCAGTCACTACTTCAGTGCACAGCAATTCATTCAGAGGAACCTTCACTGACGGCCAGATATTATTAACGTTTCACTTTGACTAATGCATTTTACATCCATACATAAACATCCGTTTATTCAACTCTCTGACAAGTACGTTCTGCTTTCCTCAACTCCTGCCAGAGTTTTCTCCACCATGTGGCGCATAGAGAGCTGCCCCTCCTCCACATGTGGCTGTGCACTACCAGTCAGCTGGCTGAAAGATGGCAGACATTTTTTTCCTTTTCCCCGTGATTACAACAAAGGCATATTTCTTCAAATTGAGATATTTATGATTAGCCAGTCACAAACATGGGTGCTTCTGATGTCCAACTCTGCTTCACTTCACATTCTATATACTATTACATTAGAAGCCCGTTCAATTAAACAACAGAGCCGTATCTTGCAGATTCAATTTGCACTGTTAGAAAATCTCACCATGGTGATATCGGGTTCGATGCCCGTTTTCTTCTGTCCTCTCTCTCTAAGCTGTTCTTCACACTCTATGTGACTTTTAGCATTGTTGTCATTTGTGTGTGGTGTGAGCTTTTGCTGCTGTGAGACTCTGACCTACTGGCCAAATATTGCATCAGCATGAAAAATACAACTTAACAACTCTCAGAAAACTATTAGCTAACAATTTCAAACACATTTTGGTTCCACAAAAAACTACATATTGTACTGTAATTAATATGTTTGATTATTGATAAGGCAGCTTAGGCAGTTTTTTTTGTTTCCTAAAACACAAGTAGATGTTAGTTTTACATTCGACTCTAAATACCATAAAACTGAAGTGTTTTTGCTTATAGTTGTCATACACAGTTGTCTTACTCTCACTGCACAATACAGAGGCTTGTTTCAAGGAAATAATTCCTTAATATTGATGAAAAAGTTCTTGTTCAATAGGCAGATAGATTAATTTATAACCTGTGGAAAGTGTCTTGTTATAAGTGTAATAATCTGCCAACAGAACAAGAACTTTTTGAACAATATTAAGAAATTATTTACTTGAAATAAGCCTCTACATCTTGCTGAAAAGTCTCTTGTAAGTAAGTATACTTGAAATAAAATGAAACTAAGATATTTTCACTAGAAACTAGTCCAAAAAAAACTTGGTAAGATTTTGTGTTTTTGTAGTGCGACATCAATCAAACCTGCAAGACGAACGGTGACGTCTTACATTACGACCGTTGGAACATTTTACCCTTTTTAAACAACTTCAATCATTTTTTCATGTTCATTTTTTTTTTTTTTATCTCCCCAGGGTGGTGCAGACAAACTAAACAAAAGCAGAGAAGTTACACCCAGTTGATGCATGGCTGCTTTCAATTTTCCTTCGACATTTCAGCTGACAGAAATAGTCCTGCCCTCAATCTCTATCTGCCTCACACTCCTGTTGTGTGTCTCTCAACCATTGCGCTGTACTGACAGGACAGGATCCAGAAGATACGATCCGCTGACCTAAGACCCGCACACCAGCTATTAACATTCATCGCAAGATAACCGCCTCATCTGGAAGGTTACCGCTGTACAATAAAATCTGCTGCACCTCTTGGTCTGGTGCAACTCATGGGGTTACTTTTTCCTTTTTAAATCAACATCTGTGCTGTTTCTGGCAGTGCTCTAAGAACTGCACAAACAACTAGAATCCATGATGACATTTCAGGTTGCTGCAAAGGCATCAACTAGCACCCTCCGCCTCTCCCTCACCGACACAAACACAACCCTCGTATCTTCAAAGCCGGCCTGCTTGCGTCTCCCTATAAATAGACGAAACCACTCTTTTGGGTTCTGTCATCAGCCGACAGCAACAATGCTGGAAACAAATCTTTTGCTGATTGAATCCACGCAGAAGGCAGGACTGATGTGAACCGAAGCTAATTGAAATTCAAGGGGGAAATAAGGTTGATCTCCCTGCCTAAACATGCCTGCATGATGGATCAAAGCGGGAAAACCGCGAGGAAAGCGAGCGCGCCAAACACTCGAGCTTACGCGATGCGGCGGCGTCAACAAAACGTGACGAAAGTTTGTTTCCTCTGGTGCAATGAAACGTTTGGTTAGGGTTGCAGAGCTGCATCTGGTTCTCATACGAATGTTTCAGTTAAGCTGCGTTCCATCTATTTTCGTTTGCTTTTTTTTGTTTGTTTTAAATGACGACCAAACTCAGTGCAACAGCTCCAGCTTCCTTCCAGACAACCTCCAGAGATACACGTTAGAGATAATAATCAGGGCTAATCTGCACTCACACTCACTGCACTGTGACTGCTAAGAGCGTTTATGGAGCAGGAGTGTTTCTCTCCGAGAGCAACATGGAATTCCCCCCCCAAACTACAACCAGAGGTCTGTTCAAGTCCCCAGCCTGGTAGATGGAGAAATGGCCTTTCTGCAAAATGCAATGGGCATGGAGGAGTGCCGAGTGTGTGATCACAACACAAAAGGAAGTACAAAGGTTAAATCAAGTGCACTGACACAAAAGAGCGATGTTTAAACTCGTAACCCGGAGTCCGACCAACCTTGTGTTCCCCTCTTCTGTCAGTGAATGGGAGAAAGCGGGCAGCAGAGGCTGAAACTCATGTCTCTGTTCTCACTCTGCTGCTGATCCGTGTCTGTACTCCAGATTCCAACGGAGCAGCCGGGACGGACATACGCAAGAAAGAAGGAAGAGCGGGATGACAGAGAGTGAAAGCCGTGTGGTTGATCAGAAAAAAGAAGGGGAAAAAAAATCAAAACTAGTCGTCCAGATTTTTCCCGTTCAGATGCTCTCCGGTGGAGCCGCCGATTCCTCCGGACTCCTGCAGCCTCTGCTCTCTGATGGCTCCGCTGCTCACCGGAGAGAGGAGTATAAACAGCTGTGAGGGTGTGTGAGAGAGGAGGTCTGTGTGTGTGTTTTGTGTGTGGAAAAGAAGCTAAAGGGACCACGTGACGCGGGCTTAATCCCCCGCCCACTGGCCTGGAGGTACACGTACACACACACACACACACACACACACGCACACACACACACCCACACACACACACCCACACAACATATACAGACCAATCAGAGCTCAAGCTCACACACTAATCACCCCTCCTCCTCTGCTGTCTGCTCACCCTCTCTCTCTACTACACTGGTTTTTTTTCCAACACTTTTTTCCCTCTTGATCTATTCCCTCTCTGATTCGTCTCCCGCATTCCACAATCGCTGCTGTCCGTCTCCGTCTTCACATCCCTCACCACACCCCCGCTTGGCCCCTCCACCCCCTCTGGGCAACTGCACTAAAGGTCAGTGTTTACGAGCCGCACAACCTGCTACGGCAGAAGCAACTGGGTGCCTTTTACTGCTGCGTCTCCTTCTCCAAAGCAGGTTTATCCGACTCGCCGATGAACACACATTCAGGACCGCTTGGCTATTCCAAACGAAGTGGCACAGGTTCACGGTCAAAGGTCAAAAACTTTGCGAACATCAGCTTGAAGGTCAGACATCAAATGCACGATTAGCCTGTTGATTTTTGTTAATGTCACGAAATGCCACTTACCCTTACAAGTTACACACAACCCTAAACTTATCAGCTGAAAGCATAGAGGGCCGAAGCAACCATTAATAAAAATAAACATAGTAAAAAAAAAAAAAAAAGAAAAGGTAATCAGACATTTTAAAGTTGATTTTAAGTTGGATTGGTCTGAATCGGGTTTCAAAACAAGCAGTTTTTTTGGTATTAGAATGGAAGAATAAGAGGTTTAAACAAATTATTAGAAGCAGTTGCTAATCATCTGTAAACTATTTAATACTAACCAGGATGGAGTTTTCAGAAATGCAAGGAAATCAGGACTGATTTATATATATATATATGTAAAAAAAACTGTGGCACCATCTCTGATTTTCTTAAGTAAAAACAACACAACTAAGTGCAGCAGAAAACTATGACAGACTGTGAAAAGTCAATCAACTGTGACACAGACTTTCTGATTGTTCAGTAGCATTTTGATGGCTTTCCTGTGTATCCGCTGCATGATTATGCCTCAAAGCACACCACTGTCGATGTAAATGTGTGTCAATATTGACCACCACTAATGGTAGGAAATACAACTGGTTGACTTTTGCTTGCCAACTGTGATAACTGCTAACATAGAATATTAGGGGCAGCTAAAAATATCCTTTCTGTAATAATTTTTGTCTTAAGTTTGTAAGATCCCGATCTACATAGGCCGTTCTCCCACTCACGCACACAGTGTGACATCGCCTCTGCTGTTAATATAAACAATCACTGACTGCCAGTCAGTTAAATATTTAAATAAATATTTAAAACGAGGCTCTAAAATTGGTATCAGTAGGTCAAACCTGCAGAAAAAGGATGAGCTTTAAACCAGACAAGAAATATTATGTGACAAAATGAGACATCAATATGTGCAAAATAATCCTAAAAATTCCAACCAGCGCCTAGACTGAGGTGACAAGATATGATTTTATAGACAAACTACAAACTTTTTCATCAAAATTAGATGAAGAACTTAACCTGTAGAAGTAGCTGAACTCCTCAGCTGTGGAATCGTGCAGCGCCGATCGATCGCCCAGCATGCTGGTGGGACAAACAGTGCATCTGCATTTCCTCTTGTAATAACAGACTGTAACCCAGTTCACAAGTTACATGCGAGCGAGGAGCCAAACAATCGAAACCTGTCAGCAATCTGTCAGCCAAGGCCTGAATTACTGCTTGAAACAGACTCACTGACTCATTCATCTCGACAGCTCTCTGATTTGAACGTCTTTCTCCGACAAACAGTATTTCACGTTTACGTAAAGCTGCACAAAGAAAAGTTCAGTTGTAAGTCTATGAGTCATCAGCGGCCATGTTTAGATAAGTTTACAACTTTTACAGAGCTAATAAAAAGTGCTTGCTCTCCTGCAGATTTCTTCACACCTATTTTAGATTACGAAGACGTGAGAGAAGTATAAAATGGAGTCTTTTTGTTTTGTTTTTTCTCGTTGAGGATAATGACTCTGGAAGAATGGGAGGCAAAAACTTTTATACCATTTATTACATACGGTCAAGTTAATTTGAACAACTTTTTACCCTTGAAAAGTCAATCAACTTAGAGCTGCCTTTTCATATTTACGGGATTCAGTCTAAAAGTTTATCTAAAACCTTAACTGTATGAAAAAAGCAAAAGAATAGAGAAAAAAATTTAGATTGAGGCAAATGATTTTCCACAGCATCTGGAAAGTTCTGGGATTTTCACCTGTTTTTCTTTTGAAAGGATATGTCTACAACTGGGATGTTTACTGAACTAGATATGAATGAAAGTTTGCAAGATGATGCATTAAAAACAACACAAAGCAACAGAGAAAGTAGGAGATGAACAAAGAATTTGCTGAAGCTGTTAGAAAAGCATGATCCATATTCTTTGGCTCACGTTCAAAAAAGACTCACGATATGTGATTTAGCAACTGCTTCCCTGACTAAACTGATACTTAAGCTCCAACTGTCTTGGAAACAATCAGTGCTTTGACGGAATAAACCATCCAACTTATGCAAACGTTTGAGCAGGTGTCGGGTTACAAGCCAAAAGCTTTTTGGCTGACATGCCTTCGGTAATAAATAGCCGCAGTCCATTCTGAACGCATCACCTGATAACTGATAAAGGGTTGTTTTTGTTGTATTCGCCCCCTGCAAGATAAACTGCGTCAACACCGCAGGAGACATACCTCATACTAAGCGGTGAGAACGTGACATTGTTCATGCAAAAGATAAATCACAAGAAGAAGAAGAAGAAGAAAAAGAACAAAGATTGGAGAGCAGTGTTTCTGGAGGTGAGGTTTGCCTCTGATTCAGTTAAAATGGATGAACTCAGTTTTGGGGAGAAAAACTTGTGACAATAACAGAATTTCATCCTGATTTGGTTTTATATGCTGTATGCTGGATTTTGGTTCATTACTTAATGGCATCCTTGGATAATCACCGTGATGTCAGAGGTCTGCGTTTCTGAGTTTCTACACAGCTTGGAAATCTGGAATATGATTTCAGTGTTTAAGTCATAAGTATGAAAAAGGAAAATATCAGCATGAAGCTTTTCTTCCTTTCTTTCTGCTTAACTGGCAACAAGCTCATTTTCGCTAGTTAATTATGTGCAAACGCCAAAGTCAGGGATTCCCTCAGTGTGTTATAAGCCTGGTGGGCAACCAGGCTTTACTGGCCATCCCACCAGGCTGAATTAACATTTTTTAACTCACAAACACGACAGACCGCTGGATGAGTGACTGCCCTGGAACCCCATCACCAGGCTTAGCAGGTTTTCTGGGGGAAACCTTGAATCATTGAAGATATTCTTGCATTCGGGTAAAAAATGGATATTATGGGATCATTGGTTGTTAATAAGCAGAAAGTTCTTCTCTCACTACTGTGCCATCAGGATCTGCTTCACACCTGTTCCTGGAACATTTCTCCCATTGTACTCTCAGGTTGAACGGAGCAGTTGTTTTGACTTATATTTGTCTGGGCAGGTGATTTCATCCGTCACTGAACCTGGTTTTCCAGCCACAGTGTATGGTCCTTGCCATTTAGGAGACCAGGAGACAGAAGTACCAAAACCTTTTCAGTTTGTCTCTCATCTATTGTGTAGGAGACGAGATGGATGGGCTGCAACTTAGAAAGGTTCTGCTCTGTGTGAAAAGACAACATTAAACTGGCTTCTTTTGAGTGATGGCTTCACTTTTCCACACCACACCTCCCAATGTAACATTGGTTTTCTCCTAAAGAAGACCTCCGCTTCAAAAAAAAAAAAAAAAAAAGAAACCTAAACAACAAACTTGTACATCTATTTATATAAAGACATCACACGCTATGCACTGGGTACAGCTAAGCCCAAACTGTAACTTGACCCGACTCCACCTTGCTCGCATAGCTAAACTAAGATGTCAGCCATGCGTTTGCAACGAAGGACCTGCAGAGGTAATAAAAACGACACATTTGCGCACCAACATATTATGAACATGTCTTAATTCCCAACATTTGGGTCCTGCTTTCAATGTAAAGGAAGCAGATTTCTTTGAACGGCGTCACATGAATGCAGAAAAATCAGGAGGGCGACTGCTGGAGGGGCGGCAGACGGTTTGTGTCAATAAACAAGAACTATGAACCAAAGGAACGCCACATGATTGCTTCACTTCTCCATCCAACTTCGACCTCTTCACGGCAAGGAACAATATTCTGCTCAGAGGAATTGCTCACGCAGCTGCTCTATGAAATTAAATTACAAGAAAATCGCAAAGGAAGTAACTGTATTTGTACCCAGCATTTTGACAGGAAGTGCAGCAAATAAAGCATTTTTTTTTTATTTATTTTTTAAAATTAGATTCATTATTTTAAAGTCGAGTCATTTCTGTAGCATATTTTAGCAACAAGGCAGTTCAAAGGGCTTTACATGATGGAAATATAACAAAATAAGCAATGGTAAAGTAAAGAGAAGTAATGGAAAAAAAATGTAAGCGAGACTAAAATTATTTCTGCCCTAATTTAAACAAGTTGTGACTGCTCATGATGGAAATTTTAAAAAATCTAAATGACGTCTTCATATGCAGATTTTATTTTGTTTTCCTATTTGATGAAAATTCTGGAATCATATCAAACTACAGAATTTTTTATTTTTTACTTTGAAAACTTAAACCTTTATTTTCTTCACAAAACGAGTTCAGCGCCGGGACAACTCCGAGACGTCGTCCCTGCGCTCACGTCCTCCTGCTTGAAAACAGCCAGCTTGTCTCTGAACATAAAGTAATTACAGCCCAGCAGGGACCAAAACAACTGCTTTTACTTCAGCTCGACTCATGTGACACAAGGCAGACATGGTCAGACTAATCTCAGCCGCAGTCGGGTTTGTTTGCTGTATACTCTACCATTACTGCTCAACTATTATCATGTCAAATGATTAATGAGGCCTTTGCACACCACAACACTTTCAAATAATACGGTCCAACTGTTGGAAGTCGTTCGCTCCTTGAGCTCTGTGATAAGCTGCGGACAAAAACAGAAAAGCGCGCAGCAGAGAGAAGGGCTGGCCTCTGCGAGGCTGATGGCTTTTTACTGCCAAAGCACCGACAACAGACGGTGTTGCATCAAATGCCAGGCGGTAACACGAGAGGAACGAGGGGGGCATGTGCAGTGACGCCAGAGATTCAGGAATCTATAAACACTGCAGTTCACTTTGAGGATTCTCGGCTACGTGCAAAAAAGAAAAATAAAACAAATAAATAAATTAAATTGCCTCGGCAGACCCCACAGTGAGAAATACGACAGTTGTGGTATATTTTATTAGAGCTTAAAATTTGCTTTGTGAAGGGTCGCGAGTCAAAACAAGCTTGTCTTGACTAATTTTACTTGGGATTTTCTTGTCCCACATAAAGCTACATGTTGGGCCCCAGAATTGCTTGTTCCTGGTGTTCAGCTGAAATGCAACATCACGAGGGAAAAACTTGAACAAATTGATGAAGAGCATAGTAATTTGTCATCTGCGACCTCCAATCTTTACCCTGTGTTTGATTATTTTTGCTTAAAAATTCAAAATTTACCTGCAATAAATGCTAACCTTTACGTCTTTACCAAAGGATCTGTGCTACAGATTCAACAGCACCAATGATCTTTTTTTGTTGAGTGTCACAGTTTTAATCTACAGGGATAAATTAAAGTAGCATTTCTCCAGGTAAAGAGACGGAAACCTTTAAGACTGACACTCCACCATTAATCTGGCTCTTAGCAGCCCATCTAGCTTTCCGTTTGTTCGGGAGGGATCTTAAGTAGTCACTAATCCACATCGGAGTGGTAAAGAGGTATTTAGAGACCAGCTAATGTTTAACGCACCGGGATAGGTTTGCGTTCACCGACCGGCAGAGGAACAATGCGGTCGCTGTTCGAGTAAACGCAGCGAGGATGAGGCCGACCCAAGCACCGCCAGTGTGATTACGAAGGCCTCTCTGTGCCTTAAGGTTCAAGTGCTAATAATAAACTTCTAAAGAATAAGAGGCGGTGGGCGAGTAAGGAAGCAATGCGTCTCCGGGTGTATTTTTACAGAGACTGAATAGGGGCTGGAAGTGACAGTGGGAAGTCGCCACCCAGTTCCCCACCTTGGTCAAATGAGATCTCAGGTCGAAAAAGAAAACTCAAGATTATTTTGCTTTTTCTTCCGCAAACTGCATTTAAATGCAATATACGAGGTGGTAAACTTTTTCAAAGGTAAGAAGAAACAATTTATCCCAATTAAGTTTAAAATTGACAAGATCAAGATGTATAAATAAATCCACTGGTTTAAGAGAAAAGTTTACAGAGTAAAACACAAACGTAGACCAGTTTGTTTTCCTTGAGGGTGAATAGTAATTCTGCCCAGAGGGCATCAGGGCAAACTGCTCTGAATAACCATGGTCTTGCCTACTAATGATGTCTTTAGGTCCCTCCCAGCTCAACCAAATGGACACCCATTACTGATTCTGACAATGCTGCACAGGCGATTTTTATCCTCAACTGACCGATTGAACCAGCAAATAAAAAGAAAATCTTGACTCAAAAATCATGAAAGGACATTAAATAGGGTTCATATAGGTAAATGTTTCAGTTTTGAACCTTAAATACTGACATCTCTGTCAACACACAGAATGAAGATTTTTGCTTAGTTACGACATGGATAAACTAGATGCAGCACATCCATGCTTGAAAGCTTGAAACTGAAAGTAAACCTGCCAACATGACCTACTTTCTGATTAATTTGGCTAATAATCATCTGACTGTTTCAAAGAACTCCTTAAAAATATAACCCAATAAAATGAGACGGTGTCGTAAAGAAAAAAATAGTAACACCCCAGTTGCAGACGGAGCAGAACACTGTGAACTTCAAACTACTATTTAGGGTGAAATACCACTAAGGATACCACTAAATACCACTAAAGATGTGACCGGATTTGATGTTCCTCTAAAATCCTTTTCATGTTCTTACACAACATGTTTTTTTTTTTTTTACAGTGCTACAAAGGCTTAAGTGCTGTACAAAAAAAAATTAAAACTTGGTGATATTCAGGTACACAATAAACAATGCAGCACAAGGCATCTACCACGAGAATATTTCCCAACTTTCAGACTTTATTCTTGTAAGTGATGGCAAAGTGCAGCGGCCTTGCTGCAGCAAGCTGACCAGCAGTGCACAGCATCAAATATTTTTTTAATTGTGCTGCTTTGCATTTCCTGTGCTCCTTTAGTTTCTATATCACAACTGTATATTTTACACGATCTGAATTATTGCAAAAACCTCATTTTTCCCCATTCTTGGACGACAGCATCACACTTTTTTCTTACAAAGCATCTGACGGGGATTGTTACAAGCCTGACTCATTTCCCTCCAGCACTTTTCCTGATCTCTTATTAAAATTATCTGAAATATTTATGATGGCTGATAATACTCTGTCTATAGCAGTAGAAAAGTTGTTTTTACAGCTGGTGTTCTTTCATTCTCACGTTTATCTGCACTTGCGATCGCACTAGAAAGCTCAAAACCGGATCCAAACAGTCCACTGTACCTGCACACGGCAGCGACAGCCAATCAGACGACAGCTTTCACACTCCTTTTCCTAAACGCCAGGGAAACGCAGCGTAAATACTTGGAATAGAGCCATTCATTGCCACAAACTAAGGTTGTCAGGTATTTCCTTTCATATTGCATTATTTCCTTTAATCTGGTAGATTTCTACGATAATCAAACAAATGGCTAAACGGACATCAAAACTGAGCTCAATCAGAAAAAGCAGCAGTGATTAGAAGCACGCAGGGTATCGGGTTGCAGTTATTTGCATGATTACAAGAGGCTGTAGAGGAAATCTAACATGGAAGCCGCTACAATGAAAGTGAGCTTGGAGACAAAAATGACGCTTTGAAGCTTTCCGTCCCACAAGTCCTCTGAATCAAAGCTGTGAGACGCATTTCCACCGCTTTGTACCGGCAGCATGAAATACTCCACGACCAGACCTCAACGAACACCTGGGGCCGTCTGGTCACGTGTGCATAAGCACGGTAACCCAGGCAACCAAACCTTCAGCGTTGGTGAACTCGGTCCAGCATTGGCTTGATTTCTTGTCTACCAATTCGCCTGAAAGGTTCTCGTCGATAACATGTTGAGGCTCGTATTCCTACCAAATGGTGTTCACAAATTAATCCTGTCAAGTAAAAGCAGGATCATGAATTTTAGCCAAAATAATTTTGTTCCTCTTCCTGCGGCAGCCAAGAAAGTTAGCGAGACAGTTAAACACACTGATTTGTCTCTAATTAGAGATTCGCAAACTGAACTAAACTCAGTATTTCTGCTGCTGTGTAAACCTCAAATTCCTAGGAAAGCACATTTCACGACTTTGAATGGGTTTACTTATAAGTCCAACATATTTTTAATCCCTCAAACAGCAGGGAGGTAAAATGAATTTCACATCTTTAGTTGGGTTCTCTCAACTAATTTGGAAAGGGGAAAATAAATTTCATACAAAAATCACACAGCGAAAGCAGGAGTTAATGAAACAGAAAAACAAATGAGACAAGGATGGTAAAAAAAAATCAAAACTTCTTTTAAATCAAAAGAGATAATTAAATGCACACAATTACGTAAAATGATATAAAGACAAACAAAAATGCAATAAAAACACAGATTTCCCTTAAACTAAGAGCTTTTATTAATAAAAAAGTCAGATGGCAAGCAGGACTGAGTTTTGCCCTTCGGTTCGAGATTAAGTAAATAAGATGGTGTCACTTATTTCTGCTTTAATTATTTGTGTTAACAGCACAACATTAAAAAAATAATAATGTATTGAGTTTTATATGCAGGAACAATCTGTTCTGGCTCGTAGTTAGTCACCAACGCTTCACAGAATCCAACTATTTTGTCATGGCGATGAAATTTGTTTATTCTTTTAGGTCATTCTGAGGCTGATGTTTCAGCAATTAGCGACCATTTCAAAATAATCACAAACAAATAAGTCCAGATGAAACAAGAATAAAGCTTCTGCACACAAACATGCAGGAGCCCAAACACACTGCCGGCTGCTGGGGATAATCACCCTGTAATTACAGCTGGTAATGACAGAGTGGCAGACACAGTTGAAAAAGTCCCCGTTTGCTCCAACCACGCAAACAAAAACAGTTCCTGCCCGTGTATCTCAGCTGCTAACTGCCGCCGTATGTCCTCAGAGCCAGACGCCGAGTGACCCGGAACCGGTCCGCGACTCAAATCAAAGCCTCCCCGAAGGATTCTGCGCGCGGACTCCCTGAGGCGTCACAGTCCAGTTCGCCGTGCTCCACTTGAGAAAGACTCTTGTGGTGGCCGCATCAAATTACAATCTTTTGTTCTGCGGTTTTTGTTTGCAATAAAAAGCATAAAGTCCTCTGATGCACAACCGAGTGTCATGCTCCAGGACGGAGAGCTGCGTCTCTGCTCAGCCAAACTCAAACGGCTCTCCTGGTGGTCTAAAAGTACACTCAGTCGTGTCGGAGTGTCTGTGGGTTTTTTTGAAAAACTTCCAAATCAAAACAAAAAAACCTAAAACAAACTTGATCCCAGACACGACGGCGAAAATGTTTGTTTGACCGGATGACAAACTGCTCTAAACAAGGGTGTGCGAGTAAAGCTTCAATTTGAAATTCCTCTGTTTGTCATTTCATTCATACATAATCAACCTTTCACATCAATTGGAGCCGTGTAATCAAGACTGATTCATTGCAAACCAAAACCACGCTTTTGCATTTGAAACCCATTCGTGTAACCACTTTGGATTTAGCAGAGGATCAGGAGGGATGTTGTTTCTGGAAAAACAACATCCCACCTCAAAATCTGTGGCCAGTCTTCAAAAATTGGCAGAACCTCTGCATCTAATCTGACTTGAGTTTGAGATTGTTGGCAAAGAATAAGGGGAAACAAATGTGTAAAGCTGGTCAAGGCGTATCTCAATCGACTTGCAGCTGGAACCGCAGTACAGCGGACCTGGACCTATTCACGGTTCAGTATTCTTTATGAGCATTATTTAAATATCACAAATTTGTGGATAAAAAAAAAAAAATGCAGCCTGGGAAGCTAATCAATGATGTGAGACATGCTATTGGCTGGGATCTGCACAACAGCCAATCCAGGAACACCTTTCACTTTCATTGGTGCCGATTGGCCACTACAGTGGAGATAAGGAAGACTGTTAATGTTAGCTAACGTTATTTATGCACATGAAGGTACATTTGGCGTTTGAACAGCTAAAATAGGCAGTTTTAGAAAAGCTCTCAAGTATTTGCAGATTTTAGCCATTTACAGCTGCCAGACATTTACCCCTGCGAATATCACAATAATCAATAAATCAATTAATCACATAATAAATTAAAACAAACTCAGTATTTTTCATTGACATGATTTGTCATTTCTTTTTTTTCTTTTCTTTTTCCCTCTTTCTACCAAAAACTGGATATCAAATGTTTTTGGTCTGGTGCTTTGGTCTCAACTAGCCCTTATTTTGAAGTACAATTTTGTTTTCAAAGACTTTAAAATTTATTTTATTTGTTGTTTTATTTATTTTGTATATTTAAGATGTCTTCCAGTGTTAAATGATCATTAGAATGGAAAGTCGTCTGATCTTTTAGAATGTGCCCTTGCATTATTATCTTATCATTACTTTAAAATGGTCTCAAAACGATATTATCGTTTATTGCAATAACTTGTGGCACAATTTATAATCAAGGATAATTTGTTATTATGACAGGCCTACTGGGGTCCACTGTAACAGGTGGTACTGAAAGATATTCAAGTATTCTGATCTATTTCATTTTGTTATTGTTGTTTTACAAAGCACTATCATGTGAAATCAGTAAGTCAGAAGCTCATAATCAGGGAGACAAACTGCAATCAGCAGCTCGTATCTATCGTTTCATGACTGCTCTGGGGCGGTGATGCTGAATGAGCCTTTAGATAAAGAAAACTATTCAGAGGCAAAGTCGCCGTCACACAACATCGCTAACAGGCAAAAAGGTTAAGGCCTATGGCAAGAGCCGACACCAGAGCCAGTTTGAGGGAACAAATACACGATGGAAGGAGCAAAAAACGGGTTTGTTCCAAGTCATTATTGCGCTTCAAACGTCACCCGAGTAAATATTTGATCTTTCCTCCGTTCTGCAGAGGATCACAGAGGCGCAATTCATTTACAGTTTATGGTGCTTATCTGGTGGTTCCTGCAAACAGATGTCGTATTATCACTGGTTTCACACACACACACCTTTATGGACTCCGTATTTAACACTCTCCCAACGCTCACCAGCTATTCTCACAATTGATCAGTTTTTACCATTGGTTTCTTCACAATGAAATAAACTATCACCACCATCTCATAATTTTGTAAGAGGCAACACGAACCCTGCCAATACATTTTTCTTAAATTTAGTTGAAAACTTACACTGACCACAGTTAAATGATAAACTGACGTAATTAACCCTTCCAGACCGAACGGATCGCCGGCGATGCAGACAAATTTGCAGTACCGTAATCCCGCCACACCTTGTGAGACACTGCGCTTTCCAGCTGATATCAGGTTATTATGATCATTTCTCTCCCGCTGTAGCAGGGAGTGAAATTAATCTGAGGGCTGTCTTTTAATAGATGGTAAATTACGAAAATAACTCGCTATATATTGAAAGTTCCAGTGGTTATGGGTGAATGGGCAAATAGATTTACTCACAGGACACTTAAAGAACTTTGTACAATTAAAATAAGCACAAAATATCCATGTGGAGATTTGAAACTTAGGACTCAAAGGGTAAAAAGAAGTAGAGGAAGACCAGAGATGGTGATGAAGGTCTTTTATTACTGCAAAGTTAAGCTGTTTGTCGTCGATGGCCTTTTTTTGATTTTTATAATTTTGTCTCCAAATTAGAGGAAATAGCCAAACTTTCATGGCATTGCCAACATTTTCATTAATTGTCAGTTTTCTTAACTCCACCAATTTTTCAAAAATGTTTCCTTGTCGTAGTCCAGTACCAAAGAAAAGTCAACAAACTCACTGTCATCTGGACAAAGCAGGCAGCATTGTGAGGATCATGGTCTTTGATTTCTGCAGTACATTTAACACAAACCAGCATGATTTGCTTTGTCAGAAACTCCAGAAGACACAGGTGGAGGCCTCAACAATCGCCTGGATCTGTGACTACCTGACAAACACACCACAGACCTGTGTGGTCAGGAGCACCACAGGGGACTGGACTCTCACCGTTCCTTTTCACTGAGTACATTTCACTACCGAACTGTACGGTGTGTATGACGACAAGTCAGATTGTCGTCATCTGCAGAAAGACTCGGATGATTCTGCAGTCACAACATTTGATATTAACAAGGTCCCAGGAGATTCCAGGTGATAATGTAGGAGCAACAAAAATATTTTAACATTAATACCAAAGTATATGAAAAACAGGGAACTTCAACAGTTCATGTAGAGTGTAGGAGCTTATTGTCTCTTTTGTTAACCAAATACATTATGTAGATCCAGTCTGGCTTTTGCCAAGATGAAAAAAAATCTAATTAGGAAACAATTATAAATCAGTCCTAATGTCAAATGGAGGTGGGAAAGCTACACGACTTGTCTGTGGTCAGAAAAAGAGACAAAACAGTGAAGTGTGTCACCCATGAAGATGTGTGTGTGGGTGTGTGTGTGAGCCATGTGTCTCGGGACTATCCATTACACAATCCGGGGAAACAGACGGATATGGTATGTCAGAGTTTGTGTCTGGATGAGATCATTATGCATGAAACAGAACTACAGTCCCATTTCTGCACACATATGAAGGCACAAACAACCGGACGCTCACAACGAGTTTCCATGGAAACTCCAAACAAACAGTGCGGCGTTCGAGCAGCGACCCCACCCCATCAGAAAAGAGAGAAGGAGAAGCAGAACCAGGAATAAAACGTAGAAAGTGAGAATGCAGATGAAAGCAGCAGTGAAACCAGATGGGATTGTGTTGCTGAATGTGCCTCAGCTTCGTCCTACGGAGTTTTTCAGACACTTGGGGGGGGGAAAAAAACAACAAAAAAACTTTTTTTATCTTACATCCATCCTTATATTTTATAACTTCAAAGCTTTCTGTGAAAGCGTACGCTTTTGTTTAAACCAAGTGGAAAGTCTTCATTTCACAAGAAGGGCAAGAAATTATTAAACTTCCTCATCCCACCAGAATCGCTCTGATGTTATTCCACCTCGCAGGTCGAAGACAGAGCACACACACACACACACACACACACACACACACACACACAGAGAGAACCGCTCATGAGCCGCCCTCCCAACAGACCGCTTCTTCCAAGTTTGTAGTCCAGGAACAGACAAGGGAGCACTTTAACAATGGAGGCACAGCTTTGTATCAAGGCCGGTTATTGAGGGTTAGCGACTTCTCAGTTCAATCAAGGTTAAAGACGCCCACATCCGCAGATTTAAAAAAATAAAAAAGGCACCGATGTTTAGATGTGGTGATGGATGAAAAAGAACCTTTGCCCACTTGGACTTTGGCCATTTTGTCAACATCAAATGTGCCTTTGCTGTTCCCAGAGAAACGTCAGCTGTGAGAAACAAATGTCACTGTAAAGCAGCACAAATTTTCTAGAATAAAGACGACAGATTTACAGTAAAAATATGTTTTAGACACTCTGTAGAGACTTTATTTTAAGGTTATTTCTGGTCCATTAATCAATCATCTATGAGAAATATAGAAAAGGTTAGTCTTTTTCAGCCATTTTTAACCAAAGCAAAGGTCTTTAAAGACATGTTTAACTCAGAGTTAAGGTAGACTGAGACAATGATAACCAAAACATTTCTCCCCCCAAAATCTAATCTAATATTTTCTGCCTTTAATTTTAAACTTGGTCAGCTGTGCAGTTTCACTACTGGGTACAAAACTTTTACAAGTACAATTTCTGCACACTTGGGTCCCTCCTCCAAATGTGCTTACAGCTGCATACATTTTTAAAATTTATAAACAAAGAAAAAGGAAATGAAGATGTACTTCCACCTCACCAATTCTAGGTTATATTTCTATCCCAGTAATCTGTCTTTAGTCGTGTTGTTTGTTCGTAAAATAGCTAAAAGCCCTGGAATATGTTCCTGTCATCAAAATGTGCCTGTAATTTTCCTGAGTTTTTATTTCCATAATCATTTCTTGTTTATGTATTAACTTTAACTTTGCCAGGGGAAAAAATAAAAGCAGCCACACAGCATAATGCTCCCACTATCGTGCTTGATGATGTGACTTTCTTCTCCTTTTCAGTGCGACCTTAAGAGGGAGAGGGAGAGCTCAGCTCAGCGTTATTATTTTACAGCATCACAGTCTGAAACTGGAATGAAAATAAGTTAGTTTTTTTAGTCCAAATTAGTAACATTCACCGATTTCTATTAAGTAAAGCCAAGGCAACATTTGGCCTTGGAGCATTTACATGTTTCTTTAATGTTTCCAAAAAGGTTTAGGTGATTCATTTGTGTATTTGAATGTGAACGTAGTAAAAAAAAAAAAAAAAAAAAAAAAAAAAAAACAAACAGTGGGATTAATTGTGAGTGGTTGTGTTTGATTGTCAGAGTTGTAAACAAAAATACCCCTTAGTGCGTGTTTGCTGCTTGCTGGATTTTTACCAACGAATGTAAAGTACAGATATTCTAAGTCCTAACAGTGATCTGCATCGGTCTATATTATGAAAAGTCCTTGTAAATCATATTTTCAAGCAAATCTGCATTAAAGTCCACATGCAGTGTTTTTATCAGCCACTGTCGCATGCTGTGACCTCTGCCCATCACATCTCAGTGATCCATAACAAGCTGTCTGAGGGGAACAGAAAAAAAGAAAAGAGCCTCTGGAAGGGAGAGTTTGTCTGATCCAGTTAGTCCCTCCGTGTTTCCGGGGCTGTCAGACTCGAGCCTCTGGGGTTCCGACACAAATTCATACAAAACAGCCATCACAGAAAAGGAAGTGTCAGAAAAGGGTGCAGATGGGATTCAAAAGGTCAGGAGTCTTGGAGAGCTGGCCTTGGGGGAGAGAGAGCTGTTCTTCATCTTCTTACCAGCTGATACACTGTTCTCTAGTGTGAAACTAAAAGCTGAAGTAACTACAGTTCATCATCAAGCTGATGTATTAACTCAAAAATGTCAAACTGAGCGAACTCAAACATGAACAATCTTTCAGGGCACAGCTCAATTTGGTCTTTCACCTGAAATAACACAAAAATAAAAGAACTGAGGACAAGTTTAAAGTTTATTCACTTTTCACGTATGTTACCACGTTTACCTTGAGTCACGTTAAAGATCTGTGGCTCTTAAGCTTGCAGTTTGGGTAATCATTGCTGTTCCATCGTTTTAGATTTTTAAAATTTTTTTTTAATCTGTGCCTCCTTGTCGCTGTGATTTTCTGGCTCCCCACATGTGTAGCCTGCAGTGCTTCAATGCATCTCCCTCCTTCTCTTACAGTCACAGAGTCTTGTGTTTATGTGTGCTAGAAAGGCCACTTCCTGTCGGGATGTGTGGTCCGGCAGGGGAGCAGCGGATCATGACCAGAAGTCACAAGTTTCTGCTGGAATCGGACCATTTCAGGGTTTGTTTGCGAGGTAATGCGAGTCCACTGGCGCTGCGTGATGCATTAAAGTGTCCGTGTCGTCTGAGAAACGATACGTACCACACGGTCAATAAATTCAGTGTTTGTGTCTGTAGCTTAAACTTTAGTGGTCAAAACAAATTCCCAACATCAGGCCTCCAAAACTCTTCATCCACTCCACGTCTTCAGCCTCATTTCTACTCCCCGATATTTCCAGGCCTTCAGCTTGCTAAAAGAAACATTGTTCACAGTTTCCAATGGTGAAAACAAGAATTAACTTGTAAAGTAAGGAAAATTGCAACCTCCCTACTATCACATGAGGCCTCAAGCCTTTTCATATGATGTTTTTATAGTTTTACAATTTTGTTTCTAGGGCGCAGAAAACAGAACAGCTGGACAACAAGACATCAGATTCTGATATCGTAGCTGCAAAACAATAAAAAATATGTTAAAAAAACTGTAACCATGAACATAAAATATGCATAATTGACCTGAGTGAAGTTGGCCTCCCCACCCTCTTCAAATCAGACAAAAATGGCGTCAAACGTCAAATTTTTTGTTTGTGCTGCTTTGGCTTTGAAGATATTTATGAAATTTAAAGGTCAAAAGGTCAACCACCCCTCCCCCACACACTTTTACAAAATCAAAATGACCTTTAAAATGTCATTAGGATCTTTAAAGCCAAAGCAACACGAACAGAAATCTGGCAGGTTGACCTTTAATGACCTCTGGAAACATTTTTTTAATATCTTTAAAATGACAGCAGCATATCTTTCTCCTTAGCTTTCTTCTCCAGTCCTTTCAGGACAAAAGCTAGCTAGTTACTGGTAGTTACTGGTAAGTACTATTAGCCTCAACTGCCACGAGACACAGAATGCTACGAAGACGACTCAAACTTTTGCCTGGCAGAAGTCCTGCTAGAAAACAAAACTACATGTATGGGAAAATACGAGATTAGTTGTGACAAAAATTTAAAGACCTATGATTAACAAATTTAAGACCAACATGCATTTTTAAAATGAATGAAGACATTTTAAGGCTCCAATTTCAATTTAAGACTTTTTAATGATGCGTACACTCAAGTATTATTACCATTTTTCCAGGTACGGTGAATGATCTCAGAGTTTATCAAAACTATGAATGAAGTTCAAACGAGTAGATCCATTTGTTTCCCTTAAAATCTATTCCCAGTGGCATTTCCATAAATACAACAACCTGCACAAACTACAATCTGTCTTTATCAGGAAGAGCTTGAAGGATGTCAAAGGAAAAGCTGTGTTTTTCTTTTGGACTCTTATTGTTCCTGACGCACCGTGTGGTACATGACTCACAGTGAAGACCAAAACCAAATGATGCAACCAGGAAGGAAAACTTTGAATCAAGGATGAACCTTGTAACATCCGCCACAGCTGTGTTCGGAGGGGACCTTCCCGTCATTTCCCAACAAAATACAAAGAAATGTGTTGCTTTCAAAGGAACTGGCTCTATGAAGGACACTTAGAAAACTGCACTGTTGGTTAAAAAAACATAAAAAACAAAACATGGTAACACTTTATTTGAATATGAATTAAGTACATTCCAGTGTTTCAGGAGGCTTTCAATGCCAAAAACGGTCATTTCCAGCTATGAACTGCATCATTGGCCCTCTCCAGACTTGTTGCTGTGCACTTCTTTCAGCTGGCTGAAAGAAGGCCAGCTTCATGCACATCAATTTCCTTCATGCACATCAATTCAGTTGTTTGAATGTTTTCCAGAAATGGAAAACATGCAGACTCATGGCATTCAAACACTAACAGCAATACCTATCATTCTTACTAAAGGAGGCTTGACTGCAGGCTAGTTACCCCAGCAGCTAGCATGACTCATTAATCAGCTAAAATGACCTTGCTATACAACATTCTGCACAATCAGCAAGTTTAGCCTGTTCAGAATTAAACAAACTACTTCTAAATTTAGCAGATGTTTATCAGGCTGACAGGAAAATTCAAATGGCAATAAATAAATGGCATGAGTGTCAAAAACAAACACAGTGTAACCACACTATTTTACTGAATGCAAAAATCTCCAGCTGACCTGTGTCCTCGTGCACAGTGTAAAGGTGTTAGTTTAGTTTCAGAAAAAGGTGTTCAGCTCATTCTTAAAATCCTCGGTTGGCCTCGGTGCGTCTCAAGATATCACTGAGTTCAAAGCTTAGCTGCTGCAGCAGCTGGAGGTTTGCCAGCCCGTTTGTGCTTACTCGCCTCATTGGGGCAGCTTTTCCGTCTTGGCATCTCGACGCGAGAATCTGTACGTTCCACATGGTGGATTCACAGGATGCCTGCCTGGCCACCGCATGTGTCACTGTCAGTTTAAAGTCAGAAAGCATACCGTTACAGCTGAAGACGGCTCTAATAACGCCGCAGCTAATGGGGCGGCGGGGAGAGAGCCTTAAAAAGGCAGAACAAGAGCAACAAAACAGCAGGAAAGACAGGATTACACGATGGATGGCAGATCATAAAAAACGAAGGATTATCTCTAAAGCCTTCAGACTTAGACGTCTGATCGATTTCCTGCAAGGATGAGGATTACTTAGATGTTTATTTGGAAAAAAAGAAAAACGCGTCCGCTAATGGCTACCTGGAATTTTTCACTGTGAATCGACATGAACAAACTTAGATTTCTTGTCCTGAAATGAAACCTCAACCTCCACCTCAGGGCTACGACACGTCATCTTTACAGACAAAAGATCGATCGTATCCATATAAGCTTATGAATGCAGCAGATTTAAAACAAATCTGGAAAAATCATCATTTTACAATAGCGAGACAGAAGTTTGTGTTTTTTCCACTAATGTGCTACGGAGGAAATAATTTGCGTTCATTTTTTAAAGAGTTGACATATTCCTTCCAATTTAGTTGATTTCAGGACACGAAAAACATTCGCTTGATGCACCAACAGATCTGCCACTGTCAGCAAGAGTACCTATGGCTCCAGAGACGAATCCTTCAATAAATGACCTCCACCTTTTTGTAAGTACAAGGCGGCCACATTTGTGTAATTGAAACAACCATCATGAAAGAGAGCGATATTTTGGCCACCAAACCCGTGTCTCCCACCATCGCCTTAACTGGGAGGGCGGGATGGACGATAGGGCGAAAACGTGACCTTAAACAACCGGGCCTTGATATAAATCGGCGTTATTAAATTGGAATTTCACTATCTGATTTACTTCAAAGCCCACTGCTGTCTTGGAAACGACTTTCGATCAGAGAATCTGACTCAAGTTTCAAGTCAATTATCCACCAATTTGTCATACAGGCTGAAAGCGGCAAGGATCACCTCAAGGCTACACGCTGCGGAGTAAGTCTGAAACAAACAAACAAAAAAAATCAAGCACAGGAAAGCAGGCTGGTATGTGAGCCTCCCGTCTCCTGCAGTGAAAGAGATTGTGTAGATGTATTTTATTAGCTTAGCACAGCGATACCACAGCTATGCGCCATGACATTCCCCCAAATCCTTTCATTCCCGCTCTCTGAGGTAATGGTCCTTCATCTGACAGCAGGACATTAACTCCTTTACCTCCTTCTGCCACGTCCTTTAATTCTCCTCATGGGTTATCTTTGTTTATGACACCAAGAAATGTACAGATAGAAAGGAGGTTGGTATCAGACACTGGGCTGTTAGAATATCATCTCCGGGAAGAAGAATGGGCTGGGAGGTACTGGCTGTCTACTGGAGCGAGCAGGCCTGACACTTCAGCTCAGGGATGGACATTTATCGTATCAATTATCATTTATTGTGATAAGAATTTTGATGTATCCTCACAATGAATCCAACTGATGTTTGAAACCCCCCAAACATGTCCATGTTGTCAGGATAATTTGCTTTACCGTTTTCTCCACTGTTTGTTCAACGAAAGTATCAATCAATGTGAAAACATTTGAAAACACGATTAAATGAAGTTGGTGTGTGCAGTTTAGTGACAACAATCAAATTTCTTTATGAGGCTGG
The DNA here is from genome assembly GCA_010277075.1 of Poeciliopsis retropinna. NCBI lineage: Eukaryota > Metazoa > Chordata > Actinopteri > Cyprinodontiformes > Poeciliidae > Poeciliopsis > Poeciliopsis retropinna. The sequence continues at coordinate 3,407,003 of VMRM01000013.1, forward strand.
TGACCTAAAGAAGCATGTTACAAATGGGAATGTTTTCCAAGAGCAGGATTTTGGTGCGTTCACATCCATCGGGTTTCGCACATCTGGTTTACATTCGAAGTCTATATACTTGGAGGCGCGTTAAGGGCCTATAAAGGCGCATTTCGAGCGTCTAGCCTGGCGCGATTAGAAGCATTTGACACGTCAAGCTCGTCCGACAAATAAGCTCGCAACGGACAACAACGTCAAAAGCGATTTTGATGCGTCTGACGCACCCTCGACTCCACGTGGACTTTGAATGTAAACCAGATGTGCTTGACGCTCAAAAAGCTTTTGGTGTGAACACACCGTCTGCATTCAAAGTGCACACGCGTCAAACTTGAAGCGTCGGACGCGTTTTTAACACGCATGACGCGTTTGGTGTGAACGCGGCATTTGTGTCTGTGGGGCTATAATTGCTGTGAGACACAGTCATAGCCATACATTTACCTTAAAAACAAAGGTAATAAATAATGCTTATTGTCAGTTTTATCGTTTTCACAGTAATATCACAAGATATCGTGATAAACCTCGAAGTCCATATCGCCCACCCCAACTTCAGCTCTTAGATCACAGCAGAATCCACTTGTGGGCCCTCGAGGTTCGTGCTCTGCCCCGGTAAGGCTTTCAAGTCTCCCTCTCTGTTTAACCAATCACAAACCCTTCCCTCCTTCACAGCAGGCCCATCTCAAATCCGCAGTTTAAAAATGAGCGCAGAGGGATATTTCCACATTTATAAGGAGAGCGCTGCAGATTTATGGCCAGTAAGTGGATAGAGTCGAACAACATAAAGCACTCGGAGGAAATAACTCGTCACAGAAAATGAGACAACATGTGAATCTTATTAACAACCCACACCGCTTATGGCTTTACCAGAACGCTACGGCAGAAATTACCCATCCAGGATTTCCAGGGGAAAAAAAGAATTGAATGATCCAATCTGCTTTTTAAAAGCATAGCTGGAATTTAAAAAAAAAAAGAGATTAAATTTTGACTTAAATCTACTGTTTGATTGTTTAAGTCTGACGTTCTCCAGCTGTTTTTTTTTTGTTTTTTTTTCACCTGATCTGGTCTCTCTTGGCCTACTATACGTCTTTGTCCCCTCACTCTGTTATTTTCCCTGCAGTCTGTGTGAACCCATCCGTTTTTAATCCCCATCCTGTACGGGTGAATGAAAACCTCAGCGTTCATTTGTCCGATTCTTTGTTTGCGGTGTCTCTCTCTCCTCCCCCCCTCGGCCGCGCACACCCCGTCCAGAATCCCACCGTCCATCACCGTTTCGGCTCCGTTCTCCTCCCTCCCGTCCACTAATCCATCTTTCACCTCCTTGCTCCTCCTCAGGACTCGCACGTTCTTGCTGAGCGAAGGACAGAGCGGCCTCCTGGCAGCTGTCCACGCTCACGCGTGGGAGGAAAAATAAACAAGTGTCCACATGTTCCTGAGGAATTTTAATGACTTCCATATCTCTGGCTTCATTACCTGCCAAAACCCCAGACAGCGGACCCTCAATGAGGCGGCGCAGCGGCACTCGTGACAACCTTTGTGAACCCGAGCCAAGACGTGTCCCTTGAGGCTCCGAGCGGCTAAGAGTGTTTTCACACCTGATAGTCCGGTAGACTTGGTTCAAAGTTGCAACATTTGTTACATTTTCGACTGCCGAGGTTCGCTTTCACACCGCACCATGTCAAATGATCCAAACCATTTTGAAAAGCCCGTTTCCCCTAATCGCCTGTGGAGGAACTGCACCGAGAACTACAGAAGAAAACTTAGGAAGACATGGCCACAACTTCCTTCTTCACAAAATGTAAACAAAAAATGAAGTAGAATCAGATTTCGGGATTTCTCTCGTCGTTGGTAAAAGACCACAAGCCATTTCTCCCTCTAGCACTAGACTTGTGCGTTTATTCGCTTGTATTTACCCAGAATGCTCTCCGCTATAGTCCGCTTTTGGAGCGGTCGCTGGTCTGCTCGCATTCACATTGAACCTCACAAGAGTTCACTTCAACCAAACCGAGACCTTGGTTTTTAGGCGGTCCAGAGTTCACTTCAAGCTGAGTGGAATGTAAAAATATATATATATTTTCTTTCTGATCTGTGAATTCGTCATACGGAAGTGATGAAGTGATGGCAGACTGAGCTGACAACTCTTCCCAAGCACCAGTATAAGTAGTTAATGCACGGAAAGGCCCAAAATGAAGAAGCACGGAGAGGCAAGATAAGAAGATATTTAAAATCTAACTAAGTTGTGGGGATATGTCTGTGATTTACTTTAGGGACTATTAGTAGACTGCAGTAAGTCAAACCAGAGAACAGCCAGGTTGCTGTTTTTTATCCTTCAGAGTTCCATCTCCATCTGTAATGGAAAATGCAGGAAATACTGGCAGCCATTTAAATTCTTTCTGGAATACTAATTCTTAGCAATGCTGCACTGGTTAATCACCAATACGAGATGCTAAAGGGTCGTTTTGCTTAAACTTCTCTCTCACGCAGCATCTGCTCCATCTAAACAACAGCAAAAAAAAAAGTATTATCTTCTAAATATAAAATTGTTTTAATTACATTTTCCTTCATTGCCATTCATAAAGAAAAGTCAAACTTGACACAGCTCTGTATCAGCAGGTCTAAGTTAAGCAAAAACAGGAAGTCAGAGTCCAGCCCTAAAACTCAGATTGGGTCTTTCAAAATATTATTACCACTAATTTAAAGCTTTTAAAGTGAATTAAGAACTATACCCATGTTTTCAACATATAAAACTGCCAATAAGGATCCAGTAATTTGACAAAAAAGATGTTCTACGGTACATATCTGCCTGTATTTGACTTGTTTACAAGTGATCTATATGAAAGACTCGCACTCCATCAACACTGGTGTCCAGCAGATGCTAGTAATAAAATCCCAACCGAACGAGTATTTTAATAAGGTCGTGACCTGCGGCCTGTCGGGCCCCACCAGGGAGACCTGACCTGGGGAAGACGCAGGAGGTTGATTGAGGTTTCTGTCAGGACCTCATGCGAGGTCATAAATCAGGGGGAATTACTCCCGTCAGACTAAATACAGACACATATATGAAAGAGCGAGCCAAACAACTTACCCAACAACATATAAATCACTCCATAATGTATGTATACACCTGTCTATATACACCTGCCTGATTATACGAAGCTTGTGCTGCTTCATTGTATTTTACTCTTTGCCTGGCAGCTTATTGCAATCATTATCAGCACATAACAAAAATCAGACGCTGTGTTTTATTGCAGGCGTGTCAGTGGTTGGGAGCACCCAGCCCACTGGCAGGATCAGTGTTTAGATTTAAGATCTCCTCTGTAATGTTTTATTTTCCCCCCTCAACCCAGCACCAGCTGCAGAGGAAATGACAATGGAAGGGGGGAAAAAAAAACAGAAAAGACATTCATAACATCTCCTCCCACTAAAAATCTAACTCCCTCTCACTCGTTTCTTCCCCTTGTCTATGCAAAATTGATATTCTTTTTATTTTTTTCCCCCTTGTGCAACGTCTCAACACACTCACTCACTTCCCAACCCCCAAAAACGTCTAAATCTGTGCTCCTCTTTGGTTCATCTAAACGTCGTAACCCTTGACCCATGAAATTTATACGTTGTTCTGTTTTCTGACACACTCGTGTGGGTTTGGTTTCTTCCGTCTTTTCCCTCTCTGGACCCAATTTTTCTTCTGCTAGAAGAATCTCGGATGTGGCCTCTGGAAAGGGGTTTGGAGTGATTTGTGGACTTTGAGATTTGGGGTGTGAGGACCTCTTTAAATTGCAAAAAAATAAAAAATAAATACTGATTTTTATGCCTGGAAAGCAATCATAAGCTCTAGTTGTACTATAGCAGGCAAAAAGAATCAAATGCTGGGACGGTATCAATGTTAAATAATTCAGCAGCCAACTAGTAACTAAAACCCAGATCAGAAAGCACATGGATGCACATTTGTTAACGTCGCACATCATGACATCTTGTGGTTGTGGGGAAGATGGAGAGGTTAGAGATCGGACTGAGATTTGGTAACAGTCCCAATGTCAACTTCATTCTTGGATCAGATGTTTGGCTGGCGGGTCTAAAATCTGGACTTACTGGTCCCCGGTTGCTGCAGGTAATATTTTGGCTGATTTTATTGTGGAAGTTTAGACTTGGAGCTGAAAAAAAAAAGCACATTTCTACTTTAAAATACAAGGTAAATTCTATTTAAACAGATGTTTAAAAGAAAAACTGAAGACAATATGACGATTTGGGCTGATCTTGACATCTAATGTTATTGCTGTTTGTGTCGATAACTGATATTTACCGATGTGATTCATGTTAAATCAAGTCACATTTAAGATTTTTAAACAGCGTTTTAATGCCAACTTGAATTAAAGCTAAGACAGGAAGAAAAAATAAGCACATGGGAATCGGTTGGGGGATTCTGCTATATTTACAATCAAGCATAGCATGAATTGCGAAACGTCTGGGGTTTGTTTTGTGGCTCTTGGTAGTGGCTTTGTGTTTCTCTGCTCTACTCTTTTCACACAGAACGCACCGAGCCTAGCATGGGTTGGTAACAGAAGTGAGGCAGGAGTGAAAACTAACAACGTCCAGCCAGCTGGCAATAACGTTGCACTTGCCGAAAAGCTAGCAAGGGTAGCAGCTAGTTACTAATCGCCTTAACTGCACAACGCAGTGAAGATGTCTGTGCGTGACTTAAACTTGTGTCTGACAGAAAACTACATAAACCAGAATATAGAAGCTTAAATAGTCTTTCCACGACAATCTTATGCTACATCTCTATCACTGTAGCATACAAACAAATATCACATACCCCCCCCCCCCCCCCCCGGCCTGAACTGACCTTTCCTGAATGACGTGAGCTGCAATAAATAAGAGACAAAACAAATAAAATGTGAACCATGAGCTCATATTTCTTCTATTTTTCTACCAGCCGTTTTGCTCTCATGTCTTGGGACGTCTCTTAAAATAAAAAAAATAAATAAAACCGCAGTGGTGGAAATTTTCCCCACTTTAGTAACTAGTTTGGCTTAAGCCAAACGTCAACCACAGATGGTTCAGCGATGAGCTCTTCTTCACCACTGATGTAATCCCCCGGCGGAACAGGGACGTCAAACCAAAGTATCTACGCACTGAGGTCTACTTATTTATCTCTTCTGGACAGGATAAACCCCAGCACTGACTTCGTAAATGACTTCCAGGCTTTAGTTAAGTAGAAAAGGAGATATTATAAAGAAAACTCTATAAATCAGAGTTAACATCTGACAAGAGACAAAAGCTCTTATGCTGATTGATGAAGATCCTGGTTTAGGGGGAAAAAATGTGTCTGATCCCAGGAATACAACCGTAATGTGTAATTTGTCGTGGTAGTGCCTCGCAAAAGTATTCATAGTGCTTCAAGGTTTTCACGTTTATCTACATTACAAACACAATGTCTGACCCAATAAGATCTTATGTGAAAGACCAACACAAAGCCATCCTTTAGAATTGGGGAGATAATGAATTTTAATAACAAAAATCCAAAGAACGTGTTAAATGGACATATAGCCTGGTAAAAACCAGCACCTTGTTCTACACTTTGCTTCATACTTCGCTTGCTTGAGATGTGCAGATTTTAAACTTTACCCAATCGCTAATTTTTGCTAGTGACGAATATAATGCGCCAGATTGACACGATAAAACTTACCGGAAATCACCTGCTCTGTAAACAACCGCCCTCCACTGCGACTGTGAACTTTAATCTAACATTCAGAACCGTAACTACATCGTTCACAACTTTTTCTGTTTGCTGATTATTAACCTGGTTGAAAATCTACCGTTGTAATCCATTTCAATGGAGAAATGCTACACCTGGAGTGTAGCAATTCACTGCTACACCTGGAGAAAATCCAGGTGTAGCAGTGAAGGGAGATTAGAATCAAACAGAAAGGCCCTGGGTGACTCTGGAGGAGCTGCAAAGATTAACAGCTCAAGCGGGAAAAATCTAAAATCTGGCTAAGAATAAAATTGTTGAACTAAAGCTGTGTGATAAAAATTCAATATTTCTGCAGGGTACTGTACCCGGATCTTGCCGCTAACTTTTTTCTCTTTTTATTGCTGTCATCGCACTATGAGGTTTGTTCACTGACTATTATTCGATTTCAGCAAGTTTTTGCATAAATACACCGTACAAATAGTCATGAAACGATAACATGTAAATATTTTTCTCCCAGGATACAAGCTTAAATACCTTACAGTCGGTGAACCATTACCGCTTAGATGCTTTTGTCTCCAGACCCTATTTTTATCGAGTGCCTGGGGGGAATTGAGAAATTAGCACTAATTCAGGGCATTTGAAATAAATTATAGTAAAAGTCAATGAGCTGCTAAACATAAAAATGCTCATAAAACACCTTTCAAACTATTCCTTCCCGTTTTGGCGCCAACCGCAGACAGAGTGGAACAGGAATGGCATCACTTTGATGCTGAATGATACAGCAGAACCAAATCCTGGCTCGCTTTTTGAAAAGGCTCAAAATTTGCACCCTTTAAAGAGCTTATCTGGTCTAATGACAGTCCCAGTGATTCAACTCAACAAGTAAAGCTGAAAACACTGTATAAATGTAGAACTTAACAGGAATGCAGGGAAATGTACCCGGTTGTGCAAATGTCCCAGGGTTAGAGATAAAATTTAAGAATGTTTTCGCTATGTGCTCTTCGATTGTATCCTCTCTCTGCAGCTGTTTTCAAAATCTAAATATATATCCTATGACCAAAATTAGCAGCTAGGTCTCGATTCACTCCTGCTTCCAAGCTCCCAAAGCACAGACTATTTGGTCTGCGTCTTTAAAGTCATTAATACATATACAGGAAGTTTTAAAGAAAATCTGCGGTTGATCGAACCTCAGCAAAATGAAAAGTATTGCTGAGTTCTTTCCCCATCAGCTGAGGAGTTCACTTGCTGGAATCTGCTTTTAGAAACCAAAAGTTTGATCCAAGGAGCCTGGAAAAGCTGCACATATCGCTGGGTTTCCATCAAGAAGCTTAAATTCATTGCTGTAGAAGCAGGAAGCCAGACAATTACCTCATCTTATTATGTAGAAGTTTATGCAGTATTTAGTGTATGATGAAACTCAACAAATTACATAAATAACAAACTAAACTAATATCGATGATTGAAGTATAATGTTAGCTAACTGGTTTGAATAAATCTCGGAAGAGAAAGCAATTGCTATGGGGGGGATTTGTTCAAATATAACTTTTTTCTGTGAAGCTTTATTTTTGTGACGCAGAAAAGTGACAATTCATTAATTTATTCCAATAAAAGCCCTGACAAGTTATTTGCATAGCAACACTGCATACCGTACCACAACTGAGAGATGATTTCTAATTAAACTAATTTTTTTAAAAAGCAAGGATAAAATTCAACTCCTTGCCAGTTTTCATACTTCCAATTTGTGCCCATTTTTCCAACCCATTTAATCTTCATAATTTAGTATTTACATTATTCCCTTTTTTTTTTTTTTACATTACCTATCAATATTGTTGATTATTGTTTTGATCATCGTTTGGGCCAATGATACCTATATCTAAATAAATTCACTCTGAGTAGACATCTACAGGAGGATAAGGTCTGTTGAAGCCATTACATTTGTTTTTAAGGTACGCAAAGCACTAATAAAGAAAGTCTGATTGAAGAAAGTCACACGCAGACATAGTTCAGATCCAATGTTTACCATTTTGCATGTTTTTATTTTTAATAACCTAAAAGTGGGGGAAAAAATCTGAACTTTGGATTAACTTGCTCCAGTCTCACTCTATTCACCAACATCAGCAGTTAAATCAGATCCGAGTCATCAAATGAAGTCATCCGTCCCATAAAATGAAACGACCCACCAGGAGACTCTCTGCTGTGTTATTAGTTTTGAATGACAAATCCCAGGTTGATGAAGGTGTGATTTTGTGATTGGATACATGCACACAGAGTCGGTGGACGTGATGCTATAGAAAACAAAATCGAGTCCAGCTGGTGCAGACAGCTGGAAACCATGCCGATGACATAATGATGGCAAACAACACAACATACGCATAACCACAATAACTGGTTGCATATAACCAGACCTAAAAAGTACAACTCCTTCTGAGAGTAATCCCAGTCACTATCAGATACAGTAATTTTCAAAAGTATTTAGGAAATATCTCTTTAAAAGATATTCAGTAATTCTGACTCCTTGGAAAAAAAACTTTAAAGGAGCCGATTTGAAATTTTTGCTCAGAACTGTGTATAAACTCAACCATAAGCACTAGTAATTGGAAACAAGGAAAAGAAACCGGAGAGGCATTAAAGTTGATTTAGACTCGATTGTATTTCACAAAAACATGAAATATTTGCTCGGTCCCTCAGCCGGGAGAGAACACATCCTGACTTTAAGGACGTTCTCAAAATTATAAGAGCTGGAGCGAAATAAGTCGTAGAGAAAACGTGCCTGAATTGTCATCTCAAACCCCTCGACCCGAGAACAGGCATGCGGAGTTAGATTTGTGAGGATAGCGCAAAACCTCGGGAGGTGAAATCGAGACCAGCGTGACTGCAAATCATTTAGCCCAAAGCAAGCAACGTCTTTTCTTTTTTCTTCTTTTTCAAGAGCTCAGCACGCAAAGTCATTCATGAAACAATGTGGAACCCTCAGAGGAGAGCAAACGAAGCCTGCAGCAAGGGTCCTGCTTTTATTGCTTCTCTGGAAAAAAAAAAAAAAAAAAAAGAGCTGCACAAATATTTGATTAAACGAGCTGAAATTTGTAAAAGCGCCAGGCCGTCGCCATGCCGACGAGTGCGAGGTGTGCACTTGGGGTGAATCTTGAAGTTAATTTTGACTAAAAGATGTATGAGGTTGTGTCACTGACTTATCGGAGCAGATGTCAGACTTTATTTGAAAGCAGCTTGGGAAGAACTCCAGCTGTGCCAACATGGAGAGAAAGAAAAAAGATAAGAGGTAACATACAAGTTTATAAACCGAATCCGTTAGGAAAATACAATATTGCGATAATATTGTCGAATATTAAAACCTGCTTTGCGATTTTCCTCCCTGATTAGCAATTAACACGACGAACTTTGCCTTCGTATCAGAGTTTATAGAAGATTCACATCAGATGTGAGTCAAAACGACATCGAAAGTTAATCCAACTTACAGGATTGTAGCTGACCAAATCTAGGAATATCACAATAAATTGGTATATCACCAAAAAGTTAGGATATTTAGATTTTTTTTGGGAGCCCTTGGAATAAGTTTGTGATATATTTCAAGCACTCATTTTTGCTAATTTTGGTCACAAAAGCTTAGAGCTGGTAAAAACACAAAAACGCAGCCATTCAGGGTCCTACCGCCTTTTTCTCGACGCCAAATTTCTTTGTAAAAGGACACCAGTACGACAAAACCCTAAAGAAACAACAACAGCATGCAATAAAACTACATAAAGCGATTTTCACTTCAATAAAAATGTATGAAATAATTCACTTTTCTATGATATTTCCTGACATCGAGGTGCAGCTTCCGGATTTAACAGATAAACATTGTTTAATTTGAATTCAGGTATCAATCAGAACCGACTCGCCTGCAGGTGCTGTGATCTGCGCCACAGGATGTGCCGAGAGCTTCAGCGCAAGCAGAAATCGTACTCCCCGCCTTAAAAAACAACTCCGGCTCAAACAAGATTCGACTGGGCCCCAGAATGAGTGAGTGTGATCTCACTCAGCTTTGAGTGAGATCACAGCATCAGAGAGCGCGGGGAAAGGTTAAGGCTGAGTGTCGAAGTCAGAAATGCTTGATCTGAAACGATTCCAGTGATTTCTTTGCGTTCTAAAGAGGAATATATATATATATATATATATATATATATATATATATATATATATATATATATTATATATATATATATATATATATATATATAAAAGTGGCCTACAAGCAGCACTAAAATCTTATGGAAAACACTCCAAGCAATACACTGCAACAAAAAAAATAAGGGTCTTTATGAGAACGCATTTTAGGGGTCATGGAAATAAATAACAAAACCACAAACCTCCTCATCTGTCAGATGATTATACAGCCATTAAAGAGGATCTTTTATGAGGGAAAGAGGGGGCAGAAAACAACAGTCAAAAATAAACTGGCATCTCATAAAAGTCTCCTTATCCCAACTCTGTCAGCGGCAAGCAAACAGCTTTGGAAAAGAGGCACTTCTTCGATGCAGCACTTCCCTTTCTGTGCCAGCGGCTAAAAGTTGGGACAGCAGCCAAGCAGCTCCAGTTATCTCTAACGATAAAACGCAGATTTTATGACATGTACAAGACAGAACACAGGTAACAACTCATCTCTTGTGGGTGAGGGATAGAGGGATAAAGCACCAGCCACACACACACACACACACACGCACACCCTCCTCTGCAACCCCCCCGCCACCTTTCCAGAAGCATGCTGACACTTGAGAAGGCGGCACCTCTCATATGCAGAGCGAAACCATTCAAAGCTCCCAGCTCTATTCTTCTCCACAGTAAAAGAACTCAATCTGAAAGGAGGGAGAAATGGCCTCTGCTGCACTGAAGAAAACTGAACTTACAAAAAATAATAATAAAAAACACACACACACACAGCAGAAACTTCTGTACAGTTACCATAGTGACCGAGGAGGCTTAATTCCCGAGATAACCAATGAGCTCTTCTGAGGCACTGCAGGTCTAGGAGATAAAAACGACGAGCGTGGAAAGTTGAGCTGCGGCAGCCCTGGCAGATGACGAACAACAACAGCATTCATTCATTCATTCATTCATTCAGACTAGGGCAGAGAAAAAGGCGCCGTCCGTGATCCGGGCGGCTGTTCAAAGTGGGGCGGGGGGGTTTTGCCGAACAAACCTGCAGGACAGCCGAACAGAGCGTTCCTCCTCAGCTGTGATCCACCTGCACTGCAGCGAGTCCTCGCTCTAACACGCCTCTCCCATTCAGCCACAACTCAGTGCAAAACTGTTGCTGCCCTCTTTCCCTTTTTGTGCCCCTCCCACTCTGTTTTTTTTTTCTCTCTTACCCTCCTTTCAGCGCTCTCACTTTCTCCTCCCTCTAAACCGGCAGCCTCCGTTGGTATGTCTGCCTTGGTGGAAAACACGACAGTATCTGCAGCAGGCACTGCAATGGACTGGTCAGCACGCTGGGGGAGAAAAGAGGGGGACAATTGAGAGGGAATAAGGGGGAGGGGTGATTTAAATTCACACATGCATCACACAGTGTGAGGTGACAGGGCTTTTTCACCCTCCCTTTTATTTTTTTACTTAGACTGGCCTAATGAAGATGTCAAATGTGGCTTTTTTGGTTTGTTGTTTAAAACCCTCTTTGCTCCTTGAGGTTCTTCAACTATGAGCAAAGAGGTTAAAAACCAACAACATGGCGGCAGAAAAGATGAGAATAATCTTAAATATAAGACATGTTTTTCTGCAGTTTATCGTCCTCCTCTTGCCGAGTTAACTTCAAATTCCCAACTCAGTCAGGGTGTTGATGAGTTTTTCTTTTTTGTGTTTGTCGCAGCCACAATGTTGCTGATTTTGCAGCACTTTCTCAAAAGGTTGCAGTCAGTGTTGTGGATTTTTTCAAGCTTGATTTTTCCCATAACATGGCATCACAAACAAAATGTAATTGCGGCACATAAACCTTCCCAAAATAATTTTAAAAAAAGACAATATTTTATCATAGCTGATATTTAAACATTTTCAAATACCTTCTTGAAATAACACCTTTACTGCAGATAACATAACGACCTGACGAGTTTATCAGAGTGCAAAAGAAGAAATCCACATTGGTCATTCAAGTTAACATGAACTCTATACACAGTGTCATCAAATCTAACTGGACATCTAAAAAAAAAAGCAAAAATGTTACCATTTAGCGTCACACATGCTTTCATCTTGCAGATTTGGCTTTCAGGAGTTGTGAAACAGGAAGTTAAATAAGAAGGAAGCCAAGAGGATTGGTCAGAATTCAGTTCCAATGATTGGTCAGAAAAGAAGGAGATGAAGAAAACATTAATGCGATTGGTCAGCTCATGAAGTCTGTGCAAAATGTGCGAATGACAAGGGAATTTGCTTTTATAGTCATGATTGCAACTTCCTGTAGAGACTGATTATTATTTTTTAAATTCATATAAAATATAGAAATTAAAATGGTTCTTCCTTTTTTAAAATAATCACAGAATAAAACCTCGTTGGCATTCAAAAACTTATAATTGCGGACCAGTTGTGTTTTGTTTTTTTTTTGCTCGTTTCCACTGGTTTTTTTGATGACTTAACTGTAACTCCTACTTCTTTGTCTGTCAAAGAGGATAAAAAAGAAACCCACAGTCTGTCATTGATGCTGATTTTACATGACATGTACCAGATTTGGTGCTACTACCAAATTCCACTTCTCCCCACTGAGCTTGTGCGTTCCCTCTGACTTATGCGGTCTTTCATCACTGAGACTTCAGCTCAATGCAATGGACTGATGCCAAGGACTTTATTGTTTACGCATGATAAGACATGCAATTATTAAAAGGTCAGTGAAGAAATGAACTGGAGTCTGACCTAAAAGCTATAATTGAAATAAATCCTTTCGGTGAATCTTTAATTGCCGATCCCTGTGCAAACTTTTCCGTCTAGGGAGTCAAACCATGAATTTATAGGTGACCAACACAGGCAACAATTAGAACCAAAACAATATCCCCACTGACCATGACAAAGAGCAGCTCCAAGAAAGTCAGCAATTTGAGCCTGTCTCAGTTCACAATCATTCAATCAGGGGACAAAAAAAAAAAGTGGGGATTACTGAAGACACAGGATCACTGATGTGCTGCATAACCGGCTGTTAGCGTCTTAGCGGCAGGGATTCCCTGCTCGCTCGGTTTGTCCATGAGGTAAATGTGGTTTTATGTTTGTCAAGCTGCATCTGGGAGAAGAGGATCAATCTTTCATCAACCCTGAAAGCAAGTGAATCTCCCACGCTGGAAACTATTTGCGAGGAGCTGCGGTGTGTCAAGGCTCAACTGGAATGAATGCCTTATCATAAGTAATTTGTAGTTTGCAAGTAATAGTGTAGGTTCGCAAAAAAAAAAAAAAAAAAAAATATCCCCAGAAAGCCGTTTTTTTAATGCAAGACATGTACATTTATTAAATGGCATACAGACACAAAAACCAGCCTTGCAGATATTTCCTCAAAGTGTCTAACCAGGCCCGTAAGACGGAGCATACCTGTCCCAGAATAAACCTCACCATCTGGCCTTCTGCAGCATAGCTGGAGCTGGATGCCTGATCTAACTTTAGCACATATTTTTGTGAAATTATGCAGAGGCTCCGCAGCCTCTATGGATTGTGAAGGGATGTACATCTCTATTATTTATTACTAGGATTGCCTGTTGTAAATTTTTCACAGTAACTCCTTTAAGAGAAAGACATAAAGTACGTCCCATTAGAAAAGGCAAATGAGATCTTTTCAAATTTCAAAATCTAAACTTAAATGACACACTAAATATTTTCTTTCTGTTTTTCTTTTCGGTTGTGTTCAGGTCTGTAATTTATGATTTTTCTATTAATTTTTATGAAATATGACAGCGACATAGGATTCACATTGGTGTTAATAGCTATGTTTTGGATGTAGCACAGCCCCACCATTGGATGGGATCATTTGCTACATCCAAATTTATTCAGCACATCTGAATCCTGTAGTGTATTACCTTTTTTTGGAAAAGCTAAAAATGAACTTAAACGATCGCAAAAGAAAAACAACAACAAGCTTTTGTTGCAAAATTGAGGAAGTTATTTTGAATTTTCCCGTCTCCGTCAATCTTTTCCAATGTGACGCTTCAAAATCTGTATACATACTTTCATGGCAACATGATTAACTGCATTAGCTTGACTGGATCAATATTGTACGTCTGAGCGTCAAAGTGGCATGGCGCTCATGTGCTTAACTGCCGATTTCTTGTAGATACAAGAAACCCGGAAAACACAACTCTTCCAGAGAAGCTGCTTGCCACAATTTGTGACCTTGGCTTGCTGTGAACCCCAGGCCACCAAATGTCGGCATGATCCACATCAGCTGGCTGAGGTAGGACTCTTCGCAAGCACTATGTGAGGAAGCCAATTGCCAATTACAGACCATGCCTGTCTGTCTGTGATACCGCAGCCTCCCGCCCAGATGTGCTGAACATCTTCTATGCCCAGTTTGGGTTAGGATATGCTCAACAGCTGGTCACCGTTCTCCCAGACATTTTTAACATGTCCCTGAACACCACTGTCACGACAACTTTTCCCCAGTGACCATCGTCCTGTTGCTCATATTTATGAAATGCTTCAAGCGACTCGTCAAGAGGAACATAAAGTCAAAGTCAGCGAGGGTTAAAGCATTCAACCTCACTGGACCCTCTGCAGTCATCGTCCTAACCACTCGTCGAATAATGGCGCTCTGTTATCTGGTGAACAGCGGCTGCTACTCAGACTTCAACTCAAAATTTAACATCTTCATTCCACACCATCTGACAGGGAATCTAACTCTGTTAGGCCTGAACACCTACCTCTGCAGCTGGGTCCTACTCAGTAAAGGCAAAAACACTTTCAGCTCTATAAGATGGAGTGTTGGAGTCCCTCAGGGCTATGCACTCGGCACACTGCTGGTCACACTGATGACCAACGACTGTGCAGTCATCCACACCTACAACCGCATCGTCACATTTGCTGATGAAACAATTGCTGTGGTTCTCATTAGCGGTAAAGATGAAATGGCAATCACGGAGGAGGTGCAACACTTAACCGACTGGAATAAACCCAACATCTCTAAATGTTGACAAAACTAAAGACGGGAACCTTTCACCAGTTGGTAAGCTGAACAAACGCAAATTCAAATATAGATCCCAGAACGTACAGGCCTATCAAACAATAACTGATTCACCCGCAGAGAATATTTGTATTTATTTGTCAATCAGACTCTGTGCATACTTTTGCACGGCACTCTGTCATTTTTGCAAATCGCACAATTTCCTCTTTACTGTTCATCTCCCAGAGCAATGACTGTCAGCTGCATATTATTACATTATTATTATTATTATTGCATATATTATTGTTGTTGTTTTACTGTTATGATGCATCAGCATTACATTTGCGTTCTAACCTTAGCTTAGCTCTAATTTTAGATTCAGGCTTAGTTTTTAGTTAAAATTTGCCTCTGTCTGTAGCACTGCGGTCCTGAATATTGTTGTTTCATTCCACTTTTATTTTTTGTAAAAGAAGGAAAGTCACTATGACGTAATTTCATTGGGGAGACCTTGATGGTGTACATTTGTGAATGACAGAAAATAGGATGTTCAATTTGATTTCCACTTTTGATAAATCTTGGAATGTAAGATAGCTTTATTTGATTTGATAAACCACTTTAAGAAAAACTCGTTTACAATATTTTGTTTTAATTCGGTGTGGTTCTCCACAGAGGACCAAAAGAAGCCCAGAAAGTTTCTTGGACATACTCAGCGGTTCTTTCCACTGGTGCATGTGAGTAATCTTCAGCATTGCCTAATCAAAAACATAAAGAGTAGTGCCAAGAGAAATACACACACACACACCCACACACACCAAGCTGTAGCATCAAAGTACAAAACATTTTTTTCCTCAGGATCTGTTTCCATTTAACAAGAACAAAACATGCATGAATATATGCATTGGTACCGCTTCACACAACACATACTAGTAGACACACACACACACACACGTTCTCCACATAGAAACGATCTGCATGCAGACTGAATCAGTCCTACTCACTACTAGCAGGCGTGAGGGGACAGCAAAGCTTGCAAATGCTGACATAAGCTAAAATCCCCTAAAAAACCCCAGAGCTATTGCTGGGATTCACCTGCAGCCGCCTGCATTGGCCTGCTGGACGGTGTCCAGTTCTGGAAACAAAACATGACTTGGCAACAAAAAAAAAAAAGAGAGAACAGCCGTGTCTGTTAAAGCAATTGGTTTATTATGCTAAATCACTGTGTTTTTTTTAACAGTTTTAATAATTTTTTTTTAAATTCCACATGTGGTCAGACTACAAACATAAAGCATCCAGAGCAGCGGACGTAATGAAATCTACCTCTCGCTGCCGGCTGAGAAATAAAAGTAAATTACACCCACATTTGACATTACACATCTAACACTGAGAACAGATACTCTAGAAAGAATGTGAAAAAACTCAAATTAAAGAGTTGTGCAATGCTAAAAAATAAACTCTTTCTGCTGCATCTCATGATTATCCTTTAACTCAGGATGCCTAGATGTTTCAGCAAAGGCTTCACATTAACTCTACAGTACTCTGCCATACAGAGGGAGTTATAATAAATTCAATGACAGTAAGATACCCAGAGCTTGTGACTGTAAAACAAGCACTAACTGATTTATGCCAATAAATCTGGTAGTTTTGTGACTGAAGTTTGACTCTGCATTATATCCAACACTCCAGCCATAGCTGGTCATCTTGGAGGCCATGTGAATGCAGCACTAAGTACAACACAATTGTGACCATCACAGAAATCAACTAGTTCCTGTACAGTTCAGCAACAATAATACTTGAAGCACTTGGAAAAATTAACACTGACGATGAGGAGGACAAGGCTGGAAGCCAATTGTCAGAACTTAAAGGGAATACCCAAGAAAAAGAAACATATTTAACTGCAAGCTCTGAAAACTGTTAAATACTCCAGGGATTGGCTGACCAGCCAAAGTTACACGAGAAACCAACAAACTGTTTGCTCTCCATCAAATCACCTCAGGTGTGCACACTGTGGCAGAAACTGACCTCTCTCGACAAGTGCCTTAGCATACACCCAAAACCCAGAAAACAGCTGAGAAACGGTTCAGACCCAACATACAAATAATAGCTGTTGGTTGACAGAACAGACCGAAAAACCAGACAAACAAACCTGTGAACTGCTGTAACTGTCTACATGGAAGTCTATGAATCAATGCCACACACACGGATACGAGAATGCCTGAAGCTCAACATTACAGAGAGTATTCCCTGGAAACACCCTTAAGTCTAATTCAAGCTACCTGTACGAATCTTGACAGAATTTGGACAGTGAGCTCACGCTGGAGAAGTTGGTCCGACACATAAATACCTTAAGAAACGCCGGAGATCTCAGTCCAGCAGAGCGCAGTTCACTGAACAGAAATATGATGTGAAGAAGCCGTTACAACACCTGCTTCATCATATAGATGTTGACGTCATAAACCCAAATTTGACCGGTAGACTTTGCTAGCACTTTGGAATAGAAAATAATGGGAATGTTTCACAATAAAAGGTGAATTATTCTCTAACGTTTGAGTTCTGCCTCTTTTTTACAAGTTACAAACTATACAAATCTGGTTAAAAACAACAACTTAGTGATAGTTTTAGATAAATGCTTTAAATTTATTTATTTTTTAATATTGTACATTATTCATTGAGCCACCTCATGAACTCATGAGGTTTTTCCCCCTCTAAGATGTCAACAATTCTGTCCCTAATGCAATATTCATGAGCAAATGTGGCCTGTTGTCATAATTTAACATGACAAATGGCCCCAGGCATCTGGCTTTGATAATTATACGGAACATTTTTTTTTAACCTCATCCAAGTCTCAGGTGGTGAGGCGGGACGTTTCGGACCAAGCGTGGTGCAATGTAGGGAGGTCTGCCTCATCTGTTCACGTTGACTCCGATGCATTGTGACAGCAAAAAAATAACGACGTCCTCTAATGAGTTCATATCTGGAACAAGACTGGGAGGTGTTTATTACTATGACATAAGCTTAATCCTTAGATCTAGGTCTTTCACTTTAGCTTTAATTTAATGGATTTCTTTTCATTTGAATGGAAGCCAAAGGAAAAAGACCAAATAAACGTAATGTTACCGATATCGTGTTAAACAAAAAGGCTCACAGTAATTAAATACGGGTTGTAAAAGTGACCGACGTCCGGTTTCATCTCAGTGCGATCCAGAGGGAGAAATTAAGTCATAAAGCAAGACTGAAAGATTCAGTCAAAGAGAAATCCAGACTAACGCGCTTCAGCGTCGAGCGTTTGTTTAGAACAATCCTCACGAGAACAACTTTCTGCTGCCAATCTTACAGACTTTAAGTTAATTAAATATAATGTAAAGGTGGTGGAATAAATTTATACATGCTTAGATTCTGTTGAGGCTGAGCATACAAGGACCAACAGTATGGGAATATTTTCAAGTGCTTGCACGGCTCGATCGTGAAATACTCCAATCATCCCCTAAATGTTGGTAAATGAGACCAGGACGACTATTTTTGCTATCAACAAAGGAAATAAAAGAGAACGAACTTTACATTATTTATGAAGACACTCCAGCTAAGCCGCAGTGTAAGTTCAAAACATACTTGAGGTTTAAAATTACCAGCCAGCATGTTGTGGGCGTGCATACCATTCTGGTTTTCTTCCGGAGAAACTACAACACAAACTGGAAATGGTAGTCAGAGAAGCATGCAGACTGAGCCTGTTGAAGACCATTTCAAAAGTCACTCAGAAACCACAAAATAAAAATTCTCGTAAGAGGAAAGAGCTCACTGTCCTCACAAAAGAAACACACACACAAAAAGAAAACATTCTCAAAAAAACGTAATCTATGAAATATTTGTTATGGACAGTTGAAGTTTCCTTATTCTGGTTATCTGAGGTTATTGAGGGAAAGTTTAAATGGAGAGAAACTTTCCTTGGGGATAAAAGGGGAAAAAAACTAATTTAAAAATTAATACCTTCAACACAAATGTTGAACAAACCTGTCAAAACAAATGGCTTGTATCTGTGTGTGTGGGAAGGTTTGCTCAAATAGCCTCCAATTACTAATCACTGATTCACACAATTCCTATGTTCATGCATGAACTGTGATTCTTTAGATCAGGATTTTGTTTTCCAAAGTGTTTTTGATTTTCTTGAGGAATAAAAAGGTGGGTTATCAGTTTGTAAAGAAAAAAAAAAGTTTTTCTAGAATCTTTTTATTTCTTTTAGGTGATTAGTTGCAATTTTATCCAAATACAAAGTGAAAATACATCAGTAGTGTTGGTCTTTAGGGGTTACTTGATGTCACGATATATATATATAACTTGTAAGAGTCCTCTACAGTAGAAGGAAGGACTGGGTCAGTGTGTGCCATATTGGATTTAACAAAAACCATTCTTGTACCTGCAGTGGACAGCCAGCAGTTGGCAGTGTATTGTATGATGCACTAGTGCACGTGTGTCAAACTCAAGGCCCGCGGGCCACATGTGACCCGCCACGTCATTTTATGTGGCCCTCCCCCCACCACCGTTTTATAGGCCCATGATTGAATTAAAATATGTTTTGAGCACGAATTGACTACAAACTACATCTCCCATAATGCATTCCGATTGTTACCAGCCAACATTACGGCTTCTCTCCACTAGAGTGCAGCAGAGTCACCTCAAGCTCATTATTCATTTTCCCAGCGAATAAAACTGAGACATCAACAAGCTAACATCAAAATGTCTAAGAAAAGAAAAATCGATTTACAAGGAAGACTGTTTCATGAATGATGGGAAAACGAATACCCGTTTGTATTCAAGGTGAAAAACCAGTATGTCTTTTGTGTTCTGGGACCGTGTCCGTCCTGAAAGAATAGAATATACGTCGGCATTTTGAAACCAAACACGGAGCTCAGTTCGCCAAATTTAGCCTTCAAGAAGAACAAAGGAAACTCTTGTCTGAACTGTCCGACCCGAAACGGCTGTGACTTTACAACGTTATGTGACGTCACCGAGCATCTTACTCAGCTAAATCAGAAACTACAAGGACGTAAACAAATCATCACCCAGATATCCGACATGATCACAGCTTTCCAGCGTAAACTCGACCTATGGAAGCGCCAGGTGGTACAAAACAATCTCGTTCACTTCCCTGCTTGTCAGATCATCTCGGCCTCCCGGTGCTTTTTCATGTGCTCGGTTAACTACCAAACTAACTCTGTTAATAAACGAGTTTGATCGGCGCTTTTCAGACTTTAAATCGCAGCACTCTAATTTTGACACCTTTACCAATCCTTTCACCGCCGATGTCTGCAGTGCGCCCCACCGCCTTCAGGTGGAGCTATTGAGCTTCAAAGCCACAGAGGCCTGAGAGCGAAGTTCCGTGATGTTTCAATCGAGGACTTTTACCATCTACTGCCCCCTGATTTGATGCCACAGCTCCGACTCCATGCAGCTCGTGTTTTGTCCATGTTTAGAAGCACCTATCTGTGCGAACAGATGTTTTCAATAATGAATTTAAACAAGACCAAACACAGATCGCGCATTACTGACGAAAACCTGCACGCCGTTTTGCGGATTGCCACAGCACAAGAACTAAAACCAGACATGGACGAACTGACCAAGGGAAAACGACGCCAGACATCCGGCCATAAAACATCGGTAAGCACGAACTGAATTAAAATAGAATGAATGTAAAACCAAGACTAAGTATTCTAGAATATGCATATAGTTTATTGATTTTGCTTGTGTTTTGTGTTTATTTACAGAACTGATGAATGAGGATGTGTGTGAGTTGGTGTCAGGGTGAAGAGGACAGGCAACATCACCTAATTGTTTCGTTCATATGTGAAAACACATGTTGGTTGTGTAATAAAAAAGTTTTGTGAATGAAGTTGAGAGTTAATATCAAAACTTGTTTTTATTATTTGCTTGCTTACCTTTAAACACTGATTTAAGTATTGTAATTTTTAAACTGAGCAGTAACTTTACATCCATGTAAACTCAAATGTAATATTTCAAACTTGAATACATAAAATGAGTTATTTGACAATATGAGGTGTTGTTTAATTTATTTTTAACATTGTATTTTCATACATTTATGCTCGGGGTGCCCAAGTCTAGTTTTCCAGACCCACCACTCTGCAACTTTAGATGCGTTCCTGGATCATAGACTCATCACTAGGCCTCTACAGAACTGAGTTGCTGTTAATGAGGGAAGTCAACCTTTAGTCTGGGGTGTGTTTTAGCAGGGATGCATCTAAAAGTTGCAGTCTGGAGGCCTGCACTTGGGCATTCCTGATTTATACCGTCAATGTGGCCCGTTGAGGGTGGCCAATATGCTGAAGTGGCCCTTGGTGAAATTGAGTTTGACACCCCTGCACTAGTGTGTTCACTTAGAACATAAAAATCCAGAAGAAACAAGAGAATGGCTTGTACGTGACTGTCCACTGTAGTAACCCCTATGCATGAAAGGGTTAAAATGATCCCTAAACTCTAATGGGTAGTTTCTACTTCCTAGTAACATTTACGCAATTAAAACTACTATTACTAGTCCATGCAAACAAAGACTCTGATAAAGTGAGTTTGTTTTCATATAAACAGAGTGTCGGGTCATTACTGCTTCCTATTTCACACTCTGACCGCTGCCAGGTCATGTCAGCCTCACAGTGTTGAGCCGCAACACTCCTGACTACTCGTCCTCCCCTTTACCGCAACTCCATTTTCTCTTCCAGAGCCATGAGGAGGCCTCAATGAATCAGCCTATTGAGCAAAACAGAACTGGGCACTGGCTTTGACACTGTCAGATTGTGTGTGAGTGTGTGTTTGTGTGTGTGTCAGTGTTGCCCCACTTTCCCAGCCTCCTAAAATACAAAGCTGTCATTTGTTGCCTCTGCTCGGCAAGAGCTCCAAAGGCCAAGAGAGCTGAAAGTGAGTTGAAATGAGTGAGTTGAAATGTGCGTCTTCGCGCCCGCACTCCTACCAGGACGGTGAAACGCGTTGCGTTTTGCTCGTTTGTGCTCCAATCGGTGACTGCAGCCTTTTTAGAGTTCCTACTTTGAATGACATCATGAAAGCACTGAAATTCAATATTCGCTTCTTAAGATTCCTCAGCCACAAGAATCAGTGAGCAAACACTCACGTGTCCACAAACCAGCAGATCCAGAGTCACATCGGTAAGATCAGAGCCGACGCTGTTTTTTTTTCTCCCCCATCGTAACACAACAGCAATCAGGATATGACAAATCATATCAAACGTGGCCTTCAAGCTCCAACGAAAACCAGCACATTAACAATTAGCACCGACACAAGCGCGCACAAACCAACAAAATCTGTTTCTCGTCAGCCAAGCACAAAGGAAAACTCCCACTTGGAGTGTAATTAAAACCGTTTGCATCTGGGAATCAGGAGTGTGTCAGTTCTTGGAAAGGACACTCAGACAATAAATAATCAGCTGACGGGGATCAGTGGAAGTCAGTCGAGGAGAGAGCGAGGAATGAGCAAGTTCAATTTAGTCAGTTTATTCTTGCTGTAATGTTGCTGTAATTAACCTTTTCTCAGGAAATATGATTTAAATCTGCCTGTCTGGTGAATTGTAGACAGATCTGATTATGCATTTTGTTTGATTTTGCATTTTAAAAAAAGTTATTCTCCTGACTTTTAAGTAATTTTATGTTATTTTGCAGTTTTTTCTCCTTTTTTTTGTACATTTAAAATGTGAGAAGTTTTCGTAGGTCAGAGTTACTTCATCTGCAATCAGTACACTTTTCTTCATCATGTGACCAGTCTCTCAGTGTTCGTCAGATCCTCCTTCTTTCATTCTTAATAGTTTAATAGTTTGTTTTTGGAGAGTTTGTTCTATTATTTTAGTTTTTCTGCATCATTTCCCCGTCAGAAGAGGCTGCAGCAGTCAATACAGTCTCTCTTCCAGTGACCTGGTGGTTACTGGAAGCAAACTGTAAAAAATAACTCCATGTGAAACATGATATTTAAAAATCTCACAGCAAATATTTAAATAGCTTTGAAATATTTCTTTACGACAGATGAGTGGCAATTGTAATACTTTGGGGTATAAGTCATGGGATCAAAACATAAGTTCATTTTAGCAAATTACTTGATTTCATTTTTACATTAAATGCCTAAAAATACAAGGGCCATACATTTTCAAACACATTTAAGCTTTAGTAAGTAAATCTGGTTTTAATTTTTCAACATATCAATTATAGTAATGCAAAAATATCAATATTTACAAAGATATTTTGTCTAAAGCATAAAAACCTAAATACTAGAGATAAACACTGTAGCTTCACTAAACAACATCAATAAAAACCAAAAATGAAAAAGAATAGCTAATTTATCCTGTCGTCATAGTTACTGTACATCATAACTGTGGACAAAGAGACATCTAACAAAATAAGACAAAGAAACATAAACACTTAGTTTAGAGGAAGATGGCTTCAAACACTTATAGGTTGGAACAAATCACAAATTAATTGTCACCTCAGAATGAGTGTCCTCAATATTAATAAGATAAACTGCTTCATTTGTAACAAATATTAATATTAATATTATTTAAGATTCCATGCTACTACTCACTAGCTGGAGTTTAGGATGGCAACAACCCAAAGCAGACAAGTATTTACACACATGACATGAGCATCAGTGGTGGTCTGCTCCACCGCTGAGTCGAGAACAACTGCAAAAATTAGGAGAAATTAAAAATGGAGGAACGGCTAAGCGAGACTGAAAAGAAAAGTAAAAATAAAAAACAGGGGAGAAAAAAAAAAACCCCAGCAGATAGAAAAAGACAGACGGAAAGTCTGAGACTCATTTGTATAAACGGTTTACGAGTAAAGTTACGACCCGTCTCAGATTTCTTTCTTTGTGTACACGGCTTTTTCCTCAACCTTTATATTAACAGTGTGGCATCCGTTAGCTTCTTTAAAGGATGCGGCGTCCTTCCCTCTCTTTCACTTTCATGTTCTCACAAACTCGAGTCACATCAGACCACTTTACAAGAATGACCCAGCAAAGAAGAAAAAAGGGACATTCTGAAGAAATTGGGAGTTCGTCTCACCAATCCCTGCTGAGCCAGTTGAATAAAAACAGACAGGAATTAAGTACAATTAACTGGTGAGTTAATTGGAGCCTAAAAGCAAAGGTCAGAGTTTTATTATGCTATTTCAGGAACAACAAGAAAGCATAAACAAAGACTTGATGACGTTAAAAAAGTCCAACCTGGAACATGTCACAAGTCAAAGCTGATTCAGTTATTCGTTGCTTCAAAATTTTTGCCATCATCCCAGGAGAAACTGAACACAGAAATCACAATAAAACTCATTAAGGGATTACATCGGCAGCTGCTAATCTCCTTTCTATTGTGGAGTAATTTATAAATTGGAGCATTAGGAGCTTAGCTGTGGTTGTCATTTAATACGTTCAGAATCACAAAGATGTCAGCTTCAGTGGGAAGCATGGGGCAAGGTCAGGGTGAAAAGACTGAAGAGCTAATTCACTACAACAGTAGCAAACGTTCATATAAGATGTCTTAACACCCATCCTCACTAGTACGAGTGAGACAAGCTTTATCCTTGCTCAGCGTAGCTTTAGCCAGCTTACTATGATACCACATGAATAAAACCCACTGGGTTTATTCACAAAAGAGGGTCGTATAATAATTACAGTAACACATAACAGCACAGCAAAAGGCATCTCTCTTTGTGGCTGTATCTGTGGCAGGTCTCCTTTAGACGGAAACTTGCTGCTGTTGGAAGCACAGAGCACAGCTGCAGGAGAAGTCATTAAAAAGCTATGACAGCTAAGCGCTAACTTTATAAAGCCGAGACGCCTTTCTTCCACACGCAATTAGCTGGAACGGCGTTTAAAAACGCTGCCAGTCGAATAATCCACAAGTCATATCGAAACAGAGAAAAATGACGCTGGTGCTGGCCTAGTGCTTCAGCTAACCCTTACACATCGTTGGCAGGAGCAACCAGACCCAGTTGAGGAGAGCTGGCTGTCTGAAGGGAACCTCATGGGAAATAAAATATTAATAATAATAATAGATTCTGCTTACCTGCTTCACAGTTACAGTAAAAAGTATATGTTTAGAAATGACCAGCTCATATCTTCGGAGTTAATTTATGGGATTTACATTCTGTTAAATCTAGTGAAGTTGTACACGCTTGCTGATTGTTTAGACAGATAATGTCTGTAGTACGTTTTTCTTCAGAAAATAGCATTCATTAATACCGTTATGAACCAAACAAAGGCACAAGTTGGACACTTGGCAGGAAAGAAAATGAAGGACGCAGTCATGTGTAAGTGCAAGCAAACTAAATGATGAAGCCTGAAGAAAATGCAAAAACTCAGAAGATGATAAAAGACAAAGGAGGAGATTCAATTCAACCATCAAAAGTAGCAACAAAGTTGATTTTATCAGCTGACAGTTGTGCAAGTGGTGTTTTAATATCTGGGCTGAAAATAACGAGAAGGTGAAACTCAGAGCACCAAAGCAGCTCTATTGTTGTGATTTTATGGATTATTTTCCTTTCAAAACTTACAAGCAAAAGACTTCAAAGAAGAAATGATTGTGTTTTCCTCCATCTCTCTTAGCCGCTTGCATGCTCGAGTGTTATATTGACGCGTAATCATAGATTTGCTTTGTTGGTCGCATGTGAAGCTGCTCGGTTTCCGGGCTCCATCCCCGTCTTGTTGTTTCAGGCTTTGACAGCCTTAGAGATGGATCCACATTCCATTGCCACAGGAGACATAGGGATGCAATCATGATAATATTGTAGAACAAAGCAGATCACAAGGGAAACAAATCAGGAGAGATCATCTGATTGGAGCGGGGAACAGAGCGGGACAATGAAGGAGCGACTGCAGCAGATGACAGTTTGAGTCGATTCTCAGGAGAACAGAGAGTGATGGACACAGATGAGAGACTACGCACGTTCATGTGACAATGTTTTATTAAAATGTATGAAGAACTAAGCAGCCTACAGAATAATTACTGTACCGTTTTCACATCTAAATGAAATATTTGCCAAATAAAGTCTATCGTGGATCCCTTTAAGCGCAAACCAAAGCGTTGTCATTTGTTCAAGGTTTCCCAAAAAGAGCCCAGAACTTTCCTCCTGGTGGCTGCTGTGTCCTTGGCAGAAACCACAGAGGAGGAAAGACGGGAAACTGAGGGAAGAAAGGCCTCATGGAGCACTTCACTTCAACATTTACCTTTTTTAATTTATTTCCAACGTCCTGTACTTGCTATGTGTGAAGAAATACTCTAAACAGAGCAGTGCTGCTGCTTTAATACACAGGTGTGGAAGTTCAGTAGCTTGAATGAGACCCATGAAATTCTTACCTCTTAGAAAGGATTGCTCTCTCAACTTAATCACATCTTGTAAGCTACAAAAAAAGAAGAAAAAAGAAAGTTTTTTACTACATGTGTTTCAGTCTACAAGGACTTTTGCAACCAGTAAAACCACAGTAGGTATCTAAACGTTAAGAAATCTGAAACAGCCGTTCATCCACCGCAAGGTTTCTGAGACCAGAAAGGGAACAAAAACACAAACTCTCTTGCTTTCATGGAAGGAAAAACATCTTCAGCGGCCTTGAAATCTCAGCATACTGTGTAATTTAACAAAGTGTAAGTAAAGAGGCACAACTAACAGGTTCTATGATCTGGACTTCACTCATATCTGTGTAAAAGTATTCGTACCTCATGAACATTTCCGCATGTTATCACACTGCAGTCAAAAACTTTGATGTACGTTACACAGATTTTATCTGTGTAAAAACAAAAAAAAAACAAAGCGGTACAGGATTGGGAAGTGTAAGGAGAATAATACATGGCTTTTAATATTCTGATTAGAAAAGAAACATTGTATTCATCCCCAATGAGCCCAGGCTTTTTTAGAAAAACCTTCCACTGGGATCTCAGCTGCAGGTGTGTCGGGCAACATTGCTGGCCTTCTTGCAAATCTATAAACTAAATTTTTACCTATTGGTTGCAAAATAGCTTAAGATCAGTCACTGGATGACTGGATTGCCACAAGTCTGGCCACTGATTCTAGATTGAAGAATATTGTCAAATATCTCAGTTTATAACCCAGCCCTGGTTTTACTTTCTCCACAACCTTCTCCCTGGTCTGTCTGCTGCGTTTTTTATTTTATTATTTTGCTTTCGTGATGCTGTTTGTTAAGTAATATTCACTACTACATCTCAGGCCCTCAGCAGCTGGATTATATTGAGATTCAATTACGTACAGGTGGACTCAGTTTTCAAATAAAGGGGGCCTCTGTAGCCAATTGGCCGCACTTGATTTCAGTTGTCGGAAGCTGAAGTCAAATGAATGTCACACTTTTAGAAATTTATTCATAAGAGATTTTCACCATACAGTTATTTGCCACTTTGGTGTTTGGTTTATCACATGAACTACCAATGAAATACATTAAGTTCTGCTGATATAATGTGAGAAGGCTTGAAGTTCAAGGGATGTAAACACCTCAGCAGACGTTCAGATTCAGAAGAGCTTCACCTCAGTTACGAGGTTCAATGATCGTATTCTTGACAGATCTAGAAAAAGATTAGCGATTCGATTTTGCACCATTAAATTCCCCAGTTCCCTTTGATGCCTTGACCGGTTTTATTTTATTTTTTTAAGAATTTTGATAAAAACCAAAGCTCCTTCGGTTATCAACTGTTGCATCTTAGGTGCACGAAAAAGCGTTGACATAGATCCTTCCTCCCCGTAGCTGTTCGACTTTAGAGACGCCACTGCTTACCCACAAACTCAATAAGTGTTTAGCTCTTTTTGAAGTTCTTCCTCAATCCAACAACACTGCTGCTGTTTTTGGTTTTTTTTGGACATCCTTGTTTTTTTTCTCCATTTTTTAAAATATTTTTTTTTACACATTTATCGATGCATATTTTCTACTTTTTAAAAAAAGTAATTTTACTCTGTTGCACTTTTCTTTTTTTTTTTTTTAAATCAGATTATGTTATATTTGATAAATAAAAAGTATTTTCTTATGTTGTAAAGTACAGTCTGTTATTATTCCCTTTTGGAAATGTTATTTTTGTGTAATATCTACATGCTTGGACTCGTCTGCCACTTTGCTGCTGGTGCACCTGAATTTCTCCGCTGAGGTACAACAAAGGTCGATTATTTTCTGTTCCATTCCACTGTCGTTTACGCTCTGCACCGACAGTACCGTCACACCGCAGGAAGCCCAGAGGAATCGGGTTTCCCCTCAGTGATCATCTGCGTCGTCCACAAAAACACCAACTGTGTCAACACCAAGCAGCACAGCTCGCCATGGGAGAACAAGAGCTGACTGATGGCATGTGAGCTGTGTTTTTGTTGAGGTCACTGAGCCTGACTTCCATGAAGATGAAGATGATGATGATGATGATGATGATGATGATAACTCATCAGCGGGGAGTTTTGGGACTGGTCCCAAAAAACGCTTCAAAAATATTTGGAACAATTCCAGGGGGTGAAAGTAGGAGGCCTACAAACATTTCTAGTTGGTGGTCATAGAAATGCAGGTAGGCAGAAGATTTTGAGATCATTGGCTGATATAGATGTTGGTCACATTGTTATTATTATATGCATTTATTTTTATTTTTTTTGTTGTTTATTTCTTTGTTTTACCAAAATGTAGTAATTTTGGATTGGCCCAGCTTTAGTTCAGACTTAATTTATTTATAGTTCAAATTTATGCTTATTTAGATCCTTGAAAGTTGGACTGCAAAAATCTAAAGGAACACAACAGAGGTTGTATGACTGTAATAAAAAGTATTTTTACTGGTAAAACACATCCTCTCTTGCAGTGTAAATATTTTACAAGGCTACGTTGGAACACACAAAATTATTATTGTTAGTTTTTTCAACTAAATACCCTAGGAGTTTTCTCCAAGAGCAATGTTTTTATATTGACAACTGGTGAACGAAGTCACTATTTGTCAATTTTCCTACTAAAACAATTAGATGTTTTTGTCACATAACTCTCTTCTCCTAGATTAGAAAAGTAGTAGAAGTTCTGCGTGGAATAATGTGAATTTGAAATGTTACTGAATAATTCCCAGAGTTGAACAAAAAGTATTTTTGCACTACATGTCCTCTTAGAGCTGGAGGGGTTGAAGAGCATCAGACTGAAAATAATCTTAATATCAAGCCCACATTTCTGTCTGAAAATATGTATTTTTATAGCTCTGATACAAAACCCTAATCGTAAATGTCGCGTCTCCATGAGGTGTTAACAGAAACGAAGGCTTGAAAACCTTCTGTGTGTAATTAACCTGAACTGAGTTACTAATACGAACGTTTCAATAACAATGTATAATTTGTTGAATATGACTGCATTAGCAAAGCCCTGGAGTTGTCAGACAGATCATGTCGTACTGGAGGGGAGATGCAGGGAGACGAGAGAAACCAGCACAGTTACATAACGAGTGTTTCTGCTGACCGCTGCCGTGGCCTTGGTGATCTGGCAGACGTGACTGTCCAGCAACGCAGCACGACCCTCTTTAGCCCCGTTACATAAAACCCAGACACGCTCTGAGAGCTTCTATTTTATTAACTCATTATTGGTTCAGCGTCATCACTCCTTATGGATCAATAACAGGTCAGACTTACAATAAATTAATATAAATTGGTACCATTAAATCCCACAGATGAGACATTTTGTGATGTTTTATCACGCAATTCCTCATTGATCTCTGGTTTGAGGTTTAGTAAAAGATGCAGTGATCACTCGTGGGAAAAATAGAGCGTCTACATTTAAAAAATGAAAAGGAGGCTTATAAAAACGTTGGCCATGACACACGGGTAGAGTCACAGGGAAACAATAGGTTGGCAACAGAAGAACCTTGGTCCAGAAGCAAAAGGGGAAAAAACAAATAGATCCAAATGGAAGAAATACTAAATTACAAGTAATAAACCAAGTACAAAAGGATGAACTTATTGTGAAAGACTAAACTAGTAAAACTAAACATGGCAAAACCTTGAGCAACAATGAATGTAGAAACTGAGCAGAATATGGCCAGATGGAAGAAAGGTAAATAAGCAAATGAACAAAACAGAAACACAAATGAAACCCAATATTTTACAGAAGAGAGCTGAGTGGTTTGAAAAGACACAACAGGCTGCAAAACGGCAGAATTTGACTGTTAAAAAACTATAAATAAAATCGATGTCAAAAGTGTTATACTTTTATATTATACAGAACATCCAGTGGCTGGATTGTCTGGGAGACTGGAGCCTCTCTCCAGCAGCCACTGGGCCCCTGGAAAGGTCGCCTGTCCATCACAGGGTAATAAAGACACACAGGACAAACAACCACACACACACACACACACACTCCGTAACCAATCAACTCAACAGTCTAATGTTTTGGAAAGTGGCAGAAATCAAGAAAAGAAACCACAAATGCAAACCCCAACGCAGAGGGAACCCAGGCTGCGAACTGCTGCAACAAAACAGAGCTGACCACTGTTCCTCTGCCTAACCCGGCTACCAAACAGCTGGCAGAGAAGACTCAACATCAGGCTGTGCTTATTCACACAGAACAGAGCATTTTATTTTAAAAAACCCAATAAATAAATCCGAATAATCACAGTTCAGCTGTTTTGCGGCAACTGATTTCCCCAGAGAAACAATCACAGGTGAGTCAGTTATATTAAAGGTTGACAAAGACGGCAGCTCAGGCCTGTGAGCGTTTGTGCAACCACTCAACTACAACCCAAAGGAGCTGCGTTGGACGAAGAGCTGCCAGCAGAACATCACAGCTCATTGTAGCATTTGTTTCACTCCGTCAACAAATCTAATTCAATTCAAAACTGTTCTTATTAAAAAGGACTCTCATTATCTATTAGCCGAATCTATTAAACAGGCACAACATGTACACTGGCAACACAAAAGTGATAAAGGCAACAATCAGCCAGTGTTCTTTATGTGATTAAAGTAGCATAATATATATATATATATATATATATATATATATATATATATATATATATATATATATATATATATATATATATATATATATATAAAACACAATTCCTTTATTTTCGCTTCATTTATAGCACCACGACATTGTTCTCTTACTTTTTTTAAAGGTGGTTAGGCTACATTATTTTTTATAGATGGAAACATTTAGCAGCACACACTCAGAAATTAATTGCAAATTCGTCATCAATTTATTGCTAGGATCAGCCATTGAGACTTGACGTTCTTTTGAATTCAGCAACGTAACACACTTTGATCGAGGCGCACGCAGAAAACGCTGAAATAGTTCAAATGTAATTAATGAATCCTCTGTCTGAGAGTGAACGATCAGGAAGCAAACACTCCCTAGTTTCTGCTATTAAATAAATCTGTTCGGATTGAAATGTAATCCGCAGAAGAATAAGCATAAATACTCGAAAGAAGATATGTGAGCAACTAAACCCTCTCCATCCTAGACCAACAATATAATTATCCAAATTATGAACAAATGGGGTTCATAAACTCTAAGACCTTCAAGGTTTCCAAGTTTCAGACTTGGTGGAGCCAAGAGTCATTTTATCATCAGACAATAGCATGAATTTAATCTCGTGGATGATATTAAAACATGTTGTTTCTCATCTAAGTGAAATCTGTCTCATGAAGCACCGTTCAGCTGGTGTCGGTGTGCGAGTTCAAAAGGTTTAGATTCAACTTTTTTCTGTCAACTGGCAAACGCACCCTGAAACTGTCCATCGTCGTTTGTCCATGGCAGGACATAAGACATGCACGCACTCACACATGAGGACAATTTAGAGAGGCCAACTAACTTAACAACAATGCGTGCTGCTCGGTTTGTTGGACTGTGGGAGGAAGCCAGAGTACCTGGAGAAAATCCACGCAAGAACAGGGAGAACATGCTAACTCAAACCCAAGGCAGCAGTGATGCTAACCGCATCTCTGTGAGGCCCTGGAAATATAATTACAAATGTAGAAGAAGAAAAAAAAACAAAAAACATATTTGTTCATTTTGTTTGCAGCTCAAAAACAATGTGTATACTTTCAGAAGGTAACAGAAAAGCTGAACAAGGTATAGAAAAGTGGTGTTCAGTCTGCAATTTTATCCTGCTATTACGGATTGTTTTGTAATTTTTTTAATCCTTACTTTATTTGTGTAACTAAAACTAAAATACACTTTTCACAAGCCAGGTATTGCTTATTATACTGTATAGTCAGATGTGTTACTAAACCCCTCAATGCACCAAACAGCTGTTTTAACAAGAAAGCCTTGCTGAAGAAAGGGTTCAAGAGGTCTGCAAAACTACAGATCAGTCCATTATAGAAATCTTTCAGATGTTAAAAACTTTAACCCCATACTTCAACAACAGGCCTATTTCTTCTACTTTCCACTCTCTGTTAAGTCCCAAGGCCATGAAGCAGATTTTCCAGGGTATAGCATCAGAATTTGGCCAGGACTCAAAACATCAACTCTGGGCCACGGTAGCAAAGCCTTCCTGATCCCAAGATGGATGACATCACTTAAAGCTCAAAACAACCATTACATACTATACCAACACAGCAGTCCATGCAGAAACACAGTAAGCAGGATGTTTAACATGTTTGTGCTTTTTAAATTTTTTTCCCCCTCTAACCTCCAACCCAAAATGTATCTGTGACCATCCTGAGAAGACAGAAAACAAAAGTTGGGTCGCATCCCGTGATTTCCTCTGCTGAGGTAAAGGAAATTCTGCCTTCTCATACTTCCCATCCAGGGACAACAGTCCAAGACATGTGACAGATCATCAAGCACATCTGATAGGGTATCTCTCCATGGCTCCAACCAGACACATCCTCAGTGGAAACAGAGTGTGTGTGCGTGTGTGTGTGTCCGAACCCTCAGGACAGTGACCTTTTCATGTAAGCACTATATTTGTTGGGTGACTTCTTGCCTCAGTGAAATAAGAAAAACAAGATTTCAACTTAAAGTTGATGGACATAAAACTCTGTCGAACAATCTATTAACAATCTATTATGCCTGACAAACAAATTGCAGGAGTCTAATATCCACCTGGAAGACTGGTGCAATTATGCACCCCTTGTAAAAGTCTAATACATTCTTGAACAACTTTTATCTCCTGATCGATGTTTGAAATTGTCGCCTTACTAAAATAATGGCCAAAAGGAAATTCAAGTAATTTTTGCCAATAGTCCATGGTTTTATAAAAGTGATTAAATATTGCTGCAACCCCAAACCAAAGCTAGTGAGAGTACGACCAACCGAAATCAATACACTAACCAACAAACTGCACTTTTGTTTTTAACCAAAACAGTTATAGGGTGGATCTGTCTTTCACAAAACTACAGCGTTGCGATCTGAATGCACAGGATGTAATGCAATGTTGCTCCTTGAGTAACTGAAACTTGTAACACATCGGGAACACTGGGTGTGACAGCTTGAAAGGTGCTGCAGCTTCTTTATTTCTGCTCAGGCTCTCCAGGTTCCCACTTGCAATGAAAAAGTAACTATGGTGGCGTATAGAGCAGAGGAGCTGTGGCAGATGGTGGTGCTGTATGTGCGCTCAGTGTACTGTAACTAACATTTTAACTTCTATGTTTTAGATCATTTCAAGAAAAAAACTATGTGTTGCATGTTGTGTAAAATGTAGACAAGAATATATGCAATACTGCTGCTTCGGTTTCTAATAATAATATAACAACCTACTGCAGAACCAAAACCAGCTCATTGGAAACAGTGTGTAAAATTTTAAACAACCACAAGGCAAAACCACTCGGGCCCAATCAAATGTTAGCGGTCCAATTAAATGAAGACGTAAATGTACTTCACATGCACACGTTAAGGAAAACACACACCGCAGACGTATGTAGAGATTGTTTTGCAGTGCGAGGGTAAGGAGGAAGGGGGATTTTGAACCCAATGCAACATGCGTCACTATGCAAAACAAGCCTCCAGCAGAGAAAAAGTAGTACAAGAAGATGGCACATATATGCCGTTAGTGCGGCATGAACATTGATCTCAGCATAAAACTGGTACATTAATGCAAGATTTACGTGCAGTTTTCAATTTCGCTTGTGTAAATATAACAAGACATTGCAGCAGAAAACGAGAGAAAAGTTGATGGCATTGCAGTCTGTGGACAAGTCTGTTTAAGCTGTTGTAAATAAAGGCTCTCTTCAGCTACTCTGTATAAAAGGCGTTCCACAGCCAGTGCTTATTTGGTACCAGCCATGTCCTCCGTTGCTGCGTTGTGTCATGTTAGTTTTGTGCACAGATTACGTTGCGCTACTTTTTGGACTCTGGTGCTGACCTAAAGCAACAACACTCCCACCCAATAGAGTTGCTAACTTAATTGTAATAAAATAAAAAATAAAAAATCCAAACTGTGACCCGAGTCGAGCCATGCTTTAGAGGTGCTAGTGGAAAAGGGTCGTACTACTCAGTACAGACCTTTTATCATGTGGAAGAAAACATGTTGAGATTTCAACACTATTATGTCTGTGCCTTGTATTTTAATGCTGTGAAAAAAAACAACAAAAAAAACAGAAACAAAAGATGCTTTCAGGTTAATAATTGTCTTTCTACCAATCTTACGCCGCATCATCTGTAATGACAGTCTAACTTTATGCTGTGCTGTGCAGGACCTCCATCGGCATACATGAAGACTTAGTTACTCCAACAGGTCAAATGTTAGAAGTGGTGACATGGCGAGAGGAATGGCTTTGTTTCCAGATAAATTCAGCAAATCATTCTGTGGCCACTTGGGGGAAATTTCTGCTCAGACAGAGTGGAGATTAGGGACGGGCAGTGTGAACTCAGCAACTTTCTGTATACACATTTACAAATGAGGTGCTTACTAATGAGGTCAACAGGTAGAAGAAGATTCAAAAAAGGAAGATACTTTTGCAGAAATGTGCAAACTGTTCATTCAGATAGTTTACAAAAGGGAGGGACATGACAGCAGATAATAGGAATCTGAACATGAAACACTAGAGATGTTTAGTTCTGTCCTTTATACAAGTACAGCTTCATCTGTGGATTTTGCAAATTCAATGTAGCTTTTTGAAAACCTCTCATCAGGAAATGTTAACTCTGCTGAGAAAACACACTTAAGAGCACACCAGAGAGAGCCATGTTATTTTCTATGAAACAACCCACGGTGTTTTTGGTCGGTGGCCGACTGTCCAAGGCATGGAACCCAAGTAATCCTTTTTTAACCTACTTTATTCAGGAGCAGGACATCAGCATAAATCCCACTGCATTCCAGCTCCCAGAACTGCTCTTCTTCTTCTGCACTGCTTTAATACTTCACCTCCCTTGGCTGAATTTCAGAGCTGTTTCTGGCGAGAAAACAGTCTAAAATGGAAAGATTAATGAGAAAGATATCCAACCAAAATCTTGTCAAGGCGATGGCAAAGAATATATTGCTTAATGATTCATTTCTCACAAGATTGGTTTAAGAAAAGAAACAAATACTAAGATTAGAGTTTGAAGTGTTTCAGATTACTTCAAACCTTTCACGATTATGGCAAAATAGTGAACATTTTGCCATAATATACCCATTTTATTTATTATTAGAGGAATAAAACGGTGGACTCGCAAAAATGGTCAGCTGGAAAGTCCATAACCTGAATTAGCACTAAATGCTAAAACTAAAGTAGTTCAAAAAACATAAAGAATAAAGAAACTGAAAGGACTGAAAAATATGACCCAACCGCAATACATAGATATTTACATAGCAAAGGTAGAGACAAAATTCAAGGGCTAAAACAAAAGGACTTTGCATATGTCCGTTTTAAAGACATGTTTCACCACATAACAAACACCAATACAAATGAGTGGAAAGTGGCGTATGAAAACCAGAGGAGCGTCGACGACGCAATGATGATTCAGGATGAAATCACAATGTTCATCGCAGCCTAAATGTCAGCACAGATTTGAAAGATGACATTCAAATTCACATCCTGTCCGGTCTCAAATGCAAATCCAGCTCACTGAATTGATGAGACCCTTGACTGAGTCACTCAGCACAACAGAGAAATGCCAAAGCATGAAGGCTCAGCAGTGCTGACCCAGCACCTCATCTTGGTGGCGAGTATGATGGTTTTCTTGAGAAACAAGCTAACGTAGCTACAGAAGACATTAAAAAGTAGATAGCTATACTGACATCAGGATTTAGCTGAGCTCAGCGATGCCAGCTGGGATTTGTTACAGAGTGAGTGATTTAACAATAGCTTAGGGTGTGTGCATGTCTGTGCATGTGTGGGTGTGTGTGTGTGTGCGCGCGCACAAGCCGGAACAGATACATGGGTGTGCCCGCCAGAAGATGTGGTAAATGTAGGTGTTTGGTCACAGAGGCAGCAGAGAGTGTTTCCTGGACACACGAGAGGTAAAAAGAGTTCATAAACAAGCACACAGCGATTCTCATTTCCTCTTTTATAAGCATTTCATGACAATGTTTCCAGAGCCGACGGTAAAAACTTTCTGTCTGGGGCACCAGGTGGCTCATTGGTGGAGCAAGTGCACCATAAGCAGAGAGGCCTTGATGCAGAGAGCAGAGAATGACATGCGGTAAACGGCCTGGGTTTGATTCCCACACCCAGGTCATTTACTACACAACCTCCATTTTCTTTGTTGAGTTACTTGTGACCAAAGGCCACAAAAATCTTTAAAAAAATAAATAAATAAAATAAATGTAACCGTAAACAAAACTGCTTTAACCAACAACTCAGACAGTGGTTATGAATGAAAATGTACTAAACAGGAAAAACTTCAAACTGACTAAAAGTGACCAGGTGGTCAATACTTTAAAATGTTAAAAACCATATAGACAATTTAAAACACACTGATCTACACAGAGTATCCTCACTGAGACATAAGAAAAAGAATACAAACATTGAATTTTGGAAACCAATGGCAAGGCAACAGGAACTAAACTGGTTTTATGGCACTTAGTTTTACATGTTGGCATTGAACATATAAAGTATTTAATGTCAACATTTTACATGCATCTCTTAAGATGCATGTAAAATGCACATGCATCTTAAAGTACTTAAAATGTACTTTTAAGATCGCTGACTTTATAGGCAAAAACAAAGAAAAACAAAGAAAAAGTTTTTCACTGTACATACTTTGAACACTTTAAAGCTACAGTATCTGATTTTTATTTACATTTTTTTTTCATATTTGTTAAATTTATCATTATCACAACATAGATGACAGATAATCTGTGATAAAAATCACACACCTTCAAAAATAGAAGCCCGACATTCATTCCCACACAGCGAGGGGATCAACACCCACTACATCAGAATCTCCTCACAGGTTCAGAAATACATACAAACACATTTTGGCTCACACGGACACCGCCCTCAAGAACACACGCTC
The DNA here is from genome assembly GCA_010277075.1 of Poeciliopsis retropinna. Classification (NCBI taxonomy): domain Eukaryota; kingdom Metazoa; phylum Chordata; class Actinopteri; order Cyprinodontiformes; family Poeciliidae; genus Poeciliopsis; species Poeciliopsis retropinna. Next base: position 3,444,220 of record VMRM01000013.1, read on the forward strand.
GACTAATGAGTTTCCCGTTTCGTAGACCTGACATGCAAGTCATTAAGCTCTGCCAGTAAATATGTGAAATGAATAGATTTAGTGACCTGGAAGTTTTCATCTTATATGCATATTAATGCAGGCCCTGGGGGCACAGTAACAGGGATGGACATTAACCAACGCGACTGGCGAGCAGCCCAGACGAAACCACACACAGCGTCAGTGTCATTCTCTGCACATCCAGGGTATTTTTCATACCAATTCAGCTGATTAAAGACTCTTGTTACGGATCCAAACTCCTGGAGAATTATTAGATGGTTATATAATCCCAGAGCGTTTAGAAAAAAAAAAAACCCAACAGATTATTGGAGTTAGGATAAGAAAAAAACTCCTGACTTTCAACTCATAAAAGCTCCAGTTAATAAAGTATGCCGTCTTGATAATAACTGTAATTATGAATAAGATGCAATCAATCACTCGGGAAGATTAAGAAAACTACAGCCTGGGCTAGTCAACGTTCCCTGTCAGCTTTCATGATGAGAAACGTTTGAGTCACAGAGACGTTTTAATAAGAGGACAACAGGAGAAGGGTTGGGGGATGAAAAGAACCGCTGTTTGTCCGAAAAGCTCCTTTGGCCAAAAATCCTTCGCCTCCCGACCTTGCATAGTCAGAGGTTGACCCCGTTACCGTGGCTACTGAACTGTAATATCTCTGCAAAACTGTCTAAGCTGCATGGGAAGATCTACTGCTGACACAGACAAAGGCTAGTGTGAATTCATGCTGAAAGTGAAGACAACCAAATGTTTACATTTTAACTTATGCACATGATAGCGATCCAATGTTCTCCGGACGAGACGGGAGATGGCTCAAGTAATTCTTTATCAAATGATCTAAAGGTTTTTAACATTGGCGAGTATTCAGTTTCAATTCAGTTCAGTGACCCAGCAGCAACTCACAACTACGCAAACCAAAACATTGAAATATTATTGTTGAATACTGCAATGACAAACACATGTTCTTCCTCTTTGTCACATAATGTCCACCACTCTAAACATATGGTTTTCTTCTTGAGGGTTTTTTCTGCTTTTATCTGCTTTTTGCTGGCTTTTAATGGATTGTAGCTGAAAATTGTACCACCCCAAATCAGCATGTCTCAGTCGCTCTGCTCTCTCCTTCATCCACCCACTGAGCAAGACCTCGTCGCTTCTTCCCATGGAGGATCATCCTATGGTTTTTCCTTGTTTACAAGAAAGGCTAATTTGGCTGTTGAGAAATATTTTCTGTCCCAAAAACACAGACGGTAATGAGATGGAGATCTGAGGAGGCCCATCCATCACTGATTGAGGTAGCACTGTTTTAATGCTAGTATAATAACATACCGGCAACTCTAGAAGCAGTTTTGCTTACATTTGCCCAACCTCTGCAGATAGCACAACTACTAATGCGGCTATATAATTCTATATAAAGAGCAAGAAGATATAAAATACAGCATAAAAGCAACTGAAAGTTATTATATTTGTATGGGTGATTGTTTGCTAAAATCAGTTAATCAAAAATAATTAAAAACAATGATTCTATGCTGCAGTAGAGAATGAAATCCATGGTATCTACATGTAATTACTTGTAGTCCAAGCAACTCTGCAGTATTGATGTTGCAATGACAATAAATGTGTGATATATGGTGTAGCCCTAAGCTTTATTAGTGAATATATTGGAGTATTTTAGCAGCAGAAGGATTAATAATTACTTTTCTGTCTTAAATGAAACCGTTTTATTCGTACTGAAGGTCATCATACCGTGATAATCTCACGCCAGTCCACACTTTGTTCTAAACAACATAGAAAGTAACAAAAATTGTACTTTGATCCTTTCCCTGCAGGGCTGAGATTGCTGTTATTAAACTGTCACAGCCAGAAAAACTTTACAAGGAATCTTTGAGCAACCTGTGAGCTTCTGGAGGACAAAATGTTTTTTGGGAGTCTTAAATATGCAGATTTTGTCGCCATAAAAGTGATACTATATGTCAGGATACTGGTAAGACTTCCAGAGGAACCAAAGTTTCAAATCCAGAAGGTAAAGCCTGAGTCCTATTTCAGGTACAGAGCATCCCCCCACACTGATGTTTGTCGTCTGATCTCTCTGGTTGTAAGGGGAATTTCACACAAGCTATACAGCATATGAGAAAATATGCATAGTGAGCAGAGAATATCGAGAAAGGCAAGATTACACAACTCCACTAGTTTTGTGAAGTCACTCAAACAAAGAAAGCAGAGTCCAAGGCTTCATCAAATTGCGGCTGTGCAGGGAGAAAGGAGCCACATGTTTTTGATAAGTCCTCTAACAGAGCAGGGTGAGGTAATGATGAAGTCATCTCTGTCCTCTGGACAGGTTCAAATCGTCGACACTGGGCGTGAGTTAAATACTTTCAGGCTTTTCTGTGGAATTTGACATAATGGAAACCGGTCTAAAAAAAAGAAAAAAAAAAAAAGTGGACGGGTCATCCACGTGAGCTCCTTTACATTCCAGCTGACTGGATAAATCATCTGTTGCGTTGCGTTGTTGTGCATAAGTTAGCTCCAACCAATCAGGTCAGTTGACTGATGGTGACAGACCGTATGGGCGCAGCGCAAGTTTTCCAATCGGGAACATTCTTACATTGTCAAAAGGGTTTTACATGAGTTACATATAGGATTTTCCATATTCCATGTCTTTTTCTATAAGCCTCACTTAACTTTTTGACAACCATTCACAGCGTTAATCGCATCTGTTTTAGTGAAGACAGAGAGGCAACCCCCAAAGTCCTGTTTGTTTTCACCAAGAGTTTTGAACCCAGATCATCGGATATTGATTTATGTCATTTAAGCATGGGTTTGTATGAGAATCTGAAATGATGTTAACCTTGCTAATGCTAATGACCAACCGTTTTGACTCCTCAGTCCAGTTACTGAGTCTGTCAACTGGTGGTTTTTTAGCTTGCTGATCGTTAAACGCTCTTTCAACGTTTACTGCCATCTCTCCAGTTGTGATTAAAAACAAAGATTGTCCTTGTCTTCATAATGAAGACTATTTCACTAAAATCTGTTTGGGTTATGACCTTGTTGTCATGCTGTGCAGAGGTTGAAGTGTCAAATGGATGATGAAAGTTTAATGAAAACAATGTTGAAGAACAAAAACAAGGAACTTGCATGTAGCCACAGGGAACATGGAGAGCCAGAGCCAAACAGAAACAGGAATCCAGAACAAAAAGCCAGCACGATTAAAAATGGAGACGTAACGGGTTAAACAGGAGGAGCAATGAGGAGGACAGAGGGGGAGGTGATTAAATACTGGGAGTCTGACTGCTGGAACAATAGACCAGGATAATTGACCACCAGGTTACAGGTGTGAGGGGAGAGAGAGAAAATGGCACAGGGGGCGAGGGAGACTACACAACAGGAGAACTAGGAAAATTAATCTAACATTAAAGACTTAAGAAACATAATTAAACCAGAGTAACAAAAAATAACTGGGCACAAGAAATAAACTAGCTAGAATCACTAGGAGATGACTGAAATAAAGTAAGAACAGAAACAAGACTGATCTAATGAAAATAAGAAACTACACAAACTCCAAGACAAGTCAAGATCCTGATACTTGTTTGGGACAGAAAAAAATGATTTAATTCTGTTCTTTCATGTTAAGGTTTGGCATAATGTTTTGTTTTATTGGTAAAGGAGGATCTGCAATACCAAAGATGAAGGGAGCCAAATGTAAAAACTCAGGAGTGTTATTATTTTTAATAATCAAACTAAAACAAATGAGAAAACAGAGAAAAGGCGAGTAGGGTCAGCAGAGAATGTGATGATTTAAGATTAGACTAAAGAACAAAAACATAAATATACTGAGAGGAGTGAAAAGTGGAAACAGGTGGTCTGATGTCTAAAGACACATAGAGGCAAAGACAATTACATCTGAATAACAAAATTCAGAATACCCAGTGAGCTATAAGTATAACAAACAAAGATCAATTTAAAGGACAAAAAAACTGATACGATCAGGACGAAAACCCAACACAAAGCTGTTTTTCTCTTTTCCACATGGAAAGCAACTTTGTAAATGTGTCAGAACAGGATTGGTTGTATGAAGCCTTCCACGCCTCCAGAGTATCAGACCAGGCCAGAGTTCACAGAGATTTTAAAAAGCTGAAATATTCAAAAACGCAGCACGGAAAAAAACTTCTCGGCGTCTTCGTCACTAGTTTGGCCGCGGCACCGGGCTTTTGTTTCAGTCTTCATCCTCCAGCTAAAAATAAATCTTTTTAGTTCCTGCAGCTTTGTGTAGCAATTCCCTCTGATTGCACTGACACGGCTTTCGCTCCCCACATCTTGATTTGTTTTGCAGATCCCCAGTGGACAAAAAGCAAGGCCAGTGAGCTCCTATAGAGACTGGGCGTTTCAAAGGTTTACTTTAATTTGTCAGTAAAATCTCCACACCTAGCCTCCGCTTAAAGCTGTACAACAGGATTCTTTTACCGCAGTCGTTTTATATAGTTCAAAATGATCTGATTGCTATAAACTGTAAATACAGCCCTAATTAAACCTTACATTTAGAGTACTTAAATATATATTTAACTTGTATTTCCTTTTACTTTTATTGATTGAAACTGAAGTTGTTAATAATCCAATCACACTCTAGTATTGGAGATTAGGTCACAGATCAAGACATCAAAGAACTGTGTTGTTCATGTAGAAAAAGAAAGCCACATATTAAAATATACATAATGACGTCATAAATTGCAAGTAATCACACGTTTCATGCGCTGAAGATGTCATTTTTCCTAATATTCAAGTCAAAATAAATTGCCTAAATTGACTAAACTACCACACTCTTTAGGTTTAATTTAACAAATGAACATTTAACAACTACCTTCTAATGTTTTAACCTTAAGCCAGGAGTCCAAAAGCTGTTAGGAAGTGTTTTAAATTATTTAGCAAGTGCACTTTCTCATAACTAATGTTACAAATATGGTGATAACCCTTGAAATATCAATCAGTAAATTTAAGAATGGACAAATAAACCCCAATAGCCAGTCATTTTTGCCTCACCTTTGTAAGATAAAAGTTTTGCCACAGAATACTTTTGAACTCATGCAAAACCTTCATTACCAAAAAGCTTACAGTCAGGCAGCGTTAGTGAGATCATCATGGGAATGGAAAAGATTGATATTGTGATTGCGACAGTATCGCAACTTTTTGATTTCCCTAATATTGGAGAGCCTTAATCAGTTTCATTCTTCATTATTACTCATTTTAAAGTAGATCTCAAGTCACAAAACACGATTCACATTCTCAACCAGATGATCTCGATCTCTAATTTTGTGATTATCACTGTATTGACCTGGGATGTCACTGGATTTGAATCTAAACCTGATCGATTACAGCCATAAATAAATTGGACTTCATGTAACAAAATGCATCTATGAATTGTTTACATTTTCTACAAACGGCTTTCTATAAATAAAGTGACTTAAGGCTAATAAAGTGGCTGTGAATACACTGAGTACTTGTGTTCAGGTTAGTAATATGGTCTTTAAAGAAACATTTCAATACAGACTACATTCAAACAAAGTGATGCACATCCAAGATGGCAAAATGTGACATCATTTTATAAAATTAATAATTACCTGGAGGTGCACACCAGCAGCAGAGATGAAGACAGAAGCTCTCTCTCTCTCTCTCTCTCTCTCTCTCTCTCTCTCTCTGTCTTTCGTCTTGTTTATAGTTTGAACCTGGTGCTTTCGCGTCTCCTTCCTGTCACTGATTTTCACTGAAAACTGTGGTCGCCAGCGGGGCTCGGCGGCCGGCTAACATGCTGTAAAGATCTGCTGCACCAGCTGCCGCGGAATCACCGGCTCACAATATGGCAGGAAGTAGAGTCTCCCTAACGCAAAGCGGCGGCGCACTTTTTCGCAAATCCCTCGTTTCGAACGCAGCACACGTGATTCAGACGGGACGTCAGCGTTTATTATTTACGTTTGTCCAGACTGGGCCACAACGAAAAGATAAAACAAACAATAACAACAAAAAAAATGTTTAAAGTGTTTTAATATGATTTAAACGTTACGTTTATAAAAACGCTAGAAATGGGCGGAGTTTACACTGTAAACAAATAGAACAGCGTTCAAATAAGATATGTTATATGTTCTGTTTGTAACAGCCGAATATTAGGTCTTATTAATACTAATTATTTAATATTAACAATTGATCATTTCAGATGATTTTTTTGTAGCCAGAGGAGCAGGAAATCATAAGATTATTTATCTTCTACCTTCTTTTCGAAGAAATTGTGTAAAAATGCATGTCATGACAATTTGTCTTAATAATTTTTTTTATACTTTGACTTTTTATTGTCTATTTGAAACAAGTGACTAGATAAAAATATATAATGCTTGTTAAAATGTTTGAATAAAATAAAGATATTTTTTCTGTAGTGCACAGGCTCCACCTAGTGGTCAGAGTCATTTCTTAACCTCAGTCCGTCTGACTTAAACTCCGTGTTTTTTTGTTCCGCACTTCAGTCAGGATTGTTGCAATAAATAAAGTCATACTGATAAATACAACAAAATTATACTTATCAGTATATATAAATTATTATTATTATTATTATTATTATTATTATTATTATTATTATTATTATTATTATTATTATTTTAGAGCAGACAAAAATGAGACAGATAAATGCTTCTTTTAGATTTTTGTAACATTTGGAAAAACGTTTGCATGCAAAAGAAAAAGAGTGAGCTCTTTAATGGATTCAAGGATTATGACAAACAACATAAGTCGATTTTTATATTCGACGGGGTTTTTTTCTAAGAGACTTTGGTGTGTCTTTGAGTGCTGTACACTATGCGACCTATGATGCTCGGGCATTTAAATGTGTGTGGTTGATTTATAAATATAAATATATATATTTACATATTTATGGTACGAAATTCTGACTCAAGTCCCAGTTTAAAAAGCCCAAGTGAACCAAACCGGTTCAGATGAGTTCAGGAAAAGAAAAAAAAAAACACCTTCTCAGAAAACTTTTGTTATCAGTTCCGTTTTTCAGAGTAAGTAAGGCAATGTTTATTTTTGTCAAAACACCAAAGAAAGGAATGTCGTGCCAACAGTGCTGCATCCTGTTACGGCCCATGTGAGGGCGCTATTTCTCCTGATGCACAACCTTCAAACGGCAAACTGTAATACAAAGAAGTGGGCTAACTCCCAATTCTGCCCAGTGTTTCCTACAGGGAACATGGGACGGCAGTGAATAATAATTTGTATGTTCATGTGGACAAGAAGAATAATTAGAGCTTAGGCTAAGCTCATCTTACAGCAAAAATGGTGGCTGTAACATGTGGGCAAACAGTCAAAAGCTGTTTTTTGTTGTTGTTGTTTTTGTTTCTTTTATTTAAACAGTTCCAAGCAATCCATTCTTGCGATCTGCATAAATTCCACTGATTTGGAGCAAAATGTCACATGACACCAGTGATGACAAAATGACTAAAAGCTCAAAGGGTGGAAATTACACAGCAATAAATCCTCCAAATTCTGTATGTAATCAATAAAAAAACAAAACTCTGAGACGACATGTAATGATACACACATAAATTATAGAGAAACAAATAAACTAAAAATAAATAAATAACATCTCTTTCTAAACTAGAAAAGTTGTAATTAACCTCTTCGCCAAGGCAAATACACTTAAGGAGGTGCAGGACATACCATGCTGATGCTGTCTCCCCCTCAGTCAGATCATCACCAAAAGAAGTTAAGGATGCCAATTTAAACACCATTAGTTACTTCCCCTACATGGATGTAATCTAGCTACATGCCAAGACCGAGTGAGAAATTGACTCAGCGATCCAATTAACCGTGATGCACAGCAGTCGGGTGGCTGCAACCAAGGAAGCTGAAATGCCAGAGGGCAACATCAAATGCATTCACTCAGAGATGCTAAGTAAAAGTCGCTGCCCATAAGGAAGCAGGAAGTCTTTATCAAAACATGAGACAATAAATGTCACACGATCATGTGGATTACTACAGACAGGTTTTCACTGGCAGAAAAACACACCGGACATCATACCTTTCCATCTCCATCCAGGAAGTTGTAGGTGTTCCAAATTATTGTGCAAATTGGATTAAAGTATCATAAAGATTATTTTCTTTGTTGTTCTATTAAATTTATAGATGGTATTGTGTGTCGGGAGTCTTTGAATCACTATAATTAATTTCAGAGAGCTGGTTGATTAGTTTGTCTGGTGAGCTCAAAGGAAATCTACTTAAGAAGGATGTTCCACATTATTAAGCAGGCCACAGGTTGCCTTCTCTTTCGTTATGGGAAAGAGAAAGAATCTCTCTGCTGACGGACATCATGAGATAGTGTAGTGCCGTATGACGAGGTATGAAAACATTAGATATTTAACGCAAACTGAAGTGCCGTCGTACTGTGAAGAGATTTGTGGCTGATTCAGAACAAAGATAGTTTGTACAGAAAAAGGCATAATGAGGATCGTTTCTGTTAGACAAATTAATCACATTAAGAGAGCAGCTGTTAAAATGCCCTTACAAAGCAGCAAATGGTTATTTGAAGCTGCTGGTGCCTCTGGAACCTCAAGGTGGAGGATCCTGCAGAGGCTTGCAGTGCATGAACTGACTATTGGGCCCCTAACCAGAGCTCACTAGCAGAATCGGTGGCAGTGGGTCCAGCCGTACATGAAGATTAATTTTCAAACAAACTTGTTCACTGTTTAAACAAGTAGAACTTGTTTGAACAAGTTCTGTTTGAACTTGTTCAGATGGACGATCCAGGGTTGGTCCATCTTGTCCAACCCTGGATGGTCCAGATGGACGCAGGAGTGGGTTGGTGGTGGACGGCCACCACGTTCCAGCAGGGCTGTGACGTCAGCAAGGAGGTGGGGGAGTCATGCTTTGGGCCGAAATCATGGGGAGAGAGAGAGAGAGAGCTGGTTGGCCCCTTCAGAGTCCCTGAAGGTGTGAAAATGACCTCAACAAAGTTTATGCTGAGGACTGATCACTTTCTTTCATGGCACCATTAGTTACCTCCCCTACATGGATGTCATTTAGCTGTCTGCCAAGACCGAGCGAGAAATTGACTCAGCGATCCAATTAACCGTAACGCACAGCAACTTCCTCCTTGCAGCCATGGAAGTTGAAATACCAGAGAGCGACATCAAATGCATTCACTCAGAGATGCCAAGTGAAAGATGGTGCCCATGAGGAAGCAGGAAGTCTTTGTGAAAACATGCGACGATAGACGTCACACGATCATGTCAATTAGTACAGACAGATTTTCATTGGCAAAAAAACATACTGGACTTTATACCTTCATATCTCCTTCCAGGGAGTTTGTTTTGTTTTTTCTGTTTCAGGAATGGCCACCATTAGAGAACAATGGATTTATTATGTTCAGTGTTTAATAGCTGAACAAATTAGTTCTAAGTTTCCACTCAACTTGTCTTGATTGGTGAGGTTAAAGCAAAGATGAATTAGGTCTCCCATTAAAGATGATGGAAAACAACTTGACGAGAGAACATAAATAACTCTCTTGCCCTAAATGTGAAAGGGCATCATGTCTGCATAGTTCTACTTGATGTGGAAGGTAAAAAAGTACTTTTGTAAAAAAAAACTAAATATTTTTTAAAATAATCTAGGCTTCAATTTCAGGACATTTGGACAATGGGAGGAGAGATGGGTCACGAAAAGAGATGTATTTATATTTATCAACAAGATCACTATTGAAAAAAAAAAAAAAAGTTCGTAATTGTAAATACTTTGAAGAACATAAGTTCATAGTTTACCGATTAGAAGAACTTAACATTCAAATCTGTTTGTTAGAGAGCGACACCCCCTTATAGTTCGCATGTCTCTGGAAAAGCTTTAGCAGTGGAGACCGATATTCACAAGAGTCTGGCTCAGCTAAAGTGCACTCTTATTTGGACCACTGACTCACTGTTGCTCCAGTTCCTGCTTTTCTTTCTCATTTTGTAAAGATTTTCTTTTTTTAGACGTGAGCGACCTTTAATGAACAGAGATTTGACAGGAAAGAAGGTGGAGAGAAGACGTAACAAATCATCCAAAGCTGGAGCCCGACCCAGGACGGCCGTGTTGAGGACAACAGCCTCGGTGCTCATGGTTATCACCATTCCTGGGAATTTGGGCTTTGGTTTGTGGATTTTGTTTTGAGTCATTTGTGGTTCATCGTATTTGCATTATTAGTTCTTTCCAGTAGGTTTGTTTTTGTAAGTCATTCTGTTGTTCCCCTTCCTTAATAGTTTCTGTAGGTTGTGTCTGTTAGTTTATTCCCTTTTTTGTTTTTCATATTCTGTCAGTTTCTTTTACTCCTTGCTCATCTGGTTTTATCACACTGGTTCACGTCTGGTTTCATAGTTTAGCCTTGATTATTAGTGCATTATTTGCGTTATTCCTGTCATAAGTATTTTGGTTTTCTTATCCTCTTTCCAAATGAAATGTTTGTTCATTTCCCTTTCCATTAAGTGTTGCCACTCTTTGTCTCTTAATTTTAGGTTTTCTTGTACATTTGTATTTAATTTTAGATTACTATCAATTCTCCTTGGTTCCAGTTCCTCCGTTCCATTAAATCCACCTGTGTTCCCTCATCTTAGTTATGCTACTCTTCTGTCACCAGCTTTTTAAATTCTCGTCTTTCTCTTTGTTCCCCACCAGATTCTTGTTTCATGTTTTCTCCACTCTGACTTGGCAAAGTTCATTCCAAGTCCGTAAAGACTTCCCGCTTTCTCCCTATGCCGAGATCCACCATGTCAATGCAACAGACCTGCCCATCCCCAAAATTTATTTTCCTTTTTATCAGATTAATAAGAGGTAATATTGTTTTCTTTGAATGTTGCACATCTTGAGAGACTAAACACACGATTAAATGACAAACACTGAAAGGATCAGACACACCCAGCAGGAGGAAGGCCCCTGGGACGGAGACAAGGCTCTCTGCTTTCAGACTGAGGTTTAAAGTGTCACATTAGAGGTGAAATGTCTCAGTTTCCTCTCCTGTACCTGCTGCACCTGCAGCCCGACCTCAGACAATGGTGAACGCTAAGAGAATTAAAACATCCGATTTATCTTTCAATTTATAAAAAAAAAAAAAAAAAAAAAGGTATTCAAAAAAACACTTCAGGAGGTATTGCTGTATCTGATGCCTCTGTTTTTTTTTGTTGTTTTTTTTACGAGTTAAGAGGAAATCTTCCATCTCTGCTTTTCTTACATCAGGACATGCAGGATGTCACAAGTTGTGGTGTGGTGAGGAAAAGTGGTGAGGAAAACGCTGAGACCCAGGTTGGAATGAATGACGGTGATTTAATAACGAAGAATGCACAAATAATCCAAAAGTGGTACGACTGGTACGACAGAAATCGACAAGGACCCGACAAAGACACAGAGACATAGGTAACATTAAATACATAGAGGGTAATCAGGGAACGAGACACACCTGGGAACAATCAAGGGGAAGACAAGACAACACTGAGACTCGAAAGACACAGAAACCTAAAATAAACACACAGAAAAACTCAATTCATGACACAGGAAGTTTCATTTTGCACTGGAAACACCCACACCATGTTCGCAAATTATTATGCAAATTGGATTGAAGTGTCATAAAGATTATTTTCTTTGTTGTTCTATTAAATTTATAGATGGTATTGTGTGTCAGGGCTCTTTGAATCACTATAATTAATTTGAGAGAGCTGGTTGATTAGTTTGTCTGGTGAACTCAAAGGAAATCTACTTAAGAAGGATGTTCCACATTATTAAGCAGGCCACAGGTTTCAAGCAATATGGAAAAGAAAGAATCTCTCTGCTGACGGACATCATCAGATAGCGTAGTGCCATATGACGAGGTATGAAAACATTAGATATTTAACGCAAACTGAAGTGCCGTCGTACTATGGAGAGATTTGTGGCTGATTCAGAACAAAGATGGTTTGTACAGATAAATGAGGAAGGTTTCTGTTAGACAAATTAATCGGATTAAGAGAGCAGCTGTTAAAATGCCCTTGCAAAGCAGCAAATGGTTATTTGAAGCTGCTGGTGCCTCTGGAACCTCAAGGTGGAGGATCCTGCAGAGGCTTGCAGTGCATGAACCTACTACTGGGCCCCTAACCAGAGCTCACTAGCAGAATCGGTGGCAGTGGGTCCAGCCTACACGGATTTTGTGCACTATTTTTACTTGTTAAAGTCTAGAATATACAGGGTTTTCAGTACGCTCTATAACCCTCAGTCACTCGCCACTTTTTAAAGAAGACATTAAGTCAAGTGGGTTTTTAGTTGTGATTTAGTTGTGGTTTAATAGCTGAACAAATTAGTTCTAAGTTTCCACTCAACTTGTCTTGATTGTTGAGGTTAAAGCAAAGATGAATTAGTTCTCCCATTAAAGATGATGGAAAACAACTTGACGAAGAGAACAAAAGAAAAAGAAGAGCCGTACCTTCAGTAGCAAAATCATCTTCATGCATGACGATGCATCATCTCATGCTGCAATGAATACCACTGTGTCATTGGCTGCTATGGGCATAAAAGGGGAGAAACTCATGGTGTGGTCACCATCCTCCTCTGACCTCTGACCCTATTGAGAACCTTTGGAGTTTCTTCAAGCAGAACATCTGAGGGTGGGATGCAGTTCATATCAAACAGCAGGTCTGGGAAAGTTTTCCAACATCCTGCAAAGAAATTCAAGCAGAAACTTTCCACAAATTCACAAGTTTAATGGACGCAAGAATTGTGCAGGTGATATCAAAGAAGGGGTTAATTGTTAACATGTAACAATGTAACAACATCTTAACTCGTCTGTTAAGATGTTTTTGATTGAAATAGCTTTTGATTTTAGCACATGTGACCACTTAATGCTGCACATTCAAAGAATGACCGTTTGCTGTTCTTTATAATCCATAAAATGTTTAGAAAATCTGCTGTGCATAATAATTTGGATCAGTGCATTTTGAGTTTTTTATTTTTGAAATAAATACTGTTCTCATGGGGAGCTTTGTTCGTAAAATTCGATTTATACTGTAATTGTTCATGACTTGAAAATTATACTGACCATCATTTGCATTGACCATTTAAGAAAATCTGAGAAAATACCACTTGCATAATAATTTGGGACAATGTGTATGTTGGCACTGCAAGATGTGGATTCTCTATTTCTTCTTGTTTCAGTTCTTATTTGTAACCTGTCTGTTCTTAGTTCCTCAGTGGCTGTTGTTTTCCAGTAAAGGTTTATTCTCTGTTGATTCTGTTGAAAACCTGTTACATTGAATGTCTCTCTGCTGTGTATTGACCTTGCTTCAACTAAGCGCACAAAAACTTAAGTTGAAGGCCGTTTCTCGATGCTCAAGTACGTCCTTGAGCTCTTGGCAAGTATGCAGCCTGCGATTACAGCTTGAAAGTCCATTCTTGCTGAGTCCACAGGGACGCAGTGCACCAGTTCTCCGAGTGGAGCAGAGAGCATGTGATGATGTCACCCTCGGCTTTCCTGGAGTTTCTACAAATCACCAGTTTTACTTGGGTGTGGATTTCATTTTACATTTACATTAGCTTGTAAAAATGTTAATTTGACATATCAATTATACATAAATTACCCAAAAGTTTCCATTCTAAGTAGAATGCCTTCAGATTTATAGGCTTAGTTTTTTTTTAAAAATGATTATTATTCATATAGCTTAATTTAAAGGTAAATAATTTACCAGCTCATATTACTTTTTCAGAGATGAAGCATGATAGACTTGTTTGTCACATTATCAGAGTATTTGCTTATAAAATATTTGTCTGAACTGACAATAGTTTGAGTTACGTAGCTGATCAATTTATTCCTTAAATTTGCAGAAGAACCATTAGAAGGAAAAGTTATGACGGTTATTTAATGTTTTACCAACCCGCATCTGGTCAGAGTTGTTGCTACGCAACTGGATGATTCTTTTATAATAAATAATAAACACTGAGCTCTAAACAAGTAGCTCTGGGTATCAATTCAGTGCTCTAATAAGAACAAAATGGTCATCTGGTTCTGGTCTACTCAGCATTCCCAGAGTCAGAGCCAAACATGGAGGAAAAGCATTCAGCTTCAATGCACCACAAATCTGGATCAAAGTTCCAGAAAACTGCAAAACAGCCCAAACACTGACTTGCTGTAAACCAAGGCTAAACACATGTTTGCTTGGAGTTGGCTTTGATTAAAAACTATTGAAAGATTAACTAATATATTTGATGTATATTTGCTGATGATTGTTCTTGATGACGGGGCTGCTCAGTGGCGCGGTTGGTAGCGCTGTTGCCTTGCAGCAAGAAGGTTTTGGGTTCGATTCGGGGTCTTTCTGCACGGAGTTTGCATGTTCTCCCTGTGCATGCATGGGTCCTGTTTGTTTCTGTGTTGCCCTGCGACAGACTGGCGACCTGTCCAGAGTGACCCCACCTCTTGCCCGGAACGCCACTGGAGCTAGACACCCGACCCCTTTAGGGACAAGGATGACCAGATAATGGATTTTTGGAGACATTTGACAAAATATGTTTTCATAATGTAATGCACTTTGAAATGCCTTGTTGCTAATGTGCTATACAAATAAAACTGATTTGATTTGATTTGTTCTGTTCTTTGAACTGCTCTTGTCTAAACAAATGTGCATTCTAGATTATGAGCTAGATTAACGCGCATCTTCTTCAAGCAGAAAACGTTTTGATTTTATGCTGATTCATTTTTATTTATTTAGTTATTTTGCTCTTCTTGCATTTCAAGCAGAATAATCATTTTTTCATAAATGATTGGCATATTCCAGGAAGCGAATGCCCAGTGTATCTTGACTCAGCTCACTCCTTGTTTTCACTTCAATAAAAATTAACCCAGCAAAACCTTCTGTTGAAGAATCAGGAGAACAGCTCTTCCTGAGAAGAGAACAACTCTTCTAAGAACACAAAACCTGCAGGTGTTGTGTTCTTATACATAATTGAAACTGTAAAGACAAATAGGCTGAATTATTAATGAATTATATCAAAACAGAGAGGAAGGAAGCTCAGCATAGAACTCCAGAATAAATGTGAGCCAAAGATACTTTCCAAAATATCTGTATTTGTGTTATCTGTGGTTTCTCACAACTTCCAGTAAGCTATTTAATTAAATCTGCTGGTCTGCTGCCAATCGTAATGGTCATCGTATTTCATTTCTGCTGCATCTTACGGACAGACTGTCGGTCGGATAAAGTTGTTCTCGGCACCCGTTGTTTCATACCTTAAATGATTTAGCTGTAGAATGTGGGAAGTTGTTGCAACCCTGCGGGTATCAGTGAGCCACGGATCTTCAGGACACTTTTTTCTCTCAAGTCATATTGAGTATAATTTCAAAGAACTAAACTCTTGGAGTGTTGCTACATTGCCAGTTTCATTATTTATTATTAAATAATAAATCATATTTTTTTATTTAATTGGTTATAATCTTGTGTAACCAGGTACAAGACCCAAAGATGTCAAGATATATTTTGTAAGAGTGGCTAAGTAAGGCAGCATGTGTGGAAAAAGTGTATAAATAAGTTGCAAACAAGCCAAAAGAGCTTTGCAAACCCGAGTCATCCAGTGTCTTACATTCAAAGGAAGGTATTCCAGTCATAATCAAGTAAGGCCAAAAAATATCTGATATCAGAAGCTTCTGCGCTCAAAGGGAGAACCAGTATAATGTGGAGATCAAATGTTTAATATGAAGTTTAAAAGGAAGCTCACCATTGATAATGTAACTATAACTATAACTGGCAACTCAAGAGTTTTACACTCTTAATAAGGGGATATATTTTGGATTCTTCAACATTTCATACCAATTTAAGTTCTTTGAGGTAAATCTGTACTGCATGAAAAGCAGACTGTCCAAATGTCTGTGCGATTGAGTGTGAACAATAGTAAATTACAGAATCATCTGCATAAGAATGTTTGGAAGGATTTGACTGGTTGCCCACAGAACAGCAGTGTGCATTGTGAACAAGATGGGTCCTAAGACTGAGCCTTGAGGTGCACTTTTAGAGACCTCAAGAACGGTGGGACTTACTTCGACCATCTTGCACTTGTTACGTCCAACTTGCCAAATAATCTGTAAACCATTGAGCAGCTTGTTTGAAGACGTCAGTTTTGAGATGAATGGACATCTTACGCTCAGGTTGAGTTGACATGCACTTTTTTTAGATGGTGGAGAGAAGTTGCAGCAAACAGGAGAAAAGATGCAAACCAATCACAGGGCTTCAGCTGCTTTCAAACAACCACAGTTTGATACTTTGCCTCCATTTACAAATGGATTACACTAAATGTGTCATTATATAAACAACAGCAACTTTTATTTTTGAACTGTGTCCGCTGTCGTTCCGATCAATTTACCGGAGTATCCGATGGTGTTGCCAACAGTACACAGCTGCCAAGTCTAAATAGTTGATGACGGGACAGAGGTAATTGTGTGAGACACACATGAGAAACAGACTTCCTCATTCAAAACAATCACCTGTCATACTCACCTTGATCCAGCCATTAACCCGCCTTGCCTTCTCCGAAGAATCCCAGACCTGACGCAGAGAGAGAAAGAACGTCCTCATTATTTAGATTCTTGTCCTCATTATTTATTCAAGATAAGCACTTTGCATATCTTGAATAAATCCTTTAACTCAGTTTTTATTCGGAAAAAGTGAAAGCATCCGAAGAGCCGTTGCTTCATGCGAGTCAACTTCTGGCAAAACACACACAAAAAAACCAAACAATTTATAGATGGCGAGTTAGTTCGTCGAGCACAATTAATTTCTGTGCACACCAAAAAAACAAAAAACAAAGATGACATCAAAAACGCCACTTTGAGTGTACCTTTGTTACCTTTGTACCTTTGTGGCCAGGAGGGGTTTTATTTGTTTTGGTTAATGACAGACCAGCCTCCCTGCTTTATAATAAAAAAAAGGCCAAAAAAACATGTCCCAGCCGAAGTTCAAAGAAGACGTCCCACCTAAATGCAGTTTGTAATCAGAGGACGTATTTCGACAAGTGCTTCAGGACTTATACTTGAATGTTTGTCTCTGGAGTGTGATGAGACGGACAGAAGCCATGCGTCTCCTTGACCTTTGATCTTTGGACAAAGACAAATTCTCTAATTCTTATTGTTAACCCTATGTTTCTGACTTTTTTTGACAGTCCTTTAAAAGACTGCTGGTCCAATCAGATAAAGCCACCGAAACAAGAACTGCGCAGCAGGTTTTATGCAGCCAAGTGCAGCAAAGAGTATGGAGAGCTCTTCGTAGTTGACGTAAAACAGCAGCAAACGCTTGGCAGAGCACAGGAGAGGCAGCTTCTTTTCCCAACACTCAGCTGTTTAATCTAAATCAAGCATCTCAAACATGAGAGGTGTTTTCAGGTCGGCAACACTATCACTTCTGCCAATGGAGGAAACGCTTCAGTGCAGCTTTCAATCTCCTCCTCAGGGGATTTCAAAAGCTTTCGCACCTCACCCGAAACTCTTGTTAGGAAACATTTCACAGGTGATACCAACCCTGATGGTACAAACAAGCTCCCCAAAATTCAGACTTTCACATAAAGGGTTTCAATTTTTTCATAAGAGAAAATAAAAGATTCAGCTTCCCCCAATTCATTGTTCAAAAGCTCCACAAGAATACACTCTTAATACAGTCAGTAAAAAGAAAGCTGCTGCTTTTCTCTTTTTTTTACCATTTATGTTAACATATACTGACCAGGAAGAATGTGTGGTGTGCTGTTCTGAGCTCTTGTGGTCAACTTTAAATTGCTTCAGAACCTGGTAAAGATCCTTCAGTATTTCTTCTTCTTTTGATCGTCACAATAAAGCAGGCTTGTTGAAAATCATTCCCTGTTGTTAAGAGGTTTATGAGTATTTTGTTGGACATCAGGTGGATATTCTTAGAAAGGGGGACAATGTTTCTCCATTTTCCTTACATGCTGAGTCACAGGAAAGCTGGTGAATGTATGAGTAAAACAGGAACAAAAACCTGAGCTATGTAAACATGACAAATGTTGGCTGTTTGTTTCTGAAATAAATACTTAGAGTTACTTCCAAACGCATAGGCCAAACATCTACAGTCTTCACCTTGTGGTGTTTGGGGGAAATACAATTGATTCATAACAATGAATCCCAAATATGACAGAAAGCATTTTGTTCATCTCTGTGTCCTTCAGACATTTATGGTTGACCAACCCTTTGGGTTGGTTTTCCTGGTAAGAGCAAACAACACAATCCTTTCTGAGAAGACAACCACCCACTATCTGGTTCTTATTTCTCCAGCAGACTGTTTCTCCATCTGGTGCAAGATGCAGAAACAGTCCCTTCTCTGGCCGTTGACTTGCACAAGGGACACTTGACCACATGAGATAAATACTACTACTTTAAAATGCAAAGATAATAATAATAAAAAAAACATTTAATGGCATTATATAAATCTGAAATTATATCAGCAGTTTTGATTTTTAATGCTTCCCTTACCTAAAATGAATTCTACCTAATTCTTCAAGACTGTTTGGGTGCAAAAACAGCACATTTTAGGCAAAGAGGAGAGGGAACCAGTAATGACTTCAGATGCTTTTTATTGTGGGTCTTCTCCTGGGTTTGGTACACTAACATGGATGTCACTTCCTCTTTCAGTCACATTGTTCTCAATTTCAATATAATCATGTGCCCCAACCCACAAAGCTGCAAATACTAAAAGGTGAAAATAGATTTGTATCTTACATGTAGAAGACATTTTCTGCCCTCCACAGAAGGAGAGCATCAGTAACCACAGACTGGTTTGATGACCTAGTAGTCTATACAATAAGATTTAAGGCATTGTATTTTATTGTATATTATATATTGTATTATGTCATATCTTCAGTTAAATTCAAAATATATTTGATATTCTTAGATACAGTCAATAAATATTGTGAACATGTACCATAAAGTGAACGTCACTGCTTATTGCAGAGTTAGAAATTGAACAAGCACATGCGTTTTGTGTCGTCTTATTTTGGTCTTTTATTTCACTTGCTCATAAGCGCGCCTCTGCAGATTGTTGCATGAAGAATCCTCCCTGCTTCGCTTTAAATTTCATGTATGCCGAGAACAAACCGGGATGTTTTTGACCATATGTTCAGATGGTGACGGGGTTTTTTATTTTTCTGCAGCTTCTCATGCAAATTTCAAAACTTTGAAAGTTTCAAACCAGCTTCCTTTTGTGTTCTTCTTTTAACTTTTCACACATTTAAAAAAAAAAAAAACAAAGAACATAACATTGAGACGAACCTTGAGTAAATTAAAAGCCTGTTTTTTATTATTAGATTTTAAAGCATGAGTCTCTGCATTCTAACTCATTCAACAGTTTTTTTTCTTTTTTGGGTTTTTTTCCACCTCCACCTCTATTTTTAACCAAAGCAGATGTACACTCTTTCCAAATAAACAAGACTGCAGGTTTCCTCTTCCTCCCACCCCTCAAGAAGCATTGTAACCATGCAGGGCCAATCACAAGCTGTCACAGATTAAAAAAAATAAAACGCAAAGGGGAGGCTGCACTGTGCTTAAATACAGCCACACTTGATGTGCTTTTACAGAGACACACGCACAGATTTTGCATGGTTCTGCTCTCCTGAAACATCCCAGCTCACATCTTTGCAGAGAGGATTTGATCAGGCCAATAACTTCTTTGCCAAAATGTGCCTTTTCAGAGCGGCCCTGCTGTTTGCTGCACTGGGTGAGTGATTTTGTTTTGTTTTGTCTTTTGAAAGCGAGTCATAGCAGTAATTAAAACACCCAGGACTGTTTTAAATCATGGGTTATGCAGAGAAAGGTCTGGCATGGATTTCACAATTGTTATTTACTGAGATTTCTATTTTTTTTTTTTCCCTTTTTTTCTTTTTTTTTTGGGTTGCTTATCTACTTGCCGGCACGTGCCCGTAGACTTTTGATTCAAAACTGTGAATGAGTATTTGTAATTAACTTTTTCTGAGAGCCGTGCATTTGTTGCGTCTTCCCCTCGGTTTTCAGGATGAAAACTCGCTGCTGTGACACTGCAGCTCAACTTGACACGACAAGGAAACGGACTAAATTGATAACGCCTTGTTCTGCATCAGTGAAAAGGATCTTTCACCAAGATTTCGAATGATAAACTAAATCGTCTGGGTCACATTGTGGAAACAGCATTTCTAATGTGGCTTCAGAGTTACGCCTGATGCATACCAAAGATCAATCAGGTTCAACATATTATGTAGGAGAGAAACTGAAATATTGACAAATTAGGCCATTTGTCAGGTTGCAAAAAAACAACTTCACATCTCTGCTTCATTCCAATACTAATAAGAGGAAATATTAGTGAGGTATCATCTTCACTGCAAATAGAAACTTGGTTTTCACAAGTTAATTACTTTTTTTTTTTAAGTAATTAACTTGTGAGTTATGTGTTTGAATGTTTGTGGAGTGGAGAAGCTGCTGGGGTTTTGATGCCAGTGTGTGAGCCCACTCTAACCCTTCATACTGGGTTACAAACATTGTTTTGTTTTTTGGTTTTTTTTTTTACTAAACAAAACAGGGCTTTTGTAAACAAGAAATGAAACTGGATTCAGAATGAAGACAACATTCTGACTCACACTTAATTATTTCTATTATTTCTCCATCCCATGCAACATTTTTCAGCGGCCTGGTGTTTCATCAACTTTGCAATGAGATCATTTTCTCCCTTTCAGATTTTTCTGTTTTTGCTTTTACTTCACGTGCTTCAGATAATCAAACATATTTCAAAATCGGACAATACAAAAAAAGTTGTTTTTAAGTTAGACTTTTGCCTGTTAGGAGACAATGAGGAGGAAACTTTGTGCCATTAAATACGGCAGCACGCCGTCCTAAATGAAACAAATGTGTAGTTCAATTGCTGTGTTATGGTGAATTATCAAGTGAAATTTTGATCCAGAAGAATCAATATTCTGAATATTTTGGATGTTCCTGTGGTTCCACACCCCTGATTAAAATGAAAGGGTCCTCATCAGGCTCGGTACTTGACGAAATGCTTTGGAGGGAATTCAGGTGTGTTGAAACGGGTAAACCTCTAAAGCATACAGAACCTTGACCCGCCCCGGTCTGAAATCTAACCCCACTGTTTTACTTTGTATAGCTTCAGATAAGAGGAGAATGAAACCAAACGCTTTGTTTCTAGAGCTGCCGCAACATCGCAGCTATTTGTTATAAATCCCACTTGTTTAAGAAATGGATTCCATTACATTTAAATGGGTTGATTTAAGTTCAGCAAAAAGATAATGTGCAGAGTGCTTTTTTTTTTTTTTTTTTTTTCCCTTGGCATATGTCTAAAGAGTAAATGGTCTTAAGTTGGTGTTTTAAGGCTACGCTCTTCTAATGCTGTTGAATGTAGGAACTGTAGTCACATAGTTTCAGTTCTAACCACAAACTTTCAGTATGTTTTAGAAAAAAAAAAAATTATATAGCAGACGGTAGTCGAAGTCCAGCCCTCAGTTTGTTGCAAGGCATATGAAGAAACCAAGTTCTCTTCAGATACTGAAAACTTGAAATTATGTTCTCGTAATCAGAGATGTTAAAACTTTTGGGGAATTTTGAACACTTTTAATCATGTTAAAACAGTTCGAAAGAAACCATTGGACTTCATTCATTGTTTATGAATAACAATGGAGTCCATAACTCTATTAGAAAACTGACTAAGCACATCTTGATGAGATGCCTGCTAAAAATGAAGCTATAGTAAGACTTAGATAATGGTTAACAATAGGTCTCCTCTTTATCTTGTCTTTTTCAGATTTCATTTCCTGTGCCAAATTTCTAGCACCTTTAAACATGGGAGGAGTCACAGGCCAAGTGCAGTTTGACTCCGTCAACCAGACAGCCACCGTAAATGTAACAGGTGTAGGATCCTGCAGTGCAGTCAACATTTCCCTCACTGTGTTCCCCGTCATGTACGGCCACTTCGCTCAACCCTGCTCCGAGGCAAACATTGGTGTCAGCGTCTTCACCTTCACTGCTAATCCCTCAAATGCCTCTGCCATCAATGTGTCACTACTTTTTCAACAAATTTCAAACTTGGATGACCTGTCATTGTCTTTGCAGACGTGTGACAGCATTAAAGTATGCACAGTTGTAAGTCAAGGTCAGACACAACTGACTCGCCAGGCCAGATTCACAGAGTCTGTTGCTGGTAACATTTACATACGTGCTAATGTAAAAAATGCCAACCCGAGGCTTCTTGCTGACCTAATGACTACTGGTCAGGTGAATGCCACAGAAACCAACAACATCTTTGGATCCACAAGTACAGCAACTAATTGTAACATACTGCTTCAAAGATTAGATCTGGCGTCTTTAACAAATCTAGGGAGTGTGAAAGTCGGAAACCCTCTCAGTCCTCAGAAATCCCGTTTGGATTTTAGTAACTTTACAGAGTTCTCGTATCTTCTCCTCAGGGTGGGCTCTAATTATAAGTGTGCTCAGATATACAACATGCCAGAGAAAGAAGTGAGAGCTGTCATGAACATGAGAGGAATCAGTGGATATTTCAACTTCCATCAGGCTTCACCGTTTGACGTGACACAGTTTCACGTGAGTCTGACAAACTTAGGGGTATTAGTTGGCCCCTACCACGTCCATAATTTCCCAGTCCCTTCAGTCAGGTCAGGCCAATGTTCAAACGATAATGTGGGTGGTCACTGGAATCCGTTTGGAGTTGACACAACTTCTCCAACATACCCTGCAGGGCCTGGATCAACTCATGACAAGTATGAGACAGGTGACCTGAGTGCCAAACACATGTCTCTTTCTGGTAGAAGTACATTTGATATGACATTCACTGACTTCAACCTTCCTCTGTTTGGACAGAACAGCATTGTAGGTCGCACAGTTGTGATTCACCTGGTCAATGGTGTTCGGTTTGCATGTGCCAGCATTGGCTATCCTGGTGAAGTGACAGTAGCCAGTGCCACATTTCAGACCCCTGTGGTGGGAAAGATGATCTTTACTCAGTTGGTGAACAATCCCTTGTCAGATGTGTCCATCTTTATGGATCTGTCATATGGAGATCCCACAACAACACCGACCCAAAACCATAACTGGCACGTTCATGAATTCCCCATTAGCTCAGAGAGGGATGATGATCAAGGAAGGTGCATCACAACAGGAGGCCACTGGAATCCTTTTAAGGTCAACACAACTGATCAGAGCTACGCACTTCATTGCAAACCATCCTGCCCCCTATGTTGTGAGGCCGGCGACCTCGCCAACAAACATACCACCATTAATCTTGATACCAACGTAGGCGGTGTGAACTCCAAACACTTTTTCACTGATGTCAATTCCTGGCTAGACATATCTGGCATTAGTGGTCGTTCTGTGGTCATCCATCAAGCAGAAAAGGGAGACCAGAGGATCGCTTGTGCCAATGTTACTAAGACGCGGGTCCCTGCAGCCAAGTTAGGGAATTGGTTTGGCCCTGGATCATCCAGGGGCCAGGTGAAATTCTCTCAAGATGTCCCTCAAGGCCCTACAACAATCACAGTGTCCTTAAAGAACCTGCAGTCCTTAGCTGGAGGCTACCATGTCCACATCTTGCCCATTATTGTTGGCAGCAGTGATCCTTGCTCAAATGCAAACATCCTTGGTCACTTTAACCCACTGGCCTGGAACACAACTAGCTCTCCCTCACCCGGTGAAGGCACCGTGGACCAGTATGAGATAGGGGATATCAGTGGGAAGTTCGGGATGCTTACTGGCCAGAATGACTTTGAAGCTATCTACATGGACCCTAACATGCCGCTTACTGGACCTTACAGCATCATGGGAAGATCTGTTGTTGTTCACTACACAAATGGATCACGGTAAGAATCAACAAGCATTCAAGTTTATGATAATGATAAAGGTAGAAGTTATGAAATGCTTTGCATAGTATTACCACAGGTTCCTTCTTTTTAAAAGGAACTAGGTAGTAGCATTTTCACTCTAACCACAGATTTCTTGTGCAAAAGATCAATGGTTCAAAGTTCTGCCAAAGAACAGAAAGTATTTATCCTCCTGAGAACATTTAATGAAATGAAGAAGGTGAGAAAAAAGTGTCAAAGATGTAAAAAAAACAAACAAAAAAAAAACACACTGATGCCTTTGCAGATGAAAGAGAAATCCAAGATTCACCCTAATCTGGCCTCAGCAGCATATCATCCCAATCCATTGAGGGTTCCTGTGTGAATTCTCAAGCCATCACCTTATAATCCTGGGTGTTTTGTTTTAATACTAAGATACTGTATGTTCCTCTTTCAGAGAAGACTTCTAACCAGAATATTGTGACAGAAAAAATCCAACAGGGTTGAACCTGCTGGGCTTGGTTATTTCAAGGTGTCTGTGTTTTCTCTACAGGATGACCTGTGCAGATGCCTTACCTGACACAAATACAGATGGACAATGGACACTTGCAAATGCTGCATTTAATGGAATAGTGACAGGGACAATCACGCTGGTAAAATAACCCCACATAATTACCTTTATCTAATCTGCTCCTTTTCTATTGCAGAATGCCAGAATTCTCTGATTTCAAACAATTTTGTATCATCTTTGTTTGACAACCACGGCCAGAACTGTATTTTACGGGCATTTAGTTATTTTTCTGCTCCACAAATGAAAAATTGTGCAAGCTGTGGCTTTTTAGGCCCGAAACGGGGATAAGAGATGTTCTGTGCATACACACTTGAATTTATCATCTTCTAATCCCAAACTACAACCTATGTTTTAGCTTATGTAAGTTGCCCTAGCCTGCCTCTTCTGTGAAGAAAACAAATATGTACCACTGCACTGTATGTAGAGGAATGTATCTAAATTCACCAGGTGCAAAATTTGGAAGCCTGATGATGAGGGGAAGACGATAGTAGGCACACAAAGGGCGTCCTGAAGGAAAAGAGGCAAACGGACATGAATCATGGAAAGCATGAGTACAAGCTTCAGCTTAGCTCAGCATAACTGTGAATGTGTGTTCACTAAACTCTTGAGGCTCACCCTGGTATCAGCTGTTTCTGTCAGCTGCCATCCAGAGGCCCCACACTGAGTCTTGCTTTACACCTAAACCTCTACAGAGCTATCAAGGCAGAAAGGACAACATGAGCTTATTCTGGACTGGCCAAATAATTTGGGAAGTGCCTCAGCAGTTACTAAAAAGAAAACAGATATCCACACATCAGTAGAAATCACTTTAATCAGCTGACAATAATCTGTATGTCTACTAATGTCAGGCACCTTTGGGTTTTGTCTCTTCAAGCGCCAGCAGATGTTTCCTGATGGGAGTAGCAGTGATGTCATACTGTATGTGGACCTTAAGTCATCTACAAGTCAAAGTGTAAGTAAAGGGTAAGGGAGTTGAACACTGTTTTTACACATATGAATGAAAATGGGTAGTTGGTGCTGTTTGTGTCGTCACTTTACCTGCTTGTAAATGGATTAGCGGTGATTATATTATCCAGTCAAGGTGACAAATTTCTGCTACTGCTATCTTTAGTGACGGAGACTGAAAGTTTCAGAAACACCCAAAAAATGTCAAAATCCTATGATAACAAAACTTCCTTAGGCATTTTCAGGGGCAACAATTTAAGACACCAAATAGTGTACAAGTTATTGATACTACTGATGGGAGTATCCAGGTGTTTGTTTGCTATTCCTAATCATTTGTGTATTTGTATATATGTCCATCAATGCAACAATAAAGGCAGCAGAAACATAGCTTGTATCTTAAATGTGCTTACAGATTCCTGCGGCCTCCCTGTTTATCGCAAGCAACCGTGTGAATGCCACGAGCAGACTGTGTACCACCGTGGGAGACACTTTCAACCCCTTCAACATGAAACCATTGGTGAGGTGGGCTGTTGGGGACCTTACCTGTCAAGTTTGACTTGGAGAATATATGGGAAATGTCGTCGTCTGGTGCTACTGTTAGAGCGGTGGGGATGGGGGGGGAGTAAATCAAAGAGCAGTGGGGGTGGGGAACTGATGTAAGAGCAGGTTGAAACTGGAGCTAATGTGACACCGATGGGGAGAGGAACTAACGTAAGAGTGGGCTGGAGGAAAAATTAATGTTCCCCATTAACTAACGTTCCTCATTAAGGAACGGAGGGGAGGAGGGGAGGGGGCGCCATAATGCAGGATATTTAGGGGAAAAAAAATAATACGGGAGGACAAGCACGGCAGAAAAGGGGACAAAGACAGTAGTTTTCCGGCCAAAACGGGAGACATGACAGGTATGGGTGGGTATGGAGACACGTCATCAGATGTTAATGTATTCAATTTGAGGAACACTTTACCCTAAAATGACGACTGCTAAAAGAAACGGCAGCAAACTAAGAGCGTTCCAGATTTTATCATATCTAATAAGAATTACTTCAATCACTTCAAAGGACACTGATATAAGTAGTTTTACTCTTTACAAAAAATAAACTGTGGAAACAAAGCAGTTTGACAGGTAATCTCGGACTACAGGTACTCACTGTCTAATCCCATGGAGGATGGCTCTTTTTTTCGTGGTAACCTTGTAATTTCTGTTCCTCTTCCAGAGCTCCAGCTGTTCGCTCCAAAACCAGTTGAGCTGTGTGGTGGGAGAATTTTCTGAAAGGCAAGGCAATATCAGCCTGATTGGGAGAGAAGTTTACTCTGACAGCGACATCCAGCTCTCAGGAGACCAAACAGGTGAGAGGACTGGAAATGAGTGTCTGCAGAAGTGGGGAATGTCAACGGCTTCAGCATCAACCGTTTCATGTACACCAATCCTCTTCTGCCAGTCACCATGTCATCGCCCAGTAGCTCTTATTCATTTTGTTGAGTTTAGTAAAATGTCTGACTTAATATTCTGCATTTGATCCAAGTTGTGTACAGGTCTCTTGTGCTGAAGAGTGGTGGCAGCATCCTTGCATGTGCCGACGTCCTCCCAGAATCCCCATCTGCAGAGCAGACCTTTCCCAAATTGAGCTCCTTTAGCCGGTGAGTAACAAACTGTTCTGATTTCTTTCAGAATTCACCTGGTAAAAAAAAAGCATTATTTCTAAAAACACCCATTCTGTCTATTTAAATTAATTTAAAAATTATCTAAATATCTGTAGAGACTAAGGATCAATAGGAGTTAGGTTTCCCTCAGACAAGAACAGAGTTAAATCAGGAAATATGTAGAGATAGACATTCAATATGCAATCTTACTAATGTTTTTACTACAAACCTGATCTGGTAATCTGGTAATCAGGTAATCTGGAAACAAAAAGTATGTCGTTATGTTGGTGCAAACACACAATTGTCAGTTAAACCTTTGCTATGTTTGGATCTATAAAAAAACAACTGCCTAACAATCCAGTTTTGTACAGAACTGAACAGTTCAGGAGGATTTTTTACTTTTTTTTGTCTGAATTTGGTTATTTGTTCATACAAGACTAAAAGTTATTTATTTTTCTGTTTACACCCAGGTATGATTTCCGAAGGAGAGTCGCAGATGTTCTGCAGGCAGAAATGGCGAGGATAACCATCTTACCCGGCTCTCCCTTCTTTACAAAAAACGGCCGGTGCCAAACGGTCAGCTTCATGGTGTCGGGTAAGGAGGAAAACGACATTGGAGTCCAGAAACACAGCATCTTCTTTGTGCTGTACTTGCAACACACCATTGACTGTCAGACAAGCTATTTAAATAAGTCAAAATGACAAAAATAGTTCCCCTTATAAAAGTATTAACACATTATTATATTACAACTATAAATTTAAATGAGATTTTATGTGATTAAACCAGCACAAAGTCATGTATGACAATGAAGTGGAAGAAAAATTATAGTTTTTAAACTATTTACAAATACAAAGAACGTGTGACATCTATTTGTTTGCTCTGTCTGCTAATTAGATTGTTGATTTCAAACTTGAGGCTTTCTGTGAGGATTATGCTTCCATAGAGCCAGATTTGTGGAGTGCATAACTTGTAGTTGTTTTGTCAACACACGTAAGCTGTAGATGTGTGCAACTAATCCAGACTTGCTAAGAATATTTTGGCTGCTTTTCCGATTAATGCTATAAATTTCCCCATAACCTTATCCTTTATTTGATGAAATCTCGTAAAGCAACCACCACCATCATTTTTCTTCCACTTTATAGCCATGCAGCACTTATTGATGAGATAAAATCCCAAACGGATGCACTGAGGTGTGTGGTTATGTGAGGCCACAGAATGACCACTAATGTCACTTTATTCTCAGACTGCACATGTAATGCATCTCAGATGTTTACGGCATGATGTTGTTATGGTTACTACTAATTGTGGGAAATGTTGCAGCTAAACATTGCCTCAGGTTAGCATTGATTTAGTGATGTAAACATGTTCCAACTCGTTGCATTCTAGTTGTTGTGATATTTCATCAAGCAATTAGTCGCTGTTAAAAACAAAAAGGGTTTTACCTCTGGAACCTGTCTGAACTGAAAACAACAGCATTTGCAGTAAAAGTCAAAGAAATTGACACTAACAATAGAAGTAAATTGTAGCTAGGAAAATGGCATCTTTCAGGAAGCTGTATTTGCTTTCAAATTTAAGGTACTGCTGTGAGCCTTTAAGTGCTTAAAGCTATAACACTAAAACTAGGAAGCTTGTAAGTACCAAAATCAGGACAATGAACAATTACTGGCATTGAATATCTTTAGAAATCCTCTAAAACCTGCTCAGTAACCCGACGCTGGAGTTGAGTGTCTCTGCATCTCATTTTCAGCCCATTCCTCTTTCGCAGGGGGGAAACAGAGCGGCGTCTGTACAGAGGGTTTATACAGTGTAGCACAGGACAGCTAATTAATTCAATTCTATCAGTATAGTGAAAATTTCCAACAAATGTTGCCTTGAGGAGCATTAGAAAAAAAATGCTCCCTTACAGGTCTGCCACCAGGTGAAAAATTAACCATTACAATAAGATTCTCCACCATCACTACAGATAGATGGTGGGTTTTCATCAAGATGCAATGAATATTTAGTAGGATGACATTTGATGTGCTTTCTCAGTAACATTCTGTCTGATTCTGTTAAAGGGGATGTCCGCACAGATCTTCTAAGTTCTGTCAAAACTAGTGAGCTGATGGGCCCGTTCAGAGAAAGTACTACATGTACAAGTAAGTACCTCCAATAATTCCACTTGGCAACAAAATTGGGACATGAAATGGTGCTAATTGGGCATTTCTGAATGACTAAAAAAATAAAAATCAAAAGTTACCTCTAATGTTTTAAAATTCTACTGATGAAAACTTCGTTTGTGAGAATAAACATAATGGAGCCATATTTTTTTCTTTTTTTTTTAAATACAAATTTAACAGTTGCATTTGAAACAATCTTTAAAATATTAAAACTATAGAAAGAAGAGTGTTTTTGAACATTAGCTTATTTTTATTAATCTCTAAAATATAATAATAATAAGCCTAATGTCATTGAAATTCAAAATTACATTTTTATTTTATTTTTTTTATTTTTTATTTTTTAGCTCCGGTGTCTTGGTTCATCATTGCACTGGTTCATTTGTCTGTCTTATTGTGAACAGAAAATACAGCAAAGATTTTTAAAACAAGAATTTTTAGCCAAAGTGTTTGCTTGCAAATCTAAACCTGCGAAAAAGGTGGAATCATGGAAACCTAAATTACGAACAGTACAGACTACTGTCTGTA
Source organism: Poeciliopsis retropinna (assembly GCA_010277075.1). NCBI lineage: Eukaryota > Metazoa > Chordata > Actinopteri > Cyprinodontiformes > Poeciliidae > Poeciliopsis > Poeciliopsis retropinna. The sequence continues at coordinate 3,473,927 of VMRM01000013.1, forward strand.
CATGATCTGGTTTTAAAAAGATGAATTCGTTGTCTCAAAACTTTTGCAGCGCCACGGTAAGTGATTCTCACTCCTCCTGAATAATCTGCATTTTTCTGTTTGATTTCTACAGAAAGTTCTGCAGGGCAGCTGGTGCTGCCAGAAATCTTCTCGCTGTGTCTGATGTTTGCCGTTGCCTTCCTGCTGCCGTCTGCAGCCTCTTGCTAAAAGCAGAGTCCCGTTTTCACCTCAACTCATCAGTGGAGACACACGGGTCCTGCTGTTAAACTGTGAAATTGAAACGTCACCCATCAAATGTTGCAGTGGTGACTGAGCAAATAATGTGCATATCTGTATATATGTTTTGTGCAAATGAAGATCTTCCAGGGGTTTATTGTTGAGGCTATAAATATTTATAAACTAGTTATTGGTATGCCTGCTTTTGTTCTCTTTTTGTAGGAATGTGCAATGTGTTGTTCATTTGGGCAAGAGGTACTGTTTGTGAACTACATTTTGAAATGTCAATTTTCCAGGCACCTACTGCTATAGCACAATCAACTTGTATATGATTTTTGAATAAAGTTTTTCAGAATTGTATTTCTTCCTTCCTGCCTGTCAAAGAACGAGGATAATTTGAAGAGTGACAAAAAAAGAGGCACTGAAGGTTGTTTAAAAAAAGGATCAAAATGCTTATTTTCCAAATTAGCCAAAGGTCAGAAAAGCAGCAGCAGCAGCACTGTTTGAAAATTATTCTTTAAGATGAAAAGTGAATTCATTTTTGAGATGTTTACCCCATTACTGACAGGTATTTTTTTTCCTACTCCTTATCTAAAAGCTTCAATGTTGATCAATTTCCACTCATTTATGCAGGTTCAATTGAACCAAACAGTTTTTAGTCAAGTCAAACGTTGCCAACACACAAATTGTCTCAGCCAGTCATTTCTACCACACTGTGTCCCATGGCTTTTCGTCATGTTAAACCTTTTGACCAATCGCCTCCTTTGGCTGTAAAATACATCATAATATAAAAAGGATTTTCTGTTAAATTCTATCTGATTTTACTATGAAAAGGTTAAACTCCAATTTTCTCATTCATGGTTGCTCAACTACAATCATCAGAATTAAAAATTCACAAGATCGTAACAGTTTTTTGGTAAAGTCTGAGCAATGTTGTGTATAACATGGCGTTTTGTCGTCACCTAATCTTTGGTGAAAGCACACCTGCTGGAGATGAGTCCTGATCCCTGTAGCTCGTTCTCCTTGGCGCCCTCTGGTGGATACCTGCAGGAAGCGTCAAGAGAGACAAAACTACAAGCCCATCTCGACAGTCAAGTGGAATAGTCATCAAAAATAAAATAAGTCAATATTTTAACTAAAAGCTGTGTTTTGATGTAATTTCTGATCAAATATAATTTAAGCAGGTCATTTTAGAAACACTTAACAGCTCCTAGCTAAACTCATGCAAGATGTTTTAAAACCAGTTCATAATTGTATGAGGCGAAAAGCACCTACAAAGAAACAGTTTGGTCAAATTTCTCTTGTAGCAGCAACATAGCTGCCAGACCCAATTACCTATATAGGTCAAGGACTTATTTTATTGTAATTAACTGCTGTAACTTTTGACATGACTACTACATCACCTTATTTACAAGTGAGAGTACAAGTAACCTTAGTCCAGATGATCAAAGCTTTCATGTGATCATCACAATTAGTTTGCCGAATAATCAAAGCGTTTTCCCAATGGCAAAAACCAAACTTTATTTTTTTCTGATTGTTACACAAATGTAGCACGTATAATAGTTATCAGTTGCAAGATGCTGAGTACTTTTTATTTACATGAACATGGCATCAATTATCATTTATTTTATTATTAGTGGTATTTTATTATATTCATTAAATGTTTTAGCGATTGATTGAATGTCGGTGGTTCTTGTAACAATGTGCATAGTCGTTTAATCCCTGGGATTTTCGGGCATTTCTTTCTCAAATCAGTTTCAAGTCACGTTAAGTATCATGTTAACGTATCTGATATCAGATGGATGAATGCGAAAAATGCATTGGCATGGACTTTGTACCATTTAAAACCAGATTTAGTTGCATGAGATGACTGCTCTGCAACGAAAGCAGATAGCAGACATTAAATACCCGTGGGACTGAGTGAGAATGACAGAATCATCTACATAAAAATGGTACAAGGGATCTGAGAAGCTTGCACACAGATCAGAAACAGAGATTGAACAAAATGGGTCCTAAGGATGAGCCTTGAGGTACACCTTTAGTGACACACACACACTTTGTCCTACTTGACAAGTAATCTGCATACCAAAAGGCAGTTTTTATGGAGACGTCAGTTTTGAGCAGAATGTCTCACTGTTATCTGTGGGATCAAATGGCAGATAGAGCAACACAAAACCTTTTCAAATGAAAACATTTAGAGCAGAAGTAGTAGGGCTGTTCTTCCTAGAACCGGACTGAGGAGAATTTAGAATGTTTGATTGAAATAATCCCTTCAGTCATGCTGAACTTCATTTGTACATAAACTTCACGTTGACGGTGGTGATGGTGGTGGTAGGAGTTCATCATCTGCTGGTTCGAACCCCCGACTCTGTTGCTCAGAAAGACAGCAGACTTTCTGAGCTGCTATTCCTGAGCAGTAGCTGCAGAATTCCACAGGTTTTCAGGGAAATCTGTGTCAAATGTATCACAAATCCATCTGTTCCCAAGGACATTGAAACTGTATACAAAAATATGCAGGATGTATTTTCTTTACCGAACGGAGTGCACATGGAAATGACTGAGCTTGCAACGTGACAATGAACTGCGGTCAAGGACACTTTTGGAAATTTGTGTGCAAAGACAATAAATTCTCTTTTCTCCTTTTGGGCAATACTTTTTGGCTTCACATAGTTTACAATACGGATGAATAATAATCACAGCAAAGCAAAAAGCATGGCTTACTGTCAGACACCTTTCTCACATTGTAAGGCTGGATAATGTATTGTCACAGTTTGGCACCTTATTATTATTATTTCTAGAAGACCACATAAATAAAACGTCAAAGGTTCCATTTGTGTGTTCAAATATTGTACTGTTCATTTTCAGAAGTCCTGGTCAAATGCAGAGATAGCCATGTTATTTAAAACTGTTTGTTAAGAGTTAGTTTTAGTAATCCATTATTAGTTTTGATAATCTGGCCCTTTGAGGACATTTGTAATCTTGACATGGCACAAATTGACAATGAGTCTGACAGCCCGGCTCTGGTGCTGGACTAGCACATTTGTTACATTAATAAGTTAAGAAATTGCATGAGTAAATTCATGCCAAGAATGGTTAAAATAACTTGGGTTTGAAATTTGATCAGAGTGCGACATCTTTGTTCTAAACAATCTTTGTCGCATTTGCTGAACCCTGTAACCATGTCAACGAGAATTTCGGCCGTTAGGAGAAAGTAAACAGCTCGAGAACACGCTGGGTGCACTTTACACGCCTTTTCCCTCTTAAAACCTCCATCTCTGCAAGTATTTATGTGTTTGGGAAAAGCCTTAAACATTTGTTGTGTTTTGTGTGGTTATTAAAATGTACATCAGCGTTCCCAATCTTTAAGTGTAGCATTCAGGTGGGTGTATCAGTTGGTAATGTATGTTTCCTTTCTGTTGTATTTCAGTTACAAAAACCAATTTATAAAAGGTCAGTTAAGAAGAGCAAGCCTTCCTCGAAGACCTTTTATGAGGTGTCCAGTGGCTGTCTGTAACTACAGATTGTCACGTGTGGTGAGGAAAGCACAGTGTTTACCCAGAATGCCCTGCGCTATAGTCCGGCACCTCATTTTGGAGCGGTCTTTCCGGTTTTACACATCAAGAGACTGAAATTGTAGTATTTTCATAAAAATTCAAGCACAGGCGGGGTGGCAAGAATTAGTGAGCCAAAATTCTGAAACCTGTGTGAAATGGAAGCATTTTTGTGAAAATTTTTGTCTGTAAAGCAGAGCAAAAACACCAAAAAGACAGCTGCGTTGTTCAGAGATTAGACTTTGGACCAAAGATAATTCTCTCTGCTCTCTTTATCCTGGTTTTATTTGGGTCTGTACATCTGTGTGTATTTCTCATCTGCTCACATTTCTATTCCCTTGAAAAGTGTAAAATCAAAGGCTGCCCAAATGTCAGACTTTCACATAAAAAGTGTCACAATTTTAACAAAAGACAAGATGCAATTTCTCTCAACATGAAATGTGTACGATTGAATACATTAATACACTCTAGATGTAATCAAGAAGAAGAATTTATTTTATATTTTCTCTTTATTTACCATAACTGCGCACAGTGCAGAGGATAAGGAGTAATCCAGTCGTCACCCTGTGGTGTTTGAGTAAATTAATTTGATTCACAATAAACAATCCCAAATATGACAGAAAACATTTCTTTACTTACTTGATAGCACAATGTTTGTTGCCTTAAATTATGTTGGGTGGACGTCTAACTTCACTTGAAACATTTGTGTTTGAAACAGGAAAGCATGGTTCAGCCTCCTCAAAAAGATCCAGTAAAATACAGTTTTATCTAAAGATGTTGGAAACCACCTTAGAAACAGTCTACATCATTTCTTTTTTTTAGTTTTTCCTTTTGAAATCTTAAACCCTTGTAGCAGATACTAATCCTCTGGATGTTGTCATATGAACTTCTGAAAATAGAACATGTGAGAACTTTTTTCTTCTTCTTTATATATTTTAATGTGTAGATCTTTGTAAGGGAGCATCAGTGAAGGAGGACACTCATCACAGTTCTCACAGCAAGGCTGTTTTTCAGGCTTTGTTCATCTCTGTGTCCTTCAGGCATTTATGGTTGACCAACACTTTGTATTGGTTTTCCTGGTAAGAGCAAACAACACAATCCTTTCTGAGAAGACAACCACCCACTATCTGGTTCTTATTTCTCCAGCAGACTGTTTCTGCATCTGGCGCAAGATGCAGAAACAGTCCCTTCTCTGGTCGTTGACTTGCACAAGGGACACTGAAATTATATCAGCAGTTTTGATTTTTAATGCTGCCCTTGCCTGAAATGAATTCAACCTATTTCTTCAAGACTGTTTGGGTGCAAAAACAGCACATTTTAGGCAAAGAGAAGAGGGAACCAATGATGACTTCAGATGCTTTTTATTGTGGGTCTTCTCCTGGGTTTGGTACACCAACATGGATGTCACTTCCTCTTTCAGTCACATTGTTCTCAATTTTGTGCTCCAAAGCACAAGGACGTAATTAAGAAACTGAGATTAAATTAGCATCATACACGTAGAACACATTTTATGTCCTCCACAAGAGGAAGGCATTTTACAGAATGTGATGTTTATTGCTTGTTTCGTAATTGGTTATGTTTTTATGGTGTAAAGTACTTTGAACTGCCTCTGTGCTGAGTTGTGCTGTAGAAGTAAACTCGATCTGGTTTGACTTGGAGGAATCTGGGGTAAATTTATCTTATCAGGTGTCCTTTGGGGATATGTTGCAAAAAATAGGCAGGAAAATTTCAGTCTGCAGATATTTAAACCCCAATGAAAAGACTGGCATTTGTAACTGCAGCGAAAGGTGGTTCTGCAAAGTACTGAGCCAGGCTACTGAATCACACTAGGTTTTTCAGGTTGTTTGTTTCAAAAACGTTTGAAATTAATTAGTAATATTTGGCCCACTTCACAGTTATGCACTTCTTTGTGTTACAGAACATCCTGGTGAAATACTGACAAACATGACAAAATGGGGAAAAGCCTTTTGTATGGCACTGTAAGTACAGAGCTCTGTTTAGAACTTGCAACATTTTCTTAGAAATGTTTACTCCTTGTATTTCCTGCTTAGGAACCCATAGGTCAGTCTTTCTCAAACTGTCGTTCCCAGACCATTTGTGGCCCACAGGCGCCCCCCAATGGTCACAAGGTGCTGCATGTAAACAGTAGTTTATTTGCAGTGACGAAAGCTCAATGCTAAAGTTAGCTTACCAAAAGATCGTTTTTAAAAACAATAATGGTTAAATGGCTTAAGACCTGGCCACTGAAAAGAAAACAGTGGAACGTTTCTTAGGATGAGCTTCAGAAGTTTTGTTTTTCATCACTATTACAAGACATGGCTTGCAGCGGACACACAGATCTTGGTCTGTGCTTAGTGCGATATGACAGTGATGAGGCGGTGAACAGTGCTGCGCCCCACGCTGACTAACTGCATCTTAACACCTAAAATAAAATTATTTAAGGCTACATACAGGCTTTTTTCAAAGCAACTCAAATAATTTTTTTTTTTTTTTGTAATGCTTCTAAATTACAAATAGCCATGAAACCTTACTAGTGCGCACAACACTTGTAGGAAAGGTTTTTTTTTTAATTTTTTAAATTTTATTTTTTTAATTTACATGCATTTCCATTATTGGAAAGCTTAAAATTCGCACTTTCAGAACCTTTACTGACTCAAAACGCCCCAAGAAGTGGGTCATGCCAACCTTCACTATAGGATGAACAAAGATAATGAGTTTTATCTTGTAAGAACGGTGGTCCGTTCATGTTTGCTAAATGGAATAAGTGGTTCTTGGCATGAAGAAGTTTGAGAAACACTGCAATAGGCAAGAAGCAGAGTTAGAAATTTAACAATTATATTAGTTGAACTATTTTGTTATTTTATTATATTTACTATAAATTATGTTAGTATAAGATTTCTACAAGATGAAGAATCTGAGCTCCAAAACTGCACCTCAAGTTTGAAATCTTTTACATTTTAATTTTTCTTTTCTTTTTTTTTGACTCTGCATACAATTTCTAAATTCAAAAAAAAAAAAAAACGGAGAATGTAACCTCTAGAGAAACCTTCAGTAAGGCATTTTTATTTTTGTCTGTGCAAATAAACTTTTTTTCGGCAACATACTAATGTTCTATAAGAATTTAAATTCCAGTTAATTGTCAAATGAATACAGAATGAAGAAGCAAGATTCAGCAATCGTGAAAACATGAATCTCTCAGCAGGGAACTTCAACTCATTCCACGTTTTTTTTTCCACCTTCACCTCTATTTTTACAGGAGCAGATGTATGGCATCTCCAACAAAACAAGACTGCTGGTGTCTCTTCCTCCCTCCAACCCCTCACCTCACGAGCCATTGTAAACAAGCAGGCCGATCACAAGCTGTCACAGAAGGGGAGGCTGCACAGTGCTTAAATACAGCCACAGTTGATCTGCTTTTATAGAGACACACGCACAGATTGTGCATCGTTCTGCTCTTCTTAAACATCCCAGCTAACATATCTGCAGAGAGGTTTTGATTCAGCTTACCTGGTCTGCCAAAATGTGCCTTTTCAGATCGGCCCTGCTGTTTGCTGCACTGGGTGAGTGATTTTTTTTTTTTTTGTCTTTTGCAAGCGAGTCATAGCAGTAATTAAGACACCCAGGACTCTTTTAAATTATGGGTTATGCAGAGAAAGATCTGGTATGAATTTCACAACTGTTATTTACTGAGAAATGTGTATGTTTTGGTTGCTTATCACTCGCCAGCACGTGCCCGGAGACTTTTGATTCAAAACTGTGAATGAGTATTTGTAATGTTTAACTTTCTCTAAGAGCCGTGCATTTGTTGCATCATCCCCTCAGTTTTCAGGATGAAAACTCGCTGCTATGCAGTTCAACTTGGTACTACAGGAAAACTAATGCTCTAAATCTGAAAACTCCTTCTTTCACATCAGTGAAAAGGATCTTCGTCACATTGCGAAAATAGTATTTCCTTTGTTAAATGTGGCTTCAAGTGCTCTGCAGGGTCTGTTGTGGAGAAAAAAAACTGAAATCTTAACAGCGAAGCCCATTTGTCCTGTTGCAAACAACTTCATCTTTCAGTTTCATTCCATTACCAAGAAAAAGCATTAGCGTCATGTGAAATAGGAACTTATTTCACCCAAGTTAAATGTTTTTTTTCCTAAATAATGTGCCTGAGTGTTTGAGGTGGAGGATAGCGGTGAGAACTAATTACGGTATTTACAGTTTTTGCACCCACTCTAAGTGAGCAATGATACCATAATGAGATAAAAATATATCTTTCTGATATGTAATTCTGAACGTCTAAGCTTTTATCTAAACAGACTCAGACAAAAGGGATTTGTAACGGGAAAAGTTTTAAACAAAATTCAGAATGCTGACAACACTTTGGCTCTGTTGGGTATGAAAACATAACCTTGCAAATAAACTCATAAGTAAATGAACTTAGATAATTTTCCTAACATTTCCCTCCTGTTTTTCATATTAAGACGCCTAACATAAACATCAGGAATACATCACTTGCTGACGTATTTTCAATGCATACGTCACAACGTTAGACATCAGAGGCTTCCTCAGAGATGGAAGCAACAAGTTGATACTGATACATAACATTTCCAACAGCTTTAGCTATCATTGATTTTAAACAAGGGATTATACAGGCAGTAAAAATACAAAACAACAACAACAAGAGGCATCATTAACTTTAACAGCAAATTCCACCATGGTCCAGATAAAAGCCACGAAAAAAAATCTCCTCTTGAGGGAACAGCATCTTGTGACATGGCCTTTTGCAGGTTTTTCAAGGCAGGCATTGCTTCATCAACATGAGTTTAATTAGCATCAGAAATATAAGTACAACATGATGTTCCTGTCATTACACACTCACCCCCCTGGCTAGCTGTCAGTATGTCCAACACCATCCTGTTTTGAAGAATCATCAGACGCATTTGACTGAGTTGTCGGTTCTGTCCTTTCTCAATGTCCACAGTAAGATTTACCAGAGTCTTCATCCTGTAGTCCAGTGTCTCAATCATCAACATGGATTTTCCTACTCCAACCCATGGAAAAAAACGACAGTCCCCATTTTTCCACAGTACTCCAATGTTTGTGTTCGCTGGGAACATTAGAGCCCCAGATAGGATCATGGGGTTTGAAAGCAGTCTCTGTACTTCTCCTGTGGCGCAGGTGTTGAGAGTGCACTGCTGAAGTAGAGACAATGATGGTATGATCAGAAACGAACACAGGTGCACAGGTACCGGACCAGTTCGTAGGCAGCGAAGGATAGATACTGCGTCCTCCACACAGGAACCAGCCGCCTTCAGTGGGATAATTCCCTCGAGGTGTCCACATGGAACATGAAATAGAAGACCCATCCTCAGATGGACAAACAGAGTTAGGAAATAAATCAGTGATGCTTTGCTGGCATCCAGACACATGGCCTACCCGAACAGTCCAGTTTCCCTGTTCATTACGATGCTACCATCTGAAGTGTTGCCTGAAGTCGCAGGCATGAACCATAGAGCACAGGAGGCAAAACAGGTGGCCTGGGACCTATTCATGGGACTGACATACAGCATAGGTTTCCTGGTAGATTTTGGCATCACCGAGCAGACATAGCAGTCGGTCATGTTCCTCTCTCTGGCCAACATCACTGCATAATTCTGCCATATGTTGTCATGGTGATGGTCTGGAAGGTGACTTAGCCAAGTCTTTACAGCAGTGGTGTGGACAAATCTTCTCCCCAGATGAATTAGCAAGGTTGGACTGAAAAAAACAAAAACAGGACAGGCACATAGCAGCCACAGCGCAAAACAGGCCCCATCTCCATGGAGACCCTATTTTTGCTAGGTTACAGAGATGTCAGAATTTACCCAGGACTCTATGGAACAGGGGTTAGATGATTGCTTCATCACCTTTGACTTTGAGACGAATGGTCCTACAAAAATACCAGACCCCTTTGTAGGTGGACTTAGCCCCTGTCCCCACTTAGGCTTCCAACACTCTCTGTAACTTACAGTGACTGAGGTGAATCCAAGATGGTCTCTCAGCGATCTTAACTGCAGTGGGAGTCGTCAAAAGCACTTGGAAAGGTCCCTCCCACCGTGGGCTGGCCTAGCTCTGTCTCTTAATGGCCTTAATGAAGACCCAATCGCCTGGTTCCACCACCTGGGGGTCCTGTGAAGACAAAGGCTCTTCTGGCAGTGAATTTGCATTTGACACTTCTTTAGACTGTAACATGTCTTTCATGTAATCAGCTAAACTTTTCTCACTGTCTTCTGGTGGTGTGGTGTTTGTAAATAAAGGAAGCTTAAAAGCTCTGCCATGCATTGTTTCAAAAGGAGTTAAACCATTCCCAGTAGGCACAATTCTCATATACAGTTTCACTAAATCCAGACACTTTGACCATGGCCTTTTGGTTTATCTAGTCATGCTTGAAAAGGTCGGGAACCTCTCCTGCGACCTCGTCCCCACCCTGTGGGCCACCCCTGCTCCCCTGGAATCCATGTCTGTTTCCTTCCGGGGGTCGGGGGCCTGAAATGTGAAGACTTCCTTGATTTTAAAGTCATCGACATCATCCCCTGATTTTTGTTTTATTGAACTAAGGTGGGAGTAATCTGCATGTCTAGCAAAGACTTCCCTAACCTTTTGTTGGACTTCATCCCACTGATGCTGTTGTTCAGTGCTCATGGTAGCTTGATATGGGAGAACAGTTCCTGGATAATGGGAGGAGTATCCAGTATAGGTGGCCTGGACTTTTGCCCAATCTTTCCCTAAAGAAGATTGCATAGCTTGGCCAAATTCATAGCCATTCAGGATCTTCCTGTGGGGGAGTTACACCTTCCACAGCTCTTTGGGCTTCTTCAAGAGACCACGGACAGAAAACTAATATAGTAGGATTGTTATTGTCCTCCCCTGGATTAGGATTTGTGATTTGAACCATTGGGTACAACTCTTTTGATGGCTCAGGCAGTGACGGGTACAAATCCTGACATGGACTGTATGGAACCGGAATATTATATGGAGGCGGATTTTCCATTTGGGCATGGATATTAGCAGTAATCGCAGCCAGTTTACTGCGAGTGGAATGGGACGGACCTAATGTTTCATATTTATTGTCTGTTTTGGCAGACTGTCTCGGTTGTAATCCCATCACAATCCGACGCTGGCAAAAGGAGGTGACCTAAAACGCTGGCCCAGCGAGGAAGTTACCCCCCGGGACTTTACAAAACAGGTCCGAAGAAACTGACTGCCAGCAAATTACAGCGCGTCGTGCTCCTTCCGTCAGCGGCGGGTATGGAGGGATCCCCGGACGAGCCTCCAATATGTTGGGTTTATTTTGTTTCCCAACCTGCAAGAATCAACCAGAGACACAAACTACTCTTCTGCAGAAGAGGGGAGAGCCAGACGCGGAGAACCACCGTTAAACACTGTCTTGGATTAACTCCGCCAGCTCTCAGTCCCCAACTGCCTTTTATTATGTTAACAACAAAGAGATTGGCTTTTTCACACAGTCACACAAACAGTTGACCAATAAACATTCCCAGGAGACGTTCTGGAATCGTCTGTCGACATGCCCTTACCAGGACAGGAGACTGACCATTATCAGCTTCACAGGTAGCTGCTAACACAGACAGTTGATGGTCAAAGCAACCAATGATAAAAGCAACTAATGACAAAAGCAGTTGGTAACACACACATGTGAAAACACTTCTAACCCCCAAGAAAACATCTGAAAAACAGTTAAGAGTATAAAACAAAAGAAAGGAGTCAATAGTATAAAACAGCATACAGAATAATATGAAAACATAACCTTTCAAATAAACTCATAAGTAAATGAACTTAGATAATTTTCCTAACAGGCTCACTCTTGATTTTTCAATATATCTGTCTCAGCCATATATACAGAATTTTATAACAACTGAAGATAACATGGTTACTTGATGGTGCTATAAAATGAAACTACGTGCCTGGAAAAATGCATTATTCTGCCCCCTTCAGCTGAAGCAAGTGAAATGCATCACTTCAGATGTTGTCATAGGCTCTTTTGTGGATTTGTGGAAGATTCAATAACACTTTGAAGTAATACAGGGAGAGGATCCTCTGCTTTGAGGTTCATCAGTGTTTCACGTTTTCTCCATTTTGTGGATAAGAATTTTCACTGTGGTTTGTTGAAGTCCCAAAACCCTGGAAATGATCTTGTAAGCTATACATGACTGAACAGGGTGTACCTTGCCTCTCGCTCGGAACATTAGCTGGAGAGGCACCAGCACCTCCTGACCCTACAAGGGACAAGGATATTAGAAAATGGACGGATGGACGGATGGATGGATGGATGGGTGGATGGATGGATGGATGGATGGATGGATTCCATAACTCTATTAGAAAAATGACCTGGCACATCTTGAAAAAATACCTGTTAAAAATTAAGCAATAGTAAGACTCAGATAATTAGATATGGTAGATTATGTATAGTGGCAAGACTCTTCTTGTTGCGTTAACAATAGGTCTCCTCTTTATCTTGTTTTTTTCAGATTTCATTTCCTGTGCCAAATTTCTAGCACCTTTAAACATGGGAGGAGTCACAGGCCAAGTGCAGTTTGACTCCGTCAACCAGATAGCCACCTTAAATGTAGCAGGTGTAGGATCCTGCAGTGTAGTAAGCATTTCCCTCACTGTGTTCCCCGTCATGTACGGCCACTTCGCTCAACCCTGCTCCGAGGCAAACATTGGTGTCAGCTTCTTCACCTTCACTGCTAACCCTTCCTCAACATCCCCGATAAGTGTGTCAGACCTCTTTAAAGAAAAATCACACTTGGATGACCTGTCACTGTCTTTGGAGACATGTGAAGGCATTAAAGTATGCACAGTTGTAAGTCAAGGTCAGACACAACTGACTCGCCAGGCCAGATTCACAGAGTCTGTTGCTGGTAACATTTACATACGTGCTAATGTAAAATATGCCAACCCGAGGCTTCTTGCTGACCTAATGACTATTGGTCAGGTTAATGCCCCAGAAACCAACATCATCATTTTTGGATCCACAAGTACAGCAACTAATTGTAACATGCTGCTTGGAAGCTTAAATCCACGAACTTTAACAAATCTGGGAAGTGTGAAAGTCGGAAACCCTCTCAGTCCTCAGAAATCCCGTTTGGATTTTAGTAACTTTAGAGTGTTCTCGTATCTTCTCCTCAGGGTGGGCTCCAGTTACAAGTGTGCTGAGACATACACCATGCCAGAGAAAGAAGTGAGAGCTGTCATGAACATGAGAGGAATCAGTGGATATTTCAACTTCCATCAGGCTTCACCGTTTGACGTGACAGTTTCACAGTGAGTCTGACAAACTTAGGGGTATTAGTTGGCCCCTACCACGTCCATAATTTCCCCGTCCCTTCAGTCAGGTCAGGCCAATGTTCAAACGATAATGTGGGTGGTCACTGGAATCCGTTTGGAGTTGACACAACTTCTCCAACATACCCTGCAGGGCCTGGATCAACTCATGACAAGTATGAGACAGGTGACCTGAGTGCCAAACACATGTCTCTTTCTGGTAGAAGTACATTTGATATGACATTCACTGACTTCAACCTTCCTCTGTTTGGACAGAACAGCATTGTAGGTCGCACAGTTGTGATACACATGGTCAATGGTGTTCGGTTTGCATGTGCCAGCATTGGCTATCCTGGTGAAGTGACAGTAGCCAGTGCCACATTTCAGACCCCTGTGGTGGGAAAGATGATCTTTACTCAGTTGGTGAACAATCCCTTGTCAGATGTGTCCATCTTTATGGATCTGTCATATGGAGATCCCACAACAACACCGACCCAAAACCATAATTGGCACGTTAGCGAATTACCTATTAGCGCAGAGAGGGACGATGATGAATGGAGGTGCATCACAACAGAGGATAGCTGGAATCCTTTTGAGATCATCACAACTGATCGGAGCTACGCACTTCATTGCAAACCATCCTGCCCCCTATGTTGTGAGGCTGGCGACCTCACCAACAAACATACCACCATTAATCTTGATACCAACGTAGGCGGTGTGAACTCCAAACACTTTTTCACTGATGTCAATTCCTGGTTAGACATATCTGGCATTAGTGGTCGTTCTGTGGTCATCCATCAAGCAGAAAAGGGAGGCCCGAGGATCGCTTGTGCCAATGTTACTAAGATGCGGGTCCCTGCAGCCAAGTTAGGGAATTGGTTTGGCCCTGGATCATCCAGGGGCCAGGTGAAATTCTCTCAAGATGTCCCTGAAGGCCCTACAACAATCACAGTGTCCTTAAAAAACCTGGATTCCTTAGCTGGAGGCTACCATGTCCACATCTTGCCCATTATTGTTGGCAGCAGTGATCCTTGCTCAAATGCAAACATCCTTGGCCACTTTAACCCACTGGCCTGGAACACAACTAGCTCTCCCTCACCCGGTGAAGGCACCGTGGACCAGTATGAGATAGGGGATATCAGTGGGAAGTTTGGGATGCTTACTGGCAAAAATAACTTTAAAGGTGTCTATATGGACCCTAACATGCCGCTTACTGGACCTTACAGCATCATGGGAAGATCTGTTGTCATTCACTACACCGATGGATTACGGTAAGAACCAACAAGCATTCAAGTTTATGATAATGATGAAAAAATAAGCTGAGGGAGGGGGGGGGGAGGGAAGAACGGTAGAAGTTATTAAATGCTTTGCATAGTATTACCACAGGTTCCTTCTTTTTAAAAGGAACCTGTGGCATACTGACACAATGCTTTATGTCAGTAGCATTTTCACTCTAACCACAGATTTCTTGTGCAAAAGATCAATGGTTCAAAGTTCTGCCAAAGAACAGGAAGTATTTAACCTCCTAAGAACATTTAATGAAATGAAGAAGGCGAGAAAAAAGTGTCAGAAAGATGTAAAAAAAAAAACACACTGATGCCTTTGCAGATGAAAGAGAAATCCAAGATTCACCCTAATCTGGCCACAGCAGCATATCATCCCAATCCATTGAGGGTTCCTGTGTGAATTCTCAAGCCATCACCTTATAATCCTGGGTGTTTTGTTTTAATACTAAGATACTGCATGTTCCTCTTTCAGAGAAGACTTCTAACCAGAATATTGTGACAGAAAACAGGGTTGAACCTGCTGGGCTTGGTTATTTGAAGGTGTCTGTGTTTTCTCTACAGGATGACCTGTGCAAATATCTTACCTGACACAAATATACATGGACATTGGACACTTGCCAAGGCTACATTTGATAGAACAGTGATTGGGATAATCGCACTGGTAAAAAAAAACATATTTACCTTCATCTAATCTGCTCCTTGTCTGCTGCAGGGTGCCAGAATTGTCGGATTCCTTATTGTCTTTGTTTGAGAACCACAGGCTATGCCAGTGGTGCCTAAAGTTGGTTCTTGAGGGCCGGCATCCTGCAGATTTCAGTCTCTCCCTTTTCAGCATGTCTTGGGCCTTCTAATGAGCCATCATTTGATCCAGGTGCATTAAACCAGGGAGAGAACTGAAACGCGCAGCATGTCTGCCCTTAAGGGCTGACTTTGGGCACCACTGGGATAAGCAATTCAAATTCAAATCCAAAAGTACTTTATTGATCCCAAAGGGAAATTATATGTTATGTTTGTTTGGTTTAGGTTTGTGCTGGTTTTGTGTGATACCCACATCATGCGTGTTGGAGATGTGGTTGTGCTCTCGTGGGTCAGGTGCAGTGATAGAATTGCACCCTCCGATAATACCCTGCTGGCGCCCCTATCCACTGTTTTAGGTGTTTCCTTGTTTCCAAACACTTGACTTAAATGAAGGGATGATTAACAAGCTTCTGTAGCATTTGGTGGCCACAGAGGAGGTCATACAATCCTTTGAATCTGGTGTGCTGGAACAGAGACACATCCAAAACATGCAATGCATTTATATTCACAGGAAGCAAAATTTTCAGTAAATAGTATTGGGAAGATGTTAACAGATGACATAAGAGCGCTTGAAGCAAAAGAGGCAATAAACAGACAGAAATGGGAGAAGCAGGGCTAGAGTTTAGAATTATGGCCCAACCCCAAACTTGACCCGAAATTTGGGCCAGATAGGGCCAAAATTGATGATCGGGTCGCATTGTGTGGTGTTGGCTTTCTGTGGCACATTTGATAAATCTACAATATGTACAGTATAGAGAAAACCAAATGAGAATGTGATATATGAAGCTGTGTTATTCTGATTATTATAGTCTAAATAGAGGAGTAGCCAGCTTATCCGGTTGAGGAAAGAAAGGCAGGAGTAGATGTTCACTACTAGCCTGCAACAATAAGTGTCCATGCAATTACACATCACAGATGATTTGCACTTGAGTCACACTACAGTTACAACAAGCGACAAACTGGAGCTCGAAGATGTTAAATCAAGAAACAAGAGACGTTAGACTGCTTACTTAATATCATTAGTTGGGTCTGACCAGGCTTGGACACAGTGCTTACAGGTTCGGTGCCAGTTGGATATTTTTAGGCCTTATCTAAACTCTAAACATAGGTAAAGGCTTCAGCTTAGCTTAACATCTTTTTGCTGGTTAACTGTGAATGTGTGTTCACTAAACTCTTGAGGCTCACCCTGGTATCAGCTGTTTCTGTCAGCTGCCATCCAGAGGCCCCACACTGAGTCTTGCTTTACACCTAAACCTCTACAGAGCTATTAAGACGGAAAGGACAACATGAGCTTATTCTGGACTGGCCAAATAATTTGGGAAGTGCCTCAGCAGTTACTAAAAAGAAAACAGATATCCACACATCAGTATAAATCACCTTAATCAGCTGACAATAATCTGTATCTCTACTTATGTCAGGCACCTTTGGGTTTTGTCTCTTCAAGCGCCAGCAGATGTTTCCTGATGGGAGTAGCAGTGATGTCATACTGGATATGGACCTTGAGTCATCTGCGAGTCAAAGTATAAGTGAAGAGTAAGAGAATTAAATAATGCAAATCATTACAACTTTAGTCACCACTGGTCAAGGATCCCAATTGAACAAGTATGGTGTCTTGAGATTCTCTTTAAAAATCAAAGTCAATTTCAAACATAAGAAAGCACATTCATGCTATAAATTTTACATAATATAAAGAAAATGGGTGGTTTGTGTTGTCACTTTACCTTCTTGTAGTAGTACTCGTATGAGTAATCAATTGGTCAGGGTCAGAAATCTCTTCCACTGCTATCTTTAGTGTCGGAAGCTGAAAAAATGTCAAAATCCTAAAATAACAAAATGCCTTTAGCCACCTTCAGGGGGGACAATAAGAAAAAAACAGAAAAAAACGTATTAGAGAGCATTTGCATGCGAACAAGTTTATTGATATTGATAGGAGTATCCAGGTGTTCGTTTGCTATTCCTAGTCATTTGTGTATTTGTATATATGTCCATCAATGCAACAATAAAGGCAGCAGAAACATAGTTTGTATCTTAAATGTGCTTACAGATTCCTGCGGCCTCCCTGTTTATCGCAAGCAACCGTGTGAATGCCACAAGCGGACTGTGTACCACCGTGGGAGACACTTTCAACCCCTTCGACATGAAACCACTGGTGAGGCGGGCTGTTGGGGACATGTCATCAAATATAATCTGAGGATAATTTGAGGAACACTTTTGTATTAAAGAAACAGCAGCAAACTAAGAGAAGAGTATACTAGAAAGTGGCCACATACTTAGGATGTTGTTAGCTTACTTGTTATAAATACTTCAGTTAAAAAGAAAGAGTTTTTATTTTTTTTCACAGAATTTAAAACCACTATGAAACATCTACACCACTATTAGATCACTTGCAGAAGATATGTAAATAGAAAAATTACTTACAGAAAACTGTGGAAACAATAACTTCTGGAAGTTCTTTTACAGCCTTGATAAAATAATGATTAATCTCAGATAACAGGTACTCTCTGTCTCACCCCATATCGTTTGACTCTTTTTTTGGGGGGTGTAATTTCTTTTCCTCTTCCAGAGCTCCAGCTGTTCACTACAAAACCAGTTGAGCTGTGCGGTGGGGGAAATTTCTAAAAGGCAAGGCCATGTCAGCCTGAGAAGGAGAGAAGTTTACTCTGACAGCAACATCCAGCTCTCAGGAGACTACACAGGTGAGAGGACTGGAAATGAGTGTCTGTAGAAATGGGAAATGTCAACGGCTTAAGCATCATAGATGGTTTTACAGTTTAATGTATAACAATCCTTTTCTGCCATTCACCATGTCATCGTCCACTCTTGTCAAATGCAATGAGTGGACTTTACATAAGAAATGTTGCAAACTCGATGTCTTGAAAAAATTACGCTTTCAGAAACTAATGTTTTATGTGCAAGCTATACATTTTAAGTTTACACCACTCAAATAACTTGATGATTATATTCACTTTTGCAATTTCATTGAGCATAACTTAATAAAACATCACTTAATAAATCTTAAGTTTTAGAAACCCCCCAAAATGTCAATATCCTACAATAACAAAATTTCTTTAGTCATTTTCAGGGGAGACAATATGAGCTTATATTTTTAAGTAGAAACTATTACGTAACTCAATATGTAAAAATTTAGTTACTTGATTGAAACAGTTCCTGTACAGAAAAATGACAATTTGCTCACTTTTTTCTGTAAAACAATCAGAATTATATGCCAGCAGGACAGAGTGAGTTGTACATATTCATTTGCAATGTGCAAATGCAATATGCAAATATAAATGCCGCAAAAACAGCTGCTAAGTACCGTACTGCTCATTCTTACTGTACTGACTGCATAGATGAAATTTTGGCATCTACATTTTTGCCTTTGACGTCTTAAAACAATAAAAGGAGATACTTGATACATGTGAAGTAATGCCATTTATGTAAAATCCATTGAAATGAATTAACTGCACATTTAAGTGTGATTTGTCAACGCTATCACTGAAAGAGTCACACTGTCAGTTAAAAACTCTGATGGAGCTGACGAAATGCCAAACTACCTCAATTTATATGGTGTTTTTCTGAAGGAGGCCATATTGTAGCTCATCAGGAAGGCTCCTCAGAAGTTCTGATGCCCCCAATAATGCCTGATTTTTATTTTGATTTTGACGGTGTTGACAAAAACTTGGGACAAATTTCAATGGCGTTGGAAAATATATAAAAATGATTTTTAATTCAATTTATTGATACTTTTATAATGATTTATGTGAATACTTTTAAACTATTATAATGCCTTGAGTTCTGCTCCAAGACAAGAGATTTTAAAGACACCATCCACCTACTACAAAATTTAAAATAAAAAATATTCAGCAAACACCAGGAAAACATGCATTGTTGTGCTCACATGACCCAGGTTAGTTTAGTCAAATATTTAAAAAAATATATATCTCGTGTATATTTTATTCACATTTTGTGCTTTATCCATAGGACCTGTTTTGGCCCTCTTCTCAAGAAGCATAAGCTATTTGATCAAGACTTTTCCATGATAAACACTATTCTTAAACTGATCTGATTTCATCACCAACAACAGCAGCACTGTATTTGTTGACATGCATACATTAAAGAAACATGGTGTCAACAGAGGATATATTATTTTTCATCACTGACGGTGTTCAGTTGCACAAATGAGAATTTGTGCAACTCAAGTTATGTTCACTTGAAATCTTTTATTAAACACAATGCTTTGCTTTATAGTGTAGTAGATCTTAATAATTTTGTTGAATCCAAAAAAAAAATGTCTGACTTAATATTCTATATTTGATCCAAGTTGTCTACAGGTCTCTTGTGCTGAAGATTGGCAACAACATCCTTGCATGTGCCGACATCCTCCCAGAATCCCAGTCTGAAGAACAGAACTTTCCCAAATTGAGCTCCTTTAACCGGTGAGTAACAAACTTCTGATTTCTCAGAATTCACCTGGTAAAAACAGCATTATTTCTAAAAACACTCGTTCTGTCTATTTAAATTCATTTAGAACATTCTAGATATAGGGGACATCTGGTTGTAAATATTAAGGTTAGCTATAAGTTTAACAATGATTTAACAAGTTTTATACCTTATTCCTAAATTGCGTTGTTTGAATGATTTTGTTATTGTCTTGATTTTCAGTTTGCATCTCTTGTTCTATGTTAATCTCTTCACGCAGGCTGACTATTGATTTATTTGCACATCTTGCTGTCAGTCATGTCTAATAGCTGGCAAAAACCAGGTTAAGCCAGGAAGTATGCATAGATAGTTGTGCATTATGCAACCTTATTAATGTTTTCATTGCAAACAGAAAGTGTTAATCTGGAAACAAAAAGGATTAGTGTCATTATGTTGGTACAAACACGCACATTTATGGGTTAAACCTTTGCTATGTTTGGTTGAGTTTTTGGTTCAGTTTTGTACAGAACTGAACAGTTCAGGAGGATTTTTTTGGTCTGAATTTGTTTTTTTTGTTCACACAAGACTAAACGTTATTTATTTCTGTTCATACCCAGGTATGATTTCCGAAGGAGAGTCGCAGATGTTCTGCAGGCAGAAATGGCGAGGATAACCATCTTGCCCGGCTCTCCCTTCTTTACAAGAGACTGCAAGTGCCAAACGGTCAAGTTCATGGTGTCGGGTAAGGAGGAAAACAAAATTAGTGTCCAAAAACACAGCATCTTCTTTGTGCTGTACTTACAACACACCAGTGACAATCAGATAAGCTATTTAAACAAGTCAAAATTCCAGTAATAATTTCCCTTTCTCCATTTAGATTGAATAAATCTGTCAAACCCCTTGTACTTTTTGACATTTTGTTATGTTACGACTTCAAATTTACCTGTATTTTTATATGATAGACCCCCACAAAGTGATGTATGACAGTGAAGTGGAAGTTTTTAACTATTTACAAATACAAATTGAGAAAGTGTGACATCCATTTGTGTTCAGTGCTTTGAGTTAATACTTTGTGGAGACACATTTGAGTAAGATTACAGTTATAGGTTAGTTTCTCTTACACAGAAGGTCATAATTGAACTGAACAGACTGAAAGGCATCACATTCAGCACCACAAAATGATTGACTCAGCAAAGGTTTGGTCTTTCATTCTTTGCACTTTAATTATAGCCTTTCAGTTGCACGACTGTTTTTTTTTCGTGCCCCAGTTTCAGGGCTTTTGCAGCCGCCAACAGGTTAACTTCCAGGATTACACCGAGTTTTGCTCCATCCACCTTCTCATGTGACCGGCTAAAGAAAAGCCTCCCTAGAGCATGACACTGCCAACACCATGTTTCACAGTTGAAAGGTTATAATCAGGGTGATGTGATGTGGAGTGTTTGTCTCCAAATCAAAATCCCTTTGGTGTCTCCTAAGCAGAGGATCTTCTTCCACATGTTTGCTCTGCTTGCCAATTGGCTTGTTGTCTGCAAATCTGAGGCTTTCTGTCAGGATTACCTTTTGCCACGCCTCTGTAGAGCTAAATCAAGGGATATTAATGCTTAAGGCAAATCGCTGCATCATCAGAAATACATCTCAGATGTTTACAGCATGATGTTGTTATGGTTATTACTAACTGTGGGAAACTTTGCCTCAGGTTAGCATTGATTTAGTGATGTAAACATGTTCCGACTCGTTGCATTCTAGTTGTTGTGACGGTATTTCATCAAGCAATTAGTCGCTGTTAAAAACAAAAAGGGTTTTACCTCTGGAACCTGTCTGAACTGAAAACAACAGCATTTGCAGTAAAAGTCAAAGAAATTGACACTAACAATAGAAGTAAATTGTAGCTAGGAAAATGGCATCTTTCAGGAAGCTGTATTTGCTTTCAAATTTAAGGTACTGCTGTGAGCCTTTAAGTGCTTAAAGCTATAACACTAAAACTAGGAAGCTTGTAAGTACCAAAATCAGGACAATGAACAATTACTGGCATTGAATATCTTTAGAAATCCTCTAAAACCTGCTCAGTAACCCGACGCTGGAGTTGAGTGTCTCTGCATCTCATTTTCAGCCCATTCCTCTTTCGCAGGGGGGAAACAGAGTGGCGTCTGTACAGAGGGTTTATACAGTGTAGCACAGGACAGCTAATTATACCCTTACACGTCTCCCACAAGGTGAAAAGTTTACCTTTGCAATAAGACCCTCCACCACTATCAACATTAGAGCTAGATGGTGGGCTTTCATCAAGTTGGAATAAAACAAAATGTTGATGTGCTTTCACATTGACTACCGATTAGCGTAACAGTAACATTTTGTATGACTTTGTGTACTTCAAAGGAGCTGTCAGCGCACGACTTCTCGAGTCTGTCAGAAGCAGTGAGCTGATGGGCCCGTTCCAAGAAACTAGCCCATGTGCAAGTGAGTACGCTCAATAATTTCACTTGAGTTCCCGCTTTTGAATTCTCCTTTAGTTGAAAAGAGTAATTAGGCACCTTTTAAAGTCAGATGCTTTTATTTTTGTGGACAAAAAGACTGGAGAGGCGCATTAAGAACTGTGGGGTCACTGTGACGGTTCTCTCATTTTCTCTAACAATGTGACTAGATAAAGGCATATAAACAGTAATTTGCAGCTTCCTTTAGTTGTTTGAACTTCCTCATATAACCTATATATTTGCCAAGTAAATGCTGTTTGTAGGATTTTAAAGTCCAATCAAGACCTTAGAGTGTATGGTATCATTTCAGCAAAACATCTCTCAATTCTGAAAGTTTTCTGCCAAACTTTTAACAAAAGTAATGATTGTTTTCACTTTCAATACATTTTCATGAAAAAGAAGAACAACAGAAAAATGTCTCATACTTGCATATTGTTCCAACAATAGACTAAGAAATTCTTTGAAGCATAGAGAGTAGGTTCTGCATTTCATTAAGGTCACCTGAAATGGTTAAATCTTAGATAATAAAACCACTGCTCTGACTAACAATCAAAATATTTTAGTCATTTTTTAAAAAATAATAAATTGGGCTTTTATTTCTGCCACCTATTTGTGAAATAAACAGTTAAATACTGAATTGAGCTGAATGTTGTCGACTATCAGGAGGTCGCATTGAATAACTCTGATTTGATCAGGGATCAATGAGAATCACCAGGTGACTAAAACAAGGATTTGCAATACACTTAAAGAAGAGGTCAGAAAATATTAAAAAGAGAGTGTAGAAAATGTTTATGTTTTTTGCTTCATAATTCATCAAAAATGTTTAATTATCAATACAAAATAAACAGAAATTAATGCACAAAATCTAAAAGTGGAAGGAGACAGAGGCAAAGTAGCAACAAAATGAGGGCATGAAATGGTTAGCATTAAAGTCCCACGTCTTCTGGTTTTTTGCTACACTGTGTGTTTATTGATTGCAAAAAAATAAGAATAAAATGCTTCAAAATGTGCTGCTATTAAAGCCGAAAATAAAAAATGAAGGGCTTTGTATCCATCCTTAAAATAAAAAAAAAAAAAAACAATAGATCTTGCGTTCAGTATTTTCAATTCTAGGCTTAAATGTTTTTCATGACTAAAATAAAATAATTAAAAGCAACAACATCCTTGACTCTTCAAATTATGGTTTTAGCCATTATGGGTTTCAAGTATTTTTTTTTTTCTTTTGAGCTCCAGCGTGGTGATTTTCATTGTGTTTGGAGCATACAGAAACATAAAAAATATTTGTACAGAAATTTTAACCAACCAGACGACATATTAAATATTAAAATCTAAACAACATGTGTCTGAAAAAAGCAAGCGATTACATGCTGTACATAGACGATCTGCTGCAGTTCAAACTGAGCATCGTTTGAATGCTCAGTTCTGGTCTCAGCATCCTGGTGGCGTTCAGTTTGTCACCTGCTACCGAGATCGACTCAGGTCGATCGCGATCGACGTTATGAGCACCCCTGCTGTACATGATCTTACTAAAAAAAAAAAAACTGAATCTGTGTCTAAGATAAATTATGATTCAAAGCTCCACGATCATTCCTGTGTTGAATAACTTGCATGTTTCGCTCTGATTTCTTCAGGAGGTTCTGCAGGACAGCTGGTGCTGCTGGAAACCTTCTCACTGTGTCTGATGTGTGCTGCTGCCTTCCTGCTGACATCTGCAGCTTCTTTATAAAACCAGGTTGTACAGCGAGTCATCAGTGGAGACACATGGATCCTCCTATTATAAAACTGTGAACAATAAATACTACCAACCAGATATTATAGTGGTCATCGAGCAAATAATGTGAATCCGTATTATCCAGGTTTTTACCGAGGAACCAGTTGAGGTTATAAATATTTATAAATTGGTTTTTGGTATATCTGCTTTTGTTTTGTTTGTTTTTTTGTAGAAATGACATATTTATGGTCATTCATTTGGGCAAGGGGTTTTATTGTTTGTAAGCTACATTTTAAAATGTCAGTTTTCCAGGCACATACTGCTATAGCACTATCAACCTGTCTATATATATATATATATATATATATATAGTCGATATATATATATATATATATATATATATATATTATATATATATATATATATATATATATATATATATATGATTACAATAAATATTGGATGATTTTACTTCTTTAGTTTACAGGAATTGTAGGGGAAAGCAATAGTTGAGCATTTTAATACTATTAAAATGGTATTATTACTATTTATAATAATAATAACATTACTATTATTATAAATCCTAGCGCGAAAAAAATGTATATAAGATAGCCCTCAAAATGTTCTCTTACATTCTTGAACGCCCAAAAATCGCCAACCCTGAACCGCACACAGACAGTAAACACTTTTCACTATAGACTTAATGGAGGAAGAGGCGAGTCTGGATCCCTCTGCTTCTACTGGCTGAAGCCGCGGTCATGTGACCAGTGACGTCAGCGACGAAATGGCAGCCTCCTTGTTTAGTAAATTGACACAAGGTCCGAGCTGGTAAACAAAAATACGCTTCGATTTTTGTCACCGGAGCCACCTTTGAGAGGCGGGAGAGCGGGTGTGTATTCAGTGTTTCGCCGGCGGATCGTGGCGGTGCTTCAGCTAGCCTCGCTTCGGAGGGTTCGAGGTTCTCCTCAGAGGGGGAACTGCGGACTGTTTTTAGATCCGCTATAACCAGACATGGGTCTGGGATCTGCTGCTCGCAGATTTAAAAGCAGGGCTAAATCGGTCTCTTTTACTGGGAGAAACGCATTCATCTTTCTCACCCCCTCACGCCGCCACACCCACCACGTAATTCATAAATGAGTTACTGAATATCGTCGGCCTGTTGATCCTGCCTGCACACAAAAAAGAAATCCTCCACAGGGCCAGAGTTTTTTTGTACATATATTTAAACGCCACAACATATTTATTTATTTATTTATATATGTTGTACATGATGAGAAGTAGCTGCTAAATTATGAACCGAATTGGAATAATTCATCTTATTCATTTTGTGAACTTGTAAACAACAATCTCACGGAGAGCTTTTAGCCAATAGGAGAGCTCATCGACGAAGAGCATTGACACGTGATTGGTCGGTTTGTGGGGTAGGGGGTGGGGGATAACGTCGCGGCGTGTCGCCCATAAGTTAACGTGGACGTGGTGAAAACACAGGTCTTGTGTCTGGACGTTGTTACGTACAGGTGCAATAAATAAGAATAGTCTTGCAATTTACAGCAGTAATATATTACACTGAGAGTGTAAGCAATATGTGTTATCCGTTAGTTTCACTGAATTAATCGACCGAAATAAGTACATTTTCTGATGACATTTTGAGTCATTGAGATGCACCTTTAATTTGTGCGAGTTTGTTTGTGTAATATTTAACCCTGACTGGCATCATAGTTGCTGAACTGGCGCATTATGGCAGGTTAAAGATCCAGGTGTGGTCTGTGACTTTGAGCTCCACGTAGAGTCAGTCAGGCCGAGTGCCGCCGCAGTCGACATGACTTCTCAAAAGTCAGGTAAAATGCAGCTAATTAGCAAGATCCAAGAAAGGATGGAAGTTTTTTTTGTTTTTTTGTCTTAACTACTACTTTTCAACTTGTAAAATGCGCTCATAAGAAAGTGTTTGTTGGTTTGTTTGTTTTTAATTGCTCAGACAGAAAATATATGATTTTGTTTTCTTGAACGCAGACACAGCTATGTCTCCAAAGATCACAGGAGAGCTTCTGCGGCTTCTTCGGCAGGCCATGAGGAACTGCAAATACTTCTCAGAGCCAATCCATGCTTACATAGTGCCATCTGGAGATTCACATCAGGTAAGAGTAAAAAAAACATGCACATTATTTATGCAACACTTCCTGATTCAAGTATAATTTTATGCATATCTTGAGATTAGGCCAAAATGTATGGGGGAATTTCTCCTGTGCCTTAGGTCCAGAGCACACATGTTTCGGTCTGAAAGCAGGATTTCATGTCTTCTGTTCTCAAAACATTTACTATTTGTGCTTACATTTTTATTTAGAAAACAGGACTTTCGTCTCAAAATTTGTAATGCTTGTGCTCACAGCTTCAGATATTGGAAGTTGTGAGTACTGGTACAACTTCAGTACTGGCATTACCAAGCGCAGTTTCTTTCCTGCTTTCTCAAATCTTTCCTCTTAGCGCTCAAAACTTGTCTCTTGGAGATCAAATCTCCATTTGCAAAACCCAGAGACATGATAAAAGAGTAGACCCCGCATTGGCTAAAAAATGCTGTTTATTTTGTGGTATGATTTCCAATGTAAAAGCTGCAGTATGTAACTTATAAACAATATGTCTTTTGTTTTTTTTACACATTTATTAAAACTGTCACGGTGTTGTGATTGAATAACATGAAATAGACACTCTGTGAAAACATTTAGCTCCTCTTCCTCTTTGCTGTGGTGCTCCTGCCATCTTCAGAAATACACAGTTGGATCAGAAGCAACCAATCAGAGTCAGAAGGAGGGTCTTCTCGCTGTCAGTCACACTCGTGTACGCACTGACTGTAAATTATTCTGTTTTGAGCCTGCTTTTGTCTTGCAGAGTGAATACATTGCACCATGCGACTGCAGACGGGAATTCATCTGTGGATTCAATGGTTCTGCAGGTATGCTTTGCTTGGATGTGAGCAGAAGTAAGCAGTTGCTCTAAGCGCCTGCTGAGAATCACCTCCTATTAATCTTTTTATACGTTCAGAAAGACTTCCAGGTTTATATCTGTTCTCATCTTCGTCTTCATGAGAACAGATATCTCACTATAGGATTATGTAAAAGCCGGTCTGTGTTTTTTTTTTTTTTTTGAGACAAGTCTCGCTTCAGATGCAAGCATCTTTCGTAATGGAGCGAAGACGAGCTCACTGGTTATCCTCTACTATAATCAGAGATTTTACCATTTAAAACTCTGCAACACGGCTCCTCAGACCCGGTCAGTCTGAACGTGATCCTGTGTGTAAAAAACAGAAAGCTAAGCAGCTCTTTCGTTCTGCTTCATTATTCAGGAACAGCCATTATCACAGAGCAGCACGCTGCCATGTGGACAGACGGACGATATTTCCTCCAGGCCAGCCAGCAGATGGACAACAATTGGGCTCTGATGAAGATGGGTGAGCCTCCTCGTCGGTGTTTTGGTTGACCGGAATCCTAAAAAGAAGGGTCAAATAAATAATAACAAATAACAACATTATAAACATCTTTAAAACCTAAGTTAGTTGTAAAATTAAAGTTGTACCGTGCTGCTTTTAAATACTTACAGGACTGAAGGAGACGCCGTCACAGGAGGACTGGCTGATCAGCGTCTTGCCAGAAAACTCCAAAGTGGGAGTAGATCCTTGGATCATTGCTGCTGGTATGAGACGTTGGTTTATTTCCTTTGCCCGTCAGGCTTCGTGTGTTTCCTGTAACACCTCAGAGTGACATTTCTTTGTAGAAGATGATGCATGTAGCTGAATTAAGACCCAACTAAGGGGCCGTCGTTAATCGTGCGGCCTCCAGGACGACTGTTGCTGGTTCAGACAAATTGGGACAAATTCTTCAACTTCAGTGTAAATTATGACTGGTTTAAGCTTATATTTTAGTAATCGAGTTCTCTGTTGATCGGTCTGGCGATTAATCAAGTATTCGAACAAACATTTTAAATTCTGCCATAGTGACGGTATCAAAACCACCCATAGATATTGGTCCAAATGTTCATATCTGCACACCCTTATCAATTCTGTGGCTTAGAAAATCAACTAGAAAAATTACGAAAATGCCATCCGGTTATCACAATGAGGTGTTGAATTCTCGGTCGAGCTGCGACTGTAAACCCCATGAGCCACTGCTTCTGTTTTTCTTCCTTCCACTTCTCTTTTCTCAATGGAAGACACAACACCAGGGTTTCTCTTTGACAGCATCATAGATGCTTTCTGCATTTCAAATGCAGCCCGAGAAACCGATAGCTTCCCTTGATTTCAGACCAACTGGCTCGTCTGCACAATTTGGAGGTGTGTGCTGTTCTCTCCAGCTCAAAACTTGCCTGGCATGTTCCCTAAAAATCTCTGATGAATTGTAGCCACAGATGCGTTTGTAAGACGCATGCCATGAATAATCAGAGCCATGACGGCACCTGACTCCTGTGTGCAGACGTCTTCCAGTCCCTCCAGGAAGTTGCGAGCGCAACTACTTATACGAATCCCCTCTTTATTTGGAAATTTTGTGCAGACTTCCAATTTTCAACAATCATTGCAACTTTTCCGCAAATCTGACCAGTAACGTTAATGCGTTCCTGATATCATTCCATTCTGATCACTGCAGCTCGACTGAATTTTGACCAATTGCTTAACTTCCTGTCTTATGATGTCCTTGCAAGACAAAAGTATGTGTTGCACTGAATGGTATCATTTGCCTTTTTTTTTTTTTGCAAAGAAAAACATTTTTAGATGTGCTGTAGGAGTTGCTGAAACTGTGCTTCTGCGCTTAAACACATATTTAAAATACATTTTTATTGTCACAGTAGAAAGAGCAAAAGGTCAGGGAGGAGACATTAGACCAGAGGCCAGCAGCGGAGCGATGAGGCAGGGTCTTCTCAGGTAAGGAGGCATTATAACGAGATGAGAGAAAGAGAAGGGAAGGGAAGCCTAAGTGCAGCAATTTCAACTTTTGTCTAAGTCAACGTTCTGGCAAAAACCACGTTTTGCTAAAAGTACAGCAAAGTCAGTCCTTTTGTGCTGCAACAATCACACTAAGACCATTGCAATATTCTGGAGGGACTGGTGTTTTCACCATCATCAAGCGTAGTTTCACCACTGATGCTTTGTGAATGTTCAAAGCCGTCATAGGGAACTCCCTCACTCCACCACGAGTAATCGGGAGCGCGCCCTGCAAGTCCCTTCGGAAACCAACCGCGTTCTTCTTTTTTTTTAAATTCCAATTTTATGTGATTTCATGCTGCCGCTTTAGTCCGGTGTGATGGTGACCTTACATGATATCGAGTCATTAAAAAAAACAAAGAAACATTAAATTCAAAAAAGTTAAAGCACATCTTTGCAAAGAAATATTGGTCCACAAAAACTTGCGATGTTGTGTTTCAGACCAGTGGAAGAACATGTCCAAGGCACTGACCAGTGCTGGCCACTCGCTGGTGGCCGTGCAGGACAACCTGATCGACGTGGTCTGGACGGACCGACCGGAAAGGCCGAGCACGCAGCTCCGCACCCTGGGGCTGGAATACACGGGTCAGGCATCAACACTGTTGCTCTGTGCAGAATTAGTTTGTAATAGTAGAACGGTGTTATGTTTGAGTCTCAAAAATAGTTTTACAAAAAAAGAAAGGAACCTTCTATGTTTTTATTGTTTTTAAAACATTCCATGTGTGATTACTTTCCGGGAGCTCGGTGCTCTGGGTTGAGGATGCCGTTCTACCTGCAGGTGTCTCCTGGCAGGACAAGATCACGACGCTGCGAGGCAAGATGACGGAGAGGAAGATCAGCTGGTTCGTGGCTACAGCTCTGGATGAGATCGCGTGTACGTTAAGTTGGCAGAAATGCATCAGTTTTGACATATTTTGGAGTTTTGAGTTAATGCCATGGTGGAAGGAGAGACCAGGGGAGAGGAGTGAAGGGAGAGAACCAAATAATAATAATAACATAGTGTTTCATCTTTATTTTTAATTAATTAATTATTCTGGCATAAACTTTAATTTATTCATTCTCTATTTGTTTGCTTTCTTTTTCCCTCCCTTTTCCACTTTTTCCCAAATTATCTGTGATGCTAAATCAATTGGAGAACAATAAAAAAAAGTCATATTTGAAAATAACTGCCGAGATTAAAACAAAAAAGAATCCTAATTCACATATTAATCAATTTCAATTTTTTTTGTGACACCAATTGACTATGTTCTGTGTTTTGTTTTTGTTTGAATGTGCCCTTTTTTTAAAGTATGCCTACATGTTTGTTTGTGTTCTTTCTTTTTGGTTATTTGACTTCTATTGCTGCTATTCTTCTATCATCTGGTAAATTATTTTGCAGATCAATAAAAAAAAAGTCACTTGAACTGGAGATAAAATCATCAAATAACAGTTGATTTATTTATATCAATCAAATTAATATTAATATTAATATATAATTAATCACAGTCAAAGCTCCTAGTGATACACATTTATCTCAAATAGTCTCTTCCTGGGGATTGTTTGATCTGAGGATTTAGGTCGCTCACTAAAATGCCGACTTTATCAGATTCGAGTCACATTTAGGCAAGATTATTATCAATGACAATGGCAGTTTGACAACGAGAGTCGTGAATAAGCCGAATCATTTTCCTTTACGCATGCTCTGATGGTGGATTAAGACGTAAATATTGCTCCCTAATTTTGCTTATTTTGTGGTTTTATTGAATTGATTCTGTGCTTTTCATTTTTCAGGGCTCTTCAATTTGCGAGGTGCAGACATTGATTACAACCCAGTGTTTTTTGCATATGCCATCGTGGGAATGAACTCCATAAGGTAACGTTGCAGCCGCAAACTGGCATTAAGTCTAAAGCTACTGAGTTGAGCTAGAGATGTAAAAGCTTGATTTTTACAACAGAAGAAATAACAATTATGAGTCATTATGGCTACATAGCTAAAGTATATATTTTTGATTTTTTTTTTTTACACATATAGGAAATCATATTTCCTGTTTAAAAAAATAAACAGGAAAGCTATTCTTCAGTGTTTATTAATCCCTACTGGTTCACGTCCAAAGGAGATACTTAAATATGATCATAGCAGAAATTTAGATCAAACCTTTGAGCTCCTTCCATCACTTTGCCTGTCAGTGTGACGTAACCAGGAAATATGTGGAAGAGGTTTTATCTCACCTAAACAAATCCTCTTTGACAAAATAAAGTAGCTAAAAAGTTGTTGAAAAGCATCACACTAATACCCAATCTAAACTTATTAACATCT
This sequence comes from Poeciliopsis retropinna, assembly GCA_010277075.1. NCBI lineage: Eukaryota > Metazoa > Chordata > Actinopteri > Cyprinodontiformes > Poeciliidae > Poeciliopsis > Poeciliopsis retropinna. The sequence goes on from VMRM01000013.1 coordinate 3,504,953, forward strand.
AGGAGTCTTGAAGGGGTTTCAAAATCTTTTCCATGGCTTTTTAGACTTCAGGCCTCAACTGCCTCAGTTTTGTAATTACATTGAAACATTTAAATGTGACAGAAAAGCGAAACTAGAATAGATATACAATGCATAATGGATAAACATGTTCTGAGTCACTTTTTGCACAAGTAACTAGATATTTTCTTAGCATTTATGCACCATTATACTGCATATGTAAACATATAAACGAGAACCTATCTTTAAAATTAAAGCAGTGAATCAGAATTTTATGTATCTTCTTTATGAATGAATTCTTCCCCCTCACCTCCATTCTCGCCTTTAGGCTTTTTGTGGACCTGAAGCGGCTATCTGACCCGGTGGTGCGGGACCACCTGCAGCTGGCCTCCCCCAACCTGCCCGAGCTGAGCGTCCAGACCTTCCCGTACGAGTCAGTCTACACCGAGCTCCAGGCGATCTGTGCTGCGCTCGGCCCCAAAGACAAAGTGTGGATCTGTGACAAGGCCAGCTGCGCTCTTACGCAGGTCGTCCCAAAGGTGAGAGAAGACTGGACGGTTTGCTCTGGACTTCGTCACAAAGGGAAGTCGAACTCAGTTCTTAGTTTGTTTACGTCCTCACGGAGCTGTTACAGGTCTATAGTGATTTGTGTTGCAGGTTACAAATGCATTGTAGGGAAAACAGCCACATGCATCTCCAGGACATCAGTTTTGAAGTTATTTTAGATATACAACAGTTAACCCATTCCTCTAGCAGTCTGCACAAAAAAAGGCTCAGTTGTTGATTTGGTAATAATTGAACTAGCATACTTAAAAAAATATATACACAAAAATTGTTCTGAAATTAAAAAATACATTTAAACAAAAAAGTTTTTTGAGCTTGGTTTGCTGTGCAATCATTAAATTAGAGCAATTTGGATTGTAATTATTAGAATTAAATAAATCTTGAGACACTTAGGATTTTTTTATGCATTGTATACGATTTACATTTACATTAAGGTATGTATCAAAGCATTTGTTTCTTTTGTCATTTCGCAAATAAACATAAGTTGATATACATACATATGTACATATTAAAACATTTTTTTAACTTGTCGGTTAAATTAAATAAAACTAAACAGAAAAAGAAAAAAAATGATTGAAATTTAAAGACTGTGATTTGTGTTGGTTCTTAATAATGTCGCTTTTATCATTTAGACTCACAAGACTCCGATTCCCTACACTCCGCTCTGCCTCTCCAAAGCCGTAAAGAACGCCACCGAGATCAAGGGCATGAAAATGGCCCATGTAAGAGATTTTAAGCCTTAAAAATGTGTAATTTACATAAAACTTGAGCCATTGATTTCGTCTTTAATTCAGTGCTGTTTAAAAATAAAGCCAGATTTTTTTTTTTTTTTTCTCAACAGATCAAGGATGCTGTTGCTCTTTGTGAACTCTTTGCTTGGTTGGAAAAAGAGGTATTCTTTTTCACAAAACCTATCTGTCAGTAAAAAGTCTTGTTTATATTCTCTACTTACGGATGTATAACTGGAGACTCGCAGGCAAAGATCAAGCCTGGATCACGATTGGATCTTTTGATTGTTTGAAACTGGGAACACTTTGTTCAAGCAGATGTGTTTACATCACTTTGTTCCACTCAAACCTGTAAGGGTGCCGGTGTTGTTTTTTCACTCCACTTGTCGCTTCGGCGGCTGTTTCGTAGATCCCCAACGGCAACGTGACCGAGATCTCTGCAGCCGACAAGGCCGAGGAACTCCGCAGGTGATTTTCAGCTTTGTTTCTGGAAATGTGTGAAGGTTTGACATTAAAAAGATGTATAGGAACCCTGATTTGTGCATTTAAAAGATGAGTGAAGACTTGTGAAATTCACCTACCATGAGAAATATCGCCCTCTACTGGACTTTTGAATAAGAATTGTGTCCACTGGAAGTGTAAAAAAAAAAACCAACATATTTTTATAAAACTTTATTTTGGGGGGTGTTTTTTTTGCTGTACACATTATTAAATAAGCGTATTTATTGCAGCATAATTCGCTGGTTTGTAATTTAGATTCTTCAGTGTGGTTCAGCTTCCTAAAGTTTAGAGATTTTGAAACGGTGTGTACAGGATGTGCTGAATGAATTTCTTTCTGTTTTTCTTTCCAGTCAGCAGAAAGACTTTGTTGGCCTCAGCTTCCCCACCATCTCCAGCGTGGGTCCGAATGGAGCCATCATACATTACCGGTCAGTAAGGAGACCAAACAAAACATGTGGAATAATTTTGACCTTTGACACAGCTAACCCACATTTCCTTCTTGCAGACCCCTTCCTGAAACCAACAGAACTCTTACTGTGAATGAAGTTTATCTGATTGACTCTGGAGCTCAGTACATGTAAATATGTTGCCGTTGTATATCAGTTATTTCATGGCATGCATCGCTTGATGTCTACTGAAATGAACGACCAAGATAATTTGCGTTGTGTGTTTGGCAGCGACGGGACCACAGACGTCACCCGCACCGTGCATTTCGGGACGCCTTCCGCTTTTGAGAAGGTGAACCGGTTTATTGTTGTAAAAATGGGCTTAATGTATTGGTTCTAACGACCCAATTTGGTATAAATGTGGATAACTTTGCATTTTATTCTGCCGCAGGAATGCTTTACTTACGTGCTGAAGGGACACATAGCTGTCAGCGCTGCCATTTTCCCCAATGGAACTAAAGGTGAGGAGAGATTGCTTCTTTAAGAGGATTGACGAGTGTTGAGCAGAAAGTCATGAGGTCTGATGAATGAATTCACTCATTTTGAACTTTCTAATACTTTATGCAAATGTATCTGGTATTTTCTTCTTCTTTTTAACTACAAGTCATCAGTAAACTGTCATATAACTGAGGACTGGTGAAGGTTGAATTTTGCAAAATTGAGATGAAATTCTGTAAAAGCTTCACTTGACCTGATTTTGTAGAACTTTCACTTTGATATTGAATATTGTTTTTGAATTTTCTTTTTTTATTTGTCAGAAAAGTCAAATTTTGTTGACTATAAAAGCACAAAAATTATAAAACATCTAAAGGGGTGAATATGTTTTATAGGCACTGTATGTATTTTGGATTTTAAACTTGGAATCTTCAGATTTAAAATAACTCCTTTAATAAAATTACAAATTAAAATTAATTTAAATCTGACCTGGAAGCTGCAGCTCAGACCCAGAGAGGCGCCCACAACATTGAAACCACATCCAAGGGTCAACACCAAGGCAATTTGTTTGTAAAAAAAAAAAGTATTTTAATCTACAGCTTTTCTCCGTGACTAACTGTGCATCCAGGCCACCTGCTGGACTCGTTTGCCCGTGCCGCCCTGTGGGAGTCAGGACTGGACTACCTTCACGGAACGGGTCACGGCGTGGGCTGCTTCCTCAACGTCCACGAGGGGCCCTGCGGCATCAGCTACAAAACCTTTGCCGACGAACCTCTGGAGGCTGGAATGATCGTCAGCGACGGTAAGACACAAGACGGGCGGGGATTAACATCACCAAACTCAGAGAGGCGGCGGGCAGAAATGACCAACTTTTAATTTTTTGGGCTTTATTCTGAGATTTGAACTTCAGGTTCTCTGGAAATGTTGAGCATTTTGGGGTTTTATTTTTAATTTTTCAGTTTTAGATAAGTTTTTGGAAAAAATGAAAACTGAATATTAAACTAATTTTTTTTTAAAAGAGAAAAAAAATCTGATTTTTATTTATAATTTCTACTTTAACTTGTCATAATCAGAGTTTAACATTTAAGCTGTAATGTTTTGGAGATTTATTTTTAGTTTGTTGATGACAACCCACTCATGAATGCTCACTTGTTTAAAGATCTAAATAAAGGTGGGTTTACATTACATCTTCACCGCCGCTAAAAGGTTCCTGATCTGAGTAACCTTGGCACGAGTTGATATTTGAGATATTTTTCGATGTTCTCCAAAGACTACATTGTCCTTCCCTTGTTTATGTGTCGTTTTCCTAGAGCCTGGATACTACGAAGACGGATCGTTTGGGATTCGTATTGAAAACGTGGTCCTCGTTATTCCCACTAAACCCAAAGTAAAAACACAGTTGCAAATAAATATAATCTCAAAAAGCAATAAAATGCCATCTCCAATCGTCATGTGGTGTAATTTCTGCCGTCTTTTCTGTTTTTCTTCCATCTGTGTTTCAAGTACAACTACAGGAACAGGGGGAGTCTGACGTTTGAGCCTCTGACTCTGGTTCCTATCCAAGTGAAGATGATGAACACGGAGCTGCTCACCCAGAAGGAGGTGAGGCTAAACATCGAATACGTCAATTTTAGGAAACTGTAAGCGTCATGTACTAGACGCATTGAGTTCACTGTAATCCGACGTGACTCCAAGCAGAAAAATTCACAACAAATTTAAACTTGTAAAACCAGTTCTTGATTTTAACAATCATTTACGGTGATGTTTGTGACGCACGATTAAATTAAACATAAAAGCATTTTATGTTTAACATTTTCCTCAGAAATGTTCTGCTCTCAGTATCTGTGATCTCCATCAACCATATAATTTCCAAAACAAATTTGCTTAATGCAAACGCACAAATTTTGAAGAAAAATTCTAGTTTTTCTATAAAAGTTTTACCAGTAGGATGAGCTGATTTATTTATTTTTTTTGTGTGTCAAAATTGGTTTATTTCACAAAACTGCACAGGAAACACTTTTTTCGTGCCACACCAACAACCGGATGTTGCCACCGGCAAAAACCACTAAGTAGAACCGACAGGAAGTAGTCGGAAGATCATGTTCCGCCATGTTTTTTTTATGTCTTATGGCGTGAACAAACTTATTCCCGTATGATTTTTTTTCTTTTTTTTTAAATCGCCTTTCCTATTTAATGGAAACACAGCAATTGTGAAATTGTGTCTTTTTGACAAAATTTTGTGCACATTTTGCAACGGAAACGCAGCCGGTGTCCTCATGGCTTCTCCACCCTTGTGTCCCTGCAGAAGGACTGGGTGAACGAGTACCACCGGAGGTGCAGGGAGGTGGTTGGTGCGGAGCTGAAGCGGCAGGGCAGGGAGGAGGCTCTGCAGTGGCTGGTCAGGGAGACGCAGCCCATCGTCTGAGGTCTCCACGTCCTCTCTGCTCCGGCCGCTCGGCGATAACCGTTTCACTTCTTCTCCCCTCTGTCTGTGATCCACGCTCTGCTTGCCTTTTTTAAACGACGCCACCAGTTTTATTAAAACCTGTTAATAGTCGCTTCAGATTCTTTTTCTATTTTATGTCTTGGAAAATGTGACGGTGATGTTTTTCAAGATTTCGCCAATCCTTTCCATTAAAGGTACAATGTGCAAAATCGACTCTGTCGTCAAAGATGTTTGAAAATTGTTTAATTTTGAGCTTATTAGCTTAGTTTTAGTTTCTGTATTTGCTCAAATTTGGAAACTTGAGCAAACCCAGTGGAGCAACGGCGACCGATGGCATGGCTCCATGAACCATCACTGACTGGAAATGCCTCTCCACTCCTCCACTTGACCTTGATTTCCAGATAAAATGCAACAGTTCCTTTCATCTGAAATGAGGATTTTGTACCACATAAGAAACTCCTTACAGGAAGTTCAGAAGCAGTGTTAGAAAACACAAAAGGACAAGTTCACAACCTGGATATGTTCAACTATTGAATTCACGACTCCAGCAGCGTTCATATCTTTTGAATCTCCCTCCAAGCTCTTGAAAACCTTTTTATTTATTTTTTTAGCCAATTCCCTCCCATTTTTTTCTTTCACTCAACTTTCCACGAATGCCTAAATGCAGCACTTTGTGAAACTACAGCTTGTGTTTTACTCCTGTGGAGAGTGTCAGTATCTGTCTGCTGGACAGCTGTGCAGTCAGCAGACTTTCCCATGATTGTGATATAACATTTCTGTATTAAAAATCTTTTTTTTTTTCCTTTGGCTATTATAAACAAGCAAGCTAACCCTGATGAAGGTGATTCCATCTCTCCTCCTGGCATGAATAACTCCAGACTGTGTATCATGTTGGTCACTGATGGAACCAGGGTGTTTTTATAACAACATAATAAATATTACAATAACAGTTTTATTAGTGTTTACAAATGAGTTGTATTTAGGCACTCTAACATGGTATTTTTAAATCAATGAATCTAAAATAACTTTTGATGTTAAAAATCAGTCCTAATTAACATGGAGAAACACTGGAAACGATAGAAAAACATGTTTATTGTACCACAGCTATCCATTCCAATGTTCTTTGCTAAAAGGAAAAAAGAGAAGCTAAGTTAATACATTTGTCCTATGGAGATATATGTTGTGGGATTTATTTTTAAAAAAAATTCCGAGTTAAAATATAAGAATTATTCGGCCATGACTCCTATTTTGAGTCCGGCTTGTCATAAAGTTCAAACTTCAGTGAAACAGAAGATGAATCCTTCAACCTACAAGCTTCTTTTAGTGGACAAAGCTACAGCCGAGATTATCTTCACAGCCAATTCTTTTCTTCTAATCGCTCAAAGCTGCATGTAAAATATGGGAGGGTCCAGGATGTATCCGCCGCTGGGGTCGCTGGCGTACTCTCGTAAAGATGGCGGCATCGTCAGCAGAGTCTGCTGCTGCGGCCTGCCGCCGCCGCCGGTGGTGGTGCTGGTGGCTTTTTGGTGTTCCTCCTCCTCTTCCTCGTTCAGTCCCACGGGCAGAGGGTTACTGTAGATGAAGTAGACCCTGGAGTTGTCCTTCGCGGCCTCCGGCCTCCTGAAGAACGCCAGAGGGTTGATGAAACTGGCCGACCGCTTCACAGCTTTGACCGCCACCGGGCTTTCCGGCTCGCCACGCGTCACGGCGCTCTCGTAAATCAGGGCTCTCTTTGACTGCCTGAGGAAGAAATGTCACATTTAAATTTACATTACAGCTCCCTTCGTGTTCATAGACTCACTGGGAAAAAGAATTTGTCCTCTTCCACATTTTCTTTCTCCGTTTTTTGCTTCTTTTTTTTTGTGTCACAGTCAGATTTTAATATGTTGCAACGGTGAGCCGAGTGAACACAAGCATCAGTTTTTAAATGAGGATTTTTTTTTATTAGGGGGAGGAAGAATTTCCTCTTATATTAAACCATGAATTACCTGTAATTAATGCACAGTCACATAAAACCTGCCTGAGAACAAGAATTAGATTTCAGGAGGCATCATAACGTTTCCCAGTCTTAAAGGGGCAGTATTATATAACTTCCAGCACAATCAGCTTAACATCTTGAAACTGAGCCTGTCTCTTTAAGAAGCTCCTGCTCTTGCTGACGCTCTTCCTTCAGCTCCTCGCCACCACATTTCTCCATTAAGCCTTTATCAACATTTCCACCAGCATTGCCCTGAGAATTAGCTCAGCAGACGGGCAGTTCCACCAGGCGTTTGCTAATTGCTGCAGGCCTCACTGCCACAGTTAAAGTTAGTGTTCATCTGTCAGCAAAGCAACTCCAGGTAAATGGCATCCATTGGAGAGTTTCAAACTGGAAACCACAGCATGACAGACATGACATGTTAAAAACAGTAGATACCTGACACCTGTGGGGGAATCTTCTGTGGACCGTCCAGACAAGAGCAAAACTTTTTTGGAAGATGGCTGCATCACAAAGCCACCGCTGCAATTTAGAAAGAGAGCATCATGCGAATGGGCCGAGGACTGCTTTGTTTCTTCATGACGTGTGATTTCTGAAGTCTTCAGTTTGCAAACGTACGGTTCACAATCGTAATCGTAAAACTTGTCAACGGATCGGCAAAACAAAAATGCAAGTTTTCTCATTGCCAAAGGGACTTGAATCTGATTCAGACACCGTTTCATGACCTGAAGCAGGTTGTTTCCAAATTGGCAGAATAAAAACTAATTTTGCTATACAGAACACGTCAAAATCACACGGCAACGTCAATGACTTATAATTACCCAGTATTGCCACCAAGGGTTGGCACAACCAGTTAACACAGTTAAGGGACAATCACTTTCCCACATAGGACCTGGCAGGTTTGGATTGCTTCCTCCCCTTAATAAATAAAAATCAGCATTTAAAAAGTGATTCTTTTCTCTTTTTTTCCTTTAGTAAAGTTATCATCTTTAAAATTAATTTGATGATCTGAATCTTATAAGTGACAAAAAAAAAAAAGCAACATTTTGTAAGGTTCTGTACAGCCTGTGAAATTCCCTTTAAAAATGCTGCAGAAGTTAATGGGATCGTCCTGCTTTTTTTGCTTTCAACATAGGCCAAACTTTGCATCTTAGAATCACATATGACTTTCAGCTGTCTAATGATTCGGTTAATTCTCTTCTTGATTGTAAAAGTTCACTCTTACAGTCAGACAACTTAAACCAGTGTTGTTTTTAAAAGAATACCCTGTGTATCGAGGAAACGCCCGAGATTGAGCGGTAAGTGATTAAATCAGTGAGATGGCGCTCCAGATACGTCAGCGTGCCGTTTCCAACGCCGACCTTTAACCTCTCAAAGGTGTGAAAGAGACTTTGTGCCGACCTGCTGCGGCTGTAGCAGACGCTGACGCAGTACAGGCCAGCGACGGCGAGAACCAACGAGGCCAGGCCGATGATGACGATGTTGAACACTCTGACCTCTGGGTACCACAGAAAAACAAACAGGCCGCCCTGAACATCTCACAGAAACTCCTCTGTTTGAAATCGCTGCTGCGTTGCCATACCCACCAGACATGGGCGTGTCCGCCTCCCCTTCCTGTGGTCCGAAACCCATCGTCCTGTTTAGATGGAGTCTCTCCGCCATCGGGGCTCCGCTCATTTTGCTGCCATAGGCGTCTAAAGCTGGGAAGAAAGACTCCTCCGAGCCTCCAGATTCAAGAGACCATGTGACTCAAGCGGTTCGGCCGCTGCCATGGCGACGCCCTCCCATCTTTTGTCAGTTCCAGTTGGACACCCTCTCTCCTGCCTGTATGCTGGCCCAGCCTGTTTACTCCTCATTATTCTGCGCAGCTTTCTGGGGGCACACCGAGGGGAGGGAGACGCCATGCTTGTTGCACTGCAATGGGATTTGAGTGGTGACCCAGAACCAGCGGGTTTGCATGCTTCCATTGCACCAAAACAAAAACGTCATGCCGTGCAGCAAACACAAAGTTTGCGCGGCTCATGCATTCACGTTGCCTAGAGTTGCAATCCATGAAAAGTGACACAAAGCCAAAGTTCAATTTAAATCTATTGCTGTATTTATTTATTTATTCTACATCAACCAGTTTTTAAATATTATTTTCATCTCTAAACAGAAAGACAAAGTGTTTAAATTCCATTTCCCACTTCTTTTTTTTAATTATTCTTCTTCTTGATGTTTACCTCGGTCTTGTGTGTGGGTGTTTTTTTTAAGACAGCAGCTCAGTAAATTATTTTAAACTGACAGCAGAATTTCAGAAATAAATCTCAATAGTTCCAAAAAGTCCAAAACATGTGAGCAATAAGGGAACAAAGACGGCCTTTTCTTTTCCCCCGCCCTTTCCGCTTCAGGTCACGATAAACTATGATAGACATTATGTAATAAACCAAAGTGCCTAATTAAACTGATTTTACTGTGTTGTTTTCGAAGCCGCCACACAAAATGAACCAGGAAAGCGACTGAGGTATGAAGTCTGTGCTTACGAAATGACTTCTCAAGTCACTTTAAAAAGGTAGAGATACAAAACAGGAGCTGGTCAAGAAAAACCGAGAAAGAAAAACAGTTATTGAAATTTAGACTTAAAGAAAAGAGAACCTCTATCATTTCTAACATTTTATTATATGAATGATCTGGTTAACATGTTTGTCAGTATATCAATTCAGAAACATACAACTCCAATCGATTCTTATTTCAAAAACAACAATGAATTCAAGACGGTTTCAGAAGAAAATCAACTATATATCAGATTCCTAGAAAATAAAGGCCATTCATTTTATTTTTTTTTTGTTTAACAAAAATTAAAATGGACTTTGCTAAAAAAAAATTTAAAAAAAAAAAACGCCGTGCTGATGTTGTGCTGATGATTTTTATCTGTAAATCATACATTCTTGAGATGTTTAATTTTTAAAAGTCCAAAAGAACTTTTCATCTTCTGCAGGTATTTATGCGTCTCATCCACTGGGTGGCACTGTCGTAGCCAAAGTTGACTTTTTAAACAGTTTTTCTGTGTTTCCAAACCCCTGTAAAGAACAGCAGGCTTTTATTATGTACCACTAATGACTGACATTACCACCAAGTGTGTCGTATTTCCTCTGGACCGGATGGAGTGTGAAAGTGTGATGGACAAGCAGCTCTTTGCTGCAGCTGTTGGCGCTGCTGCGCTGCAGCAACAAGGTTCAAATCCTCTCTGCGTGGTGTTAGCTCGACCCCAGGGACCCTCTGGAATCACTGAGAACCAGCTCAGTGACTGCAGACTGACAAATGGTTCACACTTCCAGCTTTCTGCAAACAAGGACGGCCTTCGTCAAGCACTTTGAATTTCAAACGTATTTTTATGGCTCATTAAAGTATCTTGTAGAGCCTTCTCTACTCATATGAACAGAGGAGACTTTTATAAACTTACTAAATGGCTATTTATATTTGGTTCAACAGTTTGCAGTTAGCTGAACAACAGCGTCAATGTTCATAAAACATGTTAAAAATAATGAAATAGTTACATTTAGAAACTATTTGGACTATGAATGTTATACGTCCTTACAGTTTTACAGCTGCAGTATGTAACTTTTATTAAAACATATTTTTTACGTATTTGTTTTGGGCTGGGAGAAGGTTTTCTACTACACAGTGAAAGACAGGTGCCCCCCCATGACACTAGTCACAGCAGAACAGTACCAGTCGTCTGGTGTGTTTTTAACCTCCGTTTTTAAAATTGTTCCATTTTTTTTTGGAATAAACTTGCCTTACCTTTTGCCTTCCTGGTGCTCTTTTTGATTTGTACAAATAGCGCACGACGTAATTTCAGTGAGTTGTCTTTTTAACCTGTGCAAAGCGTATTTCTTTGGCACTCGAGTCCAGAGCCTCCCAGTTTGGAAACCACTGCAGGTGCAGCAGGTTCATCGTCTGGTCACCTGCAAGACATTTTCCTCCACTAGGTGTCAGACGCCGACCATCCAATTTAACTTCACATGTGTCTGAAGTGTTTGCCTGTTGAGTCTTTCTAGAAGAGTCGTGTCAGTGTATGGAAGATGAACACAGTCAGACTCATTTATGCCGATTCGAGACTTTGTAGAGGAAAAGAGGCTGGAATCTGCTCTTAGTTGTCTCAGAAATTCATTAAGTCCATCCAGACTTTCTGCACAGCAGTTATGTTGTTTTTTGTTGGCGTTGCAGGTTGGCTGCATTATGTCGGTGTGGTGTATTTCATTTGAGCACAATAGATTGTATGAACCGACTCAGTCAGGAGAAACTGTTTCACCTTTCAGTTGTAAGCTTAATCATAAATGTCGATGTAAAGAAGCAGATTGTAAAATTTGGACAGAAAAAAAAAAAAAATAATCCAGTTTGGGATGATGTGGCGCTTCGTCCTTGAAAATCCTCCTATTTGTTTTCCATTTCCAAAACGATTCCGTACATAATCGTTCAAAAGAGATGGAAAAGACCCGTAGCATCTCTTCACGGTCATTGCTGCCATTTTGCCTCCTTTTAGGGATCACATATGGGAGAGTTAGCCCCGTCCAGACCTCTAAAGTACTAAAACACAATAAACTTACACATAAAACAAGCTTAAAGGTCACAAGAAGTTTAATTCTCACAGCTGCTGTCACTTCTCCCAGTGACGTTACACTTTTACTGTGCTGCATTCGGAGTCAGCAGTGAGGAGTATTTTGAAAGCAATGTCAGCTTTTGGGACATGTTTAATGTAGCAGTTAATACAGCAGCCGACCCACCAGCAGCACCTCACTTATCAGTGCAACGGCCTCTTCTGAGCCTCATAATTTCTCGCCTCCCATGTATGAAAATCCTCCAGCACGCAGCATCTCGGGGTTAAGAGTCGAGTTTGAGACGTTTCTTTATGGAGGAGCTTACAGAGATGAAGTGTGTGAGATTTAAACATCACTCCTCTTCCTCTCCGCCCTGTTTTCTTTATGTTCCCACTGTGAGATTTTTTTTTTTTTTAAAGTCTGACATGGCCTCCCTCCCAGGTTTTGCTCTAAAGGGACGTTACAGAAGAACAACAAGTCGATCGCTTTCGATGCTCACGCATCGGTGGAATCCCCGAATTTCATTTCTGCTTTAGCTTGTAAAGAATCAATCATTTATCTCTAAAATAATCTCCCCTTAAAGCCCCGCGGACTCTTTAAAAACCAGCGGGGAGAATTCCTGTCCCGTCCCTCATCGCTCAGCTTCACCCCTTCTCGCCCTCCGGTCCATTCTGCTGCCCCCGTCCCCCTCCTCCTCTCTGTGTTTATCCAGAGGCTGGTGAGGAATTAGGGTTCTGCTGCGATCCATTTCTTCTGACGTGGTTCAGTGGGAAGGTCCTGCCTTGATTTATTGCAGTTGCAAGTTAAAGGTCTGGGAGTGAACCGCTGACTGCTTTCTGACAGTTTCTGACTCCGGTCATTATTTGGATGAGTGATCATGTGACGCTTGTGAGCACAATAAAAGGAGCCGCAGCTGATCAAAGTGTATTTGTGCGTGTGCAGTAACTGTGGGATTTATGGAATATGAGTTTTAACTGCAACATTGGGTGTTTGGAAAGTCGGTGGCTTTTTTGGGAGCGCCATCTGCAGCCTGCGGCTCTGGGGCTGCAAGTTTGACCTTCAACATCGACTCTTAATTAATAACTTTGGATAAAAATTTGAATGAGCGGGCTAATAATTTTTTTTACAACTTAGATAAAATAACAGATGTGGGTTTTTAACAATTTGTCAGTACATTTACGCAAAATCTGCATTGAATTTCCACACAGAATGACACTAAAAGTACTGGTAATATGTTTTTAGAGATTATTTTCTTGTCATTTTTGAAATAAATGTTTTCATCCCACAAAAAATAACAAAACAAAACATGTTACTAAATTTCAATCTATCAAAAAAAAAAAATCCTAAGAATATAAACAAATTATTTAAAATAATAAAAAAGTTATCTTAAGTTCCTTTAAAATATTTCATCTTCTTTAGATCAAGATTCTCAGAAAAGCTACTCAAGATGGTGATGGTCCTGTAGCAGTCTGCATTACAACCCATTTGAAGAAGCCTCTGACTGAAGACACTCTGCTTTTCTATCTCAGTCAAATTCAAAAATACTTAGATGCTAAAAATTAATCTAGAAAACTTTGATAAGTCGCAGTTAATCGATTCATTTTTAAAAGGGGGGTTATTCCTTCCTCATTATATAAAAGGAAAAAGAGGAAGGGAAAAAAAACTAAGGAAGGAAGTAATAACGCCCCACTAAAAATGAATAAACCGACTTGTCAAGATTTTCTAGATTGATTTTTAGAAGCAGGGCTGATTTCTGTCACATCTGTTGAGAACGTCTAACCATCAAACATGGCGGCGGCGATTCTGCTTATCCAGCCATGTGAAAACCACGCATCACTTTGACCCACCATCAAAATCTTACACTATACGTTTCGTTGCTCTATGACAAAAAAATAAATTAATCAATTAAACACATTCAAATTTATGGCTATAAAGTGACAAAATTGGGAAAAGAAGTTAAGGGATGTGGGTGGTTTTTGACGCACTCTATGCAAAATAATCACTTAATTTGGAGGAATAACTAAAACTAGGACCTTATGAACAGGGGCACTATGTGTTTTCTGATTCCGTAGCTCAAATCCTGAACGAACCCCAAACTAAACTCTCATCCGTCACAGTTAGTGAGCAGGACGGCTCATCCTATTCGCTCAGACTCACCACGGACTGACGCGTCGTTGGCAGAGAAGCAACAACCTGCTGCAACCATGAGGAAACCCAGGCCTCACCTCTCCGATCGCCAGCAGCAAGTACCGCTTGGTAAACGGGTCGGCGGGCTGCAGCTGCAACAAGCACATTCTTGGGATTTACTAAGAGCTGGAGACGTCTAAAAGGGATTGCTAAACGCTGATGGATGTCCAGGAAAACGAAGGAATTCTGGTTCCTCCAAACATAACGGGAGAATTTCCAATTTAGCTTCTATACCGAAGTGGCTTGAGAGTGTGAAAAGATTAGCTCATATCGGGGAAATATTTTTAAAAGAGCAAGAGCAACAAGGAGAAGTAATGCCAAACAACACTGGAAAGCATGAGCAGCAGTCGGAGCAAAAATGTTTAGGCGTTTTTGATAACTTTTCAATCATCCTTTTTTCTCGACTGTGTGAAAACCGTCAATGTTTGGTGAGATCGCTCCTCATTTTCATGCAGTAAATAATTAAAACGTACATAATTAAAGCACAAAAGCAGCATGGGTACTCTGAGTAACTGAACTGTGTCAGGCCCAAAGTCAAAAACCATGCATTAAAATAATAGTTTCTGTCTGATCAGCCACGTTTGGATCGCAAATCATGAAATGGCAATGAGGAGTTCCCCTGCAAGCAGGTCAAGCTTTTCAATTAATCTTATAAAAATCTTTAAAATCCAGGGGTCATGTTTTATTTCTGTAAAACATATTTTTTGGACCTATTTAAGAGACATTTCTACACACATTCGGATAATGATGATGCTATTTTTCCATAGCAGCTGCTTGCAGAGTCGGCTGGATTTTCCCTCCACACCGTTTATCGGGTCGAGGCTCCTGTGCATGAGATAATAATAACATTTTAAAAAAGCTGCAGAGTCTGAGAGATAAATAACATGCCACAAAGCCTGTGAGGGATTTATATTCTACCTGATTAATTGTACATTTAGCTTTTCATCATGTTGTTTGTAACTCACGATTTCATCTGTTCAGTTTGGCAAAGGGAAGAAAGAAAAATGGAAAGTTCCCATGACCTTTTATCACCTGCCGTGATAAAAACTGATTGCTGTTATTTTTTTTATTTTTTTTTTGCTTCTCTTTAACCTCAACTGCAGCCTTGGTTTATGATCGGTTTATGAACTCATTCCAGTGTCACTGGAAAAAATATGATCGGCGCAAATGTAAAAAAAAATATATAAGATGCCATTTAATTCCCGTTTTGCGGCAATCAAATCAAAACTCGACGATGCACACAGGGGTTGAATTACACGATCCTCAATGCTGAAGAAGAGTCCTACGATGCCACGGCTGCTTCCATAGATTTCTGCAAAAGCAAACGTTCACCTTAACCTTTGTAGGCACAGACAGCCCTAATCCCGAGGCTCGATTTCCAGTAGCAGCAGCTTTAACCTCTGAAGGAGACGACGCGGTTGTTATCTCCAGTCCGCCGATTCAAGCGAGTCAGAGCTGGTTGCACAGGAGACGAGGAGCTTTAGGAAAAGCAGAACTGGAAAACGTTAGACGCCCGTGTCACACTGGGTGAGGCAACGATCCAAATAGCATTAACAAAGATTGCATTAAGATTAATGGTTATTTATTAGAAATCCAGGAAGAGATAAATGGCTGGTGCACTTTGAGAGGTAATATGTTCTCAGCTGGTCGTCGTGTCTGACCTCTGCTTGTTCTGTTCAGCGTCTGAGACAGAAAATGTGTCCTTTGGGAAATATAGGAATAAATGTGGGTTTATTTATGATATTAAGTAAATATACCTAAACTCTAGAGGAGAATGAAACTGAAAAAAAAAAAAAATCTTTTCTTTAAGGTGACCGTCTCTAATTGTTGCTTTTTTTTTTTTTTTTCGAAACCAAATCATCTAAAATCACACAAATCCATGAACACGAGCTGCTGTTTATGTGAAGTGAAAATATGTATCCCTTTAGGGGCAGTTAAGTTTATGGTCTACATGTTCAGACATCAGTAAATTCCCTCGGCCAAAGAGGAGAACAGGATTAGGAGCCGCGGCATTCAGGCTTTCCTTAATAGTCAAAAAGAGCCAAAGAATGTCAGGCATCAGCGATGCGACTAACGAGACCACAAGGAATCCTTTCCTATTTATTCCACGTTTTACGTAGTTTATGCCTTGTGCAAAACCCTGTTTTCACAAGAGCGCGCAGTTTTACAGGGATACTTTAACGTTCCCTTTGAGTCCGGTTCAGGATTTTATTGTGATCTTTTTTGTGCAAGATCATTAAATGCAGATCGAGCACAACAACAGGATAACGAAAACCAAGATTTATTGAAGTAAGGAGCGGAACAATAACTATTCCAAAGGAGGATCGAGCCCCTGGTTTTAGAAGATGACATGAAGGGAGAAAAAAATGAGGAGGTAAAGAACGAGATGGATTTTAGATGCTGTGGAGGTGATTGGATGAGAATAAGATGATGAATCCTTCACAGCATAGTGAGAATCTGAACAAAGCAACGGCCACTTAAAGTGTAAATGAGCACAATGGGATCTAGCAGGATATAAATGAATCTCACTAAACCCAAAATAGAAAAATATTAGACATTAATCTAAAGGAAAACAACACAACCCAAAACCGAGCCAGGTGTCACAGAAATAAAGAGTAAAGACTAAAACCAAAGGAACTACGTTTGTCTAAACACAGTAAAGAGTTGGCATAGCTTCTCCCAAGTATTGCTTGTGTTCTGCAAATAACTACAATCCCCAGAGTTTTCCACGTCGTCCCACCCAAAGCCCTTTCCTCCCAAGACAACATCACAATCTCCCTGAAGGCTTTTGGCAGATTGGGTTCATGTCTGATTAAATAAAACAACCTGGAACTTTTCAGCCACAATTACAAAAGATGTTTGGCACAAAAGCACATGCGTCGTCCAAAGATCGCCGTGTCCAGTGCGAAGCAAGGCGGTGGCAGCGTTGTTCTTTGGGATTCGTTTTCTTGAGATGGAAGTTTGGTTTTTGTCAAGACATTCTGAAAAGTATATAAAAAAGTAATCTAAAAGTAGGAAATAAAGAGGGATTCCGCTTAAGTCTAAAACACTGAATAAAATAAATCAAGCAGTGGCTTGACCAGGAAGAATTGTTTGCAGTTTTACTGCAGCATACTTTTCTTTTTTTACTTTTACTTGAGTAATATTATTTTAAAGTGAATGCCAGTCTTAGTTGAGAAAATGTTTTTGTAACTCTAATCACCTTGTACATTTTTTAAAAAACTTTTTCTAAACCTCATCAGATTTGTTTGTTATTTAATTGAACTCACTGGTCAGTTTATGTTGAATGTAAGCATCTATATCTCAAAATCAATGTTTTTTTTTGTGTGTGCGTGTGTGTGATGGTTTCTTTCTATTAAAACAACACCTGAATAAACCGCTCGTGGTAGAAGCACGTTTTTGTTTCTCTTTTTCCAACTTTCCTGGCGCAAGAATCAATCTTTGGCTGTGCTGAGTTTGGGGGGGAAACTCCGCACTTTTCTGTTGAAATGCAGAATAAAAGTTTTTGCTCAGAGATCTGCAAGCCGTCAGCAATCAACAGAGGTCAACGCCACTTGACCCGACAAAGCTCCATTCAGCCTCAAACCCACCGTCTCACCGTGGCTCCACTTACAGAGAAAAGCTGACTTTATTGGAAAACAGAACTTCACACCGTTCCCCAGAAACTCAGTGATTGACGGGAGGAGGGGGGAAAAAATGACGTGAAACATGCATAACAACACATTACTGGAGCACTGAGTCTAAACCAACTACAGTACGCAGCCCTTCGCGTTATTATAGTTGATCAAATATTAACATAAATATAGGAAGCCCACATTCAGGTGTACTCTTCAGACTTCGTCTTTGTCTAGTTAGCATCTTTTACATCAGCAATGTTTTAAACATCCGTGAGGAATCTTTAATAAATGAGTAATCTGATTACTGTAATCACCAGACCGTCGGGTATCCTGACTGGTAGACGGATGAGATTCAGTGGGAAGAAAGGTTTCCAGGAACTCAGAGGGTTTCATTTCAGTTCTGCCACCACCAGGGTTGCTATGATTGTCGGAGCTGTGGCATAGAGAGACATGCGGCGGTTGATTGAGGCGTGATGTCGACTTGGAGCGTTGCTCTCAAGGTGTGAGGCTGGCCTCCTACCCCAAAAAGCAAACTCCTGCTGTCTTTATGCAAGTAGCTTTTGGTGCTGGAGCTGTGAGAAAAAGCTAGATTACCAGGCAGGAAGTCTGAGTACATCAAAGGCGTCTGGAGGGAGATTCCAGCTTCTTAAACAACGCTGGAGATTTACGGTTTACTCGTTCTCGTAAAGATGTCTTCCTGGTTTCTCACTTCCTGGTTATCTGGATGTTGTTGCCCTGCACTCTGCACTGTTGTTCCCCTCCCCACCAGCTGATTGGCTCTCTGTCTAACCAGATCTGCCTGCCATAAATGTTTGTGACAGAAAACCCAACGCCAATTCAGGTGCAATGCTACTCGACACGCTATTGGCGGGCGTTTGAAAAAGCATCCAATCCATATTCCTTGTTGCTGATATAAGGTTGTTTTCACTGAGTGTATTTATGCAAAATAAGGTATGCTTGGTATTTGAACTGTTGAAATAGAAAGTTATGAAAGGAGATCTCAAGTATTCGCAGATTTCAGTTATTTGGGGTCCACTGTCGCCGCTTATCCTTGCAGGGCTGAGGGGGAGCTGATGCCTACCTACAGCAGGTATTGGTCAGGAGACATACAGTCCAACCTGGACAGGTCCATCACAGGACAACACAGAGACATATACTGGAGGACAAACAAGTACACTCTAAGAAACCCATTAAGACCCCCGGGGCCGTGATTGGGAACCCAATGTTGCAAACCAACGGTGCTAAACATTGATTGTTTTGTTGAGCTTAGAATTTTTTTTTCAATCAAATTCAGTTATTTCTCTGAATACCAATCTTTGAATCGTCTAAATTAGACATTTGACAATTTTCAAAAACATTTGGTCAGGCTACAGAAGGTGCTGACTTCTTGAATCCCGTATTTCTGTGACAAACCAGACAGCCAGACATGGACCTGCACGCCTCACTGCACACCTGTGATAAGAGAAAAGAAAACTCTGTTTATGTAATAATACATCCAAGACTAACGATTCCCTTGTCCTCTTAAACAGCGCAAAGATTTATGAGCAGGACCACCAGCTCCTCTTTTTGCAAAGGCCCCATTCTGTTCAGGCATGTAAGAGCGTGACGGAAATAAAAACGGTTTGCGATTGGGAAGAAGCAAAGTGCTTTTTCATTTCTCTGTTTCAAGCAGCTACTCTTAAATAGGAAATTAACAAGATCTTTGAGCTCCTTCCAGACACTCCAGCGGGAGAGCTCTTGTGTAACCTCTCAGAAGTCCCACAGTTAGACTAAATTAATGGTAATTTGCAAAAAAAGTTTTTTCATTATTAAAACCATTTTTTTCTCGCGGTTGCTGCTGTTTGATTAATGACGGGGTGTGAATATTGCAGATTGGACTACATTACTCTGAGCAATCAGTCGGTGTTCTGCACGACGCAGTGATTATTCTGTCCTTCGCGATACCTTACTCATCTGAAAACTATTCCTATACATCCAATAAATTATGACTTTGGAGAACACCCTCCTGCTGTGTGATGAGAACCGGCTGCAGGCTAATGTAAGTTAATAAACTATCAGTCAGCAACACTAGCTTTTGGAAACGTCTATAGTCTCATTTCTTACATTCAGATTCATCAATGTCTAAAGCCCATTTAGTCCCAGTATTAAATGAAAAATCTCTGAAAACTTTTCTCTGAAGAGAGACCAATACCTGGATTTTTACAAACGTCGAGCCAAATGCATGTCTGTGCTTTTTAAAAATTAGAATTAAATGCTTTTTAAGATCTTGGCTTTGATTTCCTGAAGGTGCTCTGCTTCAGACCTTCAGTTGACCTTCAGTTTAGTATTTCTGCTTTAGTACGTTCATTTGGACTAATTCATTACATTAAAGATGTTAATGTGATCACTGAGGCAGATATGGAATCCTGCCACATTTATCGATTGTAATTACATGACGGAGAAATGTTTGTGAAAGCTGGACAGTCAACAGCAAAAAGACTGATTCAAATGTTTATGTTCTATCGACTTGCATTTTATGCCTTTAGTATCTTTAATTTGCCTGATTGCTGCAGCTTCACAGGTGTCCGTCAGTCTTCAGGTGTCCGTCAGTCTACTGGTGTCCGTAGATTGATGGACACCTCAGTCAGTCTGACTACAGGAGTCAGACTGATTGACAGGTGTCCGTCAGTCTTCAGGTGTCCATCAGTCTTCAGGTGTCCGTCAGTCTACTGGTGTCCGTAGATTGATGGACACCTCAGTCAGTCTGACTACAGGAGTCAGACTGATTGACAGGTGTCCGTCAGTCTTCAGGTGTCCATCAGTCTTCAGGTGTCCGTCAGTCTACTGGTGTCCGTAGATTGATGGACACCTCAGTCAGTCTGACTACAGGAGTCAGACTGATTGACAGGTGTCCGTCAGTCTTCAGGTGTCCATCAGTCTTCAGGTGTCCGTCAGTCTTCAGGTGTCCATCAGTCTTCAGAAGGACACCTGAAGACAGATGTCCTTCTGACATTTGCCAACAGCTTTTGTCCTAGCTGTTGAACCATAGAATATTTTTAGGTTTATGGAAGAGTTAATCCAAACTCATTCAAGGTTGCAAATAAAAATTTCCAGTTAACTCAATGGGCGTTGTTGCAGCAAAGGTTGATACAATTAGTGATGAAGAATTATTGGACATTGTTTAGTCATTTATTTTTTTTCAGTTATGGTCAAGATTTTTTTTTTGTCTGATATTAAAATTTTGTTTGATGATCTGAAAGATTTTCAAGTGTGAAACATTTTATCATCGTGCCATAAAGTAAGCAGATGACACCAGCACGTTTACTTAATTTTTTTAGAAGAAGAAGAGGAAACAGGGCAGTGAGATCAACAATATTTGTGACATTTTGTTCTATAAAATGATTCTTATTTCAAAGATTTTACCTGCTTTCTGGACCTCTGTCCGCCATCATCCTGTGGAGCGGATGCGCTGCGCCTGGTGTTAATTATGATGATTCATTATGACTCAGGCCCTGGAATCTACAGTGGACGTTTCAAATGAGCTAAGACTTACACTACAACGTATAAGATGATTTTCCGCGTACTTAAATTTAGTCCACACTCTCTTAAGCCCCGTATGCATTTCTCATCCTCGGAGGAAATTGGCTGATGGATGTCAAACGCTGCATTCCAGTGATTTATGTTTCAGTCGTCTATCTCTTTTTCTGCCCTCCTTTTCAAACCTTGGAGAGATTTCTCACTGGAAACCACACGCTGGCTTCAAGAGTGCCCGCATGACAAATAAAGACGACCCAGGGAAAAGATGTCTGGGAAAAGATGTCACCAGACACTCCGAGGGGAATCATGCGTGTGTGGGATGCAGGAGCCGTGGCCAAAAATAGAGACGTCTTGTGCGGACATGGTCAGAGGAATGCGGCTCTCCACATGAGATTATTTTCACAGGACGGACACGGGAGAGAAACAGGAATCCTGCTAACGCGCCAACCGCGCTACGTCTCATCATTTGTAACGTTCTGGAAGAGGGTGGCATTTTATCCAGACCTCATTATTCATCACTTTGCTCCAAAAAGACAAATACGGGACACGTCAGAGACAAGACAAATTAAGGCTTTACGTAATCAGAAACATGCTGGAGGACTTTATAAAAAGATAAGACATAAATGTCAACATGCTCCTTCAGTACTTCACTGTCTCTCAGTAAACTGTATTTCACCCAACAAACTGTTTTTATTCTATCAATTATCTCCCAACTAGGTGGTTTTAATATCTCTTTGAATTCTGATCTAATTTGTCTACGTTTGTTCACCGAGATTAAAGTGAATCTTATTTACCTTCAAATAAAGTTTAGACGTCACCGTAGGACTTCTGTGCCATCTGGATCCTTTAGCTAAAGGAGCCACAGCTTGTGGAGGCGTTACAAGAGATCGAAAGGACAAATGTATCAGTCAGGAGAAGGGCACGGAAATCTACAGCAAAGTGGAAACATTCTTTAATAACACCGACACTGCTCAAAGCAAGTTTTGAAGCGATTCATTGCGATTTATTTCTTAACCAGGATTTGTTTTTCTGACCTACATACATGAATATTTTATAAAACGTAACATGCGTTTGTCAAATTAAGTGTCCTTAAATATTAAATGTTAAACATATTTATCATCAAACCCACATTTGATCTAATATTCTGATCTGAAATATCGGTTTCCATTATATGGATGTGGAAAATCATCACGAAGAAAGCACCAACATCTGTGTGTACTTAATCAATGCAATGTGCTTCTCTACGTTATATTAGCTTTATCGTAACATGCTAATTTATTGACTACATATAGGAGACTGCTGACAGAACAGAAGCTATTGGATGTGTGAAACAAAAGGCAAATTTGCTAAAACTTAAGAATTGACAGGAGTTTGGTGCTTATGCAACAATGACAAATATTAGAAGAACGTTCATTTAATTAGCAGAAAATAACAGCTTGATCATCATTGTTCACTTAAGTACAACAGGTAGAAAAAAAACTTTAATTCAAGCATGACAGCATGAAGAAAAGCTCCTTGCACTGCAGTAAGTATCCACAACCCTTTTTGCGAGCTAACGACACCTTTTAAGAGATTCTGCAAGAATCCCTCAGCTGAGCAGGGATTAAAGTCTTAAGTGTCACATTCAGGCATTCAAGGAGGAAACCTTAAAGGATTCAAATGGTTTTCCAGGTGTGTGAGGATGGGCGATTAAAGGAAAAAAAAAAAGAAGTTTATCTTTTGGTTTATCTGTAGAAACATGAGCAAAGGACGAGCGCTCTCTGCGACGAAGACATATGAGCGCAAATGAGTCCAAAGGGTAAAAACACTAGAGATAACAGACTTGGCTCTCGGGTGTGTGGATTTCAAATATTTTAAATCCAGCATTACAAGCTAAACACATAAATGTGTTAAATAAATATGCAAAAAAAAAAAAAAAAAACAGCTTCCAGTTTCACTGTCAAATAACGTTTTATAACCCAAACTCTGCACAGACGTCGAGCGCCAGCTGCACTGAAACACTGTCCATGATCCAATCTGGCCTGATGAGTATAAGCAGAATCTCAGGCTGCAGATAAACTAACACAACAGAAACACCTCCAAACAAAAGTCCTCTTTATGCCTCTAATACGAAAAGCACACATCCTTCAAACAAGTGATTAAAAAAAGAAAGAAAAAATCCCGTTTTCCCCTCAGAGTCCGGCCGGCTGCTGCTTCTGCAGCAGACAGTTTTGGTGTGGGCGGCCAAGTCAAACAGTGAAATCACATTTCTTTGTGCCTCATGGTACGCTGAGGAGCGCTCTCGTCCAAGCATGGAGAGAGGGAAGGAGGTATAAGGTTCTCCTCTCCTGAGGTTGGACACACCGGAGGTGCTGCGCTCATAAGGCCAGCTGGACCGGGGGTCGGTGATGGAAGCCCGGCGCTGCTCAGCCCCCGCCGACTAAGCACTTCACACCGAGGCCGGCGAAAACATTTATTAACCAATTAAATCAGCTTCATTTTTACACGCTTGACACTCATCTTTAGTCAAATGCCTCATAAAAGTCAGGATTCCCATATTGTATAATTCATAAGTCAAAGGCATTTTGATAAATTCATGTTATACAAAAATGGGTGGAATGGTCCTTTTTAAATAGGACTTTAATAGTTTCATTTTTTTACATTCAGCTCTGGAAAAAATGACGAGCCCCCTGCACAGAAAGCTTCATGGTTTCTATACCAAACATTAGGATTGTTGTTTCTAAGTGAATACAAACCTGTTTTTTTTTTTGTTTTTTTTTTTGCTTTATCTGAGGTCTGAAATCGCTGCATCTTTTTTTGTGAAACTGACCATTTCTCACTTTCTGTAAATAAACACTAACCTTGTGCTTGAAATTTTGGAGACATGTTGTCAGTATAGAATAAAAGAACAATGTTCATTTTCCTCAAACATTTACCAAAACAAGCTAAATCAGAGAAAGTGATCATTTTCAAACATATTCTAACTTTGTTCCAGAGCTGGATGTGTTGTAGTTTTTAAATTTAAGAGCTCGCCATCCATCCATCCACCCATCCATTCACCCACCCATCTTCACAGGGAATTCTTTCAACATATTGTTTCATAAATGCATTCATTTTTACAACCTTATAATATACGTTTGTCCAATCTAAAGTTGCTGGTGGCCAAAGTTCGAGTCCCATTACGCAGCATTACCCAACATGGAAACATCTGCGTTCGGCTTGATGGTTGATTTGTTAAAACGCGGTTACATTAGCCTTCCTTTGAGTCCAGGTGCACGTCGTCCCGACGAGACATCTGGACCGCGTCCATGAATCACACAGTCAGGACGCCAGTGAAGATTTTCTCACAGGGGAAGAACAACATGTCTGTCGGGAGAAACATTTGACTTGAGCCGTTGAAACGCTACACCATAACTCAATCAGTTATTATCTCTTACGTTTACTTTTCAGACGGCTTGACAAGAATCCACATTTCATTGCTTTAAAAGTGCGTTATCATTCAGGAGCTCTAACAAGCCTCACAGTAATCCCCCTTAAGTCCTGACTTCTAAGTTTCTGTTCCTCTTGCTGATCACAAGCTGCGATGATGGATCGCATGTGTTCTGACGTAAAATCACAGCTGATCCGGATCACGTGTGTCGAGGGCAGCTGTTGGAAATGTAAGGATTTATTTCAAATTGCAGGTTAAATGCTTCACCTTCCCATAGTCTGCAGCTTGCACTGTCTTATTGTAAACATTAATGAAACAAGAACGTTATCTGAAAATATGTCCTTCACAGCTCAAATGACTCCTCGGTGGTGTTGGTAGAAATAAAAAAAGGACAAAAAAGTAGGTTTCATGATGAAAACAGGAATTAGTGCTGTGAGTTTGGTAAAAAAAAAAAAAAACACTACATTTGATGACTATCATTTCATTTTGTCGGTTCTGATGTTTCCCGTCAGGAGCTGATGTCTGCTTGGCGAGGACAGAGTTAAGGTTAAATATGAATTGTTGTAATTTCCTGGTTAAATAAAAATGAAAAGTGATGAAGAAAAATACCTTTTGAGACTATTATTATTGTCAGTGGGAGACTGAATGAAATGAAAGTGTTTTACCTTTTCGTTTGAAAGTTTTAAATATTTTTGGTGTTCATCCGCATCATATTCGCTTTACGAAATGTCACTAAAAATCTTAACATGTTTTTAGAGTTTGATGTCTCAAGGCATCTTAAGACAGAATCCACGATAGCCGTTTAAAATCCAAGTTCCTGCCTTCATTTTGTCATAAAAAAAGAGAAAGTTTTGTTCGGATAATGTCTTAAAATGTTTGTTTCAAATTTAAAGATTGTTGAGCATCCAAATGTTAAACAGAGCCGGAGATATGGTGGATTTGCAGGGTTTCAGCACGATGGTGAAAGGTAGTAAATTAAATGAGCTCAAATTAAGGCCAATATGAGGTAGTATAGATCAATAGAAAAGATCAGAGGATGAGATTGGCTTCATGTAAATATCGACCAATCTCCCAAAATTGAGGAAATCGGCTCGATTTTGCTTGGTAGTAAAAAAAGGTAGTGAAAAGTAGTAAATTCAACTCCGGGACTCCTGTGTAAACCCTGATTTAATGAAAAAAAAAAAAAAAAAAGATTATTATAGTACATTAAAAACCAAGAAGAACCGGAATAAAATCCAGGGAGGCTAAATCTGTGGGAAGGATGATGGAAACCAGCTGAGAACAAACAACTGGACTCATAGAAGCTCAGTGGAGAGCAAATCTACAGAAATAAGACTGGACTCATGATGGTACAGAAACACTGAACAGGAAAAAATAACCAAAATAATAAATTAGTTTTAAAATGGGCACACAAGGTGTTCCTTAAATAAATTAAAAACACTTATAAACAGAGCAAAATATTGAAAATACAGAACTGAGAAAATACAAAACACAGGAAAATATGAAAATAAAGTCTGTGGCATCATTAAGTATTGGCATAAAATTTACGAACAATGTTTTGATTGCTATTAATATTAACTTTAAGTCATTTTACATGTGACCTTGTTCTAATTTGAGCCTCAGCTGTACCACCACCTAAAAAAAAGACAAAAAGCATGAAAACTACAGTAAGATCCTACATTAGAAATGAAAAACCTCAATACTGTATAACAACAGAGGCTAAAATGTAAAGTATTTAGAACACGAGTCATGTGGCATTGATATCCACAGAGAAACTGATTAGGGCGCCTCACTCAGCAGACCTGACATGTCATACAGGAAAAGCAGAAGTTTTAACGCTTAACTTCCAGCTTCGCTTTCTGCACTCAAGTCAAAGACCCCCCCCCACCTCCTCCTTTTACACCTTTTGCTCGCATTTCACATTGTGAGGGTACATCTCCTGCAGCGAAAGCAGGAATTCAGAAAGCGGGAATCTGAATTCCAGACCAAAATCGAGCCTCCGTCCACCCAAACACCTGAACGCAGCCCACAGGAGAAATCAGGCAGTCGGACAGGAATCCTTTTGTTTGACGAGGGCCGGCGTGGAAAAGTGTTTTTTTCTCCCGGGCTTCTGAGAGCCGGGAGGTGGAGGCTCTCAGAAACCCAGGTGGAGAAACTCACCCCTTAAAAAAAAAAAAATCGACATAACTCATCTGAGACAACACACAGGCCTCACCGCATGCTGGCTGTGTCCACTTCTGCTACAGATGACGTCCATAAACCTCATGCAGATGTCAGGCCTGTAATGTGTGTTCGGTTTTAATTTATATGCGTTCAAAACGACACGTTTTAGTGCAAACCTCAGACTGAAATTTGCACTAGCAAGGATAGGGGATGAAAAAAAACTAATTATTTAGTAAATACATACATTCAGCAATTATGTATGCAGATTTCCACTATTTTTTATTTTCTTATTTGTTTTAATTAATCACACAAAAAATGTTCTGAACAAAAAGTCATAAAATCTTTTTTGAACTTGTGTTGTTTGGAACAAGAGAAATAATCAATACATTGTAAACTGGTGTGATCAAAACATGTCAAAAGGCAAAAGGTGTAGCTACTTCAAAAGATACAGACATTATTCATAATGAGCCTTTTAGTTAAGGAGCAAAGCGGTCAGTCAGCACATGATCAAATAAAATACTGATGACAGAACAGAGGTTGATAAACCACTAACAGTGAAAAGCTACTGTTTTTAGTTTGAAATGCTTCATGAGTGAGATCATTCTGGAAGTCAAAAATAAAATATCAAGCAGTTCTTTTTTGTAAACTTACATGTTTATCTGTGTAAATACGTCTGTCTCGTTAGCCGAAGGATTTTTATGCACCTGCAGATTCTCAGAGGAGCAGAGCGATGCAGAACTCTGCAGCAGGTTTTGAGAAATTTATTTGGTTTTATTATAAACATTTTCAATATTAATTTGAATTTATTTCAGATAAAAGTCAGAAACTGTATTTTGCCGTCATCCCTCTTAACGATAAATCAGAGCACGTTAAAATCAGCAGGTCAGAGTTTTACAAAATGGGTGAACATTTACGGGCTACAGAACATTTGACCGGCGCTCATTAAACAGATTTATTTTGCAGCTCAGCGACCATAAATTCGCAACTTCGGCTTTAGAGGTTTGGCTTGGTCAGATAAACTCTTTTTTTATTTTCTTTTACAAACCTAACTGAAACGAGGAGTTTGGAGCTTCAACAGACCTAAATAATTACTTACTGCACTTTCACAATTTATTTGGAGAAGCCGAGGTCAAAGTTGGGGTTGAACAAACCGAATTCCTTCACAAGTTTATGTCCAAACCGAACAAACATCGTGTTTTTGACGAAGATCAAACATGAATCAGTGTGACATTAAAGATTTTTTTTTTATTGAAATTTACCTCAGTGTTTATACAAATGGCTGCAGATGGAAAGAAAATATGACAAGATGTAAGTGAAATAGAGCATCACGGTGATTCTCGTCTCTTCTGCAGGCATCGTGGTCGACACAGGCGGCCTGAACATGAAACAGAGGTGAACCCCCCGCCCCGCTCCCCTTAGTTGCTCTGCAATAACAAGGACTTTAACAGGCACTTTCTGGTCACGCTTTAACTCAGAGGTGCAAAGTGTTACTCCAAACATTTTTTCAGCATTCACGAATGCAGCCGTCAGCTCGTCAATGTGGAGACCCAGGTTGTGTCTCCACCTCCTTGTTTCCCCTGGCTCAAAATGTGAACCTGCTGAGAGTTTATTATTTTTTTTCCTCGGTTAGAGCTCAACCCGATACCCTGAAGGGTCCATTTTAGACGAAGGCCTAAATAGTAAAATGTATTTTACCCACAGGAAGACAAGTGGCTCATTAATTATTTCCCTATCAGAGTAATTGGGAACGGCACTTGGAGGCTCGATCGGTGAGCTAAAGGCCCCCCGCCCCATTTAAAAGCACAACCGGGAAGCAGTCAAACACGTTGTCTCCAAAGAAATAATTACATTTGTACCTTTAAGCTTGAACCGGGCAGTTAATGTGTCACACAGACGAAAAAACCTTTTAAAAATCTGTCAGGAGTATAAAATCGCTTTCCAGCTGGACTTTAACTGCGTTTCGCACCGAAGCTCATTACTCATATTGTAACATACGGTCGTGATGTATTACCGTACATCTGATTCTGCACTTCTAACAAGAGGCCAAGATGAGACGGTCTGCAAAAGTGTAAATAACTTTGGTGTTGTCACTAAATTAATCATCATTAATTAATGAAGAGGTGTTACTGTGATCTGTATGTTTTCACTCAAAACATAATGAAAGTCTCTGATAAAACTTAAGAAAACCTCTATTTGTAAAGAAACCACTGCATATCAGACATAATGTTACTTTTTTATAAATGATTAAAAAAATAATCTATTTTTATGATTTTAATTGCTTTCAATGACATGTCAGAGAAAGCCTCATAGAGATTGTTGTTTTCTAAAGATGCATTGATCCGCCATGTATGGCTGTGCACTGCTGGTCAGCAGTGAGGTTTCTACACCTTTCTACCACTGATGGGGAAGACAAGTTAAAAACACAGACAGTGATGGTGTGGGAGCTGAATGAGCATCGCTCTTACAAAGGCTTTGTCCACACATATCTTTCATTTTTACAAATACATGGTAAAAAAAAAGAAGAAAAAAAAAAAAGCAACAAAAAACCCCAAAACAAAACATTGATGTACATTAAATGTTGCATTTCTGTTTTCAAATTAAAGTAACTAGCTAAAGTTAAAACATTTTTTTTGTTTTAAAGCAGAAACACGGTATGTCATGAATTTTCCTGCTGCTTCCTGGGTTCGTCTAGCTTAGTTTACTTTAGTCTGAACAAATTTAAATGAAACAAGAGAGGTTTGTAAATAGTTTATATCCGAGCATCAGCTCATCTCGTCTACCGAAGGTCGGGGTGTGCGGGTAGATTAGCTTCCAATTACATTATATCAGCCTTCACATCAGTGGTATGATGGTGGCCAAACAGTCCACCGGTGCTGCAGACAATGACTGCATTGATTGTAAAAAAGGACTGAACTTTTTTTTTCCCCTTTGCTTTTTCTCTCTTTGCCGTCACACTCTCATTTTGTATCTCTGGACGAATCAAAGTCTGGATGTGAACGTTTGGAAATTGGTGGCGACGTGAGTTGAGCCACCGGGATTTCCTTCTTGCCACCATCAAATTCTCTGCTGTGTTAGTGAGACGGAGACACACCAGAGCCGGCGTTTGCTCTCTGCCTGCGTCGATCTGCTGAAAACTGATCGTTACGGATTCAAAACATGCAACCGGGCTCGCTGAGATCCAGTTAGACTCACACAAACCGGCTCACTTAAATCAACACCTTTGTACTCAGACCCTTGTGCAACAAAAACTTTCTGCATGCATGATTGCAGTAATGAAATAAAACACTCAAAGCAAACCACAGTGGTGCAGAAGCATTACTTTGACTGAGCTGATAAACATCTTTAGGTCTGGAATAAACCTTCTTTTAAAGAAATCATAATCACACTCTCTCTCTCTCTTTTTAGCATAATGTAAAACTGCATTGCTGCTCTTTGTGGGAACAGAAATGGGAGGCAACTTGATTGCTGAGGTAGTCCTTACAAATACCAATCCCTCTGAAAGCGCAACATAATCCCAGAGACCTTCTGTTGAACATGGGATACGGTGTGTCTGCCCTCGTGATAAATGATTGTTTGGAGCAGCTTCCTTCTCTGCAGACCGTCTTGTTGATTGCCACCCAGAAGCAGAAGAGGATTTGGTTTACAGAAAAACTTATTAAAACCATCTTTGAGTGAAGGGACAGTGATTCTGAATTTGCGTTGTGCCCAACTGGTCCAGGTACAGTCCTACTGGTTTAAAGTGTTTTAAAGAAAAGCGAAGTCTGAGATCCGTCTTTTTATCTTTAAAACTTTCTCTCCCATCTGCTCGGCTGTAACTCTTTGAGTTCTGTGTGAAACAGTGTGTAATGTTCTCTTGACATCTGTTTCAGATATTAAGCAGACTCCCCTCAAGAGTACTGGATAATCCCACACATTGAATTCTGATGCTAAGAAAATCACCCTATGGATTGAAATTAATCTGCTCACGTTCTGAGGATGTCGAATGCTCACAACACTCGGGGGATTTTTGAGATGCACGCAATCTGTCAGACGGTTAGAGAGCAGTCACAGCTATAATAGATGTAGCAAAGGGGAGAGTCCCCAAAACACTGGAGGACAGGAACTTGATCAGGTGTCTGGGTTGCCCTGTGAGCTCATATTCACACTAATAGTGTCCAAGGTACCACAGTGGGCTCTACAGTTTCCTCCGCAGCCAGTCAGGTGGAAATAACACTGTTTGTCATCCGTCTGGTCAAATGATTCAAGTTTCAGAGGATTCTGTTGCTTTTCTGTCCTTGTGATTCACAACAAAACAGAGCCAGAAAGTGGCATGTTTGGCGCAAGGGGAGGAACTAAATGCAGACGCCCAAGCGAGATCTGCTTGGGTGTGTTACCGGGCCCTTATGCTCCTCCATAGGACCGTAAGGTGTTCCGACAGTAAAGTCCAGTGGTGACTGACAGACAATGATGAGTTTAAATATGGTGAGTTTAAATACCAGTGGCTGATTAGTAATGAGCTGCAGCTGTGAGAGACAGAGAGAAAATGAAAGGAGGGAGAACAGGAGGATGAAAACGGAGCACGGGACCTGAAATAAGAATGAACGGAAGGATGACGAAGAAAATCACAAAAAGGACAAAAACAGATTGAAAAGAAAGTGCAAAGCAAATTTAAGAATAAAAATAAATATATGTATTTTAAAATGAATTTTTTTTTACAAAAATATATTTTAGAAAATACTGTGCAATATGTGCGACAGACTGGCGACCTGTCCAGGGTGAACCCCGCCTCTCGCCCGGAACGTAGCTGGAGATCGGCACCAGCAACTCCCGACCCCGTTAGGGTCAAGGGTGAAAGAAAATGGATGGATGGATGTACATTATTTAAGGTACCATTATCTATTTCATTATATCTTTAATCATCTGTTTAATTTTCACATCCTTATGATTTCGGAAATTCCCCTCCTCACTCGGCGTGTCGCGACCCACCCGGAGTTCCCGCCCCCCACTTTGGGAACCTCTTCCCTACGGGATCAGCTGCGATCCCGATGATGGCAATCAAGTCCCCACACAGAGCATGTGTTTCTACGTTTTGTGCTTGGCTCATTTCCAAGCCCGAGGCATGAAAAACGTTTAAATTAATGACCTTAAATGACAAATGACAAACACAATTATAACGTTTGTTAGGAAGTAGCGATTAAAACACGGAGCTGTGTCTGAAAGTCATACAATTCAACCTGAAACTACAGGCGACCTTTGCTTGCACCTGGAGTAAAGCGAATCCTTCTACCATAATGAGCAAACGTCCACTGAAAGCTGCGACTGAGGAAAAGCTGATAATAACGAGGCAGGAATCATTAATCAGAATAAACACATGCAGGCAGCTGAGGCGGAGAGGAGTCCACCCTGAGAAAATACACAAACCTGAATGTAAAAGTGAGATTTAATCCTCTGGATTATTTGGTTTACCATCACTGCGTCAGCAATTTTAAAGCACAGATTACGATCTTGTCTTGTTACACGCTTAATGTGGATCCATGTCGCAGATCATTCATCAGCTTTTCTGCTCAGTCAAAGGGCAGGAAGCGTTGTAAGTGCACCAGGATGAGGAAGTGATAACGACTAAACTATGTTAACAGTTTTATAAACAAATGTGATCATTTCAGCCTCCGAAACTGTTTATGTTTCGCTTAGAGACGTATTTGTACATTTGGTGTCCTTAAATCGGTGCTGATAACACAGTTCAGGAAGTAATCTTAAAAAAAAAAAAAGAGAAATGTTTGAATTTGGTCTATTATCTGAACATACAAAAATGATTTAGTTATTATTGAACATGTGAGACACAGTTTTGAGTCCAGAACGATTTATGATCGTCTCAATTACTACGGTCAGTAATACCTCTATCGAATTGCTGCCTGTCAGCTTTCAGTTTCCTGGGTTTATGAAGATGTGTGGCTTTAGGCTAAAAAAAAGGGAAAATATTAGAGCATCGTCTTTCTATGCTTCTCCTACAGTAGCCCAGATAATCTGACCTCCAGCTAACACCAATGTTTTTCATCAATCTTGCAATAAAGAGATGCAACATATATCACAAAAATGCATCAGGACTCACCAAAACGCCTTTCAAAGGTCTCAACAAGGACCCAGTAATAAGATTTGCTTTGCTATGCAGGTTCTCAGTCTGCGATAGTGAAGATTCACTCACCACAGCATGGTGAATACTTGGAGTGGCTCCAGCAGAAGGATAGCGCAACCTTTTTTTTTTTTTTTTGTCTTTTTTTTTTTTTTAATTCATTCAACAAAAAAACTTTTTTTACCACTGGGTGCAATTTATAGGCCGTCTGTCAAACAGATTTGGGAACAAACTGGTCAGATGCTTAAATAAAGAAAAAAACAAAATAAAAGGAGACGACAACAGCAGATCCTGACGCAACATCAAAATGATGTTCATAATGCACCTCAACAGAAACACACTGCTGGGATTTTATTCCTCTAACAACAAACTTTATTGCTGTCAAGCAGAGGAAACTGGACTTTTGCATCAATTGTGCAGCAGCATCAAATTTTACATGTATCCGTTCTGTCCAGGTCTCATAGTTGTTTGAAAATGATCCGATCAGCTGATTCACCGACTCCTCTGATAAGATGGATTCCTGCAGCGTTTCTCTTAGCTGCTAATTTCTTTTAAGACGATGTGATTTCTTAGAACAGGTAAAGGAACTGTTACTCATAACAACTTCACAGAACCTCAGTTCACAAATGAAACTAACAGAATGTTTTTGACATACAGCATCAACAAATGTTTGACAGTAGCTTTCATGGTCGTTTCAGTGACTGGAGTCTTTTCTCTAAAATTGAGTTAAAAGTTGTATTTTTGTTGTTTTTTTTTTACTGTGAGAAACTTTTAAAAAAGAAGCTTAATAGCATCTATTTGACATCTGTCAGAAGTTATAAATCTTGATAGACAAAACTGTTGCCTGCTGGAGTGAAAATTATCCAAGCCGGGACAATTATTTCCATATGACATGCTCCATGTAACTAATACACACACACACACACACCAAAAATGTTCACCATTTTTCATTTCTTCTTTTTTATGCATTTGCTTCAGCCACACACACGGCAGCAGCCGATGTTTGGGTGCGCGCACTTGGACCTGGACGCCGTTCAGGCCGCCGTCGTCCAGTTCGGGTTTTGACGCTTGTTTCTCAAACACTTTATCACAAATCAGGACGTTGCCGTCTGATCACTCAGTACCCAATTACTACCTCAGCTCACAGTCTAACTAAATCTGTCAATCGCCTTTTTTTTTTTTTTCCTCACTTCTGGCTCGTTAAGTCTGTCGTTGTACGGTTTGATTAAATCCAAGCAAACCGGGTCTTTCCGAGGTGGTGTTTTCAGTGGAATAAAGTCAGCCTGAGATGTTTTCCAAGCCGTTACGACCGTAGCTTTTGGCCTGCACACAAGAGAGAATTTGGCTCAGATTTGGATTAGATTATGCTCTTGCAGGCCTTCTCAATACGCTGCGATATTAATGCATACAAAGCTGCACCCTCAAAGTTGTGTTAGGACACTTGTCTTTTAGAAGTGGTGATAAAGTTGCGCAGGTTCACAAGTAGGTTCCCGTACATACGAGCTGGAGAGAGCAACGATCCTGTATGGCTGTAATGAAACTTAATACTGTGTTTTATGTTAGAGCCTAATTCATGTTGGCTGATCCTTTTTGGACAGACCTCCTGTGAGTTTCCCCAAAGAGTTATTATTATTGCTTCAGTGTGGCGGACGTAGCCGGTACAATGCCTTACCAAAGTATTCAGACCTCTTGGACTTTTCCATCTGATGTCACATTTACAAACCCAAACTTTAATCTGTTTTGGGGAGAATCTTTGCAATAGAATAATACAAAAAAAAAAAAGAAAAAAATCTTGAAATATCGAAATGTGGAAAGGATCCATGAGTTTTTACATTTGGGTGTTGCTGAACGGAGTTTGCCAGAGAGATCCACGTGTTACAATGAGCAAAGGGATGACATATACTTGAATTCAATCCCTGCTGCTCTTGGGCCCCTTAATAAAATCCAGAGATACACACCGACTTTATGAGTCACCTAATTAGTAAACAAACTTCAGTGAAGACTTGGTGAATAAAACAGACAAGCAGGGGGAAGTCTGAAGGAATATTAGATTATGAAACAATTGCCAGAGTTTTGAAAGTAAACCGAGCTGCGTTCTAAAAATGGATGACGCGACTATAAAGCTACCGACACATGATCATCAACAGACCAGGGAATGAAAGCAATAGTAAGAGAAGCTGATAAGAATGTAGCCCGATTTAAACTTTACTAAACACTTTCAGTCAAAGTCCAGACCCAAATCCAATTGAGATTCTGTGGTAAGATATGAAAACGGTTGCTTAAAAATAGGTAAAACTGTTCATCTCTACAAAAAAACATCTGTAATTTACGGTAAAATACCGCAGATACATTTTTACTGTCTCTTTTTCTTCCAGAACTGGCAAAAACATGCACCAGATTGTAACGTATGTCTGATTGCAACAAAAATAGGTTTTTTAAAGTATCTTTTTCTTTCCACTTCACAGTTATGTGTTGCTTTTTCCAGGTTTATCAAGTAAAATAAAAGGATTAAATACATAAACGGCAGCAACAATTCGACACACAGGAACAAACTGAATGTACAGGGAAGAAACGCAACAAACAAAATATTTATTTAAATTCGGATCATCGGATCTGTAAATTGAAATACAGGATCTCAGTGATTACTTTCAGTCTCCGTTGCTACATCCTACATAAGAACCTTTTCTTTTCGCGCTGATCGCACTGCGGCATTACTTCACCGTCCGTAGCGCGCTCGCTCCATTTACTGCTCCCAAAAGCACGGTAAGTTGAAAATAACTTTGAGTGCCAGTTGGGAAATAGCGGGAGCGTCGTCGTCGGCTCAGGATGTGATTGGCAGCGCAGGGGAGAGTTTTAAACCGAGTGGGCTAAACTCAGCCTCTGACCCCACAGAAACAACAAATACACCCAGCTGTCCGTGTCGCGCCTGATCGCTACGGAGCCACGTTGGCCGCTCCGCGTGCAAAGGGGTCGAAGTTCAGAGGCAAAAAGGAAATGTGGGATTACCCCAAGAAATCAGGACAGATGTAATGTTCTTCTTCTGTGTTGTGCAATCTACTGAGCTTCTCTGCCTTTGTGGAAAAGTGTTTTCTGTAGGGTGAAATTCAGATTTCAGTGGTTCTGTTGATTTAGCGTCTCAAGATTGATGCAACTGCTGATGTAAAAAGACAATCTTGAAAGATTTTAATATTTTTATAAGAACTTGATTGACGTACAGCCTTCTGAATCTTTTCAGTGTAAAGTTCTTGCTGTTTTGTAGGGTCAACTGATCCCTTTCTTAAAAAATAGCAATGCAGGAAACTCAGGGTTACCTTCATGTGATTATGTAGACGTGTTTTCCAGATTTCCGGCTCTATTTAATCATCAGGTATGCGAGTGGTGCACGAGGTTCGCTTGATGTTCTGCTTTTCTGTTTTAAGGCGATTTGATTTTTGCACAGCTCTAATTAATCTTATGCAATGAATGGCATGCAACAAAAGTCATTTTAAACAGCTAGCTGCAGACGTATCACTGCTCCTGTCATTGATTTCTGTCCAGATCGGCGACCTGGGTTCCAAAAAGCTCAATCTGTGCAGGGACTGTGGTCAAAAACTCGAACAAGACATGAATCTAAATCTTATTTCATGCAACTTTTACAAAATGATTTTACCCAAACAGTGCTTTTTGATTTCATCTGTTCCAACATCTTTCTTTTTTGTAAGGAAAACATGCTGGCTGCCTGAACCGAGAGCAGATTGAAGGAGAAGATAACATTTGCGATTCTAAGCAAGCGGAGGAATTTTATCCTCTCATCTGTTATTCCCCAAAACAGGAGTGTGGAACAGCAAAATGAGGGAAATATTTGTTCCCTCTTGCAAACCTCCATATTTCATCAGTCAATGCAATGCCTCGCAGCTCTTATTCGTACTCTGCTGTTAGGATTCGGTTTGTCGAGGGCGAAGCTGAGCACTTTCGTTACGAGTGTGTCTCCAATTTGCAGCCGCTGTCAGGCTGCTGTTGGTAATTTGACGCACTCGTTCTCGTCATGTGTTCAGCTTCACTCATTTTGGAAGAAAATCTTTAATTTTTTTCCAACAGTTTTTGGAAAACAATGGGACCCACAGCCACATATCGCCATTATCGGTGCCTTGCCGGTCAGCCACTGAAAGTGAGAAAATGGTTGTTTTGTTTGATTGCTAAAAGGTCAATTTAGAGATTTTGGAAGAAAAGACTCTGTGCCCACATTTGATCCTAACAAATGATCAAATAATGAACTAATGAAAGACTGCAAATGACAGACCTGCCACTGCTTGGTGGTTTGTGTAACTTTTTTGTTTTTGTATGCTCGTGGAAAAGATTTAGATCAATTTGTGGCGCATTTATCTCATGTTGTTTCGACTGTGTAACTGTTTCACGACATGCCGATTTTGTGCGGGTAAGGGATGGGTGGGAATTCGACCTGTTCTGTTAATGTATGTCAAAATGAAAAAATGTTAATAAAAAAACAGATTCAGTTCAGACAGGCAGGTTTTTTTTTGTTTTGTTTTTTTTACATAATGCACATTATGGCTTTTTGAAGAGTCGCCTCCGATCTTTATCCATGACGCAGGAATGCGGCGGCTGTAAGGAGCCTCCGTCTGAATAACAGCAGACATTGTTTTAATCTCTGTATCGGGTTTCCTGAGGATCCTGCCGTCTTTTCTGCAAAAGCCTCGGCAGCTGTAAGCGCAGCAGAGGGAAACAGCTCATTTTACAGTGCAGTAAAAGTTGCTCATGTGTCCTGGTGACCATATTTCTTTTTCGATTTTCAGTGGTGACAAATGTTGCCCGGTTGAATTTTCAAATAGTATTCTATTTGGGATACTTTTCACCTCAGTGATGATGACTTACATTCCTTAATTTCCATCTTGTACACCCCATTTTGTCTTTCTTACTTCCTTCCTTGCGTCCAACTTCCTTCATTCCTTCCTTGTGTCCTTGTTTCTTTGGATGTTTGTGGATCCTGTACCGTAAGTCTGTCCTCTGCAGAAAAATCCGTCCTAATAATGGTCTATACAACCTGATATTTTAAAAGTGAACTCTGGAAACTCGAGTCTGGAAAAATCATGAACGTGTGCAGGAGCCTTGCGCTCACCGTAGGCCCTTCGTGAGAGACTGATAAACGAGCAGCGCGCGGATTAGCGTACTGAATGACTCGGAGTTGAAGGTTTAAAAGCCATTTGTCACAGCCAGTCCGATCCACACGGCATTGCGCATGGATCATGGAGATAACAGATCCATTACGGTTCCTTTAATATCGCAGAAGTCCTCCTCTGCTGCAGGGTGAACCCAGGACAACGGCAAGAGAGGAGAGACATTTGCATCATGATTTACCAACCGTTATTTCCTCTAATAAGATGCTCAATTGAACAGAGATGGAGTCTCAGTGATAACACCAATATGTTTTTTTGTTTATTAAAACAACACAATAGGAACGCCAGACTGTCTCTGACTGGCAGGACGTTTTCACCGCTCTCTTGACAAGCTGACAAAGTCGTGCAGCCAAGTGTGGACTTAAACACACAGAGCCTCATTCCCTCCGTCTCCCTGTCTCCGTCCACAGTCCCCCACTCTTCGTCTTTCTCTCCAGCTCAGTGGATCGGCTTAGACAACCACTGATCCCACTTGTTCTGGTTCACTAACGTCTGAAATTCCCCCGTTCAAATCGACAGGAGAGGAATCCTCTCTGTCCTCTGGGATGACTTTTTTTTTTCTTTTTCTTTTTTTTAAGGAGTGGGTCCTGGGGGGTCTCGTAAACATGTCGGCCCCCACGGTGTCTATTTACCTGGAGAGCCGGATTCTGAGTGAAGAGCATTCCTGGATGCTCTTAAATGGGACTTTACAGGCCGTGAGATCATCAGAGGTTCATGGATGTCCTGTGAAAACACGGCCCTGGTTCAGAACCTCTAAACTCGTCTCCCCTCTTCAAAACAAATCCCAAGCTCAGTTTCTCTTTATCCAAAGATTGCAGAACAACTCAATAAACTCAAAATGACCCTTAAGGTTTGTGAGTTAGCTTCCTGCATAATCCCACCTAATATATTTTACAGAATTTCAAGTCAATTTAGCTCCTTTTTTACGCAGCTATTAAATTCTGGTTTGAATTTTAAAGGGGCAGTATTATGTAAAATAGACTTTTCTGAGCATTATGTCACCTTATAATGTTATTAACAACGTACCTGGAGTGTTGCTTTGACCCGTTTGTGCTTGTTTTGTGAAATCCTTTCATTTCATGTGAGTATCTTCTCAGTGAAACGATGGCACTTTGTGAAACACTTGATAGAGGAACGTTGTTTGACTGACGGGACGAAAAGGAGCTTCTTAAAGAGACAGTGGCCCAATTTCAAAGCCTTAAATTGCAGTCAGATTTCTTTTAAGTAATACTTGATATATACATTTATACTCCGTTACTGAAAGTAACGTAGTTATTTGATTGTGCTATAAAATAGCACTATATGCCTGGAAAACACTGAAACTGGAGCTGTTTATTTACTTTACAAGGGTTGCACAGGGATGAGATTTTTTTTTTTTTTTTTACTTAATTGTTTTTTTAGTTCCTTTTAATTCCTGCTTGTTTTAGTCTTTCTCTGCACACATTCACTGCCGGCATCTTACGACACAGAAACATGTTACTCTACGTATTCTCACCTTGTATTTACAGCTTTTCTGTGGTCAGCTTTTAGGAGGATTGACCTCTAGTGGCTCGTAATGTCCATCAAACAAACACGGTACATGGTCTTACTGTTTTCTTACCTGCAGGCCCACAAATTGGAGGTGACATTTTCAGACGGGTCGGCTCAATGTGGTCAGGGCTGCCCATAAAACCAGCGTGTGGGGTCACTGAGGGAGGTTTACGTCGATGTTTATGGTGTCGCTGACAGACGGTAGAGAGAGGAAACGTGTGTTAACTCACTGAGGTTTGTAGCTTGGGTTTCAAGATCATTCTCTAATTCACTTTCCACAAAGAATAAAAGCCCCTCTGCAATTTTAGCTTCAGGTCTTTTGGAGTAAAGCTACATCTGCAAAAATGTGAAAAGTTAAATCCTGTTTGTGGCTGTGATCAGAGCAGTAATGCAAAGAAAACCAGAATCAGCGTAAAGCAAGACAGCAGAAGGGGACATGAAGTGCTTTAAAATGTACAAGTGGTGCATTGACTGTGGATTTGAGAAAGCACAGTGAACCAACGCTGACAGGTAACATGGCTGCCCAGATCAACTCCGACTGTGGAAACGTCACTCTCGACTTTAAGCGACTCGGATTCTTTGAATTTTGCTTTGCAGATCTCACGACTGAAAGTTGAAAAATCTCGGGTTCAGTTACGTCTGAGCATCGAGTCTGTGAGCATCGACTCCTCGCCACTGACTCTCGATTGCACTTAGGTCTGGACTTTGAATGGGCCATTCTAACACATGATAAACATGTGCCTTTTGCTGTAATTAGGCATCACTTTCTGTTGTCTTAGCACATAAAATCCCAACAGTGTGTATTAAAGCTCATCATTTTAACCAGACAAAATGAGAAGAAAAACACAAGGGATTGAGAAACTTGTTGCACGTAACGGAAGCCCAGGTACCTTTTTGTACCTTTGTGATTACTGTCAGGAACATCCTTTTATCTTGCAGCTCAATATTTAGGATAAAAACTCATCAGTCATTTGAAGACGTGTTTCTTGCCGGGTGATGCCTGTAGAAGCTGTGCCTCTTTGGGTTTGGCACCGTTTCTCCTCAGAATTTCATGGTCCGACTTTGTGACGAATGCCTTCAGAAGATAAGTAGCTGTGTTGAATGTTTAACTCCCGTGACTCATTTTTCATCTCAAAGAACGACGGGTTCCAAATTGTTTGGAAAGGTCCCGTAATCTGTCAAAGATAAACTGTCTTCTCTGGCGATGCCTTTCCTTCTCAGCCTCGCCTCCTGCAGCGCTGCAGGCCAGCAAACTGTCAAAACAGCCGATCCTAGAGATGCTCACACCAACCAATGATCATTTGATGAAGTGCTCTGGATGTGGAGCAGCTTGCTACTGTTTGGCCTTCTACCTTCTATGAAAACTGTCCCGATTTAAGGGTTTTTAATCATTTTCTTTTCACTGTTTGGTCTTGTGAGTAACCTCGTCAATCTGTGTCTATCTCTCTGTGGATCGGCCTGTCACCTCGACCTACAGGCGGCCTTGCCGGATGGTTAATCCCCCGCATCCAGAGTTACGTCTGTCTGTCTGTCTCTCATGCCTCTCCTCCATGAGAGACAGAAGCGCCTCCTTACTCTGCCCTGCCCTCAGTCTGATCTCTGGAGCTGTGCTCCTCCTGTCTTGCTTCAGGGTCTCGCCTCCAGCTGCCTGCTGACCATCAGTCATCCTCATGGCGGGCAGAATGTCTGAGGTCACCAGAGTTCGACTTATACAGTTCGCAGGGACATCTCCTGGATTCCTGAGCTCATTTATTGACTCCAGTGAAATATTGCAATAAAAAAAACAATGTTTTTTTTTTTTTTTTTTTTGTAAATACTGGTTCCAGACACAATTGTAGAGGCACTGAGGTCTGAACCAAATCATCTGCAAGTTGTGTTAAAGCAGAGAACAAACACGCCAATGTTAGCTCGCAGCTTAGCTTGCACAGTTTGAGAACACACTGCTGGTCACAAAGTTCTTATAAATCTCCTTAAAATAATTTCCCCTTTGCTATTATGATTAGACAAAGCATTGGTCCATCCCTTGAATTATGGTCCATCAGTCATCATTATGCCTACATGAATCACAGGCCAGGAAAAACATTCTTCTGAAAATGGGCAGAATGCTAAGACGAAGTCAAAAAAAAAAAAAAAAACGACTTTAGGAAAGCAAGAAGAGCAAAAATGTCATATATTACACAATCCTGGCTCCTTTAAGCAACGTTGGAAAACAGGAATGATGTCAGATCTTTCGCAGCGTGTTGTTCTAAAATAAAAATGGAACAAAAATATTTTTTCTCCTCTCTTTAAGGAAACACGTAATTCCTCCCGTTTTGTCGACAAGCCGTGCCCTGAGGTGTATCCAAACGGTTAGCTTTTATTTTTGCGTGATATTTTATTTTTTGACAGCTTCCTGGTGTCGTTAGCGGTAACGGGCCTTTGGACCTTCCAGAGAGGCGGGATAAACCACTAATACCACCAACTCCAGCCTGTGTGAGGCCTGAGGAGATTGAGCGATCCCCGGTTGGGTGTTGAAATAGGAAGTCAATTCACTTGTTTTCTTTGCATGACAGGACGAGTTAATTCTCCTCTCTCTAAATATAAAAACACTCCGTCCCGGGGAGCTTTTAGCGCAGCAGTAACTCAGAGTTTAAACAAGGTTGTTGCAGCTGTAAAAATAAGCAAGTGCTCCCTCTGTGACTATTTATTGCAAATGATATTACTTTCTTTTTGACAGATGAGAATGGGATTGTCCTGGATGTGCAGAGATGTGACACAACGTGTTGACATTAAGCATGCATGCATCCATGACGATGTTTCGAATGTGTGTTTCGGAAATGCAGGAATGACTGAATTCATCAAATATGAACGCACGCTGAGTCTAACTCAGAAGGCCGCATGAAATATTATCCTCTGTTTGAAAATCTTTTTAAGCGTTACATATAAAAATCTAACCTCTGGACTGAATTTGCACATCCATAAGTTATTTTCTTTTTTACAAAGTGTTAAAATGCGACATACTAAATATTACTAACATTTAGTATGTTACAAGTTGCAGCTGCAAAACTTATTTTAGAGGATAAACATGCTTCTTGAGTGGTATGAGGTATGTTAAAAAGTCCAGATTTAATCACATATTCTTAATAAATGACTTTTGATCTTTGCTCTTCGTTGCTGCATTTCTTTAGGAAACAAATTGCTGCTGATACGAAAAGCAGTGAAGAAACACAGCTGCCTCCGATACAGCAGCACCTCAGCTGTCAGAACATAATCCAGCCACCCCTTAACTAAATCTGTGGTAAACAACTTCCTCGTAGCACTTTCTCTAAGTACTACAGTGTGTGTGTGCGTGTGTGTGTGTGTGCTCCACAGCCTGACCCTTTGCTCCCTGTAAGAGGACCATAACTCTCGCCTGAAAGTTATTTGATGTGCTTTCCAGGGTCAGAGGACGGAGCGCCGTTGACTCTGCTGCTGTCGGCTCCAATCAGAGCTGCTTTGTTACATTTATCATTGTTGATAAGACGAGAGGAACGACAAGCCGATGGGAGCAAGCCGAGAACGGACGAGCCGACGCGAGGCGGACAGAACAGAAACTGTAAATGTTTACGAAAAGTTTCCCGCAATGATAATTGAGATCAGATGTCACCCAGAAAAAGGCTGCCAACGTGATCCAGAGTCAGGCGGCGATTATAAAACGTTTAATTTGTTCATTTGTGTTTTCTGGCCAGCTTTCAAACCCTCAAACAATTGCACAACGTTCAGCGACCCCAAAATTAGAATTAATAGGAGCGAAATCAGGCGTCGTCTTTCCCCTGCCGTACCTGCAGGGACCAGCGATCAGGGCGACTGCGCTCAGATGGAGTCACTGATGGAAGAAGACAGACCTGTGTGTCGATGGAATGAGGCGATATGCATGGGAAGAAAAAAAAAATAAAGGTACCGGAGAAGGGAAACAACTGTGAAAGAATGAGAGAAAAAATGCTAACCAGTCTGAGGAGTATGAGCTACGTGAGCTACGTGAATAAATTCCTTCAAACCAGAAGAACTACAAAAAAAACTATCACGACACAATTGCCAGAGGAAGCAGACACTGGCCAAGCTCAGGTCTGGGAAAGATTTGAAAATGCAATTTGCATATTTACTCTCTACAGTTGGGTTTCTATTGGGAATAACAGCGAATCGACTGCTTTTCAATAACCACATTTACTTTGAAAGTGCAAAAGACTGAAGCAAACCCAGAGTTTATCTGTGTGTTTATAGGACCCCTTGAACAAACTTTACACTAAAAATTTTATTTTTTTTTACAGTTAAATCTTTTATGACTAAAAACTTTCTAAAAATGTAGATCTATGTACCTCTCAACGATATGGTGGCTTCATCATGCTGACATTTTTACTCGACTAAAAGGTTTGTCGCCTCTTTCTGAGATGAAATTCACAGCTAAACCAAATGTAGTTTTTTTATGTTTAGCATTGCATTCAATTCAGTTTGCTTAAATAGCATCAACAAATGTCATCTCAAAAAAAGTCATTTGAACAAAGTCACTCATATTTTCCAATCGATCCTAGTTATGAAGCCGTGCATTGAATTCAGGTTATTATTCAAATTAGTTCAAAAAGTTTTATATCTAATGAAACCCGGCAGATTGGATTAATAGTAGAAGAAGACTTAATTGTTTGCAGCGTATCTCCGTCCTTCAGATTGATTGGAAAAAGCAATAAAACTAGATTTTTATAGGCATGTTTACTAGATGTTTAGTAGTTTTAATAATAAAGTGGTGAGAACCATTTTAATATTCACTGATTTCAGAGTTTTATTAATTTTA
This sequence comes from Poeciliopsis retropinna, assembly GCA_010277075.1. Lineage (NCBI taxonomy): Eukaryota > Metazoa > Chordata > Actinopteri > Cyprinodontiformes > Poeciliidae > Poeciliopsis > Poeciliopsis retropinna. Next base: position 3,549,134 of record VMRM01000013.1, read on the forward strand.
AAACATTTGGTTAAAGCTGCAGAAAAAACTGTTGACTTATTTTTTTCCAATGACAATACCACTTTGACAAAAAATCTAAAAATATAACCTTTTTAACAACAAAAACTTACATATGGTTTTTTGATTCCTTGTAAACTTTTACAAAGATAATCTATAATATTTAGTTTTCTGTTTGTAATGCCTAGTTATTTTAAGACGATGCAGCCAATCTGGTACGGAAACATTTCCTTCGCAAAATTCTCACTTCATAAAGTTATTATTGCATTTCAAAGCAAATCCAAATGAATTTGCTTTCAATTATGCTGCAAGAAAGCTTCTACAAAGGAATGTCAATTAACCAAAGAATCACTGGTCGAAGTATTTCTCCAAACTCAAAGCGCGTTCTAAGAAATGAGCTCTGGAAACTCTGGATGAGCAAAAACACCAGGCTGGTATTGAAAAGAAAAAAGCCAACTCATCTTGAAAAAGCCGGTAGGGTTGAACTTTACCAGCCTTTATACTTCAGCCGAAGCTCAAGATGTAATTAATGACATTCCTGTGAAGCCCGAGCGTCACTAAAGGTGCATTCATCGTCTGGCGCTCGAGGGCCAGCCGGCCCCGGCCTCCACAAGTGAGATCTTTGCTTCTGCTTGGATATGTTTTTCTTCTACTTCTTTTTTTTTCCTTTTTTTCTCTCCTCAGCCTTTGTGGCTCGATCACTGGAACGAGATTGTGTTTGAATGACGTCTGTCTGGTTGGGTTAAGTGAAAATGTGGACACGAGTGGGGAACCTTTGAGGGGGGAGGTTTAGCAAAAGAGTGCTCTCTTGTTTGTGATTTGTCTGGAGACTTTAGAAAACTGACATCCTGAAGAGGGAGAAGCTTCATTCGATGCTTTTGTCTCTGCGAGTAATTAGGTCAACGTCCTTCTGGGGAAAATGAAGTTCTCCTTCGGTTTCTTTTCGATGTGAAATATTTGAGTCTTGATTTAAAACAATGTGCAGTTCCCTGTTTAATACTGTCTTGTTATTACAACACAACTTTACATAATCCATCGGATATTAAAATGTCTCCCTACAGGCCTTCGTCTTTTTGGACCGGACTCGTTTAGCAAACACTCACTTAACAAAATGCAGACGGACGGACGTGGTTTTCCCCCGTAAATGTTGATGACTGCGAACCACGAGGGAGAACTGACGGCGAAACAGAGTCGTTGATTTCAGGTGAGGAGCCAAAGACGCTCATGACGGCGGGGATTTCAGCTCCTGCTCTGTTGAAGTGTAAAAAATAGTAATAAAAAGCTTTTGGACAGCCTTGACTCCAACAAACCCCAATAATCCTGTGACGTGGAGACATGATGAAAGTCCCAACACACAAATGGATTGACAGACTGATCGAGATGTTTGGAGTCGGTTGTTGCTTTTGGGTGTTTGGTTTTCCTTTCTGGACGCTCGGCGTCGGCTGCTCTGGGAGTAACTCCTCTGTTAAAGGATTTATTGCTCGGGTTGTTTTCTTTGGCTGAATGTGTTTCTGAGAGCTCGTTTCGGAAGGAGTGAACATGCTCACCTTGAAGATATGCTCCGTTCACTGAATGTGGAAAAAGTCCAAAGTCCTGGACGTCTTGAAAGAGAAAAGTATGGCGCTCCTTAAGAACTCATTGGTTTAATCATCACTCAATTTTAACATGGCAAATATTGTTAAATGTTAAACGAGGATAGAAAGGGTGACTTTATAAATGTAACATTTTGAAAGCCTCAAAATGGTGTTGAGAGACATTATTATTTTCATCAACTCCTAGTTGGGTTTAGTGTTCGGGACAGATCCGATGAATGAGCAAATAATTTGATGCTGCACTGGTGATTAGCATTACCAGTGGGCCCAATCCTTACTTTAAGTTTTCTTTTAAATTACAGCCTATTCTTGTGTCCACAGCTTGTAAAACCTCATTATATTCAATGCATGTGAATTTGTTAATCTTACTTTTTCGCGTCTTCCATCACCCAAATTAAGAGTTTAACCTGATGTCCGCAGTAAAAGACACTCCTGTAGTTTCCTACCTGTGTCATGTGACAGTCTTTCAGTTTAGGGTGGAGCTGAGTAGAGAGCAGCTGACACACCTCGTCATCCACAGTTATGACGTTCAAAGCACAACGGCGAAGATTACGAGCCAGAAGCCGAACGTTTTCTGTCGGTTTGTACGTTGAAAAATCTCTTCTCTCTCCGTTGCATGAGGACAATGCATTTTCAGCGTTGTCCTCATGCTGAAAATGCGACTCCTTCCATGAAATAGATAAAATTTACTAATCCACATCAGCGGGTCTCTAAATGCTGGCTTGGACATTTTAATGAGATACGTGATTGATTACTGTTGGCCTCGTCAACATTAGTTGGCTTTCTGGTACCAAATCGATGCTCAAAATGGACCTGAATGCAAAGAAACTTTCGTATAAAAGAGAAACAAACAAGAATAAGATGTGTGTTCTCTCTTTTTTTTTTTTAACACAAACTCTGCTGATGTTGATGATTCTCGGTGAAAAAGGAAGGAAGTGACGGGGGGTAACGGTGCTAAGTGGATTGACCCAGGCCATCATGATTAAAGCCATGAAGAGGCCTCCGCTCTGGTGTTATTAAAGGATTATAAAGAGCTCTGGACGGCTATAAAAGACGGGCCTGGAGAGGATTAGGCGACGCTGCAACTCAAGTCAACACATTCCACGTCACCGCAGAGCTGGAGTCATTTAAACTAACGGCTCTGCTGTTGGTTTAAATGAAATCTGTGTCACAGTCCACTTTCCAGGAGGATTCACGCGTCTTGATCAACATTTATAGCTTCTCACTGATGTTCGTTTTACAAAACGCTTTTTTATGCTAAAAATGAGCCGTCTTTGTCAGAGTTGGCTTTATTTCCTCTCTTCCGCTTAAAAAGTATTTAGGGAGAAAACTGCAGCTCCTCCAGAGTAACCATGGGCTTTTTCTCTTTGCCAGTCAGTTTGGCTTAAACTGACTAGCTGTGTCTTTTTCTGCCACATGTTTTCCGATTTAACACGAGTTATCAAACAAAACTGAATATAAATGCACAGAGAATTTCATCGTGACACAAACCTCTGCAACACAACACAGTCTGACAGACTCCTTACCTCATGACCTGAATTGCTTTATGTATCCCACCTTACAACTTCATATCTAACACCAAAGTGTAAACATTTAAAAGGATACGCGCAGCAAATCAAATAAAAACAGGCCGTAGCTGCAAAGCAAAGATAAATCTGGCATTTTGTCTCAGCTTTGGATCAGACCGAAGGGTCTCATCCTCATCACAGCGACGCAGAGGAGGAAGAAACCCCTCACATGTCTAATGAAAACCTGACAAGCCTGAGCCCAAATGTCTAAACAGTCTCCTTTCAAAGCCTGGAGGAGGCAAATCTGGATGTCGAAATATCCGTACGCTTCTCCTCATCATCTTCCTCTTCTTCCCATTGTTGCCTCTTTCTTGCTCCAGTAGGAAAACTGACCCAAAGTCCTTTTAAGTTTTATTTCAGGGTTTGACTGGTGTGTTAGCAATTTTGGCTCTCAGCGTTTTCCATCTGAATATTTCCGCGCCGACTGCGTTCCGAGTCTCGATGGATTTAAAAGGAGGGATCCCGACTCCGAGAGCTTTAAATCAATGCCATGTGCGATGCGATTTCTTTATTTCACTTTTGAACTTTGAAACTATTGAAACGGCTTTAGAGCGTTGGAAAACATATGTTGTTTGGTTGCCAGCCATCACTGACTAATAAATTAAAGACGTCCCTTCGCCGTAAACTACGCAGAGCGCTACTCGTGTTTGTAGCTTTCCTTCACTTTATTCACTTATTCTTTTATGTTCCAGGGTAAATACAATTTTATTTTTTGAAAAATATTAAGCAAGAATAAAATGGAATAAGAGGCCCTGTGGAACGCCTCACGCGTTCCTCGGAGTTCCCGAGGAACAAGCTGCCATAATGGGAACCAGAACCTCCTGAGCTAATTACGAAGCCACCAGTGAAGACAGAAGCACCATCGCTCTCTCAGAGCGTCACTCCATCACTCTTTGCTTCAGTCCCAGTCGACTGCTCATCCTTCTTAGGGGTTTACAACACCGTCTCTTTTGTTGGCTTGGTTCTGAAATCCCCTCTGCCCCTGTCTACCTTTTTCCCCGCCGTACCCACACTTCCCACGGGGGGGTTTGCATTTTAGCCAATTTATCAGCAGCTAATCTCAGCTGTCTGCTTTGAGGTGTTTCGGGGCCACGCGCTTGTAATGAGAAATGGCTGCCGGGCCCAAACCGAGCCCTTCGGTTGCAGTGGATGTGTGCGTCTCCGAGACTTTCCTCACTTAGGACAAGAAGTCTTGACTTACATAAATATTTGGTCCCATAAAGGCCGTTAGTGCCGGCTTATGAATCATAAAGCTCGTTAAACCGGAGTGTAAATAAACAGCAAGGCGAGTCCCGGCGCCCTGCCGGGCTCCCTCACCTTTCATAACTCAGCCTGCAGCCGGCCCGTTTCTGGACGGAGGGAGTCGGGCCCGCAGGTCCACCCCAACCTGTTCGGATCGTTTCAACCTGAAAACCAAAAAGTAAATAAAAGTAGCTGAGGGTTGTTGCCAGGATCGTTTAAAAGAAATCTTCCCTCAGGGGGATTCCTTTCGAAAGAGTCAAAGTCGACAGAGCATCGACAAAACAGCGAACGAGGGAGAGTTCAGGAGTTCACTGAGTTTATTTTAAGAACCACCCGGGCTTTAGCGATTAAAGAGCGAAAATGTGAGCCTCAACGATCTTCACCACTAAACAAGGATTCAGGACATTTCATCGACAATGTAGAAGCTCCAAACGGTACCGGAGTTTCTGGCCGAGTTTCAAATGTCTTAGAACTCTTGAAATAAAACAAAAAATAACTTACAAGTAACTTCTTAACAACAAAAACGTTCTAGTCCCTCTGGCGGATCATTTAACTTATTACAAGACATTTTCTCCATGTTATAAGTGAAATAATCTGCCAGGTGGAAAAATACTTTTTCATCAAGGAATCATCAACTGAAACCAGGTTCCTTTATGTTAATGACAAGTTAATTATTTGGACTAGAGGCTAAACCAGATATAATTGAAAGGTTTTGTGTTTTTGCAGTGTCGTCCTTTTGCTTAACAAACAATTTGATCATTTAATGGCTAGTTGGCTTTCAACACGAGTCATTATGTTAATTTTTATCCCTATTCCTATGATATTACACATACGTCCGGGGAGAAAAATGAAACTGGAAATTATAACTGATTAAAAAGTAAAAGAGGAAAAAAAAAAAAGTTTATTTTAGAAGTTTTTCTGATCTCATATTGCTTAGTGTAAATTGTGCCTCAAAATGTTCTATTCAATAGCTGGAATGAAATCAACAATACAATAGAAAAAAAAAAACACATTCTTGTTTTCCTGCAACTTTTACTTTTATTTGGATGATCTTCTTTCAAGCAATTAAATCTGAACATATCAAATGTAGAGAAAGCTTTTGTTTTTTTTGTCCTTGCATTCTCTGCCGTCCCTTTAGTCGACTGACAGCGAATCTTCCCAAACCGCTGATTCTTAGGGCAGCTGGGAGTCTGCAGACTCTGGTTTGTCTCCGTTTTCAATACATTTTTCTTTTGGTGTTGCTTTATTTGCTCATGTTGAAAAGGACGAAACAGACCATAGACCTTCACATCTTCGTTTTGCTCCTAAATGTTCTGTGTCTCTTTCTCAAATGCATATCCCACTGCAATCATACAAGCATTAATATGGCTCCATATTCAGGCAGGTGTAGCTGAGAAAGGCTCGTGTTTCTCTGCTGACAAAATGTCACACTTCTTCGTCAGTAAGAGCCTGTAAATTATTTACAACTTAGCCCAAATGCTAATTTACTGGATTTTAAATCGTTTCCATTTAACTAAATCTCTTGTTTCTGATGGGAAGAAGATGAGAAAACTATGTTAAAGAAGAGAAAGAATTAAGAATGGGCCTGTAGAAATTTATTAAATGATACAATAAGTTTATCACAGTTATCAACCACTTGTTGTAATTGATCCACTTTTCCAAAAGCGCATTTTGACGATTTACGTCTTTCAGATTGGAAGGCCTCCTTGCCATCACCCTAATTTTTTAGCTCCCTTCACAGGAATATGTAGGTAAAGCCAAATCTGCCGGAGATAATAATAATTTTGGGCTAAAATAAACATAAAACATAAAGATGTATTTTTCTTCCTCTAAAAATAAAGAGTTCTGCAGAAATTGACTCATCTCTCTCCGAGAATAGAGGCGCTCTCCTGGAGCATTCCCAGTATCTTCTCCTACACGCTCCTTTACGCCTTCTGTAAACAAAACTAGACTCTCTTTGCTCACATCGGGGAGCCGCCCGTATTTTCCAGTTTTTGTGAGATATCAACACTTTTATTTTCCTCCAGCTTGTTCTTAAAAATATTTGGAGTACGTCACATGACAAGACAAGATAAATCAGCAGAAATAAAGATGTACTCTGAGATTTGAAAGGATTGTGGCTTTCCTTTCTCTTTTGTCATGTCTTCTATGTTTACAACTGTTTTGTACAGTTTATTCATGGTTGAGGATAATTACGTAAATTCAGGTATTTCTTTCTTTTTTTTTTAACGAGTTTCCTAGATTAGATAAACTGTCTCGACAGCGTTTGTATAAACACAGAGATGTTTTTGAAAAGGCGTCCGATGCCTGAAACGATACTGAACTACATAAACAGGTTCCGGAGTGACAGCTGCTGCTATCGCGCTCTCTCTTTTTTTTTTTTTTGAAGGAAAGGTCGAACCCTCATGCGCCTCCACGGCAGCCAGGCGGCTCCGCCGTGAAGCGGCACAGGCGCCATGGCCGCCTACGTGCGGCACACACAGGTAACCCGCTGCGTTTCTAAAACGAATCCCCCGCCCCATGCGGGAAACTTCCCACGTGGTGCCGAGAAAGTAAAATTCTCGTTCAGAAAAGAAGCAGCGAAACATTTCACCATTGCTTTTTTTTTGCCCCCAAAATGTAATAATTTAGGATGGAGTCCTAGCTTTATAATTTTATGAACATTTCAAATTGTCCCTCAGTTTGATGGGTTTGGAAATCGTTGCGTTGTAATTTTAAAAAACTCCTTCTCGTTTTTCTTTTTGGTTTTTGCGATATTTTCCAATTTCTTTTTAAAAGAAGAAGATCATTTTTGGTGAGGGTATAAAGTGACGGACACAAAAAGACGAGCAGAGTGCCCGCGCTTGGGAAGCCGACATAGTTTGACGCCCGCAGCGCAAACATGCCTTCAGCTGAACCGTGTGATCCGGCTATTTTCTCTCTCCATTACGTCTGCTGTCTTCAAGGCGACCGGCTCCCACGTTAACCTTCGGCATCCTTTCTTTTTTGTTTCCTGCTGCTGGAAACAAAAAAAAAAAAAACGCGGTGACCTCGTGAACCCCGCGGTGATCGTCTTACGCGGTTAAGTGCCTCCCGTTTTGGGCATGGCCGGGTGGTGATAATGTCTCCCAGATTCTCTGATACGCAGGGTGTGTGTACACACGAATCAGCACGTAGGCACACATTTCAACACACAAGCAAACCTCACACATCGGCTCCTCTTCTCAGAGGTAAACACGGACGCCTCCGAACGCTTCCCGATGTCAAAGGAAGTCACGTGGACCATGTTGAAACACGTCGGCGTTTATTTACGAGGGAACTCGTCAACGTGCCTGAATTTTGCCAAATATTCCAAATGAAGACCTAAACCTCCTCGGTGTCCTTGCCAAGTGTTGCATTTACTCCTCGTTCTCTGTTTATTTTCATACAGCGAGAGCTGATTTTTTTTTTTTTATATTAGTGACAAGAACGCGTTGACAAAATGAAACAGACTCTTGTATACAAACACAAACAAAGCAAGTCCTTCATTATTCTTCTTCAGTGTCACACTTCAAGTTACCTCAGATCCACTGAGTGATTTGAGCTGCCAACAGATGGACGGTCCTCTTGATTCTGTTGAAGATGTGAAAATAAACCCAGGTGTCGCCTCTCCGCTCTGCTCCAGTTTCTTCTTTTTGCCAATAATCCCAATAAGTAGTCAAGAATCTCATCAAAACGTTTGGTTGGCTATGGACAGAAAAACGTCCATCGTACAGTGACAGACAGTCCAATCAAAATGAATAAGTTGCAAATTCACCTCTGTGAAAAAGGTCTAACCATCAAACACAGGTTTAAAATAATGCGGGTTTGATTCATCAGGCAGGGATGATGATGGTTTTTAAACAATTTCTTTCAATTTTATTTTTTATTTTTCTCTTCAATATCACCTGATTTTCATTCTGGGCCACAGTCCCACGTTTTCAGACTGAAGCACAAACAACAACACGTGTGTAGAAGCTTGTAAAGTTTATTCGTGCTTACCACTGAGGTTTCTTGAACGCCCTTTTAAAACACTTTAATTTTATTTTACTTCAATAAAATTAAATTCCAGTTTACATGAATTAATACCCCGTTATTCTGGTTTAAGACATGTAACCTTGAGTCCTGCTCTAGTTATAATTTTCGTCAATCACAAATGATGTTTATGTCGTGACCGGCGGTTTCATTCCCAGACACTCAGAGAAGACTTAATCATGTTAACTGGGAACGCAAATTTCCCCTGAGGTTTGCAAAAGCCATGGAAAATTTGTACCAATAGGCGGCTCCAAGGTCAGTGCTGGTCACTATTTTAGGCGCATTATCATCTGAAGCATAGCTCTGCACCCTGGGGCTTATCAGTCACAAATCTAGTGGAAACTTGGTTTGTGGATCTGTTTATAGAAGCTGCCGAGTGCGGGAGCCAAGACGGAGAAGGTCCACATGTCCTTGTCAACATGAGACGTTGAGGAAATGTTTGAAAGGGCCTGGAGACGTTCTGACTGCCTGACCAGCGTTTTATGCTGATCCATGCAATTTATAAGAATCAAACAGATAAATCGTGAGGCTGCATTGGGAGTGGGTATTTATCGTATCGTATCGTTTATCATTTATCGTGATACATTTCTTATCACGTGAAGAGCTTTGATTTGTCACCATAAATTCCAGTTTGTTTAAAAACTACAGAAACTGTCTGTATTGTTAGCTTTAGCTTTGTCTCCACTGTTCAATGAGAATAATATTAATAATACCGATACATTAAGGTTTTGTTGGCTCTAGTGGCCTTTATTTGAAAGTAGTTCGACAGGAAACAGGGTAATGAGAGAGGGGGAAGACATGCTGGGAATCGGACCTGTGACCACGCTTCGCCCCTGCGCCGCCACAGCCTTCATTTAACAATATGATTAGACAGACGCTGTGTGCAGTTCAATGACGCAAATCAATCACACTTCTTTAAGTGACGACTGTATTTGTATTTGTGGGGCTGTGATTGCTGTTGTCATGGAGTCAGAGCCATACAGCTACCTAAAACAATAAGTAATATTTTTATCGTTATCACAACAGTACCACAGAATATCGTGGTGAAACTTTCTGTCGTTGCGCTCCAGTAGCAGGTTTCAGGTGACTCACTAAAAACTGCCTCTTTGTTTAGACAATCTCTTAAATCGAATGCCATGAAAGTGATAAGTTATGCAAACATAAAGGAAGTCACCTTACACTGTTGGGAATTCAGCGAGACGCACGTCGCTCAAGCACACTCACCTCCGATGTGTGTGTGCGTGGGCGCGCGTGTGTGTATGTGCACTGTGTGTTTTAGTGAAGGCTTTGACGGTTGTCCCTGATTGTGCCTCCTAATCTCCGCCGAACTCGTCTTGTTATCTCTGAATCTCTCCATTCAGAAAAAGGACACTTAAACCTGAATCCCCACAGCCTCTCCCCCAAACACACACACAGACACACACACACACACACACACCCACACACACACAGTTTTTCCACTTTTCACCAAAGCCACCTCTGGACCATCTGCTCCTCTTTTCAGCAGCGCCTGTGGACCGGTGCCTGGCTCTGGAGGTCATCGTGTGAATGTGTGTGTGTCACACCAGACAATAACCACAACACACACACACACACACCCCCCAAACACACTTCAAACAGTTTGCTGAGACCTTACTATCCAGACTATCGGCATCTTTCAAGACGGGGGGTTACGTAAACAAAGGGAGGTGAGTGAGGAGGATGTGTTTAACTGTGTGATGTGTTTGTGTCTTTTCCACTCGAGCCTTGTCCGCTCACATTCACACGTCCATCAGTCACACACACACAAGAGAAGGAGATCTTTAAACGCAGCGCACACACAAGCGGCAGATCGATTCGCTCGCTCCTTCATTAAAAGTGTTAACATCTGCTCATCGACCAGGAGTAATTTAAGTCCCCACACATTGATCTCAAAGGAAAGATCAATCTGGGTGGCGGAGCTGCAACAACCTTCGGGTCAGGGGCGTCGAACTCATTTTCGTTTTGGGCCAAATCAAGATCATTAATGCTCTTAAAGGGCCGGTTGTGCCAGAACGTATTGATAAAACCTGTTCACAAACTGTTAAAATATCAATGAATTCCTAAAATTAATGAACATTATTGAACATCTTTTCAGTCCCTCCAGGATTTCGTGATTCTTTTTGTGATTTTTCCACTAATAATGAAATTGTTTGTGGCGCTGATTTGGAAAAATCTGCAACATTTGCACTTATTTATGACGGTAAATGTGACTTTTTATTACTCGCTGTATAAATGATGGACTATATTTTTACATAGAATAAAGCTGAGGAAGCTGTTTGGTACAATTAAGAACATTTTTGACCATTTTTTGAGAAACATCAATAAACTACCAATTATTTACTAGCACAAAAAGGAGCGATTTGTTGATTTTGTGTGAATTTCCACGATAATCCTCTAAAAGCTGGAGGGACTGATTGACATAATTTGGCAGTGAACACATAAAAACTGCATTGATCTGATTGATAACATAATATTCTAGAATCCAGAGGAAATCATGTGCTTTATTTGCTCCTTCATTTTCCAGATGATGTTGCCAGAGTTCAGTCTTTGATTTTTTTTTTTTTATTGCAATGATGAGAGAAAAGACTGAAAATAACAGAAACTACAGAAACACTTTACAGAATTACTTCACAAGGCCACTAAAAACACGAGCCACACATCTGTAGGTGTTTGAAGAGGTTTTGTCAAGAGACGTTTATTTTCCTTTCGACAAAATTCCCTCTGTTCACCACTCAGTCCAGAGATTTACACTGGAATATCGACCGAATATGCATCTTTTGTGGACTCGTAATGCGCTTTTTTCCCCCACCCAGAGCCAGAGCATCGTTTTGATCGGACAGAAATCACATGAAAAGGCAGACGTTTGGATGAAAATTCACGTTTCTGCTCATTAAAGCTGCAACGCGCCGAGACGTTGGACGTTCTCCAAAGGCACCCAAACAAAACGCTGCGCGAGTAAAACGAGTCAGAAAACAACATCAAACGTTCACAGATTTTTTTTTTTTAGCTTTTGTTAAAAAAAAAAAGATACAGCAATTAAAGAGTTATTTCTGAGTCTTTAAGAGGGCTTATATTTCACACTTTCCAGAGCTTAGCCTTTAGTCTAGAGAACCAAACTAATGGGACGGAGGAACGCAGAACGATGCATACTTTAAAAAATATATTGGTTTTGGGACATTAGAATTGGACAGTTCAACTGGATTTATGACTTGATTCTCTGCTGACATGGCAGGCGGTAAAAGGCTCTGCGCGGCATTATGTAAGTGCTCTCACTTAGTTTAAATGACGCTACGTCGGCTAAAAGCTTAAAGAGATTTATTACACGCTGTTATTACACCCCGCTGCTCGATCTGCAGGCTCATTAGCGTGGGAACTTCTGAAGCTGACTGTCAGAATAAGGATGAGCATCGATCCTCCGCAGGATGAACATGAATGTAGATTCTTTGGGAAGCGAACGGCGTAAAGTTAGAAAATCCCATTGCTCCGGCGGTGGAAGCAGGAACACAGTTTGATTTCTGGGCCAGCGCCATGTTCCTCTTTTCCTTTTCCCCTTCTTTCTTTTCAAATTAACTAATAAAGGCTGGTGAAGCTCCAGAATCGGCATTTAACAGATTTTCTCTTAGTATTTCATTGTTTTTTATCCATTGTGAAGTAAAAAGATTACAAAAATGCTCAAATCTAACATGCTGTTTCAATTAATTGAATAATATTTTCTGAGGATGTTGCGCTATTCTTTATTTTCATTTAATATCATTCTGACCACATTTCCTTACAATAATACACTTTGAATGGAACGTAATCAATCAATCAATCAAATTTTATTTGTATAGCACATTTCAGCAGCAAGGCATTTCAAAGTGCTTTACATCATAACAAACATAAAAACACAAAGTCATGCAACATAGAATAAACAATCAAAACATTAATTTAGACGGCCGTCAAATTTATAACATGTTATCCATTTATCTAAATGTTTTACTTTGTGCAGATCCTGATCTTTGACATACTTCCAGTCGTTTGATTGTAGACCGTCTATTGGCTAATTTTTACTTATCCCTTTCCCGTCACGTCACGGAATTTAAGCGCCTGTTTTCGCCGGCCTCCGCCGGACGTTTCACCACGGGTATTAGCCGGGCCCCGCTGCCCACAACAGGACAAGGTCTCAAACCTTGCAGCACCAGGCTCCGTACACCTTTGCACAAAATTTTGCGCTAGGACTTGCCGTCCTACACGGATGCATTATTTTTACCTCAAAGTAATGCTACCAAATACTGAGGAAATATATCTAAACTTCTGTGCTTGAAGACTTAAATCAATAAATCTCTGACATATTCTTTCTTTTATTATTGTGGTATTTATAAAATAGAAATAATGGCAATTCTAACCAACCTAAAACAAGACAAGACCTCTGATTTAACTTTAGCCAGTGAGAAAAAAGGAAGGAGCAATGTGTCGTTTTGATCCGCCGTATGTAAACTTGTGGGTTCAACTGTATTTTTTGGGGAGGGTTTACAAGACAGAGCAACTAAAAGTAGTGAACGAAGTAGAAGTACAAAAATATGATTTTCGGTGACAGTAAATTTTTAATGATGAGAGATCATTATTAAATTAGAACTTTAAATCAGGATCTACTTTGAATTTAAAATATGATTTAGACGTAGCACTGATTTTTGCTGACATTTCTAAAAAAAAAAAAATTCTAATTAAATACTCTGATCTGCAAAATGAGGATCCGTGAAGATGCTCAAATGGTCTAAACATTTTTGCGATTTACTGACAAAGGCCTGGTCGGCTTTGTGATCTTTGATCCTGACTCTTCTGTTTCAGAAAGTTGCTTTTATTTAGCTCAACGATCAAGTCAAAAATCGACACGTGGCCTTTGATTTATCGTGTCGCATTTCGTCTCCTCCGTCTGGAAAACCTCTTAAAGCGGCCGCAATGAGCCGGTTAAGCTCACCTCCAGTTGTCCCTTTCACCACGGAGCAGGAGGAGGTAGAAAGTGCTGTCATGTTCTCGCAGGCAGGTCATAAATTGGTGATGCTGAGAGCTATGGACCTATAGCGGCATTTAATGGGCCACAGCTGAGCGATCAGAAAGACGTCTTAGCCGCCATGTGAAACCCAACTCTCTGTGGAAATAGTCTGTGCACTAGATAATGCTGCAACACTGGAAAATTAAATGTGAAATGTTTATGCCGGCAGGTCGGAAATCTTTATATACATGACATGAAGCCTCTTTTTCTCGTAATTGAGCCGGTTTTCTCACATGTTCTTTCTGCTTTCTACATGTACGAAACATGCACTGATTAACGATCAGCCTTTTCATCGATGACGTATCCTGTTACGTGTGTAGTTTTGAAACAATCATTAACAAACAATCCCATCATTTCACAAAATATTCCAGAAAAACTTCCCTTTGAGGCAGATGTTTGAGTTTCGAGTCTTTATTTCATATTGAAGTCATGAGTAGGTGAGACGGAGAAGAACGCACTTCGAACGCACGGAGAAGTTTCGAGACTCGAGATATTTTTCTCTACTCACCAAAACCGAACTGAAGTTCAAAAAGACAAAAGTATCAAGAGTTTATGTCTAAGAAGTCCTCATCTTTTAAAACTGAAACAACAGAACTCAACCCTCATGCCCTGCAGGGACACATATACGTAAAAAACACTAAATTCAAAAGTTTTGCAAAATCAGTTTTTTATCAAATACTTTACGTTCATCACACCAGAATTGATATATTGCCTACAGCCTTCATGAGCTGCTGCATGCACGCTCTCCTCCTTCTTCTTATAAATGTCATGCTTTTTCCTGACTTACTGGCAAGAAAGGTTTTGCATTTACATTGGACCCTGGCCTGGTGTGAAGGGGACTTGAGAGAAAATGGCTCCCACTTCTGACATATGAAATGGAAAATATACAAGGAGTTGGTGCAGTAGAGAACGTTTAGCGACCCGGACGTATAAGAAAGATGATGAATGAAGCGAAATAATTTGTGATGACATTAGTAATATACTTTTGGAATTTTTTTTTCTTCTGCAAATCAACGCTGGAGTGGAAAGCAGAGTGGAGGACGAAGCCACGTTCACGGATCCTCAATGTCTCTGCATGCTGATCTCCTGAACAGTTTGTCGCTCCAATATTGCTTCTCTGCAAGAAACCCAAAGTGCTGCAGACGTTTTTGTTCTTTCATGTCGTCTTTTTGTAATACTTGAAGACCGTAGTGCATGGCTTAAGCAATTTATCTTGCAGACAAGTTCCCATGTGTTTTTCTTCATTTCAAAGACTTTTTTTTTTTTTTTTGCTGTTGCTTTTACATCTTGTCTTCTGCTGTCTTGCCTCTTACTGTGTACTTTTCTTCCTAAGGAGTTTGCCTTGAATATTTTTTTGTCCAAACCTGTTGCAGCTACGGCTATATGCAAAGGGTTGTTGGCATCTGTTTTTTGTTTTTTTAACATTTAAGCACACCTTCAGAGAGTTATTTGTAAATTGTAAAGCTTAAAATAAGCATCGTTTAACTATCAACCTGGAAAAATCCTAGGGTTATGGATAAATTTGCAGTGCACTGCAGAAGCAGCTCTTCTTTTTTGGATATAATCACAAAAGTACAAAGTTAAGGTACAGAAAAGGTTGCAGAAGACAAAAGCATAAATTTCACTTTAAAAAATGTTTTCTTTCCTCTAATTATGTCCTTTTGTTCTCTTTTTAAAAAAAGCAGCAGTAATTAAATGCAATCTGTCTTACACTCCAGCCAAGCAACTGAAAATGAGCATTTCAGTGGGAAATCTAACCTTTGTGACTTTTGCCAAAAAGCACAACATCTTGGTTGGTTCTACCTAATTACTCATTGTCCTCTTCTTCTTTTTTTTTTCTTTTTTTTTTTTTTTTTAATGAACAAGAAGCAGAAGTGAAAAATGCTCGATGCGTCTAACGTAACTCCAGCACTGATTCTCGGAGGTTGCTAAACTCGTTTTCAACACTCAACACCGTGCTCTGCCGCAGTCCGCTGCCAAAATATGACATATCATGTAATGAAATGTACTGTTTGAGAAATGAACATCTACTAAATCATGGAAACACAGGAGCTAAAGAGACGGTATGCCAGTAAATACCTTCATGTGTGACCTGAGTGTTGGATCCATCTGTAGATGTTTGCTTCTGTCTGGAGAACCCGTCGGGCTGGTCTCACACGTTCGCTCCTGGATACTGGGCGACTGCTGATCCAGTCGGGTGCTGACAGTGGGAACAGGCTCTAATGCTCTGAAAGAGAGATGGATGAAATAAATGACTGGTAACGCTAGAAAAGGGCAAAGGAATGTGACAAAACGCCCTCTGAAGAGGTCGACGGTGAAAAGAGGAGCAATTTGACCAAATGGGAGCCTGAGACATCAAACAGCAGGAAGTGACAATCATTGGGTGTTTTAAGCCACAGAAATGCAGAGTTTTTACATCTTCTGGACTGTGCAAAGTCCAGAAGAAGAAGTCTTAGGCCAGGCTTCACGTTTCTGTATTTGCTTCCATGTTTGTACTGAGAATTACTGCACGGACTGGTTCGATACGCCATCTTGAATGTTTCGGCTGTGGATGTGATCCATACAACCAATTTGTGCTGCACAATTCAACTCAATTCAGTTCAAATATACACTGGAAAGAATAAAGTTAATTGAGGTAATTTTTTAACTCGTTTGACTTATTTATGCTTGTCTAACAGGACAAGTGAATATATTTACTTGAATAAACTTAATTTGAATACTTAATTTATGTTTCTGTGTTTTGAGTCCATATATTTAATTTCCATTCAGAATTACTGCACAGGCCGGTGCGGTTTGAGCCGCCATTTTGTATGTTTCTGTTGTGTCTGTGGCTCATAAAACCAATTTAAACACATTTCAATTCAGTTCAATTCAATTGAATAAAAAGATTTTAAACTCCAACTTTAAAAAATGAAGTTTAACTCAAATTAATTTAACTCATTTGACTTCATTTATTTGTTTGTTTAACATGAGAACATAATATATTTACTTGGATAAACTCAATTTGAGTACTTTTAGCAAATTAGCTCAATTTTTTGTGTTGGATCACCTGCTTCCTTTTCTCAGTGTACTTTATTGATCCCAAAGGGGAAACTAAATGTTGCTATAACTCAAATCATTCAAGATCTTTCAGAGTTGTTGTTGATGGTGATGGCCTTCTGTAGAGGTCTGTGCTACAGCAGTTTTGAAGAAACCTCTGACTGAAGACTGTTTTTTTATGACAGTCTTATGGATATGTTTGTGACAAACCAAATACTAATGCATCATGTTTTATTCTTGCACTAGCAGCACAAGAAGTGGCTGTCCAGTATATTAACCTCAAGTAAGTGTTGGTTGTCCACAATATTGTGCAGAGACGTTATTTAGAGACTAATTCCAGCAACTCTACAGGTACCATGGTAACAGCGTCAAACATTTTCATGCAAAGTGGACCAAACACTTATCAGTGTGGCAGACCTGGTGGGTTGTAGAAGCATAAACACTGTCAGCCATTGTTGTTTTAACAATTGTAAAAGTGAAAATACTGCCTGCCTCCCACCTGCCGCAGTGTGAGGGCCGGCCAGGCTGAAAGAAGCGCTTAAGTCTCACTCCAACGCTGGTTGTCCAATCTGCTGGGGTCGTGACCTCCACCCAGTTCAGAGATCTCACCGCGGCCTGCCTCAGATCTGGCCTCCTCACAGCCGCTCTGCTCTGCTCAGTGTCTGTGTGTGGTGTTTAAATTGAGTTGTGTGTGTGTGTGTGTGTGTGGTGTGTGTGTGTGTGTGTGTGTGCGTGTGTGTGTGTATCTGAGCCAACACATTTGTCCCTCATGCACCAGACATTCAACCCATTAAGCCTTCAGAGACCATCAAGGATTTACATCACAAAGACGGCATCCATGACTGCGCAGGTTTTTAGCGCGGCGGTTCGTCTCAAGCAGAGCGACGTGTGAACTCAAAACAAACTGCTTTTAGATCGCTTGCTATCAAAAAGCCGTAGCTGGAGGAACATCAGCTCGAATTTAAACAACCGCTCTCTGATGTTCCACAGAGGCTTGTGTTTGTTGACTCCAGGCCACGTGATTTGGTGTTTACAGATTCTCTCCTCGTCTCCTGCCAAGCCCCCATTGGCCCTGGTTTGACCCAAACTAGAGGAAATTTAACTTGTCAATGTTGAAGCGACCCGTGTCACCGTGGGAAGCCATGAGGAGGAGAGGCTTTCATTTCAAAGATATGGCACCAAGGAAAATATTCTTTTCTTTTCTACATATCTTTTCTTCACTTCTTTGCCGGGGATTATGTCAAGAAAACAGGGAGATTCAGATTAGCTCTTTATGTTGTTTCACAGGCAGAAAAATGCGTTTTTTGAGTGACTGTCTCATAGATCTTGTAAGTGTTGGCGACTGTAATAGCCCTCATTGTTGAATGATAAACTAACAGTGATTGAAACTGGGTTTTAATTTCATGAGGCCTGATAAATGCCACCAGGAAGTAGATTATGAGCTCTCTGAAGCAACCCACAGCGTCCCAGTCTAAAGTAATTCAAGATCAAATACAAGAAGAAACAAACACATATTTCCTGTTGTCCACAATTTGATTAAACATGAAACAATCATGAACTTTCCAGGACTGACCAGACTTCAAAAATGTGTCCAAAAGTAAATCGAAGGATCAACCAGGAAGTCCCAAAAGAACTGCAAGCGACAACTAAAGCACCGCAAGCCTCATTTACTTCTGTTAAGGTCAGAGTTCATGACTAAACAAGATTTTAAACTCCAACTTTAACTTTAAAAGGAAAAGGATTAAGAAAACCTCGCACCTCTGTAGAGGTTTGTAATTCAACTCCATTGGTTACCAAAATACCACAAAAACGTGTTTCACTTTTCCAATACAAAAATATCAGACACATTTACATCTCTTTTTGTTTAAGACTGGTTTATCACTCACTCAAAAACGCAATCTTATTATCTGGCAACAGGCATTTACACAGCCCTGCTCAGATGGCTCAACCACACACTTATTTTTGCAGCGTGTTCACAGTGCATCCCACCCAATTAGAGTTCGCATTGTGATGTCTATCCCTTTACACGGCCTCCCCGCTCTTTGCATTTCACCGAGAAAAAGAGCCGACGACAGCCAGCTCCTAAAAACACACTTAAACGTTGCACCAATAGCCACAGGCACTCAAGTCCACCCTCTCTTTTTCTCTGGCATCCTCTAATATATACAGTAAACACATGTCCTTGCCTCAACAGAGGCAGAAACTATGGCAACGGGATCACATGCAAACGGCGGCCTCGACAAAGACGAGGCGGATTTCAATGTGCCCGTCAAGCGGGCGACAAGGATAGAGTGGTAGCAGAGGAGGGGCGGCCACTTTTTGCCTTTGTTTGGTGGAAGCATCTATTGAGTGGCATTTGGTGTCATGCCAGATTCTCCCCTCCTCAGACGGGCCCAAAGTAAACTGGGTTCGTCAATGAGAGGCCATTCTCCGTTGATGACAAGCAAGGAGAGCCGAAGACTTCAAACGCATTCATTGCATTGCTGCCCTAAAAGCAGCAGCACATTCAAATGGAAATGTCTTCAGCGCCCGGTCCCTGTGGGTCTGCGTAGCTTCTTGACTGTAGGTGCTGTATGTGGAAATGGGGATTAAAATAGTCAAGAGTTTTATCCCTGAGTGCAGTTTCTTTTTCCGAGTCTTTAATCTTTGTTGTTTTTTTGGGTTTAGTACACTGCTACAGTGCTACAACATTTCCATTTAGTTGGTCACACCTTTGTCAATCTGTGCCGTTTTTTCCTAATCAAACCATTTCAAACCTTTATTTCATGTTAGCTTTTGTGAGGATTTGGTTTTTCTGTGTGTTAATTTAGGCATGTCTGAAAATTTGCTTGCTTATAATCATCGCTGCTGCTTTTGCTTGTATTTTTCTCTTGCGTCTTGTTAAAACAGGTTGAAATCTTTTGCTGTTTTAAAACCGCAGCTTTGTGAGACCCTGGCATAAAATGATCGTTCACACCAGCAAAAGGGCAATGCCTCATGTTCATCATGGCCCGTAAGCTTAACGTCAACGAAAGCTGGAAATGCAGGACTTTTAGCAAAGACCCCGAGCACAGTTCAAACAATAACTGTTTGAAAGCTGAAGTGAGCAATAAATTCAGCGCAAAAACAAAAATAAAAAGTGAAATCGGACAGCAGCAGCAGCATTGCGCCACCTAAGCTCAGCCACAAACAACATAATGGCTTTGTTTCCCGGCAGAACAAAGAAACACAAACGCTCTTTCTTCTATTTACCCAACTGTGGGCACTGAAGAGACTGTTTAGAAACGTGAGCACAACCTTCTGAACAGATCCGTAACAAATCATCACAAGATTACTTCAGACTGTTCGGGATACTCGAGTAATTAATCATTTAACAGCCACGTCATTCTGCTTAATCAATGTGTGTGTGTTGGGAGGGGGCAATGATGTCCCCCCGGAGAAGCCAGATGTTGAGACCAAGCATGTTAACAGATAAAGGCGACCCCCGGGAACACCACTTACCCCCACCCAATCACACATCTCAAGCCCCCGTTTTATGTTTATGAAACCAAAACACATAAAGGCAGGAAGTGCAAACCTCTTAGAAATATACATGTTGTTTTTCTTTAAATTAAACTCCATAGAATGTCATCCTTTATTACATAAAAGTGATTTTATTTAACACTTTTAGTGATCCAGAAGCTATTACTCAGGCTTACATTTGTCTCCATGTTAGCTAAAGTGTATTTACGCTCATTCAGCCCAGGCCGTGATCAGAAACTACTGTTTATCTAAGGAAAACCTTTCATCTGGTCAGCCACCATAAAATCAAACCTATCACCAGACTCAAACGCCTGAACAAGCACAATAAACCCTGAGCAATCCTCTGAAATAGATCTGCAAAAGGAAGCAGAGCTCTGCTGTCAGGCAGGAGATCACTGAACAGATTATTCTGCGGTTTATTTGGTCTCACTTTAGCAAGTAAAAGTTTTAGACGACGTTAATGACGTGTTTGTGTGGCGTCGGTTTGTTTAACGACTCTCCCCGCTGAATGAAGACTCAAGAAGTGGAAACTCTTTGGCTTCCGTGGTCGGATAAAACCCAGTTTGGTTTTAGTTTATGTCACAAAACAATACGATTCAATCTTTTTCCTGCTAAAAAAAAAACAAAAAAAAAAGCCTTTTGCCGCGTTAATTTACGAGGAACGACAAGTGGAGGCAAACCCAGAGAGAGCGGGGCGGTTGAATGTTTTCGTGTTCTCACTTACAGCCCCATTACTTCCCAAACAGCCGCGTCCTCAGATCTTACAAGCAGCTGTCACATCTGCTATGTGAGAAATGGAATAACTAACCTAATGGCCTTTACATATCCGCTCGCCTTCTTCTAATTGTGCGGCGCTGTGTGTTTGGACCCAGCCCTTGTCTGTTTTCCATCATATCCCTCATCGGGTCGGCCGTTTGTTCGTGCTCGTCTATCAGGACCGGTCCAGAACAAAGACCTGGAAGATCAAACCCTATAAGCCAAAGCAGAGACGTGAAACGCTGACCTTTGACCTAACGAGTAACAATGCTGTCCCGCAGGTCAAAGTAAAAGTTTCAAGCATATTCCCATTAGCGCCACTGATGCAGCACGTTGGCTGAACGTTTGACGTTCGTGTTTGTGACTCAGAAAATGAGAATCTTTAAAAGGCATGTTTTATCCATTATGAATGGAAACTAATGGATTTATTGAAATAACATTGGAATTTTTGTAACATTTCAACAGTCTTTAAGTTTAAAAGACTGAGTTCATGTTTCTGAGGTGAAACAAAAACGGACGGGCTGCACAGAGTATTTCTGAACATGAATTATCAAGTTTTGCCAGTGATTCTTAGTTGGATTTCTGAACGAAATTAGATCTTATTCTTTTTTTATTATTTTGTCCTCCATCCCAGCTTCATGTCTTTTTATGCAGATAATGCTGTTGTTTGCTGTTTTTCACTCTCAGCCCCACAGATATTTATATCTCTACAATTTGCCTTTCATGCCGTCTCAAACTTATGCTGAAAATCCTAAACTGACACTTTTTTTCATCTGTCTAATATTTTAGCATGTTTTGTACTACAGAAACAAGGTGCTGTAGGTTTGCTTTGTCTGGCGATGGATTGAACACTGCTCTGTTGAAAGTTGGCACATTATTTTATACTTTACTTTAAACTTACCTTTACCTTTATCACAGAGTTAGTAGCAAGTGGAAAATTGAGCAACATATTTGGTGACAAATATGTTTACTGCATGTCTCATAGTAGGTGGTTGTATTTTGTTTTTATGACGTGAAGCACTTTGAACTGCTTTGGGGCTGAAATGTGTTAAACTCGACTTTGACCTTTAACCACTCGAAACTGGGAAATGCATTTTCTGTAGCCGCACGACTGATTTGTAGAAGAGTATATATTTCTTTAGAGAAGTCACAACTGGATTTCTCTCAGGTGCGTAATGCGTTTTTCTCACTTTCATCTCTGGCTGACGGTGAACAGCCTCTGAGCTTTACGGCCGTCAGCAGGCCTGAGACATGCAAGCGCTCTCTCAGCGTGCCGCTGCGTTGCGGGGTCTGGAAACCACAGCAGAGGCTCCTTGGATGGATGGGCAGTTTTTTGGGGTTTTTTTTTTCGCAGTGTAAGGTTTCATTATCCATGTCGGAGTGCAGCGGGGTCCAAATCCTCTGGCGGAACAAGGATTCTGTTCTGGCAGGAAGTCCAGTTACAGTTTAGCATCCGATGCATCAAAACAAACAAAAAGTGGCAGCAACGTGCATAACTACATGCTTGCTTGGAGTCCCGCGTACATTCAGAGACACGTACCCGCAGGCCCGTGCCTCACAGCCACACCCGCACAGCTCTGTTTGAGCTCAGCTCATCAAGATGTGAAGCTGGAGGCTCTCCATCAGATCCTGGAGAGCTGCAGAAGACGTGAGGACTCACATCTGTCCCTTCAAGCTTTGTTTACAGCCCTCATTCTGCTGCATCCTGTCCACGTCTGCTCACTTGGGAGAACAAACTCGGTTAAATGAAATGCTCGAACGCATGCAGAGGTACATCTATGGATCTTATAAAACACCAAATCTTCATCGCTTCATCTCTTTGACTTCCAGGCAAAGAAAAAAAGAAAAAAAAAAAAGCAGAGCACCACTTTGACCATTTGTGGTGGATAAAATGAAATCAAGTTCAATTTTTGGTCAAATTTTTTGGAATATTTTTAATATAGAAATGTGTGTTTTAACGCTCATCAAGCAGTGGCATCCCTAAAAGGTGGCTGGCGGGGGGACGAGGCCCCTGGAAAAATGCTGGCCACTCCACTTTTATAAATCATATTCAGCTGAAACAAAGGAATATTATCATGTTTAAAAATCACAAATCCCACTTTACATAATACGTATTTAACAGTTGTGATTCGCATTTGCTACAATTGAGAATCAAATTAAAATGTCCCCAAACTGATTTTAAAAAACGTAAACAAATCTGCTGTCCGACTTCCTCCGTTTTGTAACCACATAGAAAGTTTGTAAATATCGCATATAATTCAACTGCACATTGTTTTGAAAGACTTTATATTGACCTCTATTTCTATTGATTATGGTAAGACACCTCAGACAGTTTTTAAGTCAAAATTATTACAACCTCTGGTCAAAGCAAAACACAAAAATAGAACCACAGTAAAATGGATAAACAAGATGAAAGGTCGTCATAGTTACAAAGATCCTTGAGGTGGACACAAACATAAGGAAACAAACTGTTTTTACGTTAGAAACAGTTGTGTAGTGAAAGAAACAATGGATTTTCTTCTCTTTTTAGTTCAAACTTAACTTTACATTTTAGCTCTGATGAAACATAACTCTACACAATCCGAGCCTTGATTGCAGAAACCTCCAAACTTCAGCTTCTCCGTTGATTTTTCTTTGGCTCCAAGAAATGGAGAATCGCAGAAGTCAATTTTTTAAGATCTGCAGTTCCTCTTATTTTTTTATTTATTAATTTTTTTTAAATTTTTTTTTCTTTCAGCACAACTTTTCCTTCCTCCTAATTGTGGTCCAGATGTGAGGTCTAAACAGATTCGTAATCACGGAGCAGACAATGAAAGTCCCGTGGAGCCTATTAAGGACATGAACCAGGCATCGAGGACAGGAACCGGGCCAGAGGACAGGAACCGGGCCAGAGGACAAGGAGTCAGAGAGACGAAGAGAGGAAAGTGGGGGGAGCAGTCTGTGTCCTAGCAAACAATAACACAACACTCAGCTGAAGCATGCAGCATTATTAGTCCAGCAGTAGGGAGCTCTGCCTCTCACAATGGGACTGGGACTGACTGGTGGGCAAACCGCCGGTGTACTGGTTTGAGTGTGTGGCGTTTCTATGTGTGTGGTGGAGAGGAAACCCCAGAGAGACAGATGATGGGAGAGATCAAATAAAGATACAAAAAGATGAAATCTGGAAAAGGAACATTACACGGAGGAGAGAACAGAGCTGCTCACTGACTCCCAGCCAACACATTAACAATCAGGGAAGTCTTCTTTTCTTCTCCTCCCCTGCTCTCACCTCCTCTCCTGGGACCCACGCCTCGCCCTCCTGAGAAAGTGGGACTCCCCCTCTCCGTTTCTGCTCCCTCCCACTGAAGCTTTAACTGCAGCCGCAGCAGAGCTGGAGGACACAGTCGTGCGCTGGATTGTAGAGTAGGAAGAGAGAGCAGAGCCATTCCTGAAGCCATGGACGTCAAGCTGCTGGCGCTGATGACTCTGCTGGCCGTGGTCACGCAGGTTCCCACTGCAAACGGTGAGTCTGGACTGGGAACTCTGGGGAGGTTCCAGTTCACCTTGCTGGTTTGGTCATTTGTTAGACATGTGGTTGATTGATTTTTATTTTTTATTTTGTAAAGTAAGCTTGTCCGGTATGTTGATTTGGTGGACACATGGATTTAATGTCTCCTGGCTTTGAGGAACTTTCACTTTTCTGGTTTCAATCTGGATGAGAAAAACGAGTTTCCATTTTAATGTGATGCAGACATCATCTGGGTACTTGCATTAATTTAACACGTCTTCCAGGTTTTACACATTTGTTTCATTATTTTCCACTCATGGCAAACATGAGACGTGGCTTTTGGATCAGAATATTCCTGCAGCTCATGCTCTTCTGTGAAACATTTTCAGAAACTTTAGTTTTTAGGTGCTAAACTTTTATTCTAAAATAATTCTGTCAATTTTTCCACGATATTGTATGGTGCTGCAGTGATAATTGATGATGGAAGGTGCTTTAAATATCAGTTTTTCTACCTGTCTTCATTCTCTAGTAGATCGATTTTGACCACTTTGTTTTATAATTATGTTTTTTTGCACAAACTGTTTTCTCTAGTACAAATTGACCCATTGGTTCTTAAAGTTTTATCTCAAACTGAAGGTGATGTGTGCATTAAATGGTCTGATGGAGCTTGTCGTGATAATTTAACTCACTTTATTTGTTTATGTAGCACCAGGATCATTTCACATCTATGATATTAACGTTTTAAATTATAGATTTTGTTTTATAAACTGGATGAATTGATGAAGAAATAATTTATTTATATCCAAAGATAGAGTCACAAAGTGCTGATAAATCATTTTATTAATTCATAAGACAAAATTAGGGGCTTAAAAGTGCAAAACATACGAAATATAAGAGCATGGATAAGAATATAAATAACATAATTTCTAACACCAGTATAAATCCAAAGTCCTGCTCACTGGAATACAGAAAAACAATCAATATGTCCAATATATTTGGTGGAAACACTATTTCAAATGTGATTTCCTGCCTTCACTTCCACTGTAAAAGTAAAGTCTTAAATCTTGAGCGCTGCCTTCGCGCTGACCCCCCGTTAATCTCCTACGTGTTAACCTCTGTGCTGCCGAGTCGTCCGCTGCTGCTGCTACTTTGTGCCGCAGCTTGTAGTTTCAGCCCCCTCCAGCATATTAAAGTCTCGGCTCTATGTATGAGCGTATATTTGTCTTTTACTCTTTGCTTTCCTATAATTAGTTTCTAATTAGGGATAAAGGGTGAAGTGGAGAAAGCAGTGGGCCCTCGCTTGTGGCCCCGGTGCTGCATGCTGCATAATAATCCCTTAGTTTGCATGAGAAAGAAGTCTGAACGGGTGTGAATCATTAGGCGGATATTTAGCCATTTGTGGAAAGACATTTGGTGTTATATATATATATATATATATATATATATATATATATATATATATATATATATATATATATATATATATATTTCAGTGGTTGTGTGTTGAATCTTACAGCAAATGTTTAAAACGTGAAATTATCTATTGTAAACTGGCTAAATATTACATTTTGTATATTTTCAAATGCATTTTTAAGCCGTTTAAATTACAAAAAAATTGCCAAATGAGCAACTGCCTGCAGTAATAGTTGCATGTCTGTTTTCCTCGGTGCTCAGCAGGTATCCACAGTGCTGATTTGTAATCATTTTTGTGAATGCCCTTGAGCTGATTTCCACACAGCCTGCTGATGCCGTCTCAGCTCCAGAGGACTTTTTATAAGAAAAACAAAAAAGAAACACCGAGGGAGGAATAATGGAAAAGGTTGAGGACCCTTTTCCCTTTAGAGTGGCCAGGCTAAATACCGCCGCAATGAAAGGCTGCAATTCTGCACCTGTGGTTGTGTGAAAGAAAGAAAAGAAGTGGCCATAAAGGGCTAATCTCTTTTTAATTAACATGTCCTGGAAAAAGAAAAATAGCAGCTAAACTCATAAATCCTCCAAGCTTTGTGAAGATTTGTTACAGTAGATTAAACTTGTTCACCGAAGAAAGAGGCACCTTAAAATGCTTGAGTTTGAAACGTAAATGATTTTATGTCAGTTTAATTTTAGCGCCTGCTGCTGAATCGCTTCATTTCGTTGGTCAGAATGAATCGGTGTTTCATTTGTTGTTGCCTGCTTGCAGCTTTGTGACGACTTTTTGGTTTGTGTTGCTTGCAGCCAAGCCCATCAGCCTGGTGGAGCGGTGCTGGTGTCGCACCACGCTCAACACCGTTTCTCAGCGCTCCATCAAGGAGCTCAAGTTTCTTCACACCCCCAACTGCCCCTTCCAAGTCATGTAAGTAAATGACACGGAGCGCTTATCTCTGAGAAATGTTTTGTCTGATATTCTCACTAATTTGTGCAGATCTCTACGTATTAATGCATGTTTGTCTGTCTGCTGACTCAAGCATCAGGTAATCTGGGGGAAGTATAACCAGAGTGCATTTATGGATGGAGTTGAAATTGTTGTTTTTTTTCTGTGAAGAACTGTTAAAGCAGCTTATGCATTTAAGTAATAAATCATTCTCGAGGATTTTGACGCTTTGGTTTTATGCTGAGTTCTCAAGGTGTAAAATATTCATCTAGCTTGGCACACTAAGACATACAAAGTGTCTTAGCAGCATGTAAGAGTTTCATGGACTTTCATTATTTCTTATATTTAAACTATTATTTAAAACAGAAGCACAACAATGTTCACTAAAGTTCAAGAAATTCAATTAAAGTTTTCCATGAAAGCAACATCAAAGACCAACTTGTGCAATATATCGTCAGTCATATTCATCATGGAAACCTTATTGTTGGACTCAGCAATCAGCCTCCTGCAGGCCATGCAAGGCATTGTAAGAAAATCTAAGATGGGAATAAATACAACTTCTCACCTAAATTTTATGACCAATTTAAATCCACATTTTTAGTCAAAATGTCACATAGATGTTACTAGTTTAGCCCGAGTAAACAACTCATGTTGGCTTAAATGTGCCAACTTGTTCTGTAATGTGAACAATTCTGCAAAACAATCCATTATTACTATTATTATTATTATTACTATCAGCACAACTAACACGTTCTGTGTTTGGAACAAATCTTATCTCTACAAACACCAACATCACATCATTACACAGCGTCATTTTGTGATCTCACCGTTTCCTGCTCCATCCTGTGGCTGTTCAGTGAAACTTGGGTCGGTTTGTTGTAAAGTTTCAGAAAACGATGAGGCTGCTTCTCCTGTCCACCCCGACAAACTTGGGCTTTCATTTTTAATCCAATGCTAAAGCCACAACAGCATGAACCCATCGGTGTCGGGAAAAGGGTTTTGGTTTTTGTGCGTTTTCACTGTTTTTGATCCACACGTGTTGACGTGTGGCGCAGACGTGAGGCCTGGTGTTGATGTCCTTTGACTGGCTTCCTGGATGAAGAGAGATTAAAACAACACAATCCACTCAGAGAGAGGAAGGCCGAGCTCGGGGGGACCATTTATGTCTGTAAAAGGAAGCAATGATTAAGGGTCAAAGAGATTACCTTTGTATTACTGCTGACCCCTTGCGTTCCTCATCCTCTCTTTTTTTGTTATTTATTTCCCGCCTGAAACTGCTCAGCAACGGTGATTGATGCAATGTCACCGGTCTGGAACGTATTAACTAGAACGTCTCATCGCTTCCTGGCCGGAGAAATAGTGGACAGCAGAAGCGTCACAGCCAAAAGGCTTCAGGGATCCTGCCAAAAAAAACCGGAAGAAGGGGTTTAAAAAAAAAAAAAAAAAAAAACGAGGGGTGACCGAATGGCAAAATGTCACAGAGGACAAACTGCTCTCTGCCCAGGCCAGAAACGCTTCAAATCCTCCGTCCAGGGCGTCTCTATTGGAGCAGATGCAGGAAAGCTGGAAACACTACACCTCCAAATAAAACAGAAAGTCCTCCCCCGCGTGTCGCCCCGTGTGCCATCATCCTCACGGACCTCAGCAGGCTGTTGATATTAACTTGCTGTGAAGTAATTACTACCTGCTGCTGCCGGAGCTCCGGCCCACAAATTCCAGCCAAGTCAATTAGGGTTCAGCCTCTCGGAGCGTCTTCTGCACCGGGCGAAGGGAGACGCATCAAACCATGAAGAGCTTCTGAATGGATGACCTGGAAAGCCCTAATGAAATGCGAAAGAAAGGGAAGGGGGAGAAGAGGAGACATCCCCTGAGGAAAAGCAAACAGAGATCCGGTTTCTGGGCCGCTCGGCCTCCCGGCTTCGCGTGTTGGTTTGAGGGATTTGATGCTCGGGCCGACGCTCCTGGAGGGCACTGTGAGAGAAGATCCTCCTGCTAATGCGTGTGGGAGAGTCTGAACGGGCTGAAGGGGCAGGGAAAGTGGTGAGCGTGGAAGAGGGTCGCAGTCTGAGGAATGTGTTGAATTTACAGTTGTGTGACAGAGACACAGAGGGAGGAGAAGAGCGGAGCAGAGAGGTGCTGCACCTCCGAGCTGTGAGCTCGCATACGTGACCTTTTGGCACCGCGGTGTGAGATCAGCCACGTGTTTTAAGAGGAGGTGAAACGTTACAGCCTGGTGACCCCCCGTTACTGTCCATCTAGCAACCCAGAAGTCCAGAGCATACTTACCTTACTTACTTTAACTTATTTAGCAACCCAAAACAGGGATTAGAGCAAAACTTAGAATCCAGAAAAACTACCTCAGCAACTACGTTTTCGACTCCTATTCTTCCCAACCAGAACAGGAATTAGACCAGAGGAACTTAAACTTACCTACCAACCCTGAATAGGAGTTTCTAGTTTATTTACCTTGGATCAACATTATTAGCTTTTTCTTCTTTTGCTCTTTCCTTTGGTTTGTTACTTTGTTTGTATTTCCTTTTAAATCCTGTGAAGCTCTTTGTATTGCCCTGTTGCTGAAGATGTGCTATATAAATAAAATTACCTTCACCTTTATGAGTCAGATCTGAAACTCAAGAAAACTGATCCCTTCACCACCTTTTCACCGACAGACCAGGAACACCAAGAAATTAGGAAGAATCACCATAGTTTTTGTAGTTTAAGGAACAAAGTTCTGTGAACAAAAGTTCCTCTACGTTAGTTTATTGTATATTAGAGCTTTTTGCTGCAAAAATATTCAAGGAATAAAATTACAAAAGGAAGAAAGAAACCGCAAGTTACCAAACCCTTCGTCGGCCTTAATTATTTCTCTTCAAAATGGGAAAGATAAGAGAAAGTGACATTCAAGGAAGGCTGTGAATCAGGAGACAAAAATGCAAATATTTAAAACAACTTGAATTGATGAAAGCACACGTTTATTTTACCTCCATGTTTGGAGCAGGATGGTGAGAAAAATGATGTAAAAGAAAACTGTAAAGCTCCTGATATTTTGCTCCTGCTGCTTTCACACGTCACTCATGTCGCAAATCAGTTTTCATTTGCATAAATTAACTTTAAGAATTACAGGAGAGGTGCCTCCTATGCGTCTAAATAAACAATTTTCAGAGCTAAAATTCACTGACGAATATTTTGCGCAGTAATAACGTCATGAGGAAACTGGAAGTGAAAACATGTATTAAAAAAGCTTCTTTACTTCATCATATTTGACGGGATGAGAAAACTAAATAATAAAAACAAACACAACCAGAGCGCAGAGAATCTGTTTGTCAGAAGGTGACAAGACGACGGCAACAAAAAAAAAGGGACAGCTTGCTTACAGTAAAACCCAGCGGAGATCCGATTGTGTTTGACTGCGGGTCGGCTCAGACGCTTCCGTTATTGGAGGAAGTAAGGGATTAAACAGATAATACAAAAGCATCTCTGTATTTTTGTAAACTCGGGTTCAGCGTTAAATCGTTCCGCAGACCGCCGGCGGTGAAAGCAGCAGACAAAAGAGCATGGAAATGTGATTAAAGAGGAGGAGATGGAACGTTTTCAACCTGGCCAGCAATGGTTCCCACTGTGAATCCCAGTAGGGGCTTTGGGGGCAAACTGGGATCTAACATTACAAGAAGACTTGTGTTTTGTTTCTTTTTCCTAAAGAACCTGAACACACCACAGAAATGTGAGACATAGACACGTGTGAGAAGCATTTTGATGTCTTGAGGAATTGTTTGTTAATGCCAAATTATGCAAACAAATGAGTCAACAGTTTGAGTTATAGTGTCTGTTTCACTGTAAATGTTTAGTCGGTAAATATCAGAACCGTAGGAATGAACTCAAACGAGTCACGTCATTTTAATTACATTTCAAGAGCATGTGTGCCTGAGCCATATTTCCCTTTATTCAATAAAATCATCTGGATTCAAGCCAGCAAAAATCATAATATCTACAAGTAAAAAGCAAAACTGCAATATTTTACGTAAGAAATTCACAGTAAACCAAAACAGAAGAAAGTTTTAAATGAAACCGAGGCGATCTCTCTTTCCACAGAGAGTTCAGTGTCATCACTAACGTGAAGCTCTGAGTGGAAACAGAAAGCTGCGATTTTTCACCCAAACATACAGAAACCTGCTGTAATCATGTAATCCGTCTCGTTTAAACGGGCTTTAGGTCGTGCTGAGATTCTTTAAAGACGAGGTGTTTTGGAGCAAAACCATGTGAGACATATTTATGGTACTTCACGTGTAATTTAGTATTAAAATCCCTTCGATTTATTCAGCTAAACTTGAACCCTGGATGGATTAGCTTTTAATCAACTGATAAGGAAAGTTTCTGTTTCCTTATTCTTTGAATGAAACGCTGATAAGGTTTGATTTAGTATTTCCCTTCCAACATCTCAGAACAACCAGTAATCCTTTTTTCACAGGGGAGGTTTGAAAAATGATCAATCAACTGACAAGCAATTTAAAAAATGTAATTTTTTTGTAAATTAAGGTTTTGTTTGTCACAGTTTCAGGTGTTTAAAATTAGTTTGTGCTTCTTACATGAACAAAGAAGCAGATTTCTGCAGCATTGTCCAGATTTTTGAAGACCCTGGAATAATTTTGCCTTAACAAAAATGACAAATTGTTCTTATTACCACAACGGGAAAGTTTCCAGACTATCAGAGCAACTTTAAAACAGCAGAAACAATCAGTAATAAAATGTTTCTGTTGCATTTAATTCGGGTTGCTTGTGGGTTAAAATAGTTGTGGTACGAGGTTTTTTTAAATTATTTATTTATTTTTTTATGTAGAATTTTTTTCAAATGTTTGGTTTACTCAAACTAAACATTTGAGAACAAAAATGTTTAAGGGAACCATCAGCAAGATAAATTCATTTTAAGATCGTTAGGGTTTCCGTTACTCATCGTATCTGTTTCATTTCAACAAGATCTAACTGAAGCTTTTTGCAACACACCCAGCAGAAAACATAAAGCGAAAGTCTTGAATTAATAAACCAGCAGCGATTTCCTTTAGTGTTTTTTTAAGACTTGGATTAAAATGCATGATCTTTTGTAGACACTATCTCTATGCTGAGCACCGTCACCAAGATGCAGGGGTGGGGGGAAAAAAAGGTCCTGCAGCATAAATGTCCCTCCACGATGTCCTTGAAGCTGATTTATTATACGCATGCTTGGATGAGACTCAAAAACTTCCTCTCTATCTCTTTGTGTAAACACATGTGTTAGCAGAGAAACTGGAGAAGCAAATGTCCATCTGCATGTCGAATGGCCATAATCACAGGCAAATGGCATGTAATTTATGGGGTTTTTTTTCTTCCGTAGTGCTAAACTGAAGAACAACAGGGAGGTTTGCATCAACCCTGAGACCAAGTGGTTGCAAGGATACCTGAAGAACGCCATCAACAAGTAAGAACAAAAGAAAACCTCTCCGCTGTCGACGAATGATCCCTCACAAAACAAGAAAAATTTGGCTCTGATCACACGAGTTTAGACGTCTCAGGAAAAGAAATAAACTTTTCACATTCCCGCTTACAATTACTCTCTGAAATTGTTTACGTGCAGCAGACGGGAAATTATTTTCACTGATTTATGAATAGACTTAAATCTTCCACTGCGATTCGCGCGCCTTGGTTTCCACAAACTTGCTAAACATTTAATCCAAAGTTCGCATGAGGTGTAAACTTGAAAGCAGATGTTCAGTTTTTACCTTTGTCCTGCCTATTTCCACGTTTATATCTTCGCCAACCGCATGCTATCAGAAGCGCATGAAATGCATCTTTGAAATGTCTGACGTCACCTGACAAGTAAAACAACTAAACCTCGATTTATTGTCAAATTTCTGTTTTCTGAAACATTATAAACACTTTCCAAAGCACTTTCCCGACCAGCAAACAAAGGCAAATATGAAAACATTAAAATATGTTATCATAACTTGAAATTCTTATCGATCATAGATCATAATTTAAATTTAAACAATTAACTGAAAAAAAAAAAAAAAGCATATTTACAAAATGACAAAACCTTACGAAATACTTTTGGTCTAGTTTCTAGTGCAAATATGTTAGTGCAGCTGAAATGGGACAAAACTCACTTACAAGTAGCTGTTTATCAAGATATAGGATCCTGCTTAAGTCAATAATTAATTATAATTAATGAAAAGGTATCTATATATAAATATAAAAGTAATTATAACATTGGAATAATGTCTTGTTCTCAGTAACATAATCTGCTAGTGGAGCTAGTACTTTTTAAAAATCAATATTAGACATTTATGGACTTAAAACAAGCTCTGGTATTTTGATGAAAAGTTACTTGTAAGTTAGTTTTGTCTTATTTCAAGTGTGCTATGACATTTGCAATAGAAACTGGATCAAAAATACTTGTTACGGTTGTGTGAACTTAAATAACAGCTAAACAGCAGCTGTCGTTCCCAGAGGTCAGTATCTTCCTTCAGATTAATCAAAAATGCCGCTTGTTAAATTGGACTTCAGAATGGCAATGTCATACCAGCGAGCCACATTTGGTTTCCACGGTAACCAGAAGCTGGAGGTAGCTATTGGTGACGGCAGGTTCTACTACCTCCCATCCAGACAATCCGGATGGATAAAAAGAGATTGTCTACACGCTGCAGTGACATCACAGAAGTCAAACCCTAACCTTTTCATACCTCTACTTATCTCCCCAGGGTGAAAAAATCCAAGAGACGCAACACCAAGAAAGTCTAGAGTCCAGAGAAAGGGGCATGGAGCGCACAGCCTCCGAATCTGAACCCCCTCCAGGTCAAACCTCTGTACCTCCCTGACACGGCTTTGGATGTATGCAAACACGCTGTACGCTACCTACCTGTCCACACATGTGGACCGCTTGCAGAAGCAGCACTTCACCTCCAAACCTGCACTGACCGCGCCGCCGTCATCCCCTCTCCACCCCCAAACCCAAGTGGGCGAGGAGTCGTCTTCTGAAATCCACACAAGCCCCAGATGCAGCGATGAAACGTCGAACCAGCAGGACGCAAACAGAAAGTGTCTCTGAGCAATTGAATCAACTCTGCTTCTGTGACTGTAAATAATCAGGGTTGTTGTTTTGTTTGTTTTCTTCTTACACGCCTCGAGCTTTCCAACTCACACAAAGGCTTTGTGACTTCATAACACCGTAACCTCTTGAACACTAACAATGCCTCCAAGAGGACGCTGACGCATCAGTTGCGCTTTGGTGAAATGAAGAAGCGCTTAATTTGCGAACACCAAAGGGAACTCATGCGAGGCAAACGTGTCTCCTTTTCCACTAAAATACACCACGCTGCAACCTCAACAAAGATCCCCAGGTTTCCATCTCCTCCCACTTCTTCTGTCACGAAAATCACCTGCATGTTCTCCATCACCGTGTCCTATAAATGTCCTCTCTGGCCTCCATCTTGTCCTCCTTCGACACAGAATGTGGGTTTTCCACACGTGACAGCTGAACTCCTCTGCAGATGATGAGAGGCCAGCCTGGCGTCCATGTTTGATGGAGAGGTAAACAGCCAGCCTGGCTTCGTTTAGAGGAATCCTCCACCGTGTTGACACCAGCACCGGCCTCATGGTGCCGTGTGCTCACAACGAGGAGTCAGAGCCATTGTGCGACTGTGCATCGCTTGTTTTTCATTCTTTTCTGTAAGAGGGAACATTACTAACAACTGGGAGATAAGATAAAGTCTTAAGCATTTACTGATAGCGGGACGTTTGCCAGACGAAGTTGAAGCCATGCAAGGGAAAGAACGAATTTTTGTTGAAACAATTTAGCAATAGAAAACATGTCCACCTCAAAAATCATGGATTTCTCTATGATCTTAGGTTTAGGGGATATATATATATATATATATATATATATATATATATATATATGTAGTGTTTTATACCAACACCATTCCTTTTTTAGGAATAAAAAGCTAATAAATTGTCAAATTAGTCGGGTCATGAAAGTCACAGAGGGAAATGTTAAGGTTGGCAAAAGGGAAGTTTTTGTTTATCCACTCTTTTTTTTTTTTTTACATATATATATTTGAGCCACTTTATTATCAGATGTGTCCTTTAGTGTATTTTTTTATTCTTTTTATATGTGGACTCTTACTAATTGTTTTTTTATCATAAGTAGATAAGAGCTACTAAATGAAGGTGGATTTTTCAGTATTAAACGTCTTTACCACAAATAAAGAGTATGTAATCCTGTATGCAAAGAAATACAACACCATCACTGTTTGACTGCTTACGTTAAATGTTTGTTTTTTTGTCTCTCTTATTGTTTCTTTACCAGTCAAACTGAGATGCTAACATGTCAGAGCTGCTAAAGCTGACATATTTTTTTTTTAAAGAAGGCTTTTGAAATTGCTTTTGAGCGCAAAGCTCCCTGAGCTCGAGTCAAACCAACTGAACAATTTTATTTTATTTTATTTTTTTTATTGTTTTACTTTAGTCGATGTATGAGGTGTCAACCGCCAATGAGCCGAGAACCAAAGCTCAGCTCAGATCTGAGCGACCAGCGCGATCTGCCAGCACCAAAAAGCCTTTCCTCAGTTTTACTCAAATCTGTCAATTCAGAACCAGGTGGTTGTAATCTTTGTTTTATGTTCATTTTGTGCTGGTTTGTTTCGTTCTGCTGTGATTTTCTCACCAGTTTGGAGCAAACGGTGCAGCAATCTTGTAATTAATCTCTCATAAATGGACGAGAACTGAACCCCCTGTGTCAATCACACTGTGTTAATCCTGTGTGAGTAAACAAAATTATATGAACGCGTTGCTCAGAAAACAAAATGTTTCAATAAATAAACACTAAATGCTTTTGGGGGGTTTTATTATTTGTTGTTCATTACCAAACTACTCCAACCATTGAAATTGGTAAAGAGAAATAATAACATTTTGTAACCTCTGACGTTTTCTGGCGTTCAGTCTGTGGACGTGGAGAATGTACCGGGTCACCAGCACTGAAACTATGAATTTATGGAAATCAAACACGCTGATGATGAGTTTCAGCAAAATGTAAGAACATGTAATCTGATCAACAAAAAGCCATTTTAAACTGTGTTGTTTTTTTTCTTTTTCTTTCACCCTTAACATTTTTAACATCTTTTAAGTCTGTTTGCCGAAACTGACATTCAGCTTAACTCTTGCTCTCTACTGTTGTATTTTTAAATTAATCAAAATGAGTTTTACTTCGGAGCCCAAGACAATGTGAAAATGTTTTTTTCTCTCGTGGCAGCTTCTGACTTATTCCTTTGTAATGGTTTAGAAGATTACTTCCTGTTTCTCACAGCTTGTAAGCCAAGAGTTTGTATTTTTTATTATTTTTGTTGTTTTTATTTTTATATCTATGCCCATTTTTCAATAAAGCGTAATAAGACAACTAGATTCACTTCTTTTTTTTGGCAATTTGTTGAAGAAATCATACAGCTTTGCAAAATTGTTTAATCAAATTTTCCTGCACGATATCACTATTTAATTGGCCTTTTGTGGCTCTGATCTGGACGAAGAAGAATAAGAGGCTTTCTAACTATTTTTA
The DNA here is from genome assembly GCA_010277075.1 of Poeciliopsis retropinna. Classification (NCBI taxonomy): domain Eukaryota; kingdom Metazoa; phylum Chordata; class Actinopteri; order Cyprinodontiformes; family Poeciliidae; genus Poeciliopsis; species Poeciliopsis retropinna. The sequence continues at coordinate 3,585,328 of VMRM01000013.1, forward strand.
AACAAAAATACAAAAATAATGGCACATTTTCTTATTTGTCCCCTTTTAATTTGACACCCTTAAATGAAATCAAACGTAACTACTTCTACCATAAGTCAAATAATTAACAATAACGGCTAGAGACTGTGGTGCCCTCAGAAATGTTCACAGGGTGTCCAGACCAGGCCTGTAAAAATGGTGGAAAAAAACCATCAACCAGTTTTATTTATTTGTTCATTGATTTGGGCTACATGACTTGAATTTTATTTAACAAGTTATAATAGGGGAGACTGTGAAAATCAGCCATTTTTCATATTTAGGACCCCAACATGAAGGCCTTAATTTGGCCACTAACATATATATTTTGCATATATATTTTCAGACAGACTGTAAACATAACAAAAAGATTAGTCTCATGGCTCAACTGTACCCTGCAGCTAAAATGCTACACTTTTCCCTGCAGTTTCTGATCGCATGTTGCAGCTCAGACATAGCATAATGGAAATACAAAATAAATTTAAAATACCTGTTGGGGTCTAAATCCAATTCCTATGAAATTCACTTTTAATAGTGAGTACTTTTATTTTAATAAATAAAAGCCTAACAACCATATCCATGCACTTCCTGCCTTCACTGACAGTTTGGTCACTTTTTTTTTTTACTGTTTCCTAGCAACAAGGATTGGTCCTACTTACCCTTTGGCTCAGCTTGTCCCAGTTTCCCCTACCGTACATAATGTGATCAGAGCTAACATGCTAGCATTGATTCTTTGTCAATTCAAAAATATATACATTTTTAAAAATGTGCCCTGAGAGCAGCTTGATGCGGTTCTGAACGGTTCTGGATTCATTCTCTTAGCCGTCACTTGGAGTTACTCACTTTGATAATAACAAAAATCAGGCAGTGAGACAAACTGAACGACAAACCACACAAAAAAGGAAAATAAAAACTCATGAGGCCCCGCTTCCTGCAACACACACAAAAAAAAACTAAAGCCAGCATAAACTTCAGAAGGACTCGCTTCGAAGAATCACCTCCTGAAGGCCGAGTGAATAATTCATGAGGTTCTGTCACTTTACATTATCCACCACAGAAACGAAACTTGTTTAACAATCACTTTTCCGCTAAAGAGTCAAGGAGTAAAAAGGCAGACGTAAACCCAGCCTGAGATTTTAACACCGGATGCTTCCCCGGCGTTCTTGTGTACGTTCGTCCGCAGCACCAGGGAGCCCGAGTGGCTTCATGACGCCGTCACTTCCAATAACGGGGAACCAAATGGAGCGGATTAATTTTACCGCGCCGCTTTCTCCTCTGACCTGTGCGCGGATGCGTACGGGGAACCAGAGACACGATTTGGACGTGGACCAAGTGCCTCACGGGGTCAGAGCTGCATGTTTTAGACCTTTGGGGTTCAGAAACGATTATGGGATTTCTGTGCCATGCTTACTCAGCTGAGACCCAGACGTGCCGGAGGTGGCCGACGAGTGTAAGAAGTGTTCATTAAAATGTAGTTTCAGGGATACATCACTCTAAACTGAGGAATCCGAAGCGTTTTTACAACCTAAAAAAAAAAAAAAATAGAAGGAAAGAAAGAAAGTCAAACCAAACACAGGAAAATGAAATATGTTTCAATAAAGCTAAATTAAGTAATAGGGGCCAGTTGGGACATGCAAAATATTTCCAGAGGGCTTATTAGAGTCTGAATGAGATGTACGCTGTCCAACCAAAAACAATAAAGGCAAAGGTTGATGAGGAGACATACCAACACACGAAGCAGGAAAAAAAAATGTCGAGAGAAATGGTGCAGTGGAAAGCGGACCTCACAGACGACTAGGTTAATTTTGTCTCTCTCCTGCAGCCCTGTGTGATGTAGCTTCTCTTGCTATCACACGTTCAGCTAATTTGCTTCCAACAAGCTAGTGGGAACCATTTTGGTCCACATTTTTAAGGATAAGTTAGGATGGATCTTTGGGACGTACAAAACATGTTCATTAGATCTTTTGCACAAAATCATTCTTGTATAATGAGATTTTAGTCTGCTCAGTTCTGACTATGTTGAGCTCCTTCCCGAATGAGTCGTTTTAGGGCCTCTTTAATCCAAATAAGCTGCTGCCAACTCATTTACACTTGCAGGTGAGAAAAGCCAAAATATAAGAAAGCTGAATGGGACGTGTGCTGTTTTTTTTTTCTTCTTTCTTCCCCCGACTCTGCATTTGTGGTTTTATTCCATGCAGAAAGCTGCCTGTATTCAGAGTTATTACAGTGTAGCTGTAAGACAGATGTTCCCCGTGGGTTTTTGTTCCTTCAGGTTACATTTCCCCCCCTCTCCTAAATATGATCAAATGGCAAATCCTCCGAGTCTGTGATCTTCTGCGATGCAGACAGAAATAAAAATTTTTAAAAAACAATGTTGTTCAAAGTTTTTCTCCAGCAGAAATTTTCATTACTGCGCGCTCACTCCATGTAATAAATTACACCTAAACACAACAATGGTTTTATTGTTTTCTGCTAGATGATAGATGGAGCGGAGTTTCTTGCCATGAGATTTTGCTACGCTTCGGCTGATGTTTCTTCCTCTTCTCTACAATATAATATATTTTGTGGATATGTGTGGGATTTCACATGGATCATCTTTGCTTTCTTCTTGATTTCTTTCCCCCCTCTGTCTGCTCACTGGTTTGCTTCATTCTGTCTTCTGCCTGCTCTCAACATGAACTTGTTCAGCGTCGCTTGTTAGGTTGCAGCCGCAGGTTTTCTTTCGCCAGATCCTTTTTTTTTGTTTGTAATACTTATTATGGCTTCGTTTTCCAAATCAGGTGCACTCCTCCTTGTTTCCGTAAGAAGGGCTATTTTTATTTTTTGAAATCTGAATCTGAAATGAATGCGTTTTTCAGCATTAACCTTTTCAAGCCTCATTTTTACGTGCTAATGCAGAGTTTTCCGTTCAACTTTCGGCCACGTTTGTAAACATGTCGTTCAATAAACACATCCTGAAAATAAGAGAGGTAGAGGAAACGGCAGCCTTCAGCTAAATTCACTTTAAACAGAGAACATAACCACACAGGACAGCAAATTGCCCCGCTGATTTGATCCTTGAGGTTGTGTGTTATCCTGTGATTTACGGCTCTCATCTTTGAACAACCTCATACCCGGCCTGCTTAATGGGAAACATGTTGGCTGCTGGTCCACATGGAGGTGTGTGGGTGTGTTGATGTGTGTCTGTCTTTTGTCCTAGCGGACAGCCGAGGGAAATGAAACTATGTGTGTTTTTGATTCCTGCCACTAACAGAACAAACCTGCACAAACATAACCGAACAATTAACCATCTACAAATACAGATCAAATTCTACAATGCAGGCAGAAGCATGCGGAAGGTGCATACATCCATCTTATTTTCCCATATTTTTTTGGCCCATTCATACTGTTTTCTTAAAAAAAATACAACTTTATCTCAACATATTTAAAGTCTGCCTTCTCCGTGTGGTTAGAAAGAACAAACTGCAGAAAGATAAAAATCTCTGGAAATAAATAACTGTACAAATAATTACTTGGGATGCACGATATATCAGCATCAACATCGATACTGGTCATTTTTTAACTTATCGGGACTGGTCCGATCCGTTCATCTTGTTGTCGTTTCAATTTGTGTTTCAGGAGGGAGAGAGCAGAGGGTCGGCCATGACGGTGACAGTGATGCAGCAGAGGATTATGGGTGTTAAACTGAAGCAGAGAAACAATGTAGTCGGTGTGGTCGCTTTCACACAGTGTGAAAAGTGTAGGGAAATACATATAATGTCACTAAATATTGATAAGTACTGCCACTGCAGCAGAATTCATATCACATATTAATATTGACTCAAATGTTCAATATTTGAGTCAATATTTGATTCAAATATTTTCTAAGCTTTTCAATAGCTTAGAAAAACAAATCTAAAGTCAGTCTGTTGATAAAAAAGACAAAACATTAATAGCCTTCTCCGGTATTTAGCTTAGCATCTTCTTTCTTCTCTCTCAATTTAATAAATACATTAAATTGGCCGAAAGTCACTTTGCTCAGACTTTCTTTTTGTAGTGTTTGTGTCCAGGATCTTGAACAATTTGTCACATAAGAAAAGATAACATAATTTTTTATTTTTTTTTTTACTTTCTTGCAAAATTAGTTCTATCTATAGAATCTGAACTAAATAAAATTAAAATCCTCTCGTAGTGACAAGAAATTCAGGCAAAAATATTCACATTTCTTTGTAAGCAATGATGTGTAATTCTATAGTAATTTTAAGGGGCAACAGAAAATAGTTTTTACATTGAATCTATTGTCTTACAGTAAAGTGCTGCAGTGTGAAGGTTTTCATCCTTAAATCTTCATGAATGTTTATGAAATGCACATTTACCTAAGGGACCATTTTCCTTTTCTTTTTTTTTTTACAGCCAATCAATTCCATTATTTGGATTAGTAAATAGAAATTGTACCAAGAGAACCCTCCTTCGATTGTGTTTTTTCTGTTTTTAACCTGATTTCTTCTCTTCCTACATAAAAGCAGTTGGATTTTAGCAATCTGCACAGAAACAGAGGCTCCATTTAGCTGCCAGCATCGCTGAAAGTGGCTTTGCATAGAGAAAACCACAAGAAGGATGCGGCGATTCCCAATTTCTAATGTCACACAAACTCCACATAACCCTCAATAATTCAGCATCAAATTGACAGAAATTAGCTCCCGGGCCCTTTGGAATGCTGTTAAATGGATCACAACTGAGGCTTTCAGTGTTTCTGCAGCCTAACATTAGAGAAAAAAAATACATTGACAAACATGTTGATTGTAGTTTCATCCTTTACGTCTGACTCGGGGGGACAAAGCAGAACAGCTGAAGAAAAGAGACCAGAAAGACGGATATCAGCACTTGTTTGCAAATGCAAGCTCTGAAAAGAAAAACTAAATGCTTTTTTTTTTTTTTGGTCATGATCCATTTTGGAAGACATTCTGAACAAAACAGGTTTACAAGGATCCCTGTTTAAAGAGTCATTCCTCTGTGATGCAGGACCAGGTTGCCTGGTTATCACAGACCTCTGCAGGCATTCAGCAGACCAGCGCCACCTACTGAGAGGAGAGCTGACTTCTCTGCTACTTCCTTTTGTGAGACCTGCAAGAAGTCGATATTGAAACAATATCATTACAAATTGAGCACTTCAGATGTGATCTAAAAGATTGTACGAACTGTGAGGTAACAATGAAAACATATTTTTTATGTTTGGTTTAATATTTTTCTTTCTCTCATCTTGCTGAGGCACAAATCTGTGCGAAAGACTTGGTGCATTTACTCATTTATTGCTGTCAATAAATGAGTAAATAATAATGATAAATCAAGGAGCCATATTTTAGAAGGATTTTCATCAATCATCTGGGTTTCAGAAGGTCTTTCAAATGTCTTTTTTTTTCAGGTTAGTTTTGTTTTATCTGCTGCTTGACTCATTTTTAATTCCAACCGATAAACCATCCATTCAGTAGAGCAATAGTTCATTTGTCGACAGCAGTTTTCTTTTTTCAGTGTTTATAGAAACAGCTGATTGTTAATCACTGCTGCAGAAAAGGATGAAATGGATGAGGTCTTGCAGCAAAATCAGTTTACTGATTGATTCATTCACAGAAGCTGATTTTGTGAAGCCTGTAGCTTCCCTTGTCTCTTCAGTTCATAAAAACTTTGGAAAACCCCTGGACGTTTTTGCCAAGAACATTAAACACACATTTTGTTTGTTGGACACGTTTTGTAGCTCCAATTATTCCACTGCGATAACTCAATCAAAGTTTTTAAATATAAGTTGAACGTTAGTCATACTGAAAACCTTTTGTGTAATTCTTTCGGCAGTAAATCCAGAGAAAGTTTTCCTTGAAGCCTAACGGCCGATAGAAAGCAGAGTTTGGACGAAGTAGCACATCACAAGTCGCTACCGAGGTTCTGCTTTGTCTCATCTTCCTCTTTCTGTTTACCATTATTCTCTGTGTATCATTAAATTTTCCATCCGCGGTGTCGTCTGTTGAATTTTCTCACACATGTGAAATACTTTTAGGTCACAGCGAAAAAGGCTTTTTTTGTTGTTGTTTTGCCACCTTTGGTCCTTTAGGAAGTTCTTCGTCACTTTGATGGGCTGCTGAAACGTTGTCTGTGCCAACAGGTAATGGAATCCCCAACGACTGCTCTTCTTTTCTCTAAATTGCAATTTGAAAAGTCTGTCAGTATTTCCACGGTGTTCAAAAGCAAATATGCTCTACTTAGTTCTACTCCAAACAATCCTAAGATACTTAGCAATGAATAGATGTGGCTTGAAGCCAAGGTAAACGAAAGTTAATGTTTCCAACTGTGTCAGTCCCGATAAAACCAGCAATCTGAGCAGGTTAATGACAAGCCTGATTACTCACACGACCTCCACAGTTGTGACCCTGTGCGGATTACAAACAAGCAAGCCAACGTTTTGTTTTCAGATCGGTGATTGGAGTGAGACATCAGGCTATATTGGACTGGACTTCCAGCACCGACCCAGGAGAGGTTAGATTTTTCTCATAGCCGTTCTGAACTTGCTCTGTCGGGAGAAGCGGTGGAGGAGGGGAGGCCACAGCGAAGTCTTCATATGTGTTTCATAAGCCTCTGTCTCTGAAGACCTCATTTTGCAGGTGTGATGTTAAATACGCAGTGTGGACGCCGCAGGAAGTGCCCAGATGTAGCCCAAATCCCCGGCGGTGACCGGTGCCGGGCGGCTGACAAATGCCAGTCATTTAATCATTTCAAATTAATGGGGCACACGAGCCTGACTCTCAGCACAAGATGCAGCAGCGCTGAGCACTTTTATGCTGAACACCTCCTAAAGGCATTTTCTTACCTTACAAGCGCAAACTTCAAAGTACTTAAATGAAATTTTACACTTATTATTAAGTATAAGAATGTGTTCAATACAAAAGCAGGTAACATAGCAAGTATAAAGAAAAATGTCCAAAAGGGAAACATTTGGCCAAAACAGCCAAAATGCTGATTCATATTGACCATCATAATAAACACACCGTCTCCTCTGTGAAAGGTGGTGGTGGCAGAATGATGCTGTGGGATGTTTCACTTGAGCAGGAACAGAGAGGATGATGAGAGTTGATGGAAAGATGGACAGAGCTAAATTCAGGTCAGTCCTGGAAGAAAACCTGGTGGAAGCAGCAAAACCCGAGACGAGGGCAGAGATTCCAGCCAGAGCAACAACGGATCGGTTTGGATCCACGCATGACCATGTGTTGAAAAGACCTAGTCAAAGTTTGGACGTGAATCCACCTGGGAATTTGTGGCAATAAGAGTGGGTAAAATTATTGAGCTGCAGTGGCATGTGGAGTTTGCAGAGACATAAGGAGCAGCAGCAGGTTGTGTAAAAACCCTTTACATGTTTGTGGGTGTAAAAAAAAACCCTAAGTGACGTTCTCCTTCCACCTCACATGCACTACTTCGATCGGCCTGTCACATCAAATCCAATAAAATACATCGATGGTTGTGCTTGTAACGCAGCCAAAAGTGGAAAAGTTCAAGAAGTGGGAGTTTTCTTTTTTCTTTTTTAATGGCATCCCAGAACCTGGGAAGCAGAAGCGAGGTCACAAAGCGGGTTTGCCGAGATCTCAGAGATACCGTCAACATCAACGACGTGTCGCTCAGTCAAGCAATCATGCAGCTGTTGTCATCGTTCTTTTGTCAGCTGATTTAAACTGGGCAGCAGCAGCAGCAGCATGATATTCAGAGATACAGGCTTGTTAACTGTGATGTCATCGGTTCAAATCCCCTCGGCTGCCTGAGAATGTGACTGGAAACCATAACACTTCTCAGTTTCATCATCGACAATGATCCTAATTCCCATCTATTAGAGCCCAGCTGGTCTGTGGACAGAGTGTTTGTTGTGAAAGCAGGTGTTTGGTGCGCGACAAGGCAACGGCGTCAAAGGTTGTCAGGGATTGAAATCTCTTGTTTTGTAATGTTGTCACAATCAGCCTTGGTGATACATAAAGCAAAGAGCCAATTCAGTAAAAAAACAAAAAAAAATCTCCAGATTGAGACCAATTTTATGGATTTTACTGGCCCAGGTCACTTTTATAAAAAGGTTTAAAACAGCCATTATAGTTTTTATACACACTTGTAATATTTTCCTGTCACTTTCAACACTGGATGGAAAAAACTAAATCAGGTGGAGAGATTTTGTTTTTATTTTTAATAAAGTTCTGGTTTGTGGCTTCAGATCCTGCAACACCATCCAGATATCTCTGCAACGATGGTGTTTCCTCACCAGTAACGCAGGGGGAAAACATTTCACATAAACTATCTGGGGAAAGGTCCGGTATCGCAGAAATCCTTTGCCATCATATAATAACTTTAACGGCTTTCCTGTGTTTTAGCTACATGTGATAAATGCCAAATGAAATTGAAACACAATGGCTCTTTCAGTTCTAACCGAGCAAAGAGTAACACAATCTAGAAGTCATGACCCACATCTGAATTACATGCAGCTGGATGGACGATATGCTGAGGTGGGCTGTCCACAAACATTAAAGGCCAAGAGTCTTTGGCGATTTGTCATTTTGATATTTCACAAACTTCAGTTTTCATTTTGTGCGACCTCAAATTGTAATTTCTTTTCCTTTGCTGTAGTCGTTTCTTCTTTTTTTCTTTTTTTTTAAACATTGGTTTAATATTTCTCCAAATTCCCTTTAGAAATCTGAATACTGCAATTTGATCCCAGCACTGACAGGATGCTGGTGTAATGTCGGCTCTTTACATTCATTACTGCATGAAGACGTGCGCAGATCTCTGTGCACACACACTGAATCACAACAAAATCAAACGCAGGTGACTTGGGCTCCACTTGTGTTTGACCTCAAAATCATTCAAACCCCTGACATTTTTAGATGGGCTTTTATTCTCATTCGACCAGTAAGTTTGTATTTGATGGGAACTGAGGCAGGCAGCTCTTCAAAGACCACAAAGCAAGATAAACAAGTATCAAATAGGAACTTAAATTAGCTTTTAATTACCGTTTTCAAGTCCAATCACATAAAGTTACATTTATTTCAATTTCATAAAGATCAGTTTAGTGCAACTAAAATAACTTCACTTTATAATAATCTTACTTTACCTCATTTTGACTGACCAAGGTTGCTTCACTGCCATAACTGGAAAAAAACACACAATCAATTCATTTGAGAGTGTGAAATCTAGACAATATAAATATACATTAATACTTTCAGGAGGCTAAAAAACATAAAACGTGTCATCTCATGTGTTGTGCCATGCAAACAGCAAACCTTTCTGTGCGACGCTAACTGTAAATAAGCACATTTAAGATTGAGGGATTAAAGGATTTTTACATCAGTTTATCAGACTGGTGATAATTAGATTATCCTAGCAAAAAGTTTATAATTTTATCTCACGCTCTTGTGGTATTCTTGAAGTATAATATTCCAGGCATCCCAGGCAGCTCCAGATCATTTAAACTAAATATCTGATGTTGATTTTGCAGCAACAACACACAGGCGCACAACCTTTCATGGCAACCAAAGCCAGCTTTAAATTAAAAGACATTTTTGTCCAAAAACCGTCAGCCATGAGAAAAATTCTCCACTCTCAAAAGTAAATAACACAAATCACACAGGAGCTCTTTTATTTATTTATTTTATTTTTATTTTTGCAGCCAGTGGACAGACTGTGTTGAGAGCTCACCATGTTTGATTTCGAAGGCAATAAAACGCTGCGTTGAAAATAAGCTGAGCTGTAACTCCCTCCTGTGGTGAGACAGTTCACAGGGTCTGACTGAGACGGACGGGTGACACGAGGGGTCGGAGGTTGGGGAACCACCCTGGGTGGTTTGGCTTTCCTTTTGCGAAGCTGTCTCTTGGGAAGAATGAGTCAAGCAAAAGAATTGACAAGGAGATTGAAACATGTGTGTGTCCATCTTTAAATGATCCCAGTGCGACTTCAAACTTTCCCCGACGTTTTGAACATCGGTGCGTTCTGGAAACGAGCTGCTGGGAAATCTGCTGACACACATGGATAGTTGTGGCCGACCTTCTCGAAACGTGCATGTCGAGTCCCAATAACCATTCACATATAAACAGTTTTTAGTTTGTTATTTTATGTAGCAAATCAAAATCAAATCCAAATGATTAGAATTACATAATTGTCAATTATGTCCATGTTAACTCTTTTGAACACTTTTAAGCAATATATGCAATCCTGAGCAATTAAAAAACACAGCAAGAAAAAATTATAATGAAGAATTCTCTCAAGCATGAAAGACTAAATTAATTTGAACATTTTAAACTACAACGATGTTTAAAATAGAGCCTTTTGTCTTCACCTTCATCTGGAAGTTTGACTACCGGATGCAGGTCATTCCAGATGCAAGACTCCTGATTTCAGAATGTAAAGCTGAAACGGAACAAGGTGGCATTCAGCGCTTCCTCTCCACTACAGAAGACGTTAACTTTCTGCATCTCTGACAGACACACCAGGATGGTTGGCAGGGGACAGGAAGTGGAGAAGCAGCAGAATGGCTGAGTGCCTGGAAAATCAGGCCTGGGTCACGTGCCAAACATTGCTCCAACTCCTGCTGCATCTGCTGCAAATGCAATTGCTCAGTCTGCTCCTAGAGATAGATAAAAATAATTGTTGAAGCTCAATGCACGACACAGAAAATGTAAATATAATCTATGCCCAGGTTTTGACCATAGAAGGGGCAAAACGTGGCCACCTAAATAAAAAAGGTATGCACAGGCACAGTTGAAACCAGATATTTACACACACCAAGTAAAAAGATAAAAACATAAAATCTTCTTGCTCTCTGCATTTTTATTTGACATTTTTTGTTTGCATTTCTTTTTTGTGGTGTTTTTGATGCATTTTATTTACGGTTGTACCCTTTTGATTTGTATTTGTTTTGCTGATTGTTTGCTTCTATTTTCTGTCATTGCAACATTGTTTGTTGCTGTTGTTTGCATCCTTTCTTCTGTTGCATTTGGTTGTCACTTCTGTTCGCAGTTCCTTTCAGTTTTCGGCCGCCGTAAAATGGAAACTTCTTGAACGTGACCTCGTTTGGATCGTGCCCGACGTGCTGCACGCGGTTTTACTGCGAATCGGTGTACGTGTGCAAACACAAACTCAGACATGTCCGATGTGTCCTTCACAATACAGGTACACAACAAAGACCTCTGCAGAGAACGCAAAACATAAACAGAAAAATTATCAAACCATCTCTGCAGATAGCAAACAGACGAGCGGGGAGGGCGCCTGCAGGCGGGTGAAGCTGGTGTATGGGGATTTTTCTAGAGGCCACAGGAGGCCACTAAACCATACTGTTGGTGTTTTCCCCTACTGCCTGGGCCTTGTCCAGTCTTCAGTAGGTGCTCTGAAAGTCGTTTGTAAACAGCTGGTGTGATCATACGCCTGTTACGGTGGAGCATTAGAGAAAGCCCTCTGATGAATTCAAGGGAGGCAGCCGATCAGGTTGGGACAAGAGAATGGAGATGTGTATCTGGACGCTAAATGGGATTACAGGTCGCTGCTGAGACTGCTGGGGAACAATGCAGCCTTTGTTTCAACAAAAATAGTGACTTTATGTCAGAAAGAGACGAGATCAATGCAATATCCTGAAAAAGTTACAAAAGAAAGTAGAAGAAATGTAAAAATACCTTCGTCTGATTAGAATGTTTTTCACAAAAAAAATTAAAAAACACGGTTGTGTTGCAGTTTAGCAGTTCATGACACAATGCATGTAAAAAGTCAGTTATTTAAACAAGTAAATGTTTAGTACTGCACTTTGTTATCAGGAAAACATGATGTGGACTCTACGGGAGTGTTTATACTGGCCCAGTGTTAATCTGGAGTCTTAAAACTCTTCTTGTGTTGATGATTTAAACATTTGAGCTGGGAGAGTTCTCTTTGTTTTATTTTGTTATTTTGGAATAAACAAAACTCTTCACACATAATAGCACCGATTTCAAATATGACCGCTCCACTTCGGGTCAGCCTTACTGTAAAAATCCACACATGACCAAAGAAACCATAAATAATAAACAGAAATTGTGTGAAACAACCAATAAATATGTCAATTTTCTTTTTATCGCAAAAGTACAATCAGCAAATAACTTCAACGAGGAGTTGAATCCTTGTTGAAATAAATTCTTATTACAAAACTCTAGTTCTTCCAAAACCTTATTAGGTTTCTTGGCTTCATAAACTCTTGGAAATACCAGGACATTGTCAGAAAAAAATGGATTGCCATTTTTGTTTTTTCTTTTTGAAGGACTATTATCAAAAACATATGGCCAAATCCACATAGAAATAATTTCCTAGAGACTAAATCCAATTTATTTTATTGCCAACTGTCCTCAAATCAAATTACAGTTGGCTTTTTTATTATTATTATTATTGTTTTAATGCTGGTAATCAATTTGTTCCAATCAAACAACCATGAAATGACAGTGTTTTTGGTCAGGGGAGCATAAATTAATTTTGTTTTCTAGTCATGGAAAAAAACATAACATCAGAAAAATATAAAGCAACAAGACACGACCTTTCACCCCTCACCTAAAAGTTAAAAATTAGAATTTTTCTTTTTGTTTTAACATCAGACTGAAAAAAGTTTAAAAATGCACATGTCCTTGGAGGTGTGGCGTTTGCATCGGCGCTGGAGTTGATAAAAACCCGTCAATCCCTTTTGACCTGGGAAATAATGTCAATTGTACCTTTTGGACTCCAAAAGACAAAAGCCAGATGTTGGTGTAATTCACATCTAGTAAGAAAAGCAGAGGGCAATCCTTGGAGGTTGTACATTTTGCTCTGAGGGAAATGCGCTGGCAATGCTAACTAACATGGAGATTATCATCAGGCATGATGTGTCAGCAAGCCAGGATTGTTAAAGGGATTAAGCAGCAAGGAGAGACAAGGCCGATGGGAGCAACACTCGGTAAAGATGTCTCCTTAATTATGTTCAATCACATGGTTCGGGTTAGGGGACGGTGGTGGGAGACCACAGTGAGTTACAACCCTTTTCCAGTTCCTGTTAAATCCAAACCAATCTTTTGCCTATAAAGTTGTTTTGTTGCCTCTTCGTTGCCAGCAAAACAGCAAAACCACCATTTCTTTCAACTGATTTGTGATACTTTGCTCTGTGTCTGCAGCTTCCCGGGCCAATTCACACGCTTATCCGTATCTTCGGTCGGCTCTCCATCCATTGTGTGCGTGTGCAGCCGGACGGATGAAGATACACGCCGTCAGCATGACAGCACTTTTAACCGCATGTTGAATGGCTGCCCGGGGCCGAGTGCATCTGTCGACACTTCTGTCAACATACCGCTCACACGCTTTATCAGAGGAGGGAGGATCCGAGAGAAAGCTGAACTAGAGTTAAAAAGTCATCCGTCTTGATTTGTTGTCTTTATCACTTGCAACTGTTGACCGCAGAGCAGATAATACACAATCTGTCTGAAGACACACTGCGGAGCCGCAGACAGAGAGGACTGCACAGCCTGGTTAGAGAAGACAGGAGGAACTCTAATGAGAAGCAGTAAATGAAAGGAGAGTTCAGGGCACGACAGAAAAAAATAAAAACAAATTTGATTATGCAGCTGAAAGGAAAAGAATAGGGTTTGTGTTTATTCCTTAAGGGGACATTCTTGAAGCTTAATTTTTTTTTGTTCTCAAAAAACACACTACGACATTGACAACACGTCCCACATGGAGTACTTTGTGAGAGGTTCAGTGTAACGCAAGGAAAGCAGGGCAAATGTGTTTTCACCCTGTCCACAGGACATCAGCCCAAGAATGTCAAGTTACCATGGAGTAAAGAGACTTAAAGAAAAAGCTGAAAATTAGATAATCTAACACAATTGAGACTTTTCTAGATATACATAAATTATCTCTCTAGACATCAGTACCCAGTGAGTAACTTCATGTCCGTGTGGATTCAACAGTTTTGTGAAGCTCTCAGAGGTTTGTTGGAAAACCTTAGTGAACAAACAGCATCATGAAAAACAAAGACAGTAGAGGAGAAGTTTAAAGTTCAAATCAGGGTTGGGTTTTAAAACAACATTCCAAGCGAAAGGTTGTTCGCGATTCGTTACACTTTTTGATGTGTAAACATTTGAAAACCTTTTTTCTTCCACTTCACAATTATGTCCTACTTGATACTGGTCTATTAAATAACGTCCCAGTAAAATTCACTGACGTTGTTGTAAGATGGCAAAATATGAAGAAACCCTGGAGGTGTGAATGTTTCTCATGTTTTCTGAAGAACCGTGTGTGGAAAAAAAAAATAATAATAATGCTGATGAAAATAATTCCTCCTTTTTTTTCTTCCCCTCTGCCAAAATGGTATTGTTTGCGTGTGGGAGTACTTGTCAACTAAACAAATTGCCTTTCAAACAAACCACACAGTTTGCTAACTGCTAACTTGTGCCAAAGTAAGTACGCCCTCTCCTCACGGCGCATTTCAACAGATAGTCATGATAAACTGCTTTATCGTTGCTAAACCAAACAAGATAAATGTTTGATCAAATTCCTTTACCGTATTGTTTTAAAAACGGTTACGCGATAACTGCAGAACTTTTTTTTTTTTAAATCTATGATGGAGTTATTTTCCCTCCACAGGAGGTTCCTTAAATAGTTTTGCAAACCAGATCTGAGCAG